>JAXQQM020084600.1:0-641666 GCA_034641835.2 Pinus albicaulis | reverse complement strand
AATAAGCAGATAGAAATGATACACTATAGGAATATGATAGACCACCACCACACAGGCCCTGCTTCTGCTTCTGTACAATCAACAATCAAATAAAACAAACTGAATTTTTGTGCATGCAAGGTTCATTCCACACAGGTTCTAATATCAATTATGATCCCTATGCTTAGTATAATTGAACTGAGTTGAATTGGTTTTCCAGTGTTGATCCTGGTCCTATGAGATTATGCAGCAATTTCTGACTGCAAAAGATCTCAGCAATCTAAATAGCAACAATAATAGATTCTTGAATGCTAGAAAAAAACTAAGCACCCTTTATTTATGATGGTTGTGTACATATTCTTTGGATTTATAAGAAATGGGATGAGAAACATAAAAAATTTAAATTCTTGGACCAACATCCTTGAGCAAGAAACATAATTTTTTTTTCTTGTAGGCGTTGGAAAATGATTTTCCAGCACCCACACGAAAAAAAAATTTGTATGCATAGCAAATATCCACTTACCAAATGTGTCTTCCTATTTGATACTACCTCTGTACTATGTATATTCTTCCTTTTGACCATTGAGAAACATCTGTCCCAATAGTCTTCCTTGGTATAGGCATATAATTTTTTTTTCCTGTAGGCGTTGGAAAAATCATTTTCCAGCGCCTACAGGAAAAAAAAATTATATGCCTATAACAAGGAAGAATATTGGGACAGATGTTTCTCAATGGTCAAAAGGAATAATATACATAGTACAGAGGTAGTATCAAATAGGAAGACACATTTGGTAAGTGGATATTTGCTATGCATAAATTTTTTTTTTCCTGTAGGCACTAGAAAATGATTTTCCAGCGCCTACAGGAAAAAAAAGTTGTATGCATAGGAAATATCCACTTACCAAATGTGTCTTCCTATTTGATACTACCTCTATACTATGTATAGTCTTCCTTTTGACCATTGAGAAACAGTTGTCCCAATAGTCTTCCTCGTTATAGGCATATAAATTTTTTTTCATATAGGCGCTGGAAAATCATGTAAGTGGATATTTGCTATGCATACAATTTTTTTTTTTCCTGTGGGCACTAGAAAATGATTTTCCAGCACCTACAGGAAAAAAAAATTATATGCCTATAACAAGGAAGACTATTGGGACAGATGTTTCTCAATGGTCAAAAGGAACACTATAGATAATACAGAGGTAGTATCAAATAGGAAGACACATTTGGTAAGTGGATATTTGCTATGCATACAATTTTTTTTTCCTGTAGGCGCTGGAAAACCAATGGTCAAAAGGAATACTATAGATAGTACAGAGGTAGTATCAAATAGGAAGACACATTTGGTAAGTGGATATTTGCTATGCATACAATTTTTTTTTTGCCTACAGGAAAAAAAAAATTGTATGCATAGAAAATATCCACTTACCAAATGTGTCTTCCTATTTGATACTACCTCTGTACTATGTATAGTCTTCCTTTTGACCATTGAGAAGATTTGTCCCAATAGTCTTCCTTGTTATAGGCATATAAATTTTTTTTCCTGTAGGCGCTAGAAAATGATTTCCCAGCGCCTACAGGAAAAAAAAATTATATGCCTATAACAAGGAAGACTATTGGGACAGATGTTTCTCAATGGTCAAAAGGAATACTATAGATAGTACAGAGGTAGTATCAAATAGGAAGACACATTTGGTAAGTGGATATTTTCTATGCATACAATTTTTTTTTCCTGTAGGCGTTGGAAAATGATTTTCCAGCACCCACAGGAAAAAAAATTTATATGCATACCAAAAATTTCCTTGGCTTCTCTCTGTTACCTGATTGTGTAATAGATGGGTATATATCATTTCATCTTGCCTTGCTATCATTTTATTTTATTATCTATTTAACTTCTGGTTTATTGGTTTGAGCTATTGCATTGTAATTCTTTTTTCTAAGTTAGTAGGAGCAGATGTGATTAATAGTTCAGATTTGTAATTGTTGTTAGTGTTTTCGGTTAACCTGTGCCTGCATATCTAGTATTCATATTCTATTATTTTGACAAGTGTCTAAGCTGTTCAATTTCTTGGTAGTTAGGGTTTTGTTTTCTCTGTTTTTTTAGTGCTAATTTAAACAAACACCACCTACGGAAAACAGTTCCAAAAGCATGCTCTTTTGATACATAAGATCTTCAATATGTTTTTGCTACCCCACTTGGGCCTTTTATCTTTTCATGTCCAATAGGTAGCTCCATGTGCATATGTGGTCTTTAACATTTCACTATCTAGCAAGGTTACTATTGCCACTTACAAATTTATCTTAATAACCCCCACCTAACCTAATCAGGAGATCAAGTCCCTTGTAAAAAAAATGCTCAAAAATGAAGTTGCTTAGAAATGGTCTGAACCAGATCGACTGGAAAGAGTTCGCCAAAACGATCCTGTAGCCGCGAACGGCACTCAAATCCGTTGTCGTATGGAGGAGATATCGCATTTTGAAATTGCCCAATAACCTTCAATTTTGAAAAAGGAATTTTTTAATTTTATGTGTTGGGATAATTTTATTTTTAATAAGGTTTAATAAATTAATTAAATTATATAGTTATTAATATTTTATATGGTTTTTATTAATCATATCTTATATTATTAATTATATGTTTTAATTAATTATTAAAAAAAATTAATTAAACCTTATTAAAATTTTAATATTAAAACCACACATATGTTATTGAAGTCCTAAACCCAAATTCGAATTATTTAAAACCCACATGGCATCCGTTAAAGGGTTTAAAGCACATGGTTAAATTTCCATGGGTTAAGTGGCAAGTCAAAAGGTTAAACATGGTATGGTAACGTTTCCATTGAAATGTCATATGTTAAATGGCATCACATATGTTTTAAAAGTTTTAAGGCACGTGTTGGCTACATTGGAGCGGAATTAAAACCAAATGGTGCATATGTAAAACATTTATTATAACCGTTAACATGTGAATGGATTCGCATTATGGTTAATTAAAACATTGCGGTTTTAACTGTTTGTTATACCATTATTCGCGGTGGGTTGGACGGTGGTGCATGTGACGACGTCCACCTAGCATTTAATGTAACCGTCCGATAAAGTTGGAGCACGCCGCCAAATTTGGTGCTTGTTACCATTTTTAACCGGAGTTAACTCTAGTTCTCCAGATTTAGTTGGAGTTTTTCTAGGTGACACTGGGCAAACTTCAGTTAGCCATAACTTTGGCTAGGGAAGTCCATTTGGGATGATTGTTTTTTTTATTTTGGGGTATTGAAGTATTCTGGAGCTGTTGGAACAGGTTTCAGAACCATCAGGGCACTCTATCATTGATTTTACCAGTGATTTTGGTTTTGGAGCCACTAGGGCCTAATGAAAGATCAGCTGTGTTGGACTATACTCATCCAATGGAGGTGAATGAATAGTCGATTTATATTGATTTCAGCTTTATTTTTCTGAATTTGTAGCTTATTTTTCCTTTTGAGGCTTTCTACACAGTGTAATTCATATTTTGAGCATTAATGAAAAAGGGAAAAGCCTAATTAGAGGCTTTTGTACCTAGCAGAGGTAGCCCAAGAGAGGGGTGAACTGCTTAAAAAAATGCTTACTGTCATGCTGTGTATTTTTGCTGTTATATTTCATATTTTTCTACATTAAACAGTAACTTTTCATAAGTACACTTTTCCCAAGTAGACTTATACAGTGAACAAAACTCATTAGTTCATCTTCAAACCACATTACTTCATTTGCAGAATAATTGAACTTGCTTATCCACACATAAAATTTTGATTAATGAATACTTTGCACATAAAAAAATATATTCATTAATCGGATCTATTTCAGTTTTTACATTTTATTTCTTTAAGAATAGCCAGTTTGTGGGCCAGAAGCTTCTGGTTTCATCCTTTCTAGTAAAGGTGAAATAACCAGTAAAAGCCCCTTACTGTCAATATCTATATGAGAAATACTTTGTTTTCACGATTTCAGATCATAACCAAATTCCTATTAATAACAGATTTATTTTGGCAACTCTAGCTTAACAAGATTCTTGTTGCCATATATAAATAAATTCCTCTATAACTTAATGTAACATAAGTTGTGGCAATATATGTCCTGCCAAGTACAACTTAACATAAAACCCCTGTGACTAAAATGAAGTGGAATGACCAACATAAAACTCTAATAACTAATATGAAAGCACATGGGTAGCCTGCCTTGTGCAGTTCAACCGGTGTTTGATCCAAGGCTAGAAAATTTGTTGGCCCTGTATATTGGACTTGAAAGCCAATAAGCAAATAAATTTGTTATTGTTTTGTAGTATGAAAATTGCCTTCAAATTTTAAATATGACAAATATAATCTAGGCAGTGAATTGTGAACCCTGAGAGAATCTTCGATTTAATTTGGCCTGTGTACTAAAATTAAAACAATGAGAAAGGTGGAAAAGCTTTTCAAATGTCCTCAGGGTTCATAATACACTGTCATGTTGATGGTTTGCGTGTTACTACTGCTGTGGGAGAACCCCAATTCAGGTATTCCTCTGCAAAATCACCATGGCCTGCAGTATTAACAGTATTCCAAGCATTCTTGCCCATTCCCCTCGACTCTGTAACGGAGGAGGACTCTGGGCTTGTGATATTGCTATCATAGCTACCATGTAAAGAGTCGCAGGTTGTTGTTCTCTTGTAGGAACCCAATCACATGGAGTGCATGTACCCGTATTTCCTCCATGGGGGAAGGTGCATAATACACTACGTAGATTATATTTGGCATATCAAGCTTCATACTATAAAACAAAAACTAATTTAAATGAAAGATATTTTCCAAAATAGATATAAATTATATTGATTTCCCCATGGTTCACAATCCTCTGGTAGTTTGAACTTACATTTTTCAAAATTGTCTATCAAGGACCCAGGAAACCTAGTCTCGATCCCAAAAGAAGAACAGAATCCAAACATGGAATAGGGAAAATGAGTGGTTACCACCTACCTGTGAACGTTGGAACGTTGGAATTTACCACGATTCCGCTGAGTTGATTAGGAGCGAGTAGCAAGGAAACCTAAGAACGCAATTTACGTTGGATACCGAAGCTAATTCTTGTCACGCAACTGCTTGGAAAATGACGGGGTTTCCAGCACCAAGAACTATTTGAATTTCAAATTCAAAAAACCCGTAGCATTAAATTCGGGTAGGTGGCCGGGGGACGTGGGGGTGGCAAGCGGGTGGAGGAGCAGCGGGTGGCGGAGGAGGGGCGCTCGCAGGAGGAGTGGCGGAGCTGGTGGGGTCCGCTAACGGCATTGTCCCGTTTGGTTTTGGTCTCCGTCACCGTTCGGTCGCGGCCGTTTTCATTGTCACCGGAGGGAGGGGGGTCGCCGGAGTTGGACGATCGGGAGCTGTCAAATCAGCTCCCGATTCGTATATCAAAAGACAACTCCTTTATTGCTCCCCTAGCAATGAATGTTATGCAGTCATAGAGTTAAAGATCGCCTTGTAGAATTCTGCTTTTGTACTATACTCTCTGAAAAGCATCCTTTAGTGGATGATTTTTAATTGCCAAGGCACACAATTTTCTGCTCTGCATCTCAAAAAATCAGTTCGGTTTTCCTCTTTGTCTTAAGACATAAGGCATGAAATATCACTTTGCTGCTGAGTTAGAGAGACGAGCACAAAAATTCAAAGATTCATCCTACTGCGTTTTCCCTAGCTACCAAGTAGTAGATCTATTATCTCCAGTTCCGTCGCTACAAATTAAATTAGTAGAAGGAACTTGCTGGAAGATCCACCAACGCCGTTTCTGGAAAAGCCATCCACAAAATGCTGAATAATGAAATCATGAATTTACTTGAAATGTGGTGAAAAATGGGTGCCAGAATCTCTCGTAGAAACAACCCAGCAATCTCGGAAACTGTCCAAAGGCCCACAGATTTTGCGCTCTCAGGCCTACCTTTTTTTTTACTCTGAATCTCACAAATTTTGCAGCGCGAAAACCCTCGATTTTACAGCTTCCATAATACACAATTTGTGCAGCTCCAGAATCCACGAATTTACATCTCACAGATCCACAGACCCACGACTTTGCAGCTCCAACGGCCCGCAAAATTGCAGCTCAAAATCCCACAAGAATTCGTGGCTTCAAATAACCACGGTTTTGCAACACAAAATCCCCAAATTTGCAGTTCGGAAACACACGAATCTGCGGTTCAGAAACTCACTGATGGTTCATGGCGAAGTGAAGGGAGCCATCACTACCTTCTCGGCCTACAGAGACTACAACCATCTATCCAAGGAAATCAGACAGGGCTGCCCAAAGCCTGAGCAACTTCTGCATCATCTGCTTCCTTTGCCACTTCTTCTGCTTGAACAATAACTAGTTCTGCTTCAGCGACCACTTGAGCAGTAGTTTCAACAGCCTCTTCAGCATTCATCAATGTCATCTTTGAAAGCTCCGCATCAATTTCAGATTTTGTCACAAGCCTTATCTCTTCTCTCAATCTCTTTGAAGTGTCTTTCATAAGATTTGGAAAAAGTTTTCCCTCTGTCTCTTCCTGTCGTGAATGTGCAGTTTTAGGCAATCCATCAGTTTGCCAACTGCCACCAACCATATAGTTTTGCCCCATCTTCACCAGCTTACCACATTATGTTAGAGATTTCAATGATGGAGACAACAACTTTTTGAAGTTTGGAGGTGCCAGGTGATTATCCTCGATATACATAGCTATAGTAGATTTATTGGATCCTTTGGGTTCCTTCAAACAAGAGATAGCATCCAAAACTAGATTATCAAACCTTGGAAAAGAGTGGGGAGTATCTGGGCTGGGTAGAGATGCATTTATAGTTTCCAAAGGTCTAGCATCCAGTGCAATATTTGGTCTGCAATTTGTGATTGTACTAAGTGCAAGGTGCTTGCTACTTTGCTTTGCCAGCTGTGAGTTTTTTTTTTGAATGCCAATCTTGCTTTATCCCTTGATTCACATCCATGGGCAGTAACATTGATATTTCACCATTTATCCTTGAGATCCACGTTAGAATATGATGTCAAGTAGTAACTTAGGGCGGGATCCTTGAGTATTGCAGACCATTTGCCAGGGCTGTATTTTTCTATTCCTGCTCGAAGAGTCGCCTCTTCCTCCTTTGTCCATTTCTGCTTCAGTGCACCCATGGGATTGGCATAATATGGCCAACAATAAGGGTCTTGGGACGCTTTCGAGATTCAATCTGGATATCATGGTAGAAAATTGCCCCAAGAGATCCTTGAATGGAGGAGAATGTCAAGGTCATCAGCCAAAACCAACGAATGCCACTGGTGTGTATTTGCTCATTTTGTTTACTCTCTGTACCCTGTAAGCTCTGGTTGAAATGATGTTATTCTTAGTACAAAATCATCTAAACATGTATCTTATACCCCCTAAACTCTAAACTCTGAAGTTTTGAAGCTTAAGTTTGCAAATTTGGGATATCAAACTTTTCTTTTATTTGAAAACTACTTTCTTTAAAAAATCTAGCACTTAGAACAAACATTAACTAGCTTAGCCTAGATGACCTCTCTATAGACCAAATGACATCACCACGGACCAGACATCGTCCCTCTATAAATCACCGGTATCATACAAGGGAGCAGCATGACCTGAATTCGAGATATGCGTCCTCAAGTTTTAGGAACTTGAAATCCATATCAAAGAGATGGGTCTGTGCTACAATCCATATACCATACACAACAAACCCACATTCTCTGTTTTTAGATTCATTGCACTGTTACACGAAGTGTGGATTGATTTCTCATCCACATTTGAGTTGTAGAGAAAATCGTTTGTCTTTGTGCAACTATTTTTTTTTTTTTTTAATCGATCGCGTAATTAAGCCTCTGTGCCTTCACTCCAAAAAGATGCACCTCAAAATATTCTTGCTTTGATGAAAATAGGTCCGTGGACTTGATTAGAGCTCTAATGAATGTTCGATTTCTCCACTTGAGTATGCGGCCTAGGGAGGGTTGTTGGGTTATCCCTTGGGGCTTTATGGAGTAGGACTTGAAGACTCTCCAAAAAAAAAAAACTCTTGTTTATTCCCTGAATGATGCGATCTATACAAAGATCAATACTTAAGTTTTTATGCCCATAACTGTGTTGAACCTTTAGTTAAACTGAGGGGGGGGGGGGCGAATCAGTTTAACACATTCCTGATCTTTTAGAACTTTTCATTAAACTTAATTGCACCTTCATTTCACATCCAATTTAATGTGTGAGTAATCTTAAAATGTAAGAAGCAAGTGTTAGTATAATATAGAAGTAGACTTAATATGAGAGCAACAGATATTAAGCAGATGATACATATAAGATCAATACATAAATATCATGCACAGAGACACCAGATATAAGTGGAAACCCATAAAGGGAGAAAACCACATCTTATTATTGTTGTGATGCAAAGGCAAGCTCAAACTCCCTCTCACCATCGTTTTTTCTGTAGGCTTTTCTGTGCACCAACCTACAAGAGGCTCCAACTCTATTACTCTATTCTCAAAGCTACAACTTGCAAGGAAGCACCAACTCCTTCAATTTTCTGTGCACCAACCTCCAGGAGGCTTCAACCTCAGTCAGCTACAACTAAATGGCTATCAAGCTGCAACTTGATAGGGAAGCTCCAACTTCCTCAATTTATCAAACTGAATGTTTGCTGATTTACCTCAGATATCAGCTCTATTCCGTAGCTTCTCTTTTTGCTCTTCTTTTTCTTGGTCTTCTCTTCTATACTCTGCCTTCTCTATATTTGCTCTCTCTCGCTCTCTCTGTCTTGAGCTTATCAAATTGATATCATATATAGAAATTCTCACATGACTGTTTGTATTTCACAAGGAATTTGAAGTGAACAGTCATGACTCTTTGGCTTCTGTCTTCTTATTCCTTTTTCAACTCAATTTTAAAATTACTACAATATGTACAAGTTTCATGCTACAGTGGGATTTTGTCTTTTCCTTAGGATACTTGCCTTTGCATCACAAACAATAAAAAAATTAATTACAACATTTACATTCACATTTTTAATTACATATTTGAATTTCACTCAGCTCCTTTTTTGGATTTTGGCTTTACTGGATTTGTCTTTTCCTGCTGCTGTTAAGAAATTGTTCTGCATCTTCTTTGTTTACTGTCATCCATACATTTCAATTCGTTCACCGTTCTTCCGAATCCCCTCGTATTTTTCTTGTTCATTCCGTTATATAACAACCGTATGTATAGATGTCTTTAGTCATACTTAAATATAACTCTCGCGTTTTTATAAACCCTTTAATCACACGGATATACTTGCTCCCAATCTCTACCATATGCCACTAATCGTATAATCTTTGGTTTCATTTTACGGGAAACGCTTTGCCTTATCAACAAAACAAATATCCGTCTAATTTTTAATTGGTATCCAGGTTTCGTGTCCAACCATTTTCTCATCCGACAATTCCCACTTCTTTAATCTCCACGCCGGCAACTTTAATTTAAATAAATGTCCGGTTTATCTAAATTCAAAGGATTTAGATATTAATTCCATACTCCCGTATAATTATAACCCGACAATCTCTTATATGTACATATGCGCTAACTTCGCATTGTAACCCTCATACGCAACATAATAGTTGACTATTGAACCATATTATTTAATTCCTCAAAGAAATTAACCTACAATCACATATTCTTATAATTATACGAAATATATCCATATATTACGACATTCCATCAGACCTTGTATTAAAGTTAATAAACCAAATTTGTTACATTTATCTCCACCTCGGGCCCACAATACAACCAAACCACCAACCAAACGAATGCACCGTACCTGGCTTAACTTCCGGGCTCTTATATTAAACCTTGTGCAAGTCCTGCGAATGATCATCGTTGGATGTCAAATCTCCAAATCAACGGCATATGTTAATTTCTCTCCACGTCTTCAGTCGACGTATAACGCGCGAAGGCGCACTTTAAACAATGGTTTTGAAATGTCGTTCGGGACACGTGTCGATTCCTGTATGGAATCGCTCCTCCTCTGGGCAATACCACCTATGGTCAATAGGCGGTGCGAAGAATACCACTTCTAGCCTTTACTGTTCACCAAACCACGTTTACTGTTCACCGGTCATGGTTCCGCTTCCTCCAGGTTCCGTCTTCGTCCTTTTACTCCGGTTTCCGCCCATTATATATGAAAGAGTTCTTTTCATTTATTTAATCTGACCCAGGGTTCCATCCTACGCTCCAGGTTCCGGTCCGCATTTGTTATTTATCAAAACGTTCACTGTTCAATGTATTTTTATTATTCGACTCCGCTCCATTCAATTATATATATATATATATATATATATATGGTCAACTATGGTTCTGCTCCTATTCACGCTGGTTCTTCGGTGTATGCATATATATAGACCATATATATATAACGCACCTACCATATATATAATGCACAGTTCTACCATATCAACCGAATACAAGTGCTCCTTTAAAACTTATGTTATGTGTAACTCCCGGCTGTATGAAGGAATCTCAGAATTTATCTATATATGTACATATTTTTGAAATAACAACAGTTTCTCTGCAATGACATCTGTGGCTCTGCCTCTGTCGCTTCTATCACTCTGCCTCTGCCTCTACTACTATGATAACAAATCTGTCTCCGTATTTTCTTCCTCTGTCTCTGCCTTTCTCTTAATTTCTTCTTTGCTCATTGTCTGTCTTAGTCTCCTTGTAACTGTTCCTGTTTCTGCATCTGCTACCTCCTTTGCCACCAATGACAACATTTCCAACAAACTGTCATAACTGTGTAACTCTAGTTGAATAAGGCCAGAGTCTTGCCTGTATGGAGTGTTGTTATGATCAAACCCCGGTTCATTGGCGTCTTGAGATTCAAAATTGTCTTTTCTTGATTATCAATTTTCTTGTCCCAGTTGTGAAGTTGAGGCATTTCTTGATCTTTCTGCTTCATAAATTCTATTTCTTGTTCATGTACCCACTGATCATCACTGCAACAACTTTCATTCTCAGCGTTGCGAACATCGAAGAAACTGAATATATCATATTCTGGGAACTGGTCATGTTTCTGTACATTTGTGCTTTGAGATATTTTGTTAGTAACATTTGGGGTATGCCTTTCCATGCAAGTTATCACTGGATTTGCCCCGATGTCCACCTCCACATATTCCTTGAAGTTTTTGTTCTTGTAAACACCTTCAATTTAGCTCCCAAACAAGATTCCTGACACTTACCAATTATATATTGTCCTTGAGATAAGGCTCTTTATGAACATCTCTATCTCCATGAAAAATATTATATTGTTGTTTTTAATAAAAGCTCCTGCCACTCAAAGTAGTTGGGGGGGGGGGCATAAAAAATAACAATGGGTGTTGGGTGAGATCACCTTAACAGGTCAACATGAGCACCATAACAAAACAAAAAAAACTTAAACTTGTCTGGGATTTAAGTACTAAGTGTCTCTTTCCCTCATCTTCGAGCAAGGAATTCGCCTCATTATAGTACATAAAACAGATCTAAGAGGCTTCACCATTTTTAACTGTTTCAATATCTGTTCCAGTACTGTTCAACCAAGGAGGGGTGTAGATGTTGTATGGATCGATTTTCCCCATTTCCACATCGGCATACTCTAATGCATTTTCACAAAGAGCTGATGGGTGCACAAGAGAGGAAAAGTCACAGAAAACGTTGAGCATTCGGAAGGGTTGTCGGATATGAGACCATGAGAACACATAAATTCAAAAATCCCGACACGATCATGGAAATCCTCTGTAACTCCATTGCCCACCATATATCCCTTCAGATTAATAAGAGGATTTTCAAGGTCCTTGTTGTGTGTGTAGATGACTTGAGCTAACTGAAGAACGTAATGCCCTCCGTAACTCTCTCCTGCAATGTAAAACTCTCTATTTTTATATTGCGGGAACCTTTCCAACTAGTTGAGCAAGAATGTGAGTGAATCTTCAGCAGTTCGTTTATCTCCAGACTTGGATATATCTAAAGAAGTGTTGGTATAGGAAAAACCAACCCCAACAGAGGAATCCAAGGAAAGTGTATTCGCCAATTTATTCCATGAATATGGGTTAAGGCAGAGAGTTTTCCCATCAGAATTGATGTGAAAACGCCCAAGCTCTTCCGCTTCCCCATATCCCACAGAAGAACACCCAGGACCTCCATTCAACCACAGGACCAGAGGTTTAGAAGATGGCTCTTCTGTGGCTTCAATGAGCCAGTAGAAAAGGGCTCTGCCAGTGTTTTGTCTACAGTTATGTAGCCAGAAAATTGGGAAATGTTTGTATTTGAGGGCTAACTAGGGAGTTCAGTGATTATGTCCTTGGCCTACTCATTTTTCCAATCAATTTCAGATTTCTCCTCCCATGTCGCTGTGGATTGCAACGTCAAAAGCAGAACCAGGACCAATCCCAGATAAACTTTGAATCTTCTCATTGTAAATCTGCGGCCAATGCTCCTCCAAACCGATTTTAAAGATAATATCATACGCACAGTCCCAAGAAATAGGCCATTTTATAATCTGAGAGGCTTGAAAACCCTTGGATACTCTTAAATTGGAAAACATAGTAGAATAGGGGTATCACTACACTTCAAAAGAAGAGGGGGAATAGAAGTATGTGTTGATTTTGTGGAATATAAATTTTATCGCGACTGGTTTGTTTTAAAAAAATAAATTAAAATTATAATTGTTGTTTAGGGATATCAATTAAATTTAGAGTCATTTCATTTTATCATATTAAAATTTAGTATACATAATAATTATGATGTCTTCGATAACATGATTTATTCCACGAATACTTAGATTTTCTTTTCGTAATATCTATATTATTTATGGTAAAAAAAAAAATTGTAAGAGTTGTAGTGGTATTATGGGTTTTACATTTTCCTTGTATATCATTGTGATTAACAAGAAATATGTATACTCATTCAACATAGGTGCTATAATAGTATGAAGAAACCAAATTCCCTTATCTTTGTTTTACCCTAGTAGAGAGTAGGGCATTGATAAGCATATAGTTACTTATGAAAAAAAAACTAATGCAATCTATTAATTTATACATTCTTGGGGTGGTGGCAACTTATATTAAATTCACTATGAGGAAAAAAAAATTCCAAGGAGAATTTTGGTTAGAACAAAAGAGTTGGGGAATAAACCTCATGTGGGTTATTAAGGAATAAAATTATTCATTGATGGTTAGATGAAACTTGCCCCTCTATTTAAAACTTGGTTCACTTAGAAAGTTTGTAAGAGAATGAAATTCATGATTGATTAGAGATACTAGAAAAATGATGTACTCATATCATCAATGAATATGAAGTTGTGGACACAAAAACAAAAAAAATTAGGTTGAAATGTTGGTTTACGTAAGCCTTCATACAAGATGTATAACATTTCTTGACCACGGGGTTAAATCTGGGATAGATGATATCATTAAAACATACGACTTTTCAAAATAACTATTAACATATTATACCAATAATCAACAATGCTACAATTATATGGCACATTCTAGGATAGTAATAATCACTATAGATAAGAAGGTAGGTGTAATAAAGAGTACTGAAGAGACAAAAGAAAAGAGATGACAATTTATATGAATAAGTATGAGGATCATGAACAAAGTGTTGAAACTTAGTTAAATGGAAATAAAAGTTGAGTTTTATATCATTGATTAAATAAGATTGAAAAAAAAAAAAAAAAAACATGTGTGATCCTATTAAGGATTATGTTATTGAAGTATAGGAAGGTGGGTAGCATTCTATAAAACAAGAATCTAAAAGAAATAGTAATAAAATGGACTAGAGATGGACTAATTATGCGAAAAGATTGAATATGTGATCATAAGTTCATTGGTGGATTATAAAGTCTCTGAAAGACAGCACGACATACAATAGAAGAATCATGATCTTTTCAAGGTGACATTAATAAAGGGAAATACAACAAATGAAATAAATAAATAAAATTCCTAGAAGATAAATAAATTGATTTAGAAAATGTGATGCCACAATCAATCTATAATATTGTGTGGAATTGACTTGATATCAATAGTAAATGGTTAGCAAGGGGGACCGAAAAGTAAGTCATGTCAAGGGATGATAGGCATAAGTTATCGACTTGATTACCCACTTCAACCTACACCCTTCTCACTTCACAACCTGACTTTGAGATGGTGCTTATGTTGGAAAACTATGGTTGAGTATGGGAATAACTCGAATTCAAACAACTGCTATCGATAGTCTTGATTAAGCTAAGCTTTTACTTTGTTATTTTGGTCATGCAATACTATTACGTTATGTTATTTATAATTCATATGTGTACAAAGTCTACATGATTTCCATTACTATGGACATTATTGGTTGTCCAATATACTGACATGTATATTACACAAGGAATTATTTCAAAAGGAAACTAAGTGTGTTGCATACGTAATTGCATATTGGGTTGTCTATAAGATATGGTTGTGAAAAAAAGAAGAAGGTATTTATGAAACTAATACACCTCATAAGGAAATTTCAGAATAAGGTTTTGTATTGCACCAAGGTGGTTTTGTTCATTGGGTTAGCAATCATTGTTTAGAGGCAAGTCAAAACTAATAATAATAATAATAATAATAATAATAAAATAAATAAATAAAATAATCCTCATCGTTCTTAGTAATAAGTGGAAGAAATTTCCACCAATGTCTAGTTAGTTTATTAGATGTTATAAATAGTAACATCCACCTCAACTATAAAATAAAACTAAATAAGGCCACATTGTATCTGTGTTCATTCTATGTACATATCTTCTAGTGGAATCCTTGAGAAATCATGTTTTAGTTGTGATAAAAACATGGTTGAAATTGCATTAAGCCATGCATTATATTTCAGCGAGAAGGATACCTATATAGTGTTAAAAATCCCTAGAGGAAAAAAGAAAAAAGAAAAAAAAGAGAGAGTGAACTAGATATTCAAGTTAAATGGAGTGAGAAGTTATGGTGATCCATTGAGAGTGTTGGTAATTACTATTTTGACAAGGTCCAAATAATGCCAATTATTACAGCCATCAATGCAAATGATTAATAATCGATGCAAGTGATTTACGGGATGTAGATTACAATGGAAACCCTATAAAACCCAAAATTTAAAATATTAAGAAAGAGAATTCACAAACTCTTACAACCATGTAAGTTCATGAATATTAGTCTCATAGTTGTTCACACATTAATCTCTAATTATAATCCACTTTGCAATCATTACAAAGGGTATGCTTTGACAATATTAAAATTGTTTTATTGTGATTCATCAAATCTAGAAATTCATGGAAAAGATTTCTCACTTTTCAATGTTCAATTGTGCTTCACTCCATAATACCTAGTTTTGTTTTGCATATAGTGTTTACCTATTAAGAAAACACTCAAGCTCTTAACCTAGTGGTCATTTGTGCAAGTGTCAATATAATATGTGAATATATAAATATATATAATTGCGATACTCTCATTGGAACTAGCTCTACTTTTCAAGATTTCTTTATTCAAGAGTTAGCATAATCTTTTACATATAAAATATTTCTCAAACAATCATTGTGTCACCTCATGAACGGAGTCTACAAACATAAAGTATATAGGTCCAAAATACATTAAGTCTTTGAATATAGGAACTAAATGACCTATTCTTTTCCATCACATAACATAAATTCTCTATAATACCATACATATTACTCATAATATCTAGTGGGATAAGTGTAACTCAGGATTTATTACTTGGGATGATGTAAAGACTATATGTCGTGACTACCCCTCACTTTTCGAGCATCTGTGATGCCCATTTTGACTTAGATAACTACCTATATTAAGACTCTATTTGGTAGTTCCATGTTATTTTATGAACACTATGTAATATTGTTGCATTTAGTTGGACAGATGAAACTACTTATATAAACCAATAGATATATTAGGTATTGTTGATTAAAATATTGTTGTATGACTTATTTGATTGAACAACTTAACTGATGTACGACCTACTTGGTTATGATTTAGCTAATGTAAGATTTATTCTAGTATGTCTTATGAAGTACAAATTGGGACATGGATGTTGAACTTCATAACATGAGGATTAAGATCACTTATCTATATATGTTTCGGTTGTTATGTATATACACGAATGAGAACTAACCTGCAGATTACAAGGAACTATATGATAACCAAGATATATACTCCCGATGGGGAATGTTGACATATCCGACGAGGAATGTGTAATTGATACAGGTGACAAGACTACCTGACTGGATTATTCAATGAGAAGTATCCAACCAGCTTCGTAGTGTGGTCCATATTAGGGTGTTGACCCTAGTTTTGAGGATGGGTGGAGGTATTTCCCACCGTGTAACCTCCAAGCCTGGAATCGTGGGAGCGAAGTGATGGACATGCTCCCCTAGACATGTGATGATGATTTCCAGTTGCCTGATGAGGAAGTTAGGTCGATATAGTCGACGCTTCCTCCATATTGGTTTTATCAGTGGTTAGATCAATATAGCCGATGCCATAGTATATTGTAGCAGAGGACAGATAGGATGGGGGCGGAAGTAAGTTAGAAAGGATAGGAGGTTATAAGTTAGATTGGGGACTCTTGATGGAGGTGGTATCATTGCTTGACTTAATTTGACTACTATATCTATCTCTATTTTTTTATGCCTTATTTTCAAAATCACTGTGTCATTTTCACTCTAACTTCGGGACAAAGTTTTCTGAAGGAGGGGTGTATGTAATGCCCCACTTGATCCCATAAGGTAAATTTTGATTAACTTTTATTTAATTTGTAAATAATGACTTTATAATCTTTGAGTAATATCTGCACTTGTGAAATTGTAATTTTATTTTATTTATACTGGTATGACCTTTATTATTTATTTCATTTCTAATATGTCTTCTCAAATCAAATCTTAGATGAGGTATGGTCCTCCCTCATTTAATTCTAAAATCAAATATCTAGATTTTGTACATCCAATATGTCATCTCAATTTAACTTGTAGATAAGGTATGGCCTTCCCTCATTTAATTCTAAAATCAAATATTTAGATTTTGTACATCCAATATGTCATTTCAATTTACATCTTAGTCTTCTCATTTATTTTTGAATAAAATATCTATATATGGTAGAAAAGTCAATGTTAATAAATGAGAAGGATGGGGGGGTAGTCATGAAATTAATGGCAAATAGTTGAAGTGGATGAGAGGAAAATATATAAAAGGGAAGGAGGATAAGAGGAAAGGGGAAGGATTTTTTATCTTGTTTGGCATTCTGGAGGATTTTGGTCCTGTTGTGGCATTGAGGAAGGATTCTTGGCCTTGTTTGGCCTTGTGGAGGATTTTGGTCTTGTTGTGGCATTGAGGAAGGATTCTTGGCCTTGTTTGGCCTTGTGGAGGATTTTGGTCTTGTTTGGCCATGTGGAGGATTTTGGTCTTGTTTTGGCATCGAGGAAGATTCTTGGTCTTGTTTGGAGTTGGAAGGCATTGATTCCCACTCGGACACACTACAGCTAGTTGGACTTGGGCTCAAAGGGCTAGGGAGCCTGTGGAGGTTCCTTGGGCTAGGAAATAAATCCTAGTTGGCTGGGAGGTAAATCTAGTCGGGTAGCCCAGCAGGAGCATCTCAACAAAAGCCAGGTGCATCTCAACCAAGCGAGTAATACATGTATTCTTCGATTGCTAATTACTTATATAAATTGCTGGAAAAAGAAAAGAAATGAATTTGTTTAATATGTTGTAAATAAATTTTACTTGTATATTGTCATCAAATAAATGTTGAGGATAGAAATATTTTATTTTCCTTTTTATTGTGTTTAATCAAATGATAAATTATAGGTCTAGTTAGAAGTCCTAGATTAGGTCTTCACACTCACAGTCAACCTAAATGAATGATCTTACACTCATCTCATCAAAGGAAACAACCCTAGCAACTTTTTTTCCCTTTTTCCACAAGCCCAAAATTCTCAGCCTTGCTTAAGGGCCACCGAACATTGAGTAAGTATCACATTTAGAAAGTTCAATGGTTATTGTTGTATGTACCAACAACATAACAAGCTCACACATTCGATTTTTTTTTTTTTTTTTGGATTCATTCAAATTTAAAAGTAGATTACAATCATATAGTAGACATTCGGTGACCTCAACCTGCCCTATGGGAAACCAGGTCTATTCGCCACTGAAGGAAAATTGTTTCTAATGAGATATTCTGTTTTTACAAATTGCAAAAATATATTATTATAATATTATTATATTTCTAATAAATCAAATGTTTTTCAAATCCTAACTCCAATAAAAAGCACTCTTTGATTTGTGGTAAGGATCTTTCAAAAGTATTTAATTTTGATTAAAAAAAATGGGTTATGGGCTAGATTATTTTGGTTGAACCCTAAATATATATATATATATATATATATATATATATATATATATATATATATATATTGGGTCTTTGTTTATGTTTTTTTTATGCAAAGTAATAATATACTGTCTTGATATACAAAAATTATAGATAATTTCCTAAATGAGATAATCACCAATAATAGGGGATACAAATGAGAATAAGAATAAACCACACATTTTGAACGGCACCATATTAGACACCGACAAAAAAAGGAATAATAACTTAAAATAAGGAAAAAGTAATAAGTACCTAATGTTTCCTCTTAGTAGAAATTGTCCATTTAAAAAAATAAATATTTCTTCACAATGATTTTAAATATTTCATTGGTAAAATAAGTAACTAGTTTTATCTTAGTCAACTTTCCTCATCTCAATATTTTAATTATTATTTTAATTGTGTATTACTAACTTAACACAAATACGCTAAACAACTTAAATCTAATACACCAATTATTATTTCAAAAGAAAGTACAACTTTTCCAATTCAACAATTCCAATCTAACAATCATATCGGCTTTACTTTGCACCTTTTGGGGCAATTGCTAGTGTTAGTTGTGATTATGCAATGTGGTGGTTGAGAATTCAATCCTACTGAACGTCAATAATAGTTTCATATTGTAGTGATAATGTTTTTTGTTGAGAAAGTTGCCTAGAATGTTTTAGATTTTCTTTGTAAAGTATAGATAAATATATTTTATAGGATGAATATGTTCCTTAAAAAATATATAAATCATAAAAAATAATTGTTTTATTTACTTGGTTATTTGTTGTTTGAATTGTTAAATTATATAATTTTTACTATAATTTAATTTATTTGTTAAAATTCAATTCATTTTTAAAAGAAACAAAAACAAGTTACAAAAATTAATATAAGAAGTCCCCGATGGGGGAGCCATAAATGACAGATAGATGGCGGAGGAGGCGACGACGAAGCTTGTCCGGCCTCCACGCGTGCTCTCACCCCATGTTAATGCGATGCGATATCAAGGGGCATCGTGGGACGCTGCTTTCCGAGGAGATGACTATTAAACCTCGCATCCGGAGCTCACTTGGTATCTATTGGTCGCGATGGGAGATGGTTTTGGCTTGCAGTGAGGAGAAGGTCACGTAACTCCTTCATGCCTCACTGAGGTCTAGACCTTGGGGGAGAGATGAAGAAGCTAATAGAAATTATGCAGTCTGCTGGGTGGTGGTGGCCCTGACAGGCCCTTGGGATCCTGGAACGCCTAGGGAGAATGAAACATTTTGCATTCTCGTTGGTCCTCTTCATCTTCGTGGCGTGGTGCTGGTGAGAGGGGAGGTGCTAGAGCTTGCAGGGCTTGGCAAATTTCTAGTGGATTGCCTTATCTCCGCTCATGTGGGTTGGGGAATTCGGCAAGGTGGTTTGTGGATATGGACCATCGTGGAATTGCGGCAAGGCCTCTGGTGCTTTGGGTTTGAATTGTTAAATTATATAATTTTTACTATACTTTAATTTATTTGTTAAAATTCAATTCATTTTTAAAAGAAACAAAAACAAGTAACAATGAATAATATAAGAAGCCCCGATGGGGTGTCATAAATGACGAACAGATGGTGGAGGAGGCGACAACGAAGCTTGTTCGGCCTCCGCACGTGCCCTCACTCCATGTTAATGCGATGCGATATTAAGGGGCAGTGTCAAACGCTTCTTCCCAAGGAGACGACTATTAAACCACGCATCCAGAGCTCGCTTGGTATCTGTTGGTCGCAGTGGGAGATGGTTTTGGCTTACAGTGAGGAGAGGGTCACGCAGCACCTGCATGCCTCACTGAGGTCTAGGCCTTGGGGGAGAGACACAAAAACTAATAGTAGTTGTGTAGTCTGGTGGGTAGTGGTGGCCCTAGCTGGTCCTTGGGATCTTGGAACACCCAAGGAGAATGAAACATTTTGCATTCTTGTTGGTCCTCTTCATCTTCGTGGCATGGTGCTGGTGAGAGGGGAGCTGCCAGAGCTTATAAGCATTGGAAAATTTCAAGTGAATTTCCTTCTCTTGGCTCATGTGGGTTGGGGAATTCAGTAGGGTGGTTTGTGGATCTAGATTGTCATGGAATTGTGGAAAGGCCTCTAGTGCTTTGGGTTCTTGAGAGAAGTTGTTGTCGTGGAGGGCACAACTAGCCAGTGGAAGCACAGCGAGGAAATCAACGGGGTGGTGGTCAGACGTTTCGTGGTGGTTCAGTGGCATCAAGCCAGAGATTTATTACCTCTCTCCTCTTGGGCGTGGGGAGAATATTCTGGTCATGGTGGGTGCTGTTTTAACCCCCATTTACCTTCGTGGGAAATGGTCAAGTGTTGCTTCACGTTCTTGTATAATGTTTCGGTGGGAGGTAATTCTCTTCGGAGTCAAGACTGGAGGTTGGGGTTCGTTGGGATGCCGCATCATAGAGGGCAGCCCCATCGTGGGGGTGGTAATCATCGGCACACCGAGCAACCAACTCAGGATGAGCTTCTTCAGATTCGTCTGGCAGTCGCGAGATAGAGGAGGTCGTTGTAGGCTCTCCTGGTCATGTGGTTGCATCAACTGCGCTGGAGTCTATCGCAACCCAAGTGCGGAACATCCAAGTGAAAATGGACATCCTCAGGGAACATAGGTACGATGATCATAACGAGCTGGTTGCTTTCATGAAAGACATTCAGTTCAACCAAAGTGAAATCATGGAATAACTAGACAACCTGTGACGCCAACAAAAATGCACCAATGACCACCTTCGCAGTCAAGAAGCAAGGGTGGAGCATATTGATTTTCTTATGCCTTAATATGTTGGCCATTTCGCAGCTCCCCCTGTAATCCCCCCCAAGTCCCCTCCTTAAAATGCTTCTCTTTGTTGTGTTTCAAATTTTGTTTACTATATGTATGGCATGGCTTTTAGGCCGTATGAGAATAATGCATGGAGCCGGTTGCTCATGTTATCCTCTAGGTCCCAATCTCAACAAGTCTGGTCGGACTGAGAGAAAGGGGCCTGTTTAGAAGAATTTTGTACTTTGCACTTTGATGACAATCTAATGATTGAACTTTGAACGAAAAAAAAAAAAAAAAAATTGATATAAGAGGACTAGACGTGTGATGACAAAGTTGTTGCAAAATGGTTGGAGTTGAGTACATGGAAGACTAGATGCGTGACAACGAGGGATAGCCATATTCATGAACTTGTCCATACTTGCTACATTGATAAGAAGCCACTGCAAAATGGTTGGAGTTGAGTAAGTGGAAGACAAGAAGTTTGCCAGGGGTTTGGAAAGCAAAGGCATTGGATGCCGCATGTAACCAACAACAACATGCTACAACAACAAAGCGAGAAACCGTACCCTTGTCCACCCATTTTCCCAGATTCTCCACTTCTGCACACTTCCTCAATATCGTTATGGTCCTCCATATCTCAATTTCCATGCTTATCTTCATCTTCTTATTTTTCTCTTCTCTCGATGTCCATGGCCATATTCTGCAAACCAAAGTTTGTTCGATCTAAAATATATTCACAAACCGAAGCCCGAGGTTTACAATGGGTTAGTAGAACAAATGAATGCAGAGAGGTCAAGAATGAATACATAGGCAAGCATGTCATGGTATGTTGATAAGTGGCTAAGGTATACGTCAGAAGCTTCTATTTTTTTGATATAATGGCATGAGGGACCAATATTACATATAGTTGTGATAGAAGTAGCCAAAACAATTATTACAGAATAAAACCTGACCCAACCATATTACAGATAAATAATTTTAATCATTAATAAAAATAATAAAATTTAATTTATATTATTAAACTATGAAATTTTTTTAGTCGAAAACCAAATAATACAAAATACATAGAAAGAAAAAATCTAATGCTCAATACTGTACCTAATAAACAAAATATAAATAATAAACTTCAGTAATTTTTCCATCTAACATTAAAACTAACCCTAATCTAAATCAAACCTAATCATAGCTAAATGGTTAATTTTCTTAAAACGTCCTTGTCATTATAATGCTTCAGATACCCTGCTTGCTGGTTCTGGCGCTGATGATGGTTACTCTGTTTTCGGATAAAAAATACCTTCTGATCAATGTGGCCGATGGATTTGATTGCGGCGATGTGGATTGGAAACCCTTACATTATTACGAGATCCGCGATGGAGTCGCACGATATGACTTCCAAGAATGCAAAACATAATTTGCAGGTGTGAATTTTAACTCATGTTTGGAGGCTTATCTATGCACCATCTCTGTTTTAAACTAATTAAAATTCATAATAGTATTGGTGAATTGTAGATTACTTAGTAATAGAATTCAAATCACCGACAAATATGTGAAAATAGAGTCAATAGGGAGAATCATATAATGCTATATCTCTGAATAAGTTTCCATTATTCTAACCAAACTGGTTTAGGGCTGCCTGGGGAATTTATTGCAAATGAACACAATTTGAGGAAGTTGCTGAAACAGAAGAAGATGAATCATTCATTATTTTTATTGGCCCTGTTGGAGGTAAATTGTTAAACAGAGATTATTAGACACCGTCTTAATCACCATGGCTGAGGAGGTTCGCCACAGAACAAAGTTTCAATTGCAGACAAACGACTTAAAACCATAGGGCGTTTATTTCATAGGTTCTCTCTATATATTATGTGAATAATAAAATATATGTAATGATGACTTATAATACTGGAGCCGTTCAGTCATTTTTAAAGGACAATTTGAAATTCTTTCTCCAGATTTTTTTCCCAAATTCCATGTTTTATATAGGTATAATACAAATCAGCATCCCCGTACAAAAGAGAGGATGACATTCCTGTGCAAAAGAGGGGAATGTCATTTCTGTGCAACGAGGGCCCTTGTACCATGAAGAAAAGCGAAGGCGAAAAAAACCTTGTCAGGCTTATCATGCTAAGAAAACCTTTGCGTGCAATATCATGTTCGGGATATCACCATAGCCATGTTCCACTGGCTGCCAGCAAGTTTTCGCTAACTCCCACTGTTAATTTTTAGGTATTTTGGCACTGATTGAAGTTTAGGAAATGAGCTGGGAACAAAGTGCAAGTGCATCGCAGGTTGATTGATTTAGGTGGCTACTACTTTCACCAACACTGCCTTTCAAAGCATGATATCTTAACACAATAAGCCTATACCACAGGTTTCAAAGATTTGGAAGAAAAAAAATAATTCATTATGATAAAACCCTATACCACAGGTTTCAAAGATTTTAAAAATGCAGTGTTTTGGATATTTCGCTGTGCCTTTCTTCAACCTCTCACAGTGTATGACTTGAAGTTACGAGGTGTCCTTAGTGGGTTAATTTATTCCCAAAGATACATAAAATAAAAATAAGGTAAGCATGTTTAACAACGGCATGTCTAATATCTCTTATCCTATGTTGAATCTATGAAATGCCCACACTTCAAGCATTTCTTTGTACCTCAAGCTTTGATTACTAATCACACTATTTTTGTGTCAAAATAAACTCCAATGGCACAACCAAATTATCAGAGTGTTGTGTAAACTATTAACCTTCATACCTTTAAAGCGATGTACTTTGATCATTGCAATCGATCAGCCATTTTCAGCCATTATTTCTTAATTATATTCTCTAAAGAATTGGGGCATAAAGGATTAGAATAATAATGTTTGCTCAAGATTGGATCAGAGTTAGTATTAATTCAAACGTTCTGGAGAACTCAAAAAAGTAATTTAAAACACATGTTAGGGCAAATTTCATTAAAGAAATTGTCCATACCAAAGCATACATATTTTTCCCTGTATGTTTTGCATCATCGGTGGCATCATTTCCCACAATGCTACACCTCAAATTCCTATTGAACATCCTGTGGGTTGAACAGCCAGCAGAGCATTTCCTTTAAGCTGAACTTGCTTGATTTTCACTGTTACATTTTGTTAATTTAGAAAATAAGGCTTTTCTACCACTTTATCCGCCAACATACTCCAAAAAAAGGTTTTCATTACTGCATTGACTGATTTCAGTGATTTTTAAACCCTTGATATGATTTTTTTTTCTTTTTTCTTTCTCTAACGTGCTTAGCTGAAGGTTGAACCAGTGAACTTAAATCCCCAGATTCTTATCAGTGACCAAATTTTGCAATACAAATGTCTCTCATGATATGGTCAACTTTCAAACACCTGAAATATGCTGTGAATATTTCAGCTTTAGGGATGTAAATCAACTGATAATATAATATGGTTGCTTTGTATTTTTCCATCT
The DNA here is from genome assembly GCA_034641835.2 of Pinus albicaulis. Classification (NCBI taxonomy): domain Eukaryota; kingdom Viridiplantae; phylum Streptophyta; class Pinopsida; order Pinales; family Pinaceae; genus Pinus; species Pinus albicaulis. The sequence goes on along the minus strand of JAXQQM020084600.1, from coordinate 617,052 downwards.
TAAAATCTAAACAATTGAATTTTGTCATGTTTCAAATATGTATGCGTTTCTTTTTTCCTCTCTAAGCTTTTGTGAATTCCTAATACCATTTTTCAAACCACATTATTTTTTGCAATGACAAACTCACAAATTCCTGACGTCTACTCTAAGCATCTAAATGTGACCTCTAATTGGAATCCTTCAGATAACAATCTGTTAGCTCCAATATCAATATGCTTATTGACATTATTTCCACACTTTGTAATAATTCCAATGCCCATGCTGGACGACTAGTTCTTGAATTCTTTCATTTGCTTTCTTCATTGTTCCATAGGCATTGGCAGCTTAGTCTGTGAGGTTAATGTTCTTCAGATTCCCGCTGGGAAAGGTCCTTTTGGTATCAACCTTGCCTGTAAATGATTTAGTGCCGTTAATACATATTGGCGCTGAAATCCTGTGCTTTTTTTAGCTTTTTGAAACTAGTCTTTTTACTATTACAGGAATCTAGAATTTATAATATATTAAGAAATGTAACTGGGGTTGGTTTTTATAATTATATTTAAGTTGATTATGTAATGTATTTATATTAATAAAAAAAAATTTATTTATAATTATTTATTTTATTTAATAACACAGAATTGTTTGTTTTCGAGTCAAAGCACCTATTATGTGTCTTTGTGGATTGAATTATTACTCTATATCCTTGTCATTATGTTCTAAACCTTATTGGACATTTTGTATAAAAAAATAAAATTGGGTCATCTACTCCACCACCATCAAGTCAGCCTCCTCACTCTACAAGTCGGCCTCAAGTTCCTCATGTTGGCCTCAAAGAACAACTTCAAACAACTATATATTGCAAAGGATTCGACCTAGTTTGGAGACAAGGAAGTGATGATTCAATCTGAAATTTTCCAAGGTGAAAATGAGAATTCGAAGAGTCTAAAATAGAAGAAAGATCACAACGAAAAAGAGGAGACTCTTGTCCAATAAGAACGAAGCTGAAATTCTGTCATTCTTCCACACGTGCGAAGTAGACTGAGGCATGTTGCAGGGCTGAAGGTGCAGGCTGAAAATCTCAGGATTGCAGACAGGGTTGACCCTAGTTCACTCTTTTTGGAGAACTGATCTATGTTGATTTTTGAAGATTTGATTAAAGTTTGAGCTATCATTATGAGAGGTTGATTTGGTGAATGTGGAAGGTTTTGGTTGTTTCATTTGAGTTGATTCTGGAAAAAAAAGGAGTTTTTTGGGTTTTTTTCTATTTTGCCTTGACTATGAGCCTGCATCTTGTGTCATTGATTTTCATATTTTGTTTTGGTAGTTGATTAATAATAAAAAGATTTTAAGAAAATAACTAAAATATCAAAAATAATTTCGTGTTTAAAAAATTATATATATATTTTTTAAATTTCGTTGTGCCTTTCTTCAACCTCCTCAGCCATTTTTAAAAATGCAATGTTTTGGATATTTCGTTCGGCCTTTCTTCAACCTCTTACTGTGTATGACTTGAAGTTATGAGGTGCTGTTAGTGGGTTAATTTATTCCCAAAGATACATAAAATAAAAATAATGTAAGCATGTTTAACAACGGCATGTCTAATATTTTTTATCCTATGTTGAATCTATGAAATGGCCACACTTCAAGCATTTCTTTGTACCTCATGCTTTGATTACTAATCACACTATTTGTGTCAAAATAAACTCCAGTGGCACAACCAAACTATCAGAATGTTGTGTAAACTATAAACCTTCATACCTTTAAAGGGATGTACTTTGATCATTACAATCGATCAGCCTTTACTTCTAAATTATATTCTCTAAAGAATGGAGGATAAAGCATTAGAATGATAATGTTTCTTCAAGATTGGATCAGACTTAGTATTAATTCAAACATTGTGGAGAACTCAAAAAGGGTATTTTAAAACGCATATAAAAGAAAATTTCATAAAAGAAATTGTCGCATAAACCTTTTTCCCATATGTTTTGCATCATGAGTGGCATCATTTTCACTGTTACATTTTGTTAATCTAGAAAAATAAGGGTTTTTTTTACCACTTTGTTCATCAACATATTCTAAGAAAAAGGTTTTCATTACTGCATTGACCAATTTCAGTGATTTTTAAACCACAGATATGATTTCTTTCTTTCTTTTTTCTTTCTCTGATGTGCTTAGCTGAAGGTTAAACCAATGAACTTAAAGCCCCTAATACTTATTAGTGACCAAATTTTGCATTACAAATCTCTCTCATTATATGGTCAACTTTCAAACACTGAAATATGTTGTGAATATTTCAGCTTTAGGGATGTAACTCAATTGATAATATGGTTGCTTTGTATTTTTCCATCATAAAATCTAAACAATTGAATCAAGCCTTATCAAACTTTGTCTATCCATTGCTTTCTTCACCTACGACAAAGTTTGTTACGAACAAATTGAAGGCATATCCATGGGCTCTTCTCTTTCCTCTATTGTCGCTAACATTTTCATAGAACACTTTGAAGCCAAAGCCCTTGAATCCTTCCTCCTCAAACCAAATTTTTTGAAGTAATTCGTTGATGACACTGTTGACCACGTCAGCATCATATAAAATTTCGTCAAACAATCTGGCTTAAACCTTTCAAATCCCCTCTTTTTGCCCTGAAAAATCTGTTTTCCACCTATCGTTACCTTCTCCCAGCCCTAAAATTGCATAAAAGAGCCGAAGAACCCACATTTGAAAATATATTAGGCCTTAGCCCTCATCTGTGTTTCCTTTATTTCTTCCCACATGACCAAATTAGACCAGAAAGCAGTCCAATGGCGCTGAGTCAATGAATATCAAAATGCCTATAACTGCGTGATTCAGATGCATCTGGACACGTTCTGTTTTTTCTCACATACTGTATTTTTCAACTCATTTACCGTCCATCAAATCAGAAAACTAACGGCCCGCAATGATTCATTGTTGTGGAGTACCGAAAAGTATGATTTTGACATCACGGAATGAATTTTGTTACACTGTGAACCTTATCATGAAATTCATAAGGATCTCATCATTGCTACGTAGGCCAACTATCTCTGCCATAAGTGGTGTGCGTTTTCTTAATGCATACCGCATTATTCCATAATTTACAATCATAGTCATTGCCCATTATTATGATTGGGCTGCCCGCCTTTAGATTAATAATGTTATGTCTTCTACATCGTGTGAGAGTGACAGATACAATATAACCTGGCGGATTCTTAGTATTCATTTGTCATTCTATTTTAGAGTCATTGCTCCATTTCGTAATTATAGTTTAACTTTTATTTTGTCGTTTCTATTTATCTGCATTTGATGGTTTGCTGTGAGAGATGATCTAAGACTGTAGTGAGCAGTATCAGTCACTGTTTAGCTCCCAGGCTTGTGATCTATGCTTGATTTCTTTTTCTATCAGTTTCTGAAGGGATGGTTTGTCATTACCGAACCCTTGACTGATGAGTTGTTGAGTTACCTGAGTGTGTGATTTACTTCTTTAAAGCAATTTGATTTCAGTTAAGCATCCATTTACTCTTGTATTTCTTAAAGCACTGTACTACTAGCATTACTCTGACGAATGAGCCTCGGATTGAGTCAGTCTTTGTAATGACAAAACGCTCTCGGGTTGACATATTAATGTGAGGTGAATAGAGGTGAAAGAGACCCTTTTTATAGCTCTACATCTGTCCCGGTGGTCCCCACCCCGCATCCACTGTTCAAAATTGTCCGATATTTATTGCATCGCCTTTCGGAGGCGAACGATATTTCTCAAATCGGAGCAATTCCATACATCGTGCGACATGTGGCTTTGTCACTATTCCAAAACCGCTACCTCATCGCGCGTTATCGCTCGACTGAGGATACAGAGCGATATGCATTATAGCCGTCCGATCTGGGGGTCTCCATCCAACGGTCATCGCACTATGGACATGCGCGGGTGTTAATCCAAGTGTACAGTGCCTCTGGCACACTGCCCATCGCCTCCGATGCATTCACAGCCGTCGATCTCCTCCTGAGATCGGACGATCCAGATCACTTGCCTCTCCGCCAGTTGACTCCGAACCTCCACGTCACCCGTTCCACATGTGTGTCGCATGTTTCCTCCTCCTATTATATATTCCAGTCATAAGTTAAATTTTCATCGTTTTACGTTAAAAACCTCCGCCCAATCCGTCCACCATTATTCCACTGCATTTTTCATCGCCACCCTGCATACTTCCACCATTTCATCATGCCACATTACTACACAGTCATCCCCACTGCATCGTCGTCCCCATGCACTTGTTTTCTTGACGAGTTTGCGGGTTTTGCAGGTTTATAGTGGCGGAAAACTATCATGATTCACAGTCCCTATTACTGTGATAGAGAGCACGTCAAAGGACCATTTTTCAGAGCTGAATTATGAAGAAAGGCCTTGGAAGGAAAATCGACAAGACTTCCATTAAAGAAGCAGGGTTAAAATCTGTCAAACCCTGCAGGGACATTCAAGGCGCCGATTTCGCAGATGAAGATATTAATGGAGCAGCAGAGAAATATCAGCAGGTGACCGAGGAATTCAGCATTCAGAATTGAAGATCTTAAACCATAAGTCAGGGTTTAGAAGGCAGGAGGTACAATGCACAAAAAACAATGCCCTCCAGGTTTTATTTCAGCAGAGTCTTTCTCTCCAGGAAAGGAAGGAATGTCCACGTGATTTTAATTCTAAGCCGTGTTCCTGAAGAGACCTTTACCTAGTGCATTTACTTCAGAAAGTCGGCCGTAGAGTACATACAGCACCACAGAGCCGTCAAGCAGTATGGGCGGGCACTTCTCCGCCATTTTGTTTTAATGAGACAATTAAATGTTCCTCACCTACTCCTTTTTTGGAGCTTTCTTATTCTCCTATAAAGCTCCAAAAGAAGAGACGATTTCGAGTTCCAGATTTTATCAGAAAATTAGGCAGTGAAAGGCTTTTTGTATACATTTTGTAGAACTCTTGTATGAAGGCTCAGAGCCCATAGGGTCTCAGTGAGGAGGAGTTCCATCTGTTAAAGGGATTCTGGTCTTTGGTATTTCACAGTCTGTAACTTTCTCTTATGTGTTATTTTAATAGATCATTTCATTTCATCCATGTTTCCTGTATCATGTTTTGGAATGCGAGTGGCTCATTGATTTTTGGTATGGATTTATCCTAGTTGATACCCATGTTCGGATTAGTCAAGCGCTTTAAATATGGCTCATGCATGATATTCTGTTCCACTATTCATCTAAACCGTATTTCTGCTATATTAGTTTCTTTGGGAGGGTGTTTTTAAAATGCTACTGTCATGTATGGATTCTTAGATTGGTAAGCCCATGCATGGCGGTATTGTGTGTCTGGACATCAACTCAATGATAACTAATATCTTCTCAGTATTTCATTCACTACATACACCTTCTGATAACTTATTTCTGTGAAGTATTTCTGAATCGGCCTTCTTTACAGTAAGCTCTCTCTGAATTGTCTGTTGCTTTTGTATTGGAGTTTTGCATGTTGCCTCTACATTATTCCTTTCTCTCATGCTATCTCTTGTTTTACAAGAGATAGCATGAGAGCTTTTTATTGATGACTCCCTCTGTCATACCATATGCTCCTTGCTATATAAGATGTCCTAGGCACTGGTCTATCACAACTCTAGGCTGTCTCTAGGAGCTACAACAGACACCTTTGTCATTTGGTCCCATGGTATCCTCATTCTTCGCAAATTTCTCTTGCATCTCAATAACATCTCCCCCCACATCTAGTTCACTATGGAACTTGAAGAGAACCAATCCCTTCTCTTTCTAGATATCCTTGTCTCTTGCCTCTTTGATGATTCCCTTTCCCACCAGGTCTACCGAAAAAAGACCCATACGGACAAATATTTGCATGCAAACTCCCACCACCATCCTACTAAAAAATTTGCAATTCTCAAAACCCTTGTCTCTCGAGCCATTTGAATCTCCTCATCCCACTCATTCCCTAAAGAAAAAGCTCATCTCTCACTTGAGCTCTTAAGTCTAATGGTTACTCCTCTTCCCAAATTAATAAGGCCTTCCATTCTTGTATCCATCCCCGCCCTAAACCCCCTCCCTTAGCCAAGGTAACCCTTCCTTACATTCAAGGTGTCACTGATCATCTATCTCGAATCCTTTCTAAAAAGAACATTAAAACCTTCTTCAAACTCCAGAGAACCCTCAGCTAGCTATTTAGGTCACAACAAAGAACAAAAATGACCCTATGTTAGGTTCCAGAGTCTATGAGATCCCTTGATCTTGTGGAAAATTTTACATAGGTCAAACCGGAAGATCCTTTAAAACTCGGTTGAGAGAACATATGGCTGACACTAATCACAACCGCATTGCAAAATCAGCCATTGCCAAACACTTTTATTCTACCAAACATCTTATCTATTTTGATAAATCCAAAATCTTAGCTTTTGCCCCCTTTCATTTCAACTGGATCATTCGGGAAGCCCTCGAAATTGAAAATCATCCTGATAGCGTTAATCGTGATGATGGTTATCAATTAAGCCATTCCTGGAGGCCCACCGTCCACTTCCTATCATCTAAATGCCATCTCTCTATTCCCAATTCTAACCCTTCTTAGTCTTTCTTCCCCTGCCCCCCTCTCCCAGTTAGATCATTTTAATTCCCTCCTTAATTTAATTTCATGCAAATTTTTCCACCTAATGATATTGATTCCTAATCCATCCTTTAAATCTTAATTTAATTTAAAATTCAATCCTAATAAGTATTTACTTTAATTATTCCATTTTACTTTTAATCTTAAACCCTCTTTCCCTTCCTTAATTTATTATCATTTATTTAATTAATTTAAATAAATCATTTTTATATTTATAATCAATTCTAATATGCCTATCCTTAATTTATCTATCAATTATTTTATTTCTTCTCTCTAAGATCACTTATTATTTTCTATTTAATCATTCATTTCATTATTTTAAATAGATAAATTCTTAACTCTATTACAGTAACACTCTAACCACTCTAACCACGAACAAATAATTAATATTTTTAATTTTTAATTTTTAATTTTTAATCATATTTTTCATTGAGCTTGTTAGAAGTTCTTCCATACTTATATATTCTCTTGATCTGCACTCTTCTTATCTAACGCTAAGGCTCTTTTCCTTGAAGATAAGTGAAGTGTTCACCCAAAACATCGATATTAAAAACTCTTCAATATCTCGAGAAATTCTCAACAACATAATGTATCTGATTGTGAAACATTCACACCTAAACTAATAAACTAATAATTATCAAGTTAAGAAAATCTTTATGCTTTTATGATTTTACAAGGAAAAAAAAAAAGAATAAATAGTAACATGAATACCATGTTATGGAAGACATGTGAGGGATTAGAGGCCAATGTAATTTGAATAGTTTATGAGCATGTGTGCCATTATAGAAAAAACAAAAATCATTTTAAAAATGCATTAAATGCAGAATGACAATTTGTTCGAATGCACATTTATGCTGGTTAACTCTATAATTGAAAGTCAGAGGATGCAGCAAAACGCAGCTACAGCTGTCCAAATTACAAACAAAAATAAAAACAGAGAGTTTTGCTATAGCTTCCTAAATTACAAACAAATATCAAAACAGAGAGTGGGATGTCGGACTTTGTCTGTCCGTCTATGTTTATCGAGATTTCAGGGCGGTTGCATAGATTCTAAAACTAATTTTTGCCTCTTTAGATTGTGGCAGTGGCTGTCCCTTCGAATCTCGATGAGTTACCCTTCAAATCCAGAAGGCTTTAGGCGGTGCTGCAGTGCAGGCGGTGGATGCGCTGTTGAGATTTATTATCAAAAAAGATAAATATAATGCAAAAGCCAAGACAAAAGATACAACTTTCCAGTTCCATACATTCTTGTCTCTCTGCTTAACTGCATCCACTTGTAATCTTAAAGCTTCTTCAGTTTGAAGAAATATCTCATCTCTTTGCTTCATTAATTCATCCTTTCTATTGAGTTCCTTATTTAATTTCACCTTCAAATCCTTTAGTGTCATCTCCGAATCTGCTTGTGCTATTTCGGCAGCCTCCCTTGCCCGCCTTTCAGATTTAAGCTCTAAAGTAACCTTCTTAAGGCTTGTCTCTATTTTTTCCATCTGATGATGTTTGTGAGCCAATTGCTTTAATTCATCACTTTTATAGATTTCTTCAGGTACATGCATCTTCAACCAGTTAAATAAGGTCTCTGCAATCGCCCTTTCCATTTCACCTGCAATTATCTGTTTCATAAAGTTTTCTGGACTGCAAAACGAAAGTTTCAGAGTATAAGGAAATTATGCAACAATGCAAGCTTTTAAAGGAAAATATCAAACACAGGGAGCTTGTTGTAAGGATACTTTTACCCGAGGATAAACTTATAGGTTCGACATTCTCCCAGTGGGAAAGTGCGACCAGCATTTCTCCCAGATCCTTTTCTATTTGTGTAGCCAGGATAGTCAACTACTGTAAAGGGAACTGATTCTTTCAAAAACAATCCACATTCTTCTGCTTGCTTCACCAACTCCCATTTTTTATACGGGTCACCTTCTTTGTGACTAACATGAATCTCTCCAATTTCGTGAAGAATAGTCCTTGCATTCATGAAAAACATCTTCAACAGGGAACGATGCTTTCTGCCCAGTATAGCAAAACAGATTTCAGCTACTATAACATTTCTGATTTTGATTGTGCGGGATGCTTCGATCCACACACTTAAAAAAGGTACCTTTGATTGAAGAAAAAAAAGAGAAATAGTTATTTCGCTTTGATAACAGGAAATTATAAGGGTAAATAAACTTACTTGATAACTGTCTCAGCAGATTCCCGTCCATAGAAACCTGCGTGGGGAAAATTGAAGACAATTCTATGGAACCTCATTTTTCTTATGATATGGTGCTTCTTCATTACCGTTGCATCAACACCAAAAAGTACCTTGGCTCCCAGCTTCTCCAAATTTGAGAGTGTTTCATGGGCTGATTTATACAACTGTAGCACCTTATCTGTATCAAGGGCATAAATATAAAGATAGAAGCAGAATACAATGAAAGAAATAGCAAATATATAGGACAAGAACAACCAAAGCAAAACATAAATTTGTGGGAGAATTTGTTTGAGACCTTTATTATCAAGAGAGGTGGTAACCATGTTTTCTGCAGATCCAAATGCATTGGCCAAAACTAACGAAAATGAAAAGTCCCCTTCCCCAACTAATAAAATCTGATGAAAGTTTGAATAATGTTTGATACTCCTCTCCAAACGGAGACGATCCATGCAAATTTTCAAATCCACTATGTTCAAACACGGAACAGAGCAATAAAACCTTAGAGAAGCTCAGTTCAAACTTTAATATGCAACCTTTCTGCAACTTTAACAATGAATAAACAAATTTCAATATGCAAATCATTCTAGAGCTTCAACAATGAATAAGCATACTTTATTTGTTCTAACACTATGTCAAACAAAGGATATCAGGAATGATGACCCCGCTTCAGCTCTGCTGTTCCACTACAAGTCAGAAATGAAAAGGTCATTATTAGCATTTGGTTAAGTCCACTGGAACAATTTCTTAATTAAAATGTTTGGGAAAAAAACTTACATCTGTTTTGTGGAAAATGTCAAAGGGAGAAAAATATAAACAATTGCTCCACTTCCACTACAGAATAAATAAATGGTCAATACTATCATAATTGATTTGCTCCTCTGCCACTGATCTAACTTTCAATACATACATTCTTTATACAAAGCCATGTCAAACAAAGGAAATGATGTTACTTGTTCGAGCTCCTTTCTACTCTTACATATAAAGAGAGACAATGGCAAAGTTTGGTCTTACCGTTCTTGTATTTTAATTCTGGGAAAAACTATGTATGACTGAAATTGTTCCAAAAATTAGTATTACTATTATTTCCATCATTAGTCTCCCTTCACATAGTTCTTGCACTCGTTGGTTTTAACACAAGTGTGTTTTTCTTTTTTTCTTTTTCTAATTAATAGATAGTTATTCTGTTCAAAACTATGGCGAACAAAAGATCCAAACAATGATGTTTTCCTTTGTTCTGACCGTTCTCTTCCATTACAGTCTAGAAATAAACTTATCATTGTTGTAATTTGTTCTTCTACGAACTTTGTTATCAGGCTATCTGGTAAATAAACCAAATAATTCTAATTTGTTAAAATTTTCAAGTTTAAGTGATTAAGATTTTTAGCATTTTATTTGAAAAATAATTACAAAACTTAATTAATGCGGAAATAAATTTCCAATAGAAAATAGTTGGAAGCATAAAATCAATTTGACACATGCACAATTAATTTTATAATTTGTTTTTCATTTTATTTCAAAAAAATTAAAAGGAAACCTCTACAAATTGCTAGAAAAAATTGCATTGCACAGTTAATGAAATCAACCTTGAATTGAGTGGAATAACCTGCTGAGTGAGAGTGGCTTTATACATGGATATACGACCTAGACGACAACTGGCGTTTGTCCATACGGATTGTACATGTGCTTGTATAGTCTGTCCTTATTGATCCACATAATTATGTCCATACAATTGTATGACTATATGAAACTATTCCATATGGCTATACAAAACTGTATGGCACCGGTATGGAATCACATGCCCTCAAAACACCTCTTTCCTAACACGTGTTCTCTCTGTGACTCACTTGCTGAACTTTTTTCCCTGTTCAATTGCTCAACTATGTGTACAAACTTCTATTTTGACTTGTCATAATAATTTTGGCTAAAATCAAAATCTTAATCTATTTTTAAGTTTATTTCTAATCTTAGTCACACGTGAAGTTTAATCATAATCTTAGTCACCGGATGAGACACACTTTTTAGATTTAACAGCTAAAATATAAAACTCACTTTTTTTTACAAAGTGAAAGAATTCTACAACCATCCAAGTCTCTCTCTAAATGCCTCAAACTTACCACTTGCCAAGGACTTATTTAGAATATCAACTACCTGTTTATAAATGGAAATATATTAGAGCCTCATTACTCGCATTTGAATCTTGCTTCATATGAAGTGATATATGATCTTTATATGCTTGGACTTGTTATGCAATACTTAATTTTCATAGAATCTGATACAATTTTGATTACCACAATACATGACTATAGGTTTGAATTTGTAATCAAACAAACGTGCAAATCGCAGTGCTAGATGACATGTATTATTGTTTCCTACCAAGCCATTATATATTTCTAGTCACAAGCACCCTGAAGTTCTCTTTTTGTTATTATATTTCTTACCCACTATGAGTTTGAATACACTTGCAACTTCACTTCACCATCTCTAAGGTATCTCATACTAGATTATGTTTAGCCATTCGGATACCTGGCCACATGTTTTGAAACCACCCAATGCTTTTTCTTTGGCTCCATTCTGAACCAACTTAAGGGGTTCCTATAAAATATATATCTAGCCTATTGTTGACTGTCTTTTTCAAATACCAGCCAAAATATTTTCTCGCAATAATTTTTTATTACCAACCATTTATTTATTTAACAAAATAAATTCTTAGTTACAGAAAAATAAAAGCATTGGTATTTTAACATCTAGAAATATATGCAACATAAATAAAACTTAGAGATATCATTCACATAGTGCAACAAAAAAATAATTCGCTTGTTGGGGCAAGTATTGATTTGATGGAATTGAAGACATTTTGAAGCAGTCATGATGGTCTGCGTAGAAGGGTGGGAGTAGGAACAACGCACTGGAGCATTGTGTAGTCTAATCAGAATGTGTAGAACCAACATAGAGTGGAGAACCACACATAAGGCAAAGTGCACAAATCGGCTAGGCAGGAATGTTTAAGTTCGAAAGCATCAATGCCTGTGATTTTTATTTGGTCTAGTTTAGCTCTTGTAGCTTATATGCCCATGGTAATGGCATGACTAGGTTTTTTCCTTGGTATTTTCATCTATGTAATTGGGTATAAATCAACAAGAGTCGAAGGGACTGGGGTTGGCAAGTTAGTTGGTTGATCACTGTAACTCTATAACGCTGAAAATAGGTTGGTGAGTTGAGGGGAATACTGTGGTGAGGTTGTATGTATTGCATCTAACACTCTTTTTTGTAATAATGACAATGGTTGGAATTTTGCATATTTGTTTTCCTATGTTCGCATGATGATTTTGCATATTTGTTTTCCTGTGTTCGCATGATGATTTTATTATGTTATGCGTTTATTTGCAACATTAATATTTAATTGGATGAATTGCCTTGCAGGCGGTAATCAATGCACCCCTTTCCCTGAAAATACTTGTTATTGATAATGACACATATTTGTTATGAGTATCTGTAAGCGGGGTTAGTATTTAAACTTCATCTTAGGCATGGTAGAATAATAGCCTAGATTGGATTCCCATTCCCCTCGCTACTACAAAAGCCTAGTTCTTGCAACGCCCATCAGTGCCTCAGGTTAGACTTAGTTTATTCTACAGGCGTTGCCGAAAATGGTTGGTATCTAGTGGGGGTCTTTGTTGGTCATGCTATGTGCATTAACCTGGATTGGAAATAAAAAGCACCAACAAATGGTTCCGTTGTCAGTATCAAGGCTTATGATTGAAGGGGATGTGGCTTCCTACAAAGGAAGAAATTGAGTAGTGGCTTGACGCAAAGCTACGGGAAGTTGTTATCGATGAGATCAAGAATCGACCAATCAATATTGATAAATGGTTGCAGTGGTATGTGTTCATCGACGATCTCTATGAAATTTCTTTACCAAATTCCTAGGGTTACTAGCGAAGTGAATCCAGAAACTTAATGACCTAAATAGAAATTAGCTTCCAATTGAACCTCAAGGGTGGACTCCCGAGTGATTTCAGAGGCTATAGTTTGTGAACAACAAAATAACCCTAGCAGTCGACTTCTATTTTGAAAGTGTGATTGGAGGATATACCACTGAGTTCGTGATTGAATTGATCATTTTTTGTAGTGCTACTGAGATAAATTTTTTGAAGGGCCCATGGTGAAGGTTTATCTGATCATTAACTACTTTTGTCAAAATTTTGTGTGATAAAGGCGCATGGGGAAGGTTTATTTGATCATTACCTACTTTTGTCAAAATGTTGTTGTGTGATAAAGGTGTTTTGAGGATGGAATTCAATACCATGAGCAACCCCCTTATGCATTGAGGGAAATTTGGGCAACAACTAGGAGATAATATGAGGGAACATGGCATAGATGTTGGATTAGAAGGAAGAAGGCGATGAAGGAGTTGTGAAAGAGCCCTGAACGAGATTAGAAGAAGGTATCCCATAGGAGTTAAGATGGTACATGGGAGGAAAAGTATGACATATTTTGAGAGTGGTATTTTGCGCAATGGAAGAAGGTTCCAAGGTGGCAGTGATAAGGAGAGAGGTTTGCATTGGTTCCTGTAGTCGATTGAAGCCCAATGAAGGATATAACGAGGGGTCATAGGAGGAGAAGTAGTTGATACCAGAGAAGTATGGACAAAGTGCACCTTACCATACCATGTGTAGGATAGGGCGGGGAACCTTTGCAACCTAGGCCAAGAATAGCATAAAACATGCATCCTGATGATCTTGTTTAAAGTATGCCCTGTGTCGAACCGGTGACCTTGCGCACACCTATTCATTTAGAGGTAAGTTCCCTAAGTAAAATTTTACATACTTTAGATAGTAAAGAGAGTGAAGGAATTCAAAGTAGTAGTCGAGTGAGTCTAGTCGATTGGGAGGAAGTGGATCACAACAGATAGTAGTTGTATCTAGTGGACTATCATCAAGAGTTAATAGGTAGAAAACAATAGAAGAGACCTTAAAGATGTTGGTTTTTCATGGTTCTAGGAATGAATATCCCAAACAACACTTATTTGTATGTGAGGTAGTATGGGCTGCCAATAATGTTTGTGATGACAATGCCAAGATTATACAGTTGGATAATACTTTTAGAGATAACGCCTTAACTTGTTAGTCATGAAATACAAGAATGTTTCTCCACCTGGACAACCAAGCTCATTACGAAACATCAAGAAAGCGATGTTGAAGGAATTTCACAGGCCTAAGTCTGCATCTTAGTGCAAAACAAAGCTGAAGGAGATTAAGCAAAGACAAGATAAATCCATTTGGGATTATGATCAGTGATTTAAAGTATTGTCGGGCAAGTTGTCATTCAAAATTATAATGATGACAGATTACATGGTGACTGGTGTAGCTAATTTGTTATCAGAAGCAAGAGGATTATGGTGTGAAATCTACAGTGTGGGTAGATAGAACCGAAACTTGTCCTATGATGCAAAAATATGAGACCTTCACAAGGACTCTATTCTGCGATTTTTGTAAGTCTGTTGGCGCAAGCGAGAGGATTATGGTGTGAAACCTGTAGTGTGGGTTCATAATCCCCAAACTTGTCCTATGATGCAGGAATATGAGACCTTCGCAAGGACTCTATTCTATGATTCTTGTAAGTGTATTCGCAGAAGCGAGAGGATTATGGTGTGAAACCTACAGTGTGGGTACATAGAACCCAAACTTGTCCTATGGTGCAAAAATATGAGACTTTCACAAGGACTCTATTCTGCGATTTTCGTAACTCTGTTGGTGCAAGTGAGAGGATTATGGTGTGAAATTTGCAGTGTGGGTACATAATCCCCAAACTTGTCCTATGATGCAGAAATATGAGACTTTGCAAGGACTCTATTCTACGATTCTTGTAAGTCTATTCGCACAAGGTAGAGGATTATGGTGTGAGATTTGCAGTGTGGGTACATACACCCCAAACTTGTCTTATCATGCAGCAATATGGGCCCTTCACAAGGACTCTATTCTGCGATTTTTGTAAGTATGTTGGCCATGATATTCATATGTGTCAAGCATTGGAGCTAATGCGAAATTGCACCATGGATTATTATAGAGTGTAGGAGGGCCAAGATGGAATGGCACAAAACTATAATCAGTAAGGAATGTACAGTCAACCCTAAAAAAGTTAAGGCATGGTGAGTCAAGACCTTGAAGGACTGGGATGAGGACGAGGACTAATCATCTGTTACAATTTTGGAAAACGAGTACATCTCGCCAGATGCTATCCCAACCCCTATTCAACATGTACATATTGCAAGGCTTTCGAGCATGTGACGAAGGATTGTCCTCTATTTCTTACTATTATTTAAGTTAAGAAAGGCCATAATATTCATAATTCATCGTAGAGTTGCACAACGATAAAAAAAACATGAATGTGGTTATGCGAGGAGGAGCCAGGATAGGATTGGATACAGTGAAGCAATCTAATACAGGTTAATAGTGGCTAAGGAAAGTTTTTGACCCACTACCAAAGTTTGATCTACATAGAGAGAAGACCACCTACAAGGAAGTGCACAAAGATTTAGTTGCTTAAGAATGGGATGTTTTAGAGGATATCCCAGTGTTCGACATGCCTAGAGTCTCTAATAGAACTATTGCTAAGAGTCCTATTACAAAAGAAAACGTTATTAAGGCCTTTATGAAGAGTTGCTTGGAATCGGTGTAGGATGATAATGTTATGCATAAGCTTCAAAGGATGATTTACTATTATACTAAGGAGTCTAGTGTTAGAGCAATGCATTCTCAAAGGTTCAAAGTTAATAAGGTTGTGTGAAATAACATCATTCTTGATATGGGGTTTGATGCAAATATTTTTCCTAAAAACAGTTGGGAGATTATGGGGAGACGTAAGTTGGAATGGTCCTATATCCAATTACAGTTGTAAAATCAGTATTGAATCTTCCCTATTTGAAGGTTGTCCAATGTGGAGATCAACATTGATAAGGTGAAAAGCATGATAGATTTTGAGGCGATCGAGAGAGTTGATGATACAGACCCTTATCTTGCTCTACTGGGCCTTTGACAATCAAGTGATTATTAACCTAAAGGTAAGGAAGATGGATTTTCAATCTAGCGATGTTCAAATGATATTTCCTTTCGATCCTAGTGAGGGAGATAGATATATAAAACCGGTTGGGAGGAGTTTCATTCAGAAGGGTTGGAGAGTTTCAACCATGTCACTGCGTAGAAGGGGAAAGAACCAACACAATGAACCAATGTGGGATGAGTGGTATGCCAATGCTATAGATAATATCTATAAGTTAACTGCCCATAGGGAGGACTATGCCAATCCCATCGCTAACAGGGTATCAAGTTGGAAGAGCTATGAGTCCTACTCATCGGATTCAGAGGAAGAATTGGAGAATTGGAAAAACTGGCTACATGAATTATCTGCTAGGAGATGTGCACATATCATGACAAAAATACGAGGCCCTACAAGGAGTATGGTGCGGTGGGGAGAGACAACTCAGGAGCATAAGTATATATTCAGTAAGATAACCAAATTCAGTAGGTTATATCAACTTGTGCGCTCTATGGAAAATGAATCCTTGTCCTTCAATGTTCAGAGTTACTATCAGATTCGTCTAGTGCACAAATGTTCTCGAGGTGGAAAGGAAGCTAACGAAAGTGTTGACCATATATAGAGAGTAACCAGTTTTGTTAATATTGTTGTGGAACACTCTGATTGGGTGGATTGGTGCACAAGAGTTGCGTCAATAGGTGGGAGAAATCATTGCACGTGTGGTAGCACATTAAGTAGTTATGTTGTAAAAGGAGCAATGCACAATGTTGGGGGGCACCAGTGTCAGAGTGGATAATAAGAGCTAGAAATAATAATAACAATAACATGTTTATTTTAATTGCAATAACATGTCTATTTTAATGGGACCCTCGGTCATGTCAGCTGTGTAATTAGTTTTAGCTGGTGTGAAAATACCTTTCCTTAATTGCCGTGAAATATTTTAATGCCATAAAATGGATAAAGATACCAAAATCTATCCGTAAAAGATTGTCGATAAGATGTCTACAAGGACGGACTATGCATCAAGGCAAGTCAAGTCTTTGTAGGAGTTATGACAGAAGATTAAGTCATAAAGACCTCGAAACACCATGTTGGAGCTTAAGTATTATAAATAGGTAAACTGGGAGCCCATTGTTATGCTACTCATTTTGAAATTTTTGTTGATTGATAGGAGCTGAAGATTTGTTGCATGAAGTTGGCATGCCTAGTCGAGGGGAAATTTTAGTAAGGGTTCATCGCTGGTTTTGGGAAGAATTGTGTATTGGGAATATGAGTCAATTTGTAAAACAACAAGATTGGAAACCAAATACAACTGTATAATAATTGATCTCAATGAATGATGTACATAATGTACATACAAATACATGTAAGAAACGGTTGAATCAGTTTCCGGGTCTTCTTGGACTCTAATAACCAATCACCCCAATACAAAATAACCCAACCTTAATCCCAATTATCAGTTGTCTAACATTGCCCCCTTAATCTGAAGGGATGTATCAAAGTCCAAGAATGAGAGCTAAAAATAAAAAAATGCATCTCAAGCAAGAGTTGAATGTCTGTCAAAAATGGTTTTTAAGGATGACCACAAACCAATATGGGAGAACTCAAGGTCTCAACTAACACCAACTCTGGAACCTTCATAGCAGTTTTCAGAACAACCAAAAATGTGGCTTTAAGGTGACCAAAAACTCTGGAACAATCAATGTAGTTCCTCGAACAATTCCAAATCTAGAAGTGATTTTTCACAAACAACTCATTTAGCAAAACATTTAAGTCTCTCTGGCTACAACCATGGGTCTAAATGGTACGGGTTGTAGCTCAGGCTCTCTGACACAAGCTCGCTTGACATATTCAAACCTATATCAAACCATCACAACTCTATCAATTTCCCCCTTGTCGGATACAGGGTGAGAAGACGAAGTATTCTTCATCACTGCAAGGCTCGTCAACACTCTCGAACATATTTTGCGGTATGAACTATAAATATTCTTCGCTGTTTTTTATCAATCTCAAGGAGCAATCCATCCGAAATTTAGTTTCTCTCTTGCATTAATCTTCTTTTTGGAACATCTGTTTGAATGGTGATTTCACTTTCCACAATGCTCACATGGGTGAAGATCAAAACACTGATCTCTATTATACTATTGGCATCGATCAACTTGTTCTAGAACAACACCATCAAGAAATCCAACTCTTCGAAATTGTATTGGTTTAGAAAAATCAGGAATATAAAAAGATACATATGGGACATCCTTTTTATAACCCAATGTGTAATCTCTTCCCACGGTCTCATAAAGGTTTTGGGAATGATAAGATTTTCATGAGGACTTTCGCATACACTTTTTTGAACATGACTTTCGACAACATCCAAACTTGCTCCTAACGTGACTTCATTACTCTTCGACTTTTGTTTGGATTTAGGATCATCTCCCTGTACTTGAGACTCCATCTGGAGAAAGTCAATTGTCTCCAATGCATCACATAAACAGACTCTAATATCAACAATACTTACTTTTCCGACATTTACAGTTCCGTAAACAATAAAACTAATGAGATTGTTTAAGATTTCTAATACATTTTTAATTTGAGCCATGGGTGCCGGGTTCAAGCGAAAGGAGACACCCATTTACAAAGTAATTTCAACAAAAAAAATTTAGATAAAAAATAATGACATGCTCAAATAAAATTGAAGTTTTTGTAAACAAAATGTCCTCTTCTTATGACAACATCTAGAAAAATATCTTCCAAAATTGTCTTCACAAAGATTTGAACTTGTGACCTTGTGATATTTAACATATCAGATGTGTAGAAATTTGTTGAATAATGATTAATTATCCACCGAGACTATCCTGATCACATATCAATTCGAATTCATATGCAACACATAATCTCTTCCACTCAGATCATCACACATGCGGAAATAAAACAAACGATAGCACATCAAATCATCATACACATTAACACAGTATGTATGGGGAAAGCTTATAGCTGAAAACCCCGCAGCTATTGTGTATATTATAATGGAGAAAACATGTAACAAACTCAGTACAATACTCCTCACAAGTACTCGGTACTATCTCATGAAGTTACACACAAACTAGCTTGGTTTTGAACAAGTCACAGGTTCAAAACACATCCACTAATTGCCTGCCTCTATTGCGCAATCAAGGCTTGTCTAAATAGAGATCCAAGGTTCGAATCTCCTTGGCTTGACAGCGCAATCATCATGGGCAATTGCCTCCAAGTGTGGTGCAAATCTCATGCACAACTGATGTCACAACTGATAGTTGTACTCACCCTTTCATCTACCTCTTTCACTGGTCTCCACTGAACTGATCATGCACTGTAGTGAACTGATGTTTTCTTGAGTTGAATAATGAGTTACTAATTAATGAATTAAATAATATTTAATTCACTCCACTCATAACTAATTGATTAGCTAGTTAAACTAATCTCAACTAGTTCAACTAAAATAAACAGAACACAACTCCACTATCTGTCTCATTAACTCCACCAAACTTATGCCACTGAAGTCCTAACTGAATTCAACCATGCATGATGCCATCAAACCCTTGGGAATAGCGTAATTCCTCTGTCAGATGCATGAGCCACTTCCAAGGCTCGAGCTGAAGTGCTCCAAGAGAGTAAACTGAAGTTTATAGTCCAAATATTATTAAGGGTAAATAATATTTGACTTCCCTATTTTTAGGATAGGCAGTCTAAATATATAATTCGACCTATAGGTAAAAAAATAGAGGTCCATATATTTTTACCAACATGACCAATACTCCAAGAATAACATACTGCAACCCCTGGACCATGCTCCATATGTCTAAAAATAGACTTTGCGCCTAAATTTGCCTGCGGGCCCACTTAGTGAAGGCGACTTCATTTCACTAAGCTCCATCATCTTGCTGCATTTTCAACAAGATGAACTCTTCTAACTACAACACCTTTTCTTTCCTTGATTTTATACTCAAAATTTTATAATTTTCCAACGGAGAACTAGGTTCAAATCTCACTATTTCCACCACTTTTAACTCCAAGTTAATTAGTTTCAGAATTAGCCACTTTTACTTTTACTTTCTCATTTCACCTTTCTTTAACCATTTTCATTTTCTTAAATATAATAAAAGAAGTGAGAAATGTTTTCTTTAATCACAATTTTGATACAGTTTCCATTCACTTGATACTCACCAACGTTATCTCCTATTAACTTTCACATTTATCTATTTCTTTCTCTATTCACTTTCACCTTTCGGGCTCTGTTTTTTTCTCTATTCACTTTCACCTTTCTGATTCTGCCTCTTTCTCTGCTCACTTTCATCAACCCATTGCCATATCTCGATTTTTTTAACCTCCAATCTCTATCTTTTCAAATCCAAAATAAAAGGTCTTTTTCACTCTTGGTGTGAAGATCATGCATGAGAGAATAAAATAATTTTAGATAAATTACTCTTGACTTGATATATACAAACTAACCCAACCTTAATCCCAAGGACTAGTTGTCTAACGTGATTCACATGGATGTCATCAACACGAAGGCCTAGTACAAAGAATATCTTTGTTCCTATCCACCTTGGAATGGCAACAACATAGATACTAGTTATGGTGGAAAGGAAAACCACTAACGTTGTTGGGTCGTCGTCGCCTACTAGATGGTTTGAGTCAACACCACATTATATTCCACCCCACAAAGAATAGGCCAATCTAGTTTAGGAATTCCATCAAAATTTTGGTTCAAGATAATTTGTTTGGTTGTGTGGGAAGACTAAAAAATGTTGACCATGACATTGCGGATATGAATAAATTCTAGGAATTGGTTGAGTACTTGAAGAGGGTGGAACATGAGGATTTCACTATTGTCACACTCAAACCAAACGACTAAGCTTTGGGGTTACAACAATCATGTATTTTGAAATTGTTTGAGATCCCTTATTTTGGGTGTAGTAATGAGATAAATTTTGTCACTAAATTATTATAGTGTTGTGTGCATAACAAGAAGTTGTGGTTGGATCGAGCTATTGAGATTACCCCGTAAGTAATTGCAGATATTACTAGTTTTTCAATGTCAAGAGAGGGACAGGAGCCCTTATTTGAAGACAATGTGAAGACCATATTAGAGTTAGTGCAAGACCATGTTTTAAAGGAAGTATGCCAACATGAGAAAGTACAACTAGTGGAGGAAAAGTAGAAAGCCATGGATGAGGAGAAGGAATTGCACACAACTGAAACTATGTATAAGCAGATCACAACAGAGTCTGTGGAGGATGGTGTCTAGGTGGAAGTTCAAGTTGTGAAGATAGGTGAGGTCGCACAAGCCTTGAAAGCTTAGGTAAAGGAGCTAAGGGTGCAACAGAGGCTACCAACAAACCCTAAAGAGAAGAAGTGATGAGCTAAAGCAAAGTGGGCTCACACATGCTTTTCATAATTAGAGTAGTTATATCCTAAGTGCTAACCTTTATATATAAAATGATGAATTTATGGACTAATATTTTGCAGAATCGGGATTTGAAGGATATCGCTCGCCAGGTACACGATGCAAACGAGTAAATGGAGACAATTGTTACCAGTTTGAGTTCTTTATCCCTTGTTCAAAGGCCACTATAGACCACAAGTTGCAATTGGACCAAGAACTTAAGCAAATGAAAAACAACCAATAGGTGTTTGCATGTCAGGTGGAGGGGTTGCAGGACAAAGCACTGTGAATTTTAAACACTGTTGGGACAATTCGACAGGATATTAAGGTAATCATTGGTGACACAGAGCAATGGATAACCTTAAATGATATATCAATGCATACATTTACTCAGATCAAAGTCCATATTTCTCTGATGAAAGCATTTAAGGTTGATGATATGCACAAAGCTCTCAACTCATTGAAGAATTCCATCATGATCAAAATCCCTTCTATGCAGATTGGCTAAGTAGCCCGAGATGGGCCATAGGTGTGTGTTGGGAGCCTATTGGGGAAAGTTTTGATTTGATGGAATTGAAGACATTTTGAAGCAGTCATGATAGTACGGGAAAAAGGATAGGATCAGGAACAACGCACTGGAGCATTGCACAATCTTGTCAAAATGTGAAAACTAGCATAGAGTGGAGAACCACATAGAAGTCACAACACACGAAGTGGCTAGGTGGGAATGGTTTTGTTTGAAACAATTATTGTATGTGTTTTTTATTCGGTCTATTTTAGCAGTTGTAGCTTCTATGCCCATGGTAAAGGCATGTGTGGGAATTTCCCATGGTATTTTCGTCTATGTAATTGGGTATAAATCAACAAGATTCAACGTGACTAGGGTTAGCTAGTTAGTCGGTTGGGTATTTGGTTGATTACTTTAACTCTAAAATGTTGAATTTAGGTTAGTGAGATAAGGGGAATATTGTGGTGAGGCTATATGTATTGCATATGGCACTCTTTTTTTATTATAATAATAACGTTTAGAGTTATGCATACCTATTTTCTTGTGTTCATATGCTGCTTATATTATGTTTTGTGTCTATTTTCAATACTAATGTTTAATTGGATGAATTTCCTTGTCGAGAGTAATTGATGCACCTATTTCTCTTAAAATTTGTGTCGTTGATAATGACCCACATTTGTCATGAGTATCTGTAAGTGAGGTTAGTATTTAAATTGTAGCTTAGGGGTGGTATAATGATAACCCAGATCAGATTCCCAATCTCCTCACTAATGAAAAATGTAATATCCCAAATGAAAAAATGACAGTAATACAAGCAATAATAGACTAAAATTACAACAATATGGAAAATACATTAAAAATGCTAGAAAAGAGCCAAAAACCGCTGAGCCATTTTATTAAATCTGGAGGTGAAAAACAAATACAACAGTGCCAAAAATAGATAGCACTCTAACCGGCTAAAGCTGGCTGAAATGACCCTCAGGTTTGCACACTAAAACACTGCTCTACTGCTACTACTGCTGGACACTTGCTCTGCATTGCCCTGTTAGAAATGTTGCAGCTTGCCAACTTCAGACTGCTAGTTGGGCTGCTTCCACTGCTCATAAAATTCTAGGAATTGGGGAAGGTGATCCTTGCCCAAAAACCAGAAAATCCCAGAAATGGTTTTTTCTAATTCCATCTTTCAAAATCTACCCTTTTTTTGCCTAGCTCCTATAGTTGTTCGCTGATTAGAGACTGCGTAAATGGGTTGATCTGTTGCTCAGAAAATTCCAGGATTTTAACCACAAACTCTACTAAAAAAACCCAGAAATATTTCCCCTAAAATCCAATATTCAAATTTTAGCCTTTCTATGCTTGGCCTCTTCTAATTTTGAATTATGTTGGGTATGCAGAGCTATGAGATGAACTGAAAGAGAAAATGTCTGCAAATACTTTCCAAAGCTCAACTATTGAAGACCTGACCCCTTCAATGGATTCCAAGTGAGAATGCTATGGAATTTCACCCTCTCCTAGATCTCTCTACTGCTGGTCTACGTAAGTCAATGAGTGACTACGCTGCTATAGAGGGGCTGCAAGTGGCCTGATGTCGGATAATAAAATCAGCTCATGACGGATAGTAGGAATCCTCTCTTGAAGCTCCCTGAAACTCCTGAATGAAGTCTCCTAAAAAACTCCTCTCCTGAGCAGGCACTCGAAGTACCCCGAGGATGAGGTCGAGATCTCCGCTCGGAGACACCCGTGTGCTAAACAACACTACAGACTCGGTTCAACAGCTCAAGTGTGCTCAAGTCGTAAAGACCAGAAAATCAGAATAATCAAGAATGATTTTGTTAAAATTGGACAACTAGGTCCAAACTCCGGGTTGTGCTGCTCAGATGACGATCCCAATATTTTTATTGGATTCCTCTTTCGGAGAGGTGTAAGATTGATCTAAAGATCATCTCGATCGGATGAGCAGAACATATACTTTGAATTTATTCCACTTATGTGCTAGGTCGGCCTATAATAAAATATTGACTTAATGTCTTAAAGGACGTGTCACACACCCCCAAAGATTCCTATATATTGGAGAGACTTAGAGTTCATTTGACACATTGGTGTGGAGGAATTCTCTCTCTCTTGATGGCATTGCAGCTGCATATTCTTTGTTTGGGTTGTTCTGGGTTATGTGTGACACGCTTGGCTGAATGACCTATTGGAGACTTTGCTGGTTGAAGCATCCTGCTAATCGTCGTAACGCCACCATTTCTTATCTCTGTTTTGGCTTGTCTTCTATCGATCTATTAGTATGTTCTATCTTCTTCAGTATTGTGCCCTAATATGAAATGGCATAGAACATGTTCAGAAATTAACATGGTATCAGAGCCTAAGGAGAAGACAATGCCCAAATTTACGTTGGAAATCTGTTGATCCATCAAGTGCATCTCATCTGGCTGAACAAGGAGACTTGGAACAACATGAGAAAGTCTGCCCTAGACAATGGGGAAGCAACTGTAGGTGACAATGTATTATTTAGGCATGTTTTTGGGCTTAATAAGATCTGGTTAAAGGCTAGTTTCAAGTTCGATTAGCAGCTAGGAAAGGTTCAAGACAACGTGGAAGAAAGTCCGCTTCAAAGGTCTGAATGGAGGCCGAATTGTTGTAGGATATGCGGACCAAAATGAAGGACTGTTTGAAGGACAAAACAGGTCCATGAAGAATTGTTTTAAGAGCCAGTCTGCTAGGCATTTAAGCTGAGGAAAAGAGCAACTCAACGTTACAACCGTAGATTGTCAAATCTAAACCCTAACCGTAAGCGACCTGTTCTCTCTGTTTAATTCGAATCCTAAGCTTTCCACGATTGAATCTGAGATCTTTATTCTATTCAAATTTAAAATTGAAAATGTAAATAGAAAGGGCAGATCCGGACGACTGTTGTTCACTAAAAATGGAAATAGAGGCAGAAGGACGACTGTTGTTCACTGAAAATGGAAATAGAGGTGGAAGATCTGGAAGAGTGCTCAGCGTGGTGGTCTATTTGGCATTTTTTACAAATTTTATCGCAAGAATTGCAGTGTGTTTTCCATGACTCACAGTTGAAATGACGGAAACAAGAGAAGAAGCATACGGTGGCCACCCACCCATTTATTTACGGAGTTTTTGGACATCTGTCGGCACTGGACGAGAACCCCTTCGTCAGAATTATTAGTCTAAATAAGCTCCGGCAACCATTTCTGCTCTAGCATCGATCCATCGTTGTCTCTCATGTCAACAATGATGAAGGCTGAGTGAGAGAAAATTTGAGACGAAAACATAAAGCACATGCAGGTGGCCTTGCTGTCGAGAAATGTCGGAAGCCTGTCATCGCTGCTATCCACGGGGCCTTCATAGGGTCCGGTGTGGACATAATTACGATCTGCGACATTCCGTATTGCAGCGATTGCCCCGATTGATCGGTGACAGCAACGCCTGGAACTTGTCTTTGACGGGTAGGAGTAAAGCTACCCGATTTTTGGCAGGCGCATCTCCACCATAAAATCTTCCCCGTGGATGGTGTTTTGGCACCGTCATAACAACAGAAGTTGGAGAAATTTCGGATGTGGGATTAAATCTATCAATTTACACGTCATCTGAAGCAAGTTTTTTTTAAATGTCCGTGATGGTAAATTCATCATAGGAACCTCGGCAAAATAAACGCGACTGTTGCTGGCTGTTGTTTCTCGAGACAGATGTGCATGCAGGGCATTAAGACGTCACAACTAGGCCGAGAAGGAAGAGCTCAGGGAATAATACCCTCAGACTCAAACATAAGAGCATCAACCATCATTCAAAATCAAACCTGCAGTGCAACGAGGGTTTGGGAGTAACTTTGCGGGAGCTTCGAATTCCACCCGTTCTGTTGCGGATGGACAGTTTCCATATTCCCTTTCTTTGTTTGGATTCGTGGCTGCAGGTCGAATATTGCAAAGAAGATTGACGGATTTTGATGATCTTTACTGGATCTTAATTATTCAAAGTATGGAGTAAACAGGAGCCCTGTTGAAGCTTTTCTTTAGTGTGTTGAGCTGCTTATTTTGCACAAAATAAGCTGAGCTCAGCGCCTTAATTTATTACACAGCACAGAATTTGCGCCCTTGACTTTGAGATTTCGGTGTAAAACATTTATTCTGTATCCCAATCCTTGGACCTTCTTTTGGCTTTATTATTTCCTTTCTGTGGCTACTCATCGGAGTTTTTGTTTTGCGGGGTCCACTTTGAGAAGCGGTTTCTGGTGAAACTACACAGAATGCTATCAGGAACAAGATAGCATTGAGGTATCTGTGTGCTGGACATTTGAATTTTATGGCATATGGCATAGATAGGATTTCAAGTGAAGAAAAAGAAATTGTTTTGATGTACTTGACAAAGTCTTCAAGATCTGTACATAAAGGAGCAGTGAAGTGCCTCATTTGACAGTATTATGATACTGGCACAATTGACTTGTGACAATGGTTGTGAACAAACATATATCTGAACTCAACCTAGTGGCAGTGACCTTAGAAAGTGTCTTGACCAGATGACAAATTACAGAACTGAGATCTGAAGCCTTGGAGCCTTAGATCAGTCAACCATTCACTGCAAATGGGCAGATCTGGAACCAAAATGCAATGTCAGATGTTGTAGATGAACATCTCAAGTGCAGAATTATGAGAGAAGGAATCATGATTGGATTCCTAGTTCTATGGATTGCAGTAAAGAAAGTCTTAGAGGGTTGGTTGAGGAAGCTACAACAGATCTCCACAAAACATTAGGTAATTGACGTAAGCTTGAAATATTCAGTACTGTTAATGATGAAGAAAACAGTGATGCAAGTTCAGAAGGTATCTCTGTAACCACCATTTTGAGGAGCTAAATCTATGAGTCTTTGTCACTGTCATTATGACAGTGACATAGACAAACACCCATGTCTACGAGATTCATAATAAAAGTAAGCTTGTGGCAGTATCAACTTGAAGTGTGAACTGGGAAATTTTCGTAGCCTTCAGCCACGTTGTTGGAGTCTTGAACCATGATCAACAAAGCCTGTTTGGATGGCTTTGACTGTGGGAGAATAAGACCCCTTTTGAAGTTGGTGTCTCGGATGCCCTCATTTAAAATAGATGTCTTCTCTCTCGAGAGAAATTGAAATTAAGAGGGAGATGCATCTGTATATGATCCTGAGCGAATATCATTACTGAACAAAAGAAGATCCCCATGGCTCAAAGACATATGGCTTCAGAGGGGGAAATTCCAGAGGAAAACCGAGAAGCCATATAAACACAAGGAGTCTCTAGCTTCCATGAGTACAATATGAGCCTGGATCATTTGAAGAAACTGGAAAGCATCAAAATCTGCATGGATGCGAGGATGATGTCTAGGATATGGTTCCTATACCACCGATCAAAGTTGGTGTCACCTCGATATAAGATCAAGCATGGATCTCATGGGAAAATGTGTTTCATGGTGCAAGACCATTTTTTTTGTGGCATGGTGCGATAAAGGAAGAGGTGTATGTGGAGCAACCTTTGGGATTCAAAGTCCAGGATCGGGATACCCATGTTTGCAGGTTGAAGAAAGCCCTCTATGGGTTGAAGCAAGCACCAGAGCTTGGTACGAGAGGATAGATAGCTACCTGATGAAGTTGGGCTTCACTCGTAGTAATGTTGATCCGAACCTTTACTTCAAGGTTGATAGAGAGAAGCCTCTCATTATGGTGCTGTGTTTGGATGACCTCTTCCTCACAGGTGCTGACCCTTTCATTCATAAATGCAAGAGGGAGCTTGCTACTGTATTCGAAAGAAAGGACCTAGGACTGGTGCACTACTTCCTAGACCTGGAGGTCTGGCAGAGACCTAGCGAGATTTTCCTCTCTCAAGGAAAATACATTATGAAGCTTCTGGTATGGTGGACTATAAGTCTGTGTCGACACCGATGGAGCTCAACTTCAAGAAGTTGAGTGGCAGCGCTGTTGGGCCCGTATTGACAAATCCTACTGAGTATCGTCAACTCGTAGGGGCCTTGATTTTCTTAGTGAACACCCGTCTGGATGTATGTTTTGCAGTGAATACTTTGAGTCAACACATGGTTGATCATAACATTCACTGGGTTGGTGCCAAGAAACTCTTGAGATATCTTTGGGGCACGATAGACCTTGGGCTGAGTTATGCTGCCGGGAGTATGACACTCCTTGATATACTGATGTCGATTGGGATGGCAGTGTGGTGGATCGTAAGAGCACGTCTGGATGCTACTTCACAAGTAGATCTACTTCGGGCAGGAAAATGAAGTTGGTAGCCTTGAGCACCGCTGAGGTCGAATACATTGCAGCATGTATGACTCGTTGTGAAGTCACTTGGTTGCGAAAGCTCTTCAGTGAGCTGTTCGAGCATGTGCTAGATGCCACCGTTATCCTTTGTGATAACCAGAGGGGGATTCAATTGTCATAGAATCCCAGGTTCCACGATTGATCCAAGCATGTTGATGGCTGGTATCACTTCATCTGGGATATGGTACAGTGAGGCGCCGTAAGGCTCGATCATATAGGAACTGATGAGAAGGTCGCGAATATTCTCACAATGCCCCTGGGGAAGGTCATGTTCCTAACCTTACGTGAGAATCTTGGAATCATGGAACGACCCTATTCTGAGGGTCCTGTTGGATGATGAGCTATGGGAGCTCAAAGGGGGTTTTTGGGGATAGCTTAGGTGCTATAAGCAACCACAGGGCTAGGCTTGCCAAACCTAGTTGGTGTGCTTCTACCCCACCGTGAAGATATTGAGATGGTTTACCTCTCTCTGATCTGTGCCCCGTATGCATCCTACCCATGGAGTTTCGGACTCATGGGAAGTACCTCTCATTTTGCCAATGAGGTGGGAAAAGTGAATAGAGACCATAGCAAGACCGATGGACGCATTGGAGATTGTCGTACTCTCTATGTCTAGGATGACACGTGTCCAACTACTTGATCTGGGATCAAGTTTAGCGAGGTTTCAGACCTCCAACTGACTTCGGGTCAGTGAAACTAACTTTGGGTTAGTATATGACTCTCTTGAGTCCTAGTGAGGTTTCAGACCTCCAACTGACTTCGGGTTAGTGAAACTAACTTTGGGTTAGTATATGACTCTCTTGAGTCCTAGTGAGGTTTCGGACCTCCAACTGACTTCTGGTCAGGTAAACCAACTTCGGGTTGGTATGAGACTCTTTGTGAGTCCTATAGAGGTTTCGGACCTCTGGGCTAAATTTGTCAGTCGGGTATGATGTCTTTGTGACTGACCCACTTCTGTTCTGAAATAAAAAGGCCAGCAAAGCAAGTTACGGCGGGATGACGCACGATGTTTGGATTGCACTAGTGGACAGAGTTCTCCCTAGTTGAGAGGGAGTGTTAAAATTGGACAACTAGGTCCAAACTCTGGGTTGTGTTGCTCAGATGAAGATCCCAATATTTTTATTGGATTCCTCTTTCAGAGAGGTGTAAGATTGATCTAAAGATCATCTCGATCGGATGAGCATAACATATACTTTGAATTTATTCCACTTATGTGCTAGGTCAGCCTAGAATAAAATATTGACTTAAATGTCTTAAAGGACATGTCACACACCCCCAAAGATTCCTATATATTGGAGAGACTTAGAGTTCATTTGACACATTGGTGTGGAGGAATTCTCTCTCTCTTGATGGCATTGGAGCTGCATATTCTTTGTTTGGGTTGTTCT
Source organism: Pinus albicaulis (assembly GCA_034641835.2). Taxonomy (NCBI): domain Eukaryota; kingdom Viridiplantae; phylum Streptophyta; class Pinopsida; order Pinales; family Pinaceae; genus Pinus; species Pinus albicaulis. The sequence continues at coordinate 587,563 of JAXQQM020084600.1, read as the reverse complement.
GGGTTATGTGTGACACGCTTGGCTGAATGACCTATTGGAGACTTTGTTGGTTGAAGCATCCTGCTGATCGCCGTAACGCCACCATTTCTTATCTCTGTTTTGGCTTGTCTTCTATCGATCTATTAGTATGTTCTATCTTCTTCAGTATTGTGCCCTAATCTGAAATGGTATAGAACATGTTCAAAAATTAACATGGTATCAGAGCCTAAGGAGAAGACAATGCCCAAATTTGTGTTGGAAATCTGTTGATCCATCAAGTGCATCTCATCTGGCTGAACAAGGAGACTTGGAACAGCGTGAGAAAGTCTGCCCTAGACAATGGGGAAGCAGTTGTAGGTGACAGCGTATTATTTAGGCATGTTTTTGGGCTTAATAAGATCTGGTTAAAGGCTAGTTTCAAGTTCGGTTAGCAGCTAGGAAAGGTTCAAGACAGTGTGGAAGAAAGTCCGCTTAAAAGGTCTGAATGGAGGCTGAATTGCTGTAGGATATGCGGACCAAAATGAAGGACTGTTTGAAGGACAAAACAGGTCCTTGAAGAATTGTTTTAAGAGCTAGTCTGCTAGGCATTTAAGCCGAGGAAAAGAGGAACTCAACGCTACAACCGTAGATTGTCAAATCTAAACCCTAACCGTAAGAGACCTGTTCTCTCTGTTTAATCCGAATCCTGAGCTTTCCATGATTGAATATGATATCTCTATTCTATTCAAATTTAAAATTGAAAATGTAAATAGAAAGGGTAGATCAGGACGATTGCTGTTCACTGAAAATGGAAATAGAGGTGGAAGATCCGGAAGAGTGCTCAGTGTGGTGGTCTATTTGGCATTTTTTACAAATTTTATCGCAAGAATTGGAGTGTGTTTTCCATGACTCACAGTTGAAACGATGGAAACAAGAGAAGAAGTATTCGGTGGCCACCCACCCATTTATTTACGGAGTTTTGGACATCTGTCGGCACTGGACGAGAACCCCTCCGTTAGGATTATTAGTCTAAATAAGCCCTAGCATCGATCCATCGTTGTCTCTCATGTCGACGATGATGAATGTTGTGTGAGAGAAAAGCTGAGACGAAAACATAAAGCACATGCAGGTGGCCTTGCTGTCGAGAAATGTCGGAAGTCTGTCATCGCTGCTATCCACGGGGCCTTCATAGGGTCCGGTGTGGACATAATTACGATCTGCGACATTCCGTATTGCAGCGATTGCCCCGATTGATCGGTGACAGCAACGCCCGGAACTTGTCTTTGATGGGTAGGAGTAAAGCTACCCGATTTTTGGCAGGCGCATCTTCACCATAAAATCTTCCCCGTGGATGGTGTTTTGGCACCGTCGTAACAACAGAAGTTGGAGAAATTTCGGATGCGGGATTAAATCTATCAATTTCCACGTCATCTGAAGCAAGTTTTTTTTAAATGTCCGTGATGGTAAATTCATCGTAGGAACCTCGGCAAAATAAACGCGACTGTTGCTGGCTGTTGTTTCTCGGGACAGACGTGCATGCAGGGCATTAAGACATCACAGCTAGGCCGAGAAGGAAGAGCTCAGGGAATAATACCCTCAGACTCAAACATAAGAGCATCAACCGTCATTTAAAATCAAACCTGCAGTGCAACGAGGGTTTGGGAGTAACTCCGCGGGAGCTACGAAGTCCACCCGTTCTGTTGCGGATGGACAGTTTCCATTTTCCCTTTCTTTGTTTGGATTCGTGGCTGCAGCTCGAATATTGCAAAGAAGATTGACGGATTTTGATGATCTTTACTGGATCTTAATTATTCTCCGAGGATTTCTATTGCGGTATATTTATTCATGTATTGGTGGAGAATGATTTGATTATATAAAGGTTTGCTGAAAATCTACCAGGCTTTGGCTTAAGCTGGATATTGTATATTAATTGAAGTATGGAGTAAACAGGAGCCCTGTTGAAGCTTTTCTTTAGTGTGCTGAGCTGCTTATTTTGCACAAAATAAACTGAGCTCAGCGCCTTAATTTATTTCACAGCACAGAATTTGCGCCCTTGACTTTGAGCTTTCCGTGTAAAACATTTATTCTGTATCCCGATCCTGGGACCTTCTTTCGGCTTTATTATTTCCTTTCTGTGGCTGCTCATCGGAGTTTTTATTTTGCGGGGTCCACTTTGAGAAGCGGTTTCTGGTGAAATTACACAGAATGCTATCAGGAACAAGATAGCATTGAGGTATCTGTGTGCTGGACATTTGACTTTTATGCAAGTTTAACAAATGTTCTCGGCAGGAGGCGAACAGGGCTCATCAGGAGGAGTTATACCCTCAGTTTTGGTACCCACACACTTTGTTTGGCCACATGGAGGTCGCCATGTCTTTCTTGTTGAATCCTTCACAAGATTGCAGGTGGTTATCACATATGTTTTTGACTGTGTGCTCACTAATCCTGGGTTGGCTACACGTCTGAGGCAGCCATAGATATAAGCTAAAGTTGGACGCAGACCAATCACAATAATTCCCAGATCTGTGCATATGGCATAGACAGGATTTCAAGTGAAGACAAAGAAATTGTTTTGATGTACTTGACAAAGTCTTTAGGATCTCTACATACAGGAGCAGTGATGTGCCTCATTTGACAGTATTATGATACTGGCACAATTGACTTGTGACAATGGTTGTGAACCAGCATATATCTGAACTCAACCTAGTGGCAGTGACCTTAGAAAGTGTCTTGACCAGATGACAAATTACAGAACTGAGATCTGAAGCCTTGGAGCCTTAGATCAGTCAACCATTCACTGCAAATGGGCAGATCTGGAACCAAAATGCAATGTCAGATGTTGTAGATGAACATCTCAAGTGCAGAATTATGAGAGAAGGAATCAAATGAAACACAATTGCAATAATCGTTAAGGTGGCACAAGGTTTGGCCCAAATATGAGGATATGGAGCATTAACTAGTCCACCTGTATCATTGACTCTACCAAGTTGGACTTAAACATAATAGGAGAGTGAAATCAATGGCGCCAACATTCCATCAGCTGTTTCCTGCACTCTGTATTTCTGCACCAAGATTTACCCCACATCTAGCCCACAAAATTCGGGGTTTATGTGAGATTAATGTGAGATTGAGCAGAAGCTTGGTGACATGAATGGAAAGCTTAACAAGCAGTCAACAGACCAGTCTGATTCCACAAGCTTTGAGGAAGGATGTCTGTGAGCTGCTGGAAAGGTGTTGCAGGTGCATAGTTCTCAAGCTTCCAACTTGTTGATAAAACCTAGGGGCTTGACATTTACCAAGGGAGTGGGTTCTGTAAAGGCTGCAAGCATTCCAGTGAGAAAAAAAGAGGAGGTGTTGCAGACGTTCTCGGTGTATAGCCATAGGAGCTTGCAGCACGTTCAGAAACATCAGCAGAAAATGAAGAAGGGTATTCCTAAGCAGCAGAAAGAGACCAATCGTCATCTTATGAAAGGCAACAGACATGACATAAGAAGAGCCAGGCCGAAGAAAAATTCTTTTCATAGAAAGACTAGGATCATTCATAACAATTAGTACGTTTTAGGTATTTGTTCTCTAGGATTGCTCACGCTTTCTGAATTTTCCTTTTTCCTGATTTTCTCTAGGTTATATAGGTATTTCAAATGAGTTAAAACTTTTATTCTGTTGATCGGTTCCTCTAGTGATGGGACCTTGATCACAAAATATTTTTGTACATTTTCTCTTCATGGTCTGCAGAAGACAAGTTTTCCCTCAGCAAAATCAAATTGAATCAGGTATGCAAATTTAGGTGCAGAAAAGTAGAAGGGAAACATTGTTAAAATGAATTTTACAGAATTGGTCCATTGTTGCTTGACTTAACCTTTGTGATAATAAGCTTCATCAATGTAATTCTCCATAGCGGTATTGTTTTTAATGGTGTTCTATTTTAGTCTTGTCTCCATTTGGTTCTTGTCTTCCTTGTTTGCCAGCATCCAATTGGTACTTCTGTTTTTCTTGAACACTATTTCGATTGCTGGAATGTTTTGAACGCCTGTTAGTACAAATTTTCTGATCAGAAAATTGTAATAATCACATTGAGGCTATTTGTGACATTGTTTTTGATGGCATAATGTTGGTTTAATATTGTTAATTTCTGCATGTGTTCTATGCCATTTCAGATTAGGGCACAATACTGAAGAAGATAGAACATACTAATAGAAATTAACATGGTATCAGAGGGCGGGAGAAGAGAACGTCCAGCTTATCTATGGCAGCAAACAGCGAGATGTGGGTTATTCTAAGACCTCTTTGCAGCCTCCTCAACCTTACCCGTAAACTTGCGGTGGCCAGTTCTTTTCGTATGCAAGTCTGTCTTGTTTTTTTTGGAGCGGCAGGCTTCTCGCAGGCTGTGCACAGATTAAGCACAGCTTCAGTCGATTCAGAAAATTGACGTGGCCAGTTAATTCAGAAAATTGACGATTCAGAAAATTAAGCACAGCTTCAGTCGATTCAGAAAATTGACGTGGGCTTCCTATTTCGATCTTAGAACTTATTCCAGTAAGACAGAAAACCATTTGGGTATTCCGGAAAACGTGATAAATGCTTAAAAGAGCCAATGACATAATTGAAGAGGGTTCAAATAAGACGGTGTGAGGGCCGAATTGAGAAATTGGCGTATGATGATTCAACGCTATGCAGTCGCCGTTTTGAAACGCATTAAGCACCAGAGTTAGAGGGCTCTGCAAAATTTAACTGGCTGCCATGGCGGATTTGATGAGCAGCGACGACAAGTCAGCGGACGCATTGGACGCTGCATGGCATTGGACGCGGCAGCGGCAAGCTGATATAGTTGCAGGTGGATGTGTGACGTGGAATCTGGTATGCTGTCATGACCGTCGAATGAACATGCGGTTATATCACTGTATGCCGTCATGCCGTCGAACGATCCTGCTATCATATAAAATAATCGACGCATAGTGTGGACCCGCTCGAACATTCAACCCAAACAAAGAATACGCAGCTATGTTGCTATGTTAAAATGCTGAACCGTATGGCCGCACATATGTATAGATGTATTACTGTACGACATCCGTAGTGATATTCATACATAGCTTCAGATAGCAGTTGCAGAGGCCTTGTTGGTTTAATATCTGTCATGACTTCCATTATGATGTAACTCTCGATGGAGAATATATATAATACCTTGTTCCTCCGCAACATAGCTGGCATCTATCTACAGTACTTATCTGTTATATAGGTGGCATAAGCGAGGATTTTCTGGAACAGTTTGACTGCAATCTGACTTGGAGAAATTCTGTTTGGGCAGACCGCATTCATTGGCACACAAAACAAGGAATTCTGAGCAGGTTGACCAGCATGGCCTGCAGGCTAGAGCACAGATTTTGACCACAGACAGTTGACCAAAATTTGACTGTTCTCTCTGTTTTGGGTTGACGTTGACCTATTGAAGAGGCTGAGTTTCTTGCTGCCTTGACTGACAGTTTTGGAGGCTGTTTGACTAGTATTTGAGGCTCAGATCACTTGGAACAGAACCAAACCACTGAAAAGTGCAGAAGGAGGCTCGGACCTCCCTTTGATTGCAGACACTTGTAGCAAGCAGTTTAGATTTGTGATAGCTACAGGATTTTGGAATCTCTTTTCATAGCACAGTCTCGGATCAAGAACAGTATTGCAGCAACAGTTTTGAGGAAAATTTTTGCAATAGCATTTAGAACCTTTGGAGCCCTCTTGCAGGATTAGAGGAGCAGATTTAAAGAAGGCTAGTAGCTGACTTGAGGACCTTATTGACAGTAGCTTGGTAAGACACTTGGACACCCTTTTAGCAGATCTAGTAGAAGCATTGTTGTAGCTTGCAACATTGTTTTGGACAAATGAAGACATTGGACAGTGGTTTGGGCATCATATTTGGAGCTGGGATTGTTTGAAGGCTTTTGGAGACAATCTTAAGAAACAAGCAGCCTGTTGAAGTCCCATGTACAGTGATTTGATGAAGGTGATGCAAAGTCCAAGGCAAGATTCATTGCTAGTGAAAGGCCGAGACTATGAGTATGCATTTAAATTGCTGTAAAAATTTGAACGTGTAAATCACGCAGTTTGTGTGTTCTGTGATCAGAATATTTCGATGCATACCCTCTTACAGGAGTGCGATTGAGTGCTGATGAATGTATCTGCATGATCGAGTGTGACTACTTGTATTTTACAGTGCAATGTAAAACAATGATGGGTTCTTGTAAACCATATGCTGAAGATATCCTTGTATTGGCAAGTCTAGTAAGCAAGCTATTCATCTTAAAGCAGAAATGGGACTGTTAGGAAGCTGAAAGGCCCTGTGAACAGTACTTATGATGTGACAAATCACTGTTAGAGGGTACTCTGATATAGGCCCATAACATTGGAGGAGCATTGTCATTGAAAGAAGGCAGATTCATCAGCTAATATGTGAAGCAGCAGAGGACCTTGTGAGCAACAAAGGCAGGAGTATTGGAGCAGCAGTACTCTTTGCAGGTATAGGAGGAAGAGAACCCTGCCTGGTACATCAAGGACAAGAGTCCAAGAGATGTAAGTGAAGTGCATATTCAGCAAGCAGTGATGAATGTGATAGTTCTAAATCTGTGATTCTATGTCACTGTCATTATGACAGTGACATAGACAGACACCCATGTTTATGAAATTCATAATAGTTGTAAGTTTGTGACAGTATTACAGCATAATGATAAACATGAAGTGTGAACTGAGAAGTCTTTGCAACCTTTCAGTTACGTCGTTGGAGTCTTGAACCGTGCTTAGCAAAGCCTCTAAAGTTATGAATAAATGATTTCCATTATTTGACAAGTATACGATACGTGTCAAGATGCATGGAAACAATATTATTGTATATGGCAATAAGTCTTTAATGGCTTTAACTATAAAACTCCTTACCAAGCTAGTGTCTTGGATTCCCTCATTTAAATTAGAAGTCTTCTCTCAAAAGAGAAGCTGGCATTAGGAGGGAGACTATATATCTGTATATGCTCCTGAGCGGATACCTTTGCTAAACGAAAGAAGATCCTCATGGCTCAGGGTCATATGGCTTTAGAGGGGGAAATTCCGGAGGAAAACCAAGAAGCCATATAAATACCAGGGATATCTAAGCTGCCATGAGTACTATTGTACAATCTGACCTTGGATCCTTTGAGGAAGTCGTAAAGCAGTCTGGAAGGATGCTATGCACGAAGAGTATGAGTCCATTATGAAGAATGATGTCTGGGATGTGGTTCCAAGACCATAGGACAAAGCAGTTGTCACCTCGAAATGGCTCTACAAGATCAAGCATGGATCTGATGGAAGTGCTGAAAAGTTCAAGGCAAGATTCGTTGCTCGTGGCTTCTCTCAAAAGGAAGGCATAGATTATGATGACATATTTGCACCTGTGGCCCGATACACCACCATTCGATCTATTATAGCCCTTGCTGCTACAGGATGGAGTCTTCATCAGATGATGTGAAGATCGCATTTTTGCATGGTGCGATAAAGGAAGAGATATATGTGGAGCAACCTCTGGGGTTGGAAGCTCAGGATCGGGACACCCATGTCTGCAGGTTGGAGAAAGCCCTCTATGGGTTGAAGCAAGCACCCAAAGATTGGTACGAGAGGATAGATAGCTACTTGATAAAGTTGGGCTTCACTCGAAGTAATGCTGATCCGAACCTTTACTTCAAGGTTGTCAAGGGAAAACCTCTCATTCTGGTGCTGTATGTGGATGACCTCTTCCTGACAGGTGCCGACCCTCTCATTCATCAGTGCTAGAGGGAGCTTGCTACTGAGTTCGAGATGAAAGACCTAGGACTGATGTCTAGGCCTGGAGGTCTGATAGAGACCTGGCAAGATTTTCCGTTCTCAAGGAAAATACATTGTGAAGCTTCTGGAAAGATTTAGTATGGTGGACTGAAAGTTCGTGTCGACACCAATGGAACTCAACTTCAAGAAGTTGAGTGGCAGCGCTGCTGGGCCCGTATTGTCAAACCCTACTGAGTATCGTCAACTCGTAGCGGCCTCGATGTTCTTAGTGAACACCCGTCCAGATATATGTTTTGCAGTGAACTCTTTGAGTCAACAGATGGTTGAGCCTCATCACTTTCACTGGGTTGGTGCCAAGAATCTTCTGAGATATCCTCGGGGCACGATAAACCATGGGCTGAGATACACTGCCGAGAGCGTGACACTCCTTGGATATACTGATGCCGATTGGGCTGGCAGTGTGGTGGATTACAAAAACACATCTGGATGCTACTTCACATGTAGATCTGCTTTGGGCAGGAAACTAAAGTCGGTAGCCTGGAGCACCGCTGAGGTCGAATACATTACAACATGTATGACCCGTTTTGAAGTCACTTGGTTGCGAAAGCTCTTCAGTGAGCTGTTCGAGCATGTGCTAGATGCCACCGTTATCCTTTGTGATAACCAAAGAGGGATTCATTTGTCATAGAATCTCGGGTTCCACGATCGATCCAAGCATGTTGATGGCTGGTACCACTTTATCTGGGATATGGTACAGCAAAGCGTCGTAAGGCTCGATCATAGGCACTGATGAGCAGGTCGCGGATATTCTCACTAAGCCCCTGGGGAAGGTCATGTTCCTAACCTTCCGTGAGAGACTTGGTATCGTGGAACGACCCTATTCTGAGGGTCCTGTTGGACGATGAGCTCTGGGAGCTCTGGGGGGTTTTGGGGACAGCTTCTCGGAGCTATGAGCAACCACAAGGCTAGGCTTGCCGAACCTTGTTGGTGTGCTTGGACCCCACTGTTGTGATTATTGAGTTCGTTCACCTCTCATTACGCCGTAAGGCGTTATTATTTGAAAACAACATACCTGTTGTCTTGCTGTCCTTCATGTGCATCGTTGGATCTTTTGTTAGACGATTAAATTCTCATCAGCCATTGATTTGAAGTAGTTATTCCCTGGTGGTTGGTTCTGAGACATTTAACCAGAAAGCTCAATTGCTCCAGGCATTAATTCAAGAATGCCTGCATCTGTGACCGTGGCATCTGTGTTATTCTATTCTCGATCCAAAACCTAGAAATTACTAATCCGGTATCTGTAGATGTTCAATCAGTTCCAGACACCGGTGCCTGCGTTGAGATTCAAGCCGTTCTGGAGTTCTTCCTTCCCGCCTGCCAAAACCTTCTGAATATCCCAAGGGTTTGGCAGTTGTGGATGTATAAGTCGGATTTTCGCTGGAGAATTCTGAATAGAATTGAAATCTTGCAGCTGGAAACATCCGGTAAGAATATTCTGAGTGTCCTGTTATTTACATATCAAAATTTTCATATGGGTTACTCAGAAAACAGTTCAGAGTGATACTATTTTGAGTTTTTGGGTTGTTTTGCAGGGAGTTTAGATCAGGGAGTTTTTGAGTTTGGCCGACCCCTGCAGATTCAGTGAACCTGAACCATAGTTACAATAAGCGCATAAGGCCGCTGCTCGATGCAGTTGACACGCTTCGCAACATCGGGGTAGGAAAGCGGGTATCCGGCTTCCCACTATAGTTGTTATTGGAGATTAGTCCTCAGGGAAATCTAGTGTATTGGAGTCCCTTGCAGGGATTAGCCTCCCAACGGGGCAAGGGATTTGTACTAGACTCCCACTTATTATGAGATTGCAAAATTGCAAACCCCAAGAATGTGAAATTGTGATAGAGTACAAAGAAAAGAAAAGAAAAATTGCAGAACAAGAAATTAAAGAAGCACTCGATACAATTACAGAAGAGATAGCAGGAAGAGAGAAAGGTATAAGTGATACGCCAGTGACACTTCATGTTAAAAAGACAGATGCTCCAGATTTGACCATGGTTGATCTACCCGGGATAACAAGGGTCGCTGTGCATGGGCAACCACGAGATATCTATGAACAGGTTGCAAATATAATCAAGCAATACATTACTCCCAAAGAGAGCATCATTCTGAATGTATTATCTGCCACTGTCGATTTTCCGACCTGTGAGTCCATAAAAATGTCTCAAGATGTTGATCAACACGGTGAAAGAACTCTGGCCGTGGTAACAAAAGTTGACATTGTTCTTGAAGGCCTCCTGGAAAAAGTGACAAGGGACGATGTAAACATTGGGAATGGGTACCTTTGTGTGCGAAATACAGTGGGGATTGAATCTAATGCACAAGCAAGGCAAATGGAAGGCAATCTCTTTAGAACAAACCCTCATCTTTCAAGTATTGATGAATCTATTGTTGGAATACCCATATTGGCCGAAAAGCTTATGCAGATTCAAGCAATGGGAATCCACAATTGCCTTCCTGATATTGTTAAAAAGATTGATTCCACACTGTCCAAGAGGCAGTCAGAGCTGGCGGCATTGCCTAGGCGTTTCTCTTCTTCTGCCGATGCAATGCTTGAGTTTATGAAAGCTATGGATGCCATCAAAGGTATGTTAAACAGGATTGTGATACAAGGGGACTTTGAAGAGTTTGAGGATGAGCCTGATATGCATTGTACTGCTCACCTAAACAGGATGTTCAAGACTTCTTCTCATGATCTGCACAAAGCAAGTGAGATATCAGGAGACCATTTTCTTGCAGAGGAAATAAGGTTACTAGAAGAGGCACAGGGCATCACTCTTCCAAACTTCCTACCTCATCCCACTTTCGTAAGCTTGTTGAAGAATCATATTGATTCTGTGTCTGAGACGAGCAGATACTTAGCAATAAATTTCTGCGAGTATCTGGACAGAATTACAAGTCGTGTGATTGATTTTCAAACACAGAGCTATCTGAAGTTGCAGTCATTATCAAGGAGAGCTTTTCAAGGTCTAATTGGCAGAAAAAAAGATGAATGCATTAAGTATGTCGAAGATATGCTGGAAATGGAAAAGGGTATAGTTTTCACCATGAGCCCTTGTTACACCGAATCCTTATTCAAATTGCAGGAAAGGAAGAAAGAATTCATTAGCGCTGGGAAAAGAAACTTTCGCAGCACTCTCTGTATTGAAGACATTGGAGAAATTAAATTGGACAACGTGCCAAAGGTCAGTAGTGGGGAACTGGAGGCTGCCTTTGAGTTGAAGATTAGTCTCATTGCTTATTGGAATGTGGTAAGGGTGAGGCTGGCTGATCAGATTCCACTCCATCTGCGGTTTGTTTTTCAAAAATTGGTACAAAATGACATTGTGGCCGAGATTGTGAAGGAAGTCGCTGGCCTAGGTTTGCGCTTTGAAAAGAAACTTTCGCAGCACTCTCTGTATTGAAGACATTGGAGAAACTAAATTGGACAACGTGCCAAAGGTCAGTAGTGGGGACCTGGAGGCTGCCTTTGAGTTGAAGATTAGTCTCATTGCTTATTGGAATGTGGTAAGGGTGAGGCTGGCTGATCAGATTCCACTCCATCTGCGGTTTGTTTTTCAAAAATTGGTACAAAATGACATTGTGGCCGAGATTGTGAAGGAAGTGGCTGGCCCAGGTTTGAATGTGATGGAACATGTGCTTGATGAAAGTCCACTAATAGCTACCAAGCGAAAGAACCTGAATAATAGCCTAGAACGGTTGAGGCAGTCAAAATTTGCTGTGTCTATTCTGCTCCTTAATCTGCATTTTATTTGCATTTTTGTGAGTTTGGCACATTTTGGTTTTGTTTACTTTTAACTGCATTTCAGATTTTTTGGCAGTGCCTTTTTAACATCTAGGCAAATGATCTGAAAGGATTACATTTTATTGGTTTAATCACAAAGCCTAACTGTAAAATATTGAGAGAATTTAAGTTATGATTTCTGCATAACAAAAGTTACTTTAGCAATTGAGACTTAACAACTAAGCTAACTAGCAAGGCTCACATATATGCATTGAAATTATAAGTTATGGAAAAAATATGTTTTTCCAAGATTTAAAATTATTGATTTGGCTATGTTATATTTTCAATTTTCTAACTAGGTTGTAATATATAAAAATATAATCAAATGAGAAAATACATAAATACATTATTTTAATTCAACCATTTAAAATTGTTGATTTAATGCTTTTATAATCTACCATGAACATGAAAATTTTAAGAATAAAATATCACCTATCTCTAGATTCTGTGGTTCAATTTGTTTAAGTGGGATTTAATTTTTATTAATTTTAAATCAAATTTCATAGAGTGAAATTGGGAATAGAAATCACTTTAATTCTTAAAAGCGATGCTTCAATGGTTTATAAATATAACAATATCTGTTCTTTTTTCCTAGATTAGATACATCCTATCAGTCCTCAACATCCAAGTGCTTTGTAGGAAAGTGTGAGCCATTATTTGTAAGAAAATGCCAGTCATTGTCTGTTACAGACTTTTGTAGGAGGTGTCTGAGTCGTGATCTTTACGGTTGGCATGTGAAAGCTTCAAGTTAAGTAATATTAAGGTTTTGTATTTGAAGATAAACAGTTTTGGTTATCAAAATCAGGAGGTCGATGGTGGCCCTCTCACTCAAATGTGTTCTGAATCCTGTTCTGCTCAATGCTGCTGTCAGGAGAAATTTTTGTTTGCTCTATTTTATTCAAAGGTTAGGAGATGTAGATGGAGAAATTTTTGCTTGGCTATATTTTATTTAAAGTTTAGGAAATATATAAACTATAAAGTAAAGCTCAATATATCTACCTGAATGACTGAGTCAAGATCTTGACATTACTGGGGCCCAATTTTAAAGAATGCCTAGAGAAAACTTGAGATTGCAGTGACTGCCATATTATTACATAGCAGGAATGTTGTTATCTAAGAATTTTTTAACCACTAATATAATGTGTACACTTAATAAGCCATGTGACTGCCACTTTTTAACAATTTCTGGAGTGGGGATTGTTTATGCTACTTTTGAGGACCTGCATCGATTTTGATGGAAAATTTGAGCAAAGTATACTCATGCGAGGTATGTTATGTTCAGGAAATGTGTTTATATCATTTGTATCAAATCATGGATGTTGGGCCAGCTATTTCTAAAAGACCTCTACTGTTCATACAACAGCCTTCTATAATCCAGCAAATTCTGATGGGTATGCTCCAGGTGGCAGTAGCTCAAATGGTTAAGAAATACGATGTTGCAGTCAACTTTGTCTATGATGATTTATGTACTTTGGTTCGTGAAGAAGGATTTTCTGAAGCAATGGCAGATCCATAGGGTCTTTTTTTGGCAGGTTTTTAATGCAGCTTGAAATGTTGGCATTCCTTTGGATAAGTGAATTTTTCTTTTATCCACCCCTCTTTTATTCAAATTTGATAGCAGCCACAAAATAAGAGATAAATAGCCTCTAAGCCAATTTGAACATAACATACCATCAGTTCAGGACTACCAAGTAAATCATGCAGCTTTAGTGGCACCATCCAACCCTGTGCAATTACAATGGGACATTTCTTTATTGGAATTCGTTAGTTCAATCCACCCCTCTTTTATTCAAATTTGATAGCAGACACAAAATAAGAGAGAAATAGCCTCTAAGCCCATTTGAACATAACATACCTTAGAGGAGTATACTTTGCTCAAATTTTCCATGAAAATCGATGTCGGTCGTCAAAAGTAGCATAAACAATCCCCACTCCAGAAATTGTTAAAAAGTAGCAGTCACATGGCTTATTAGGTGTAGACATTATATTAGTGGTTAAAAAATTCCTACATAACGACATTCCTGCTATGTAATAATATGGCAGTCACAGCAATCTCAAGTTTTTTCTAGGCATTCTTTAAAATTGGGGCCCAGTAATGTCAAGATCTTGACTCAGTCATTCAGATAGATATATTGACCTTTATTGTTGGGTTGTATGTTGTTCCATTCAGCTATAAAACTGAGCTATGAGATCAGTCATTGGCAATTTACCAGGGTTCAAGTATTTTAAAGCCGAAGAAGATCCCCTTAAGAAAACAGAGCTTGAATTCGAATTTATATAGACGCCTTTGTTGTGGTCATGTGGTTTGTGTCTGTGATATGACTGAATGGGGCCACTGACAACTGTTTAACTTATTGCGTGCTTCAGATGATTGATGACAAATGAAGACTGCAGCAAGCTTGATTTCAAGGGGTAGAAATTAGATATGCATCTCCATGTTTGCATTTACTCTTTTGTGATTTGGGTGCAGTGGTCTTTTCCTGTGTCTCCAAACAAATCTTGATTTTTTGTGGAAACTGTTTCTGCTTGTTGTATCCAGTAATCATCTCTTGCCTCCAGTTACTGGTATCTGTTATTGAGCTTTGACTGATGAGCCATTCTGTATTCCTCTGCTCTCATGGAAATGAAGCCCAACACATCTTGAATGTTTGTCAAAATTGTTCACGCTCATTGGTTCAATCTGGTCATTATATCTTGCCTATGATTACCGACCTTTATTATTGGGCTGTTGGAGAGACCAGTCATTCCACTTATGTGCTAGGTCAACTTGGAATAAAATATAGACTTAAATGTCTTAAAGGACGTGTCACACACCCCCAAAGATTCCTATATATTGGAGAGACTTAGAGTTCATTTGACACATATTGGTGTGGAGGAATTCTCTCTCTCTGGATAGCATTGGAGTTGTGATATATATGGACTGTTCTTTGTTTGGGTTGTTCTGGGTTATGTGTGACACGCTTGGCTGAATGACCTATTGGAGACTTTGCTGGTAGAAGCATTCTACTGATCACCATAATGCCACCATCTATCATCTCTGTTTTGGTTTGTCTTCTATCGATCTATTAGTATGTTCTATCTTCTTCAGTATTGTGCCCTAATCTGAAATGGCATAGAACATATACAGAAATTAACAAATATTCTATGCATTTGTTATATTTTTCACATTATTAGAGATTTTGATAAAGCATATGCCAAAAGTTTGTTGTTTTCTAAAATCATCTCTTTGTCGACTTTCATATCTGGTTTCTAACTATCCTTTCACAAAGAAACAGAGCAAAAGCATGCCAAATTGGGAAACTTTAAATTGGACTGTCATCTAATTGTTCAAATCATTTTCAACTAATTACCCGAGTTTTGAGCGGTCAGGGACAGGCGGCAGTTTCTCAGTCTTCTTTCCTACCAAGAAAGTGGATCGATACTGGGCAACTCGAGCAAAAAACTTCGATTAGAGCGAAACCCTCTGCCTCTGTCTGAAATCTCTCAAGAGGCGGATTGGAGATTGCACAATTTGAGAGCTTCCAACAGCTCTGCTGCTCGTCGACTGCGGATTTTTGACAGCACCTCCAGTGCGAACGGATTAAGGGCGGGCACTAAACAATGTCGGTCTGTTTATTATGCATCAAGTCTCTCGGTTTGATGCTGCTGTTTTTAGCTCCAAACCATTTACAAACCATTTTGTTCATGTAGTAATTATGTAAACACCTCAAGTCCATGAAGATATGATCATTTCTATAGATATATTGATAATAAGGCATATTTTCTTTTAGGTATTGTAATTATATCAATTTATATGCATGTAATTAGTCTGGTTCAAGTATTTTTGTGTTCTTTTCTACTCTTTCATATCATTTTAGATATTGTGAGTAAAGAAAATTATGGAATATTATGATGTAATTAGACTTGCACAAATATCTCTATTTTATGAAATTATTCTTTTTTTTGTTATTTTAGATCTCACGAGAATGAGGAAAAAAATTTGTATTTATCTATTTTTTTCCAGCTAATGTAGTGTCATCCAATATGTTTCTAAAAATTGAGAGTAAACAAATAATATGTTTTTAGAAATTCAGAGTAAGCAAATTATTTATGTATAATCCACTAGTAAGAAAATGACTAACAATTTTATTTTAGTTTTAAAATAACATTTAAAACTCTTTTGTATGAAATAACCAAATGAAATATTGACATGATTAAACCATGTTGTTATAGACTTGAAAAAAAAACTATACATAAATTATAAATGAAAATTCAATGTCGCTCCTATAATGCTTATAAATGAAAAGAATTTATTTATTTTTTCATTTCCATCTAGCTTAAACAAGGTGAACAAAAATGTACTAACTAGTCAACTACTATTATAGGTAGCTTTTGATCCGTGGACACATAAGTGGATCAAGGTGAACAAAAATATTCTAACTAGTTTATATTAACTAATATTATAAATAGCTTGTGATTTATGGATGCATAAGTGGCTCAAAACCCACCTCTATGTTCTTCTTTATAAAATGAAAGAATTTTAGCCTAATTAATTTGGCAAACAATTTCTTTCCCTAATTGTATATATGTTCAAGTCTTAGGAGACATATTCTCACTACCATATTTGTAGCACTTATTAAATAATTGTATACATGGTGTAAGAAATCACAGTTCGCACTACTCACATTCCATTAATTCCCTACAACCAATAAACGTACATACGCTTTTCCATGCCTATTTGTAAAAGATGACAAACCGCATGTGGAAACCGATGATGAAATACTTTGAGGTCTAGATTTTATGGAATGTTTGTGGAAAGTGAATGATTTAGGATGGGAAAAAACAAAGAATTTATTAAAATTTTAATACAAAGTTTTTTGATTTTGAAATTTAAAATTTTTAAACAAATTATGTCAATATTTAAAGTTATTAATTATACAGGATACAGAAATGACTTACTGATATGTTATTTAATTTGTAATTAAAGGAAACCCAAAAGGTGTTCTGAAATGGTTCAAGCGAGACAAAAGCCCTGGGCCAGATGGCTGGCCCATTGAGTTCTTCATTCACTTCTTTGATCTCATATCGACTGACCACCTTCTCATGATTGAGGATAGCAGAATTCGGGGAAGGATTTATGATGGCTTCAATACCACTTTTATTGCTCTTATTCCTAAATCGGACAATCCGACCAGTTTCAATGATTTCAGGCCGATATCTCTATGCAACTGCATATACAAGATCATTTCCAAAATTATCGCAAACCGCATCAAGCCTTTCCTATCCTCTCACATTGAAAAGGAACAATTTGCATTTCTGAATCATAGGCAAATCTATGAAGCTGTTGGGTTTGCACAAGAGGCCCTCCATTCCATCAAAACTCGGCATCAGAAATCCACCATTCTCAAGATTGATCTTACAAAGGCTTTTGATCAGGTTAAGTGGAGTTACCTTCATCTTATACTTATTCACTCAGGCTTCCCCCATACTTTTATAAACTGGATTATGGGATGCATCTGCCATGCCACTTTCAACATATTGATCAATGGCACTGCAACGGACTTCTTTCATGCTGGGAGGGGCCTCCGTCAAGGTTGCCCGCTATCTCCATTATTATTCGTCCTGGTCATGGAAGGACTATCTGTTCTCGTTAAAAATGCAAAAGAGAGCGGAGTTCTACAGTGGCTCCGGCTCAATGATATATTATATCTCACTCACCTATTGTTTGTGGACGATGTTCTTATTTTCCTTAATGGTTCTACACAAGACTCTGTACAATTTGATCTGCTCCTTAAGTGTTTTTGCAGGGCCACCGGAATGTCACCTAATGGAACCAAATCCTCTATTATCATGACCGGATGCACAAGATTGGAACAAAGCATTGCATTGAATTTATTTGGCTATATTCCCATTGATATCAACGATGGACTCAAATACCTGGGGTATCATACTAAACCAAACAATTACATGATCAAAGACTGGAACTGGATCATAGCAAAAATTGAGCGCAATTAATGTTTGGTATAACAGATGGTTATCCAGAGCTGGTCGACTGATTCTCATCAAGTCTGTACTGGAAGCCATTCCGGTCTATTGGATGACCCTGGCTTGGATACCTATAGGTATTACTAACAGAATCAGAAACATTTGCAGACAATTCCTCTAGCGCAACCAAGGGAAGGCTTCTACTTTTGCCTGGATAGCCTGGGACCGCATTAACATACCCAAGAAATGGGGTGGCTGGGGGTTAAAAGATCACCTCTTTTCTCGGGCCCTCGTGGCTAAAATGCGCTGGCACATTATCAATGGACAAAGCCTCTGGAAAGAGGTCATTGTGGCAAAGTATATCGCGCCACAGAACCCTCTCGATTGGATTCGGGGCAGGATTAGCCAGACACCAGGAACATCTATCATTTGGAAGGCTATCACTAAAGTGGCACATATTATCCAAGAGGGCTTATCATGGCAAATTGGTAATGGGGCTTCAATTCGCATAGGCATTGACTCCTGGCCAGGGAGTGGGGTCTATTACAAATCGCTGGATGTCATTATTGAGCACCTTGCACACAGAAATATCCTCTATCTTGTGCAGATCGCGGACTGGGTCAACTCCTCTTGGCAGGGTCAGGCATGGCTACAAGCAATTGATCTTGAGCTCCCACAGGCTGCCATTAGGGAATGGAATAAATATATCTGGGCATTAAAAGCAACAAATATCTGCATCAATGATCAGGTTGATAATTTGATTTGGGCTGTGTCACCAAATGGTCTCTATTCTCCAAAACTGGGTTACCTCGTCCTCATTCGTCAAAAGGAGCCCCCAACTTTGGCTTCGTGGTGGCGTAATATCTGGAAATTAAAAGCACTGCATAAGCATCGCTCTCTATTCTGGTGTATCCTTAATCAATGTATACCCACGATGGAATATCTCCACAGGCGGGCGTTTCATGGGGCCTCTTGTTGCTACTATTGTCTTGCTCACGGTGAGGAGACGACCCATCTATTCCTTCAATGCAACTCCATCCAAAGCATTTGGCTGCGGGTCAGCACGGGTCTTGGCTGCCGTTTTCTTTGGCAGGGCGAAACTTTAATTGAGGCCTGGACAAACTGGTGGCAACAGCACGTTTCCAGCCCAAGACTGCGCAATCTCCCTCTGATTGTTGCATGGGAGATTTGGATTGGGCGCAATAAACTGATATTTAATAACACTCCTATTGACTTTGACCGCATAAGCGCTGCCGTTATTGCAACTTCTCGACTTCTGCCTGAGGACTGTATTCACAGCAGCACTCCTCTCATCACACCTGAAACTATCGACCATGACCGGGCATGGGCCTACTTCGATGGTGCATCCAACGCATAGGGCTGCGGGGGAGGCGCCATTCTATTTTTAAATGAACAACACTATTATGAAATCAGAATGGGCCTGGGGCCAGGCACAAACAACTTTGCCGAACTGCAAAGCCTTAGACTTCTTCTCACATTTGCCCAGGATATTCAATGCAATTCCATACAGATTTTTGGTGATTCTCAACTTGTGATTAATTGGTTCAACAATCTTGCATACTGCCACTCGCATACACTGACTGCATTGCTGCGTGAGGTCTATCATCTCAGAGCCCTTTTTGACTCCATCTCTGTGACTCATATTTACAGGTCTCGGAACAAAGTGGCTGACAAACTGTCCAAAGAAGCATCGGAGCTAATTTGGGGTACCTGGCATATCACAGAACATACTAGAGGGCAGATATACAGATATTTTCATCGGCCTTTCATTGAGGAGGCACCTGCAGTTTTGGCTGTCTAACTATATAGCTTCTTGGGAGTATTTTTGTTACTTTCTCTCCTGTTTATATATATATATATATATCAGCTTGTACTTTTTTATTTGCTTATTAGTAATCTCGGCAGTAAGTTATGCACCGAACTTACTTCATGGACGTGGGATTCATCCATACTTTTTTGGGACTGTTTCTTGGCCATCACACAGTTTTGTGACAGCTTGTATTAGTCTTTGGACATAATAGTAGTACATACTACCAGATGATGTAACATGTAACCTATCTTAATTGAAAAGTTACGAATTTTTTCTCTGTGAAAAAAAAAGGAAACCCAAACACAAAATCTGGTTTACATCTCTTTCTCAACCAATTTCGGTGGAAAATAATTGAATTCGATGCTCAAACATTAAATACTTTGACATCTCCATCTTACTTTGAAATGTCGATGATGTTATGTTTGGTTTGTGATTCAATGCTCATTGGTAAAACATGAAATACTTTGACATCTGCATCTTACTTACTGCGTATGGACCGGACTGCATTTATAAGATTATCAAACGGACTTGTCAAATAGATTCTTTTCATCGAGTAGGTAAATCTTTCTCCATTTTATTTTTATTCTACTCTTCCTCTTTTGAAGATGGACCAGACTGCGTATAGAATGTTCGAAATGTAGATAATCCTCTGCGCGCAACGAAATTTCAAAACTATTTAATAAATCTATCATATTATAAGAATATTAACATGAATCTATCATATCATAACAACCTAAAACATCGAAAACCATTTAATAAATCTATCCTATTATAAGAACATTAACATGAATCTATCTTTTTTTTTTTGTAAATTTGGTAGGACCATACTATTTTCTATTTATAATTGAAGGACAGGCTACAAAATATAAAATTCAGACTTTGGCCTCAACTTGCCTGTAGGAAACTAGGTTTGTTGGCCATCTGTAAGCATGAAAAGCATACCAAAACTGAAATTGTTTCATACGTCTATAAGTCTCATGTGCTATCTGTCCTACTACTGCAGTTTGTACATTCATATAACATAAGAAGAGTTCATATCTAGTTAAAAAGTGCATCAAAATTCATAATATGTAAAACTCCTATCCATTTGATGAGGAAACTGGAGCTGGGTTTTTGACATTGGACCCAGGGATTTCAGCTTGTTGGAGCTACTGGAGCATCTTCTCCATGCGGCCAACTTTATCATCCAATCTGCTTATACGATCAGCTGCCTGATATTGTGTTATCTTGATGTGCTGCAGCTGGTCCTGTATATCGTGAAGCAGGTCTTGAAGGTGAGGGTCTAGTTTTGCTAGGTTTGCCTTAGCATGAGTAGGCTGAAGACTCTGAATAGCTTTCGCTATAAGACATTTGACTATCCAGTGTGTGTGAATAGTCTGATTGAATAAGGTAAGGCGGCCACGGGTATTACGGGTATTGCCTGGATTAGTTATGAAATCTAAATTCTCTGCTTCTGCCTCATTGTCTTCAGGGTCTGTCTGTATTTCCCTTTCCCACTCACGAATTTCTTGCCGAACTATGAAGGAATTACCCATCACATAATTTGCTGCTAAAGTTTCCAGATGCTCCTGGTTGGTTTTGCGACCACGTTTCATGGGGGCAGGCTCAAACTGAACTTTCTATTTTCCTTTGGCAACCTCAGCCCTTGAACGTCTTTTTCCCATGGCTGGAAGGATCCTATATAATACCATAGACAGGCAAAATGGAACAGTGATGACGTGAGTAACATAGAAACACAAGAAACTCAACCACCGGAGCTAACTCTGCCACCAATGCAGAGAGCCAGAACCTTGGACCACAGACCTCTTCACTGTATACAAAAAGCAATTCCAGAATTTAATGGTCCAGATAACCTTAAGAGTAATAACCTTATACATGAACAGGCGACCACACAATTTGGAATTGTGAGTCCTATGCGCAAGATAGACAGAGGATGATAAGTTTGAGGGCTTATGGTCGAATTAAGAGAGCTAAGGGGAGGGACTGTTTGAATGGCGGAAGGACAGAGAACCCCCATCCTCTTCCAGGAACCCCCCTAAAACACTCTGGGGTTGAGCAATTGGGTTTGATATGGCTGTGTCCTGAGGATGCTAGCTCTGTTCTCTGAGACCGAACGAAGAGTAAAAGGAACCTGACACTGTTTGCAACTTTGAAACTTGACCGAGTGAAAAGCCCGACAAAGCAAAGTCATAAGTAAATGATTTCGAAACTGAACATGACACAAATTGCAACTTTGAAGTTTGACCCATTGCACAACCCAAAAAAGCAAAATCATAAGTAAACATTTTCGAAACTTTCTTCCAAGATTCCAGTGTTTGCGTAATTCAGCTAACAGAATATTGGGTGTTATGCTACCTTGGACGCCAACAGGAGATATGGAATGGACAAGCAAAATGCAGGGGTCGCGGAAGCACGGCTGGACAGGTTGCAATTTGGGGATAACACAACGAAAATTCACTATACAGCCCATACCATCCTTAATGTACAACAATATAAACAATACCACATCAATTGGCACCTTGAGAGCAAAGAGAATGGCAGAAACATACCCTGACAGGATTGAAAGATTGACAGATTGCGAAGCACCGAGTCTCCTCCTCTGCCGCCTCCAGACGATTGCTTGCAAAAAGCAGTGCATGAATGAATGAAGAGGAGGAGGGAGTGCACATACTTTAACAGCAACTTGCCTTCGGCGTTCTGACGAAACAACTTGGCCACCTTGCGACATCATTCGAATCTGCGTGTTCACACACTTCGCCGAACTGGGCTGGCAATCCCTCATTATTGTCCTTAATTGCATGGAAAAGGAGTGCGCGCCATGTTACCACTGCGAGGATACCTTTCTGACATTAACATGAATCTATCATAACAATATCATTAACCTAAAACATCGAATGAATAAATAGATAATTGTTGCTCAAAAACATTAACATGAATCTATCATAACAATAACATTAACCTAAAACATCGAATGGATAAATAGATAATGGTTACTCTCGTCAAATAGTGACATTTTTTCATGAATTCCACGGCATGAGGATCACAAAATTACATCATATGTGATACATATATCTGATACGTAGTAAGTGTTTAAAAGTGACATGGGACAATACCTTGTGAAAGACTAGGGCAGGGTGTTAGGCTTGACTCATACAGTATATTACCCAACTCCTCATCTTCTTTCGATTTCATGCTCCATGTAGTTGAACATGAAAATGAGAGTGGAAGGATATAGTTTTATGTGTCTGAAAATGTTTCTTGTTTTAAATACTCTCCACTATTTTGGCCAACTTCCTGCACTAGTCATTTGCGGCGTTAACGCTCTCTCAGCAGATGGGGTCGCGCTTTTATAAATCAAGTCATCTTTTGCAGTTCCTCCAAATGTTCTTTCGAGCTGGACGAACCAGAGCTCTTCCCACATGGATCCCTATACTTGGGAAGTTGTCCACTGCAGCACCCATGGAAGGCGGGTGGTTTCAATTTCCCTACCAAATAAAGGTCTGTCTGGTCGTCTTTCCAGTGTCATAGGTAAGCTGGCTACCCTAGAGAGGCTCGATCCTTCCGACAATAGCTTTTCGGGGGCTATCCCTCGACAAATAGCCAACTACACTCAGCTTCAGGAACTCAATCTCGCCAACAATTTCTTCACGGGCTTCATTCCTCCTGATATCGGAAATTGCAGCCTTCTTACCGTTCTGAATATTAGTACTAATAATATTTCTTGTTCTATTCCGCTTGAACTGGGTAATCTAGTAAGCCTGACTACTCTGTCTATAGATACAAATAATCTCACTGGTAGCATTCCTTGGTCTGTTGGGAAGCTTGTCAATGTTCAAACAATCACGACATATTCCAACTCTTTCAATAGCTCTTTACTGCCAGAAATCAGCAATTGCAGTGAGCTGGTAAATTTGATCTTCCAATCCTCGGGATGGCAAGGAGATATTCCACGGGAAATTGGGAATTTGAAAAAGCTTGAACTAATGTCATTGTTCGATAATCATTTGACTGGTACCATCCCTTCCTCTATCAGAAACTGCAACCGTCTTCAGGTCATCTCTGTTTATCAGAACTTCTTACATGGTTCGATACCTGGGGAGATAGCCCTGCTCGAGAATCTGGAATATTTAATGGCTTATGAGAATCAGCTTACAGGTTCAATCCCCGCAGGTTTTTTCAGAAGACTGCTGAAGTTGGAGGTCTTTGATGCTTCTAAAAATAATTTGACTGGAGCTATACCATATGAAATGGGGAGTTTGAAGAATTTGGAATTCCTGAAGTTCGCTTTCAATAGCATGTCCGGGTCGATCCCCTTAACTCTTTCCAATCTTACAAGCCTGCAGACCCTAGATATATCATTCAATAACTTCGAAGGCACTTTGCCTCAAGGAATTGGCCTTCTTCCCAACCTGGAACACCTGTTTATCAGTGAAAACAAGTTCGAAGGTTCACTATCGGTTGGGCTTGGAAACTTCAGCAAGTTGATGAGAATAGATTCAGATTCCAACGAATTCAGCGGATCGATTCCTTCAGAGCTATGTAGAGGTGGGTCGTTGACCCATCTTGCCATCTCAAATAACCGAATGGAGGAAAATATCACTGGCCTTCTGCAAGACTGCGTCTCACTACAACGTGTCTGGCTGCAAAAGAATCTCTTCACGGGCTTCATACCAGGTAATATTTCTAAGCTCTCCGCATTGTATTACCTCGAGATTTCTTACAACAACATCCATGGAAGTATACCCTCTTCCCTGGGACACATGCAGAACCTTACTAATCTCTTGCTTTCTGACAACAATCTGAGTGGTGTCATTCCTCTCGAAATAGGAGAGTTAACAAAGCTGGGAAAGCTTGCTCTGAGTCGAAATAATCGCACTGGAACTATTCCTCCAGAAATAGGCAATTTAATTAGTTTGGAGATTTTAGATCTCAGCGGAAACTCTTTGGAAGGCAGCATACCCGGCTGCTCTCGGCCATCTTGTGACTTTGTTAGCATTAAATTTGAGTGTAAACGCATTGACGGGGAGCATCCCCAGTTCCCTGGGGGGATTGCAGACAATTAAGCGAACTATACCTGGCTAGAAATAAATTGAGCATGACCATTCCTTTGGAGTTGGGAAAGCTTGCATCTAGTCTCGGGTATAAGTTAGATGTAAGCTGGAACAATCTATCAGGATCTCTTCCTCCCTGAGATAGGAAGTTTGATGTCACTTGAATCATTGGACGTCTCCCATAACCAACTCTCTGGTCAGATTCCTCAGTCTTTCACAGGCCTCATAAGCCCGGAGCATTTCAATATCTCCTTCAACCCTGTTTACTGGGGCCATTCCTTCATTCAGTGTATTTTCACAAGGTCCGAAGAGTGCATTTGAGGGCAATCCAGGCCTTTGCGGACCTCCGACAACGAAGAGTTGTTCAGATTTAGAAGGTGCACGTAAAAGGAAAAAAATTAAGCTCAGTTGGAGTGGCAGGGGATTACGGTCGCCTGTATTGGGACCATAATCATTCTCATCCTTGCGCTCGAGGAAAACATCAAGGGCGATGAAAAAAGAGGCCTAAGTGCAAGGAGGATGCTGAAATGTGTATTTCTTCAGATGATGGACAAGGTCAAATCACATATACAGATATAGTAGAAGCTACCGAGAACTTCAGCGATGATTACGTCATCGGCTCTGGCACATCCGGCAAGGTGTATAAGGTAGCTATTCCAGGACGAGACAAAATCCTTGCGGCCAAGTGCTTAAAACTGGCAAAATCACGCGGGACGATGATTATCGACATCGCTGTCCGAGACAAGAGGTCGAAGCTTTGAAGAACGCCCGTCATAGAAACATCCTGCGTCATAGAGACCTGCTAACTGTTAATGATGTGACAGTTCTTGTGTGTGACTATATGGTTAATGGATCGCTGTGGGAATTTCTGGGCGGGGCATCGAAACCCGATAAGAAGCTGGACTGGAGGATGCTGTATAACATTGCAGTTGGAGTGGCAGAGGGACTCAAATATTTACATCACGACTGCGAACCTCCAATTATCCATTGCGACATAAAATCTGCCAACATATTGCTGGACGATGAATATGTGGCTCACATCGCTGATTTTGGACTTGCGAAGCTATTGAAAAATCCCTCAATAGATTCTGAATCAAGTTCTCTCTTTGGTGGAACTCATGGCTACATTGCTCCTGGTACTAAATCTCTCGTGCCCTCCCTAATTTTTTTTTCTATAAAGCTTAGTCGTCCCGATCCTTTTATTGCTGCTATTGTGTGCAGGTTCAAAGATAATCATATTCCATGATACGGTAACGATTGAATATGTTATGTGCAGAATGTGGGTATGGAGTGAAGGCATCGACGAAGCAAGACGTGTATAGCTTTGGCGTAGTGTTATTAGAGATGGTAAGCGGAAAGACCCCCGTGGTAGAAGAGAAGGATCAGAAATTTGAGCATCTGCTTGTTTGGGCTGCGAGGATGATGATGTTGGAATATATGAATACTCTCCTCTTTTAATACAGAGAAATAAAAAAATTTCGCACACAGGAGACATAGTTTCAACACTATAAATATTCTATTCCTTTAAAAAAATTGTTACAATGCTTCCTCACTGAGAGGAATTTACAAAAATAGGGCTGCTACAAAACACAGTGCCCAAAACAACTCTCTGTCTCTCACAAACAACACTGCTGTGTTAAAAACAAACACTCTGTCTGTGTTGAAAAATACGCACCGTTGTGCTTTCAAAAATAATAACATAACACTGTCTGTTACACAGGGTCTCGAGCCTTTTTGCTTTTATATGCCGCGCATACAATAAAACATTACAAACTATATAAAAACTAAATCAAATCGGTTTAAATGTTTTGGGGCCCACTAAAACAAAAAACATTTTCATTACAAATGTGCATATGATATATATATCATATGTTAAAACCTATCAAACAAAACAATAAACCTTTGATCGCGCGATGAACGCCGGACTTCAAAACATTATCAACCAAAATTCATCGGACCTTTTCGCGTTCCAATCTGGCTGACGTCACAACAAGAAATGTGCGCGCGATGAGAATTCAATTTCGCCTCAAACTTTTCGAGTCCGATTTTGGCGTGCTGACGTAGGCGCAAAATGTAACGCGAAATGCGTTTATTAAATCTGCTGTATAAATCCATCGGGTCCGTGGCTTAATCATAACAAACGAACCTTTATAAAATCCCGATTTCCAATTGGGAACCGGATGTGATGAACCATATTTAAATCTGCCATATAAATGGTCGAGCCCGCCATATGAAATTGGGCCATAAACAAAACATTTCCGATTGAGGATCGGACCCGAAATCAAACATAACTCTGCTGTAATATACACGTCGGGTCCGGTCTTCATTCCACTGTTCAAATGGGCCACGAACATAACGCTCCCGATGAGATATAACAATCGGCCATCAGAGCAAAACATAAAGCGTTGTGTATTGTATGTAACTGTTTCGCTTGCGGAACTCGCCACATCAACAAGACACTTGTGTGGGGACCACCGGGGTTAAATAAAAATGCCCGCACATAAAAATATCTGTTCACTGTGTTTAAAAATAAAAGGTACTGCTTTGCCCAAAACGAAATCGTCCCCGAACACAAAAAAAGACGCTTTTTTTTTCAAAAAACGCGAGGATCGCGCCGATTTAAACAAAACTCGAATCGACCGTTCATCGCATTTGGAAAGCGACTCGGAGGACATAAGCCTTGTAATCAAAATTGGAAAGTGTCTCTCGCACAAGACCGTTGAAAGTAACATTTCAACAGTATGAAAGAAGGAAAAACAGATGAAATAATAAATGAAAATTTGAGAAGTCGTGAGACAATTTCTTTACATAGTAATATGAAGGATGACATGGTGAAGATGATGGAGATTCCCTCTTTTTGCACTCGATCTTCTCCGAATCTCGAGCGCTCGTGTATGAACGCAAAGATCTGGGACATGCCGAGTTCTCCGAACGCAGGGCAGTGGCAACGATTTGACAGAGTAGTTATAATTAGGGAATTATGGAAGGATTTTCTATTTACATTAAAGTAGTGTTTCATTGCCTTAGAGGGTGTTCTTTGTTTTTGCTTTTGCAATTTACAGGAAAGTAGTGTTTCATTGTGTTAGAGGATGTTCTTTGTTTCTCGCTTTTTCCATTTAGGTACGTCTAATTATATATACCGTCTTCAAGCTGTGACTTCAACTCTTTTCTATTCAGATTTTAACTATGTACTTCTATTCGTAAGTTAACTATGTACTTCTGGGTTAAATATGTATATCGCCCTCTTGGTTTTAGTGGTGTACGTCTAGGAGAAATAAGTAGCATATTTATGTCGCTTGAATAACAATCTCAGATCTAGAGATATGATAATTATTTTGCAATTGTAGTTGTGGTAAGTTTCATTGGTAATCACTGTTCAGAATGTGGTAAAAAATAGGAACTAAATGAGTGACCCCTACCCATGATTCACTTTTTGGCTTTTGATTTGACAATCTTCTTTGGATTTAGATTGATGTTTATTTTTTCTGATTTTTTTTGCCAAAGAATTTGTTCAAAAGAAATTGTTCAAAATACTTTACAATTAATCTTGTGCATACAGGTAGATAATTCTTAAGAGTTCATGACATATTTCTGCATGGAAAGAATTTGTTTCCGGTATATAAAGAAGTCAAATTCTAATACAAACACAGCTTTTTCGTAACATCCTTTAAGATTTGGAATTTGATTATTTCTGAAAACCCATCGGTGAATGAATAATCTTTATGGCATGCAATTTCATTTATAATCTCATCAACCAATGAAGTCGGAAATAGTTAAATTAATATAATTTTTTAACTAAATCCATATAAACATTCATAAATATGAAGGTTGTGATTTCATTGACTAATCATTTCAAATCATTGTAATATTGAGAAAAACATCTTGATATTCATGGAATAAGTAAACAATTTATATTTTCTATTTGTATGACCAATAGTCACCTATATGTGTCATTCTTGGTTCTTGAGATGTCGAATTCTGTATTTTTTAGTTCAATGTATGTTCACTTTGGAAGTTTAATTTTGTTTCTCCTTTTACAATTTGATTATAAATACGAGGAAAGTAAGGATTATCATGCTTTTATTTGTTTACTAAATATTCATAATATTGTTCTACTTGTCAACTCACTTCAGCTCTTTTTTATTTGAAACCTCTACCACGTAGTCGGTTTTGATGAGTAGACAAGTTTTTCATGACACATACTCCATTATCAATAGAAACTAACCCTATATCAAATTTACACTTTCTCTTTTTTTTAATAAATGCTAAATATATTTGATGAGTAGTCAATTTTTTCATGACATGATACTCATTTACCAATCGAAACTAACCCTATATCAAATTTGCACTTTCCTCTTTATAATAAATGCTTTAATTTCCCTATACCACATAATATAAAATATTTATTTTCGCCCGACCAAATACATACTAACTTGCGGTCATTGAAAAAATATCTTTTTAATATCGGACCAAAATAATGTGTTTCCCATTGCTTCCTTTATTTTATACCATTTATATACTATATAATATAGATTTTTTTGGAACATATGAGGTAGTCATGCTCATTTCTGTCTCACGCTCATTGTTATGATTATTGTTATGAGATTCCTTGATCACTTGTATAGTTTATGTTGAATAAATTATGTACAAAATGCTTTGATCATATTTATGTTTCAGTCTTTGCAAATCTTTTTTTGGAACATTGGGAAGGAGATTTAAATCTACAAAAAATAACAACAAGGGTCATCATCAAGCATTTCAAAAAGGATATGAACCATTAATCTCATTTACATTTATGATTTCATGTTAAACTAGGGAATGTTCCTATGTGTTTGTTTGTTTTGTTCTAGACTTGGTTCCCAAGTCTAGGGAGATTTGTCTTGTCAGCAAGATAAGATTTTTCCACAAAAAATGTCCAATATTATTTGAAATTAAATTTCTGATTTTCTATCATCCATTCATAAAGTGCAGTGTTTGAATTATAACTAGTTGATAATGGTGATACTTGTAGAATTTCTCGAGATGTTTGGCTCCACAATGTCATTGTCTTGATTAATGACTTTATATAATCTTTTGACTTTGACTTTTTCATCCCATGTTTGGACCCAAGGCTTTGAATCTTTAGGATCAAGAAGGATCACAAAATATTGGCCCTTTTAATATAAACTATTGTCGATATTCCACTAGATTGTTCATCATAACAAATCTGTAAACATAAACTAAAATTTGTACTATGAAGGATTAATTCCCTTTATATTCTAGATTTGTTATTCTTGTCTTCTTATGTAGGCATGCAATAAATAATATGTGAGAAATAGAGAAAAAGGAATCAAACACTCATGAACCACAATGAACATGAAGTTATGCTTTGGGAAACCCTTATAAGAGAGAACCTAGCTAGAAGGTGAGGCTTGTGTGATTTCTTTTCTCATAAAATGAAAATGATGCATATGCAAAGGAGAAGGCACTATCTATGGAGTTTCCCAAAACTCGTGGCTTGTGGGATGTTGTGGAACACAAAATCCCTCAATTATTCTCTCCGTCTATCCACACTCAACTACTCTATTATGGAACAAAATGTAAGAAAAGTAGAATGTAACTTCTTTTCCTGCTAGTGGCTCAGTTATAAAACCACTCGATATCATACTTGGGGTTAAATTTGACCCATTCAATCCTCAAAATAAGTTATAATTTGACCCTATAGAGTCTTAATCATATTATCCATGTGTCAAATACCTTTTCCATGAGTATCAAGGGCTAGCATTCCAACTTCTTGATTTATGGTTGTCAATCAATGATGGTCAACTTTTGGGAGGCATAAATTTTGGATCTAAACTCTAATTGGCTTGTTTCTTGCACCAATGGAAAAATATTCAAGTGTGTATAATAACTTCACATGATCTGACACTTAAGAAGAAAATTTTCACCCCAAGAAAATGTCATTTAATTCCTAAAACTAGCCCATTCTCCAAACTAGGTGTTGGGGATCAAATTTTTTCTTGTAAGACGATTCCTTCGATTTTTCCACCTTGAAACCATCAAGATGGATGAAAAATTATATAGTGATATAATTTAGATATGTCGAAAAATGGGTTGTCATTAATTTAAAGGTTGGGGGAGTCCTAAGTGGGACCCATGTTATAAAATAGGGGTAGATGTAGTGAGGTTGGCATTAATGTCAAGGTTGGGGGAAGTTAATGCATCGACGAGCAACTTGGATCAACACATGACAATTTATGGGAGATGGGAAACTTGTATCCATTACAGGGGATCCCAACATTATTTAATATTAATGGAAGAGGGGGTCTAAAATTAAATTAGGACGATAAATTTCCAAGGGCATGTGGCACATGATGAAGGGATATAATCCCCTACCCCACCTAGAAAAGGGTTGAGGAAATACAAAACAGGATGAATACAATGTGGCATTTGTGGGACCAGGTGAAACAAATGGATATGAAATCAATTAATAGAGTAGTGACACAAAATGTTAGGCGGAGAATAGTTGTTAAAGAAAATGATGTGGCATTTTTAGGTGGAGGACACATGTCACCTATATTAGTGTTTTTTGAATGGCTAGTTGTGTAAATGTAGGTGAAATGTGGCATGTGTTAGCACCGCCATGAGGAAAAATACACATCAACATTGACCACATGTTGGGTTGTCTTTAGGTGATAGACAAATGAGGTGGTGGGGTCGGGGTCCTCTAGCTTATCACTTGTAGCTGCTTCAACGACCCTAAATTTTTTTACCACTTCAAAATTTGGAGTCCCCCCTCTACTCAACTGCATTTTCCTTCTTTTCCTATGGTTTCATAGGCTTTGACTCCTCCTTTTACCTAACTATGGTTTCATTACATTCTCGCGAGCCTAGCCTTGAAGTTTTAAAACTTTCATTTTTCTATCATAGTCACAATCACAACTTGTAGTGCTAGTCCCCCTAGCCTCTACAAGTGTGATTTGCAAATTTCCCGGAGTAGCTCACCCTCCTAAGTCTCAAATCACATTTCTAGTTCAAAGTGGCTTGTGATTTCTTCCTAAAAGTGTGATTTGCGACTAAGAGTGCCTTTATCGCATTCGACAAAGACAAGTCACACTTTCAAGTTACGAATTTACACTTGTTCCATCTCCTATATATCAAAAGTATCTCCCTCTTTCATTTTATTCTACTTTTAGTATTAGATGAGTGAACCTCTCCTCTGGATAATGTTTATGATTGTAGTTGCTAGGTAAGTAACACATCTTCGTTATCATTGCTTTTGTCTTACTTGCCAAGTATTGAATCGATCTAGCTTCCTTAGCCATGGATTTTCATACTTTTAAAATGAATTCCTCTCTATTATCTCTATGTTCAGCCATCAAACTTTCCCTTTGACCTCTTCATTGACTAGTTGAACTATGCTCACAAAGAGGCATCAACTTCCTTCTTAATTTCAAGACTTGGCACTTGTAGTCTTAAACCCTCGCCCACCATTCCAATGCTAAGGGTTATACCCTAAATTTACTCATATTTTACTTAAGTGAATTTCATTTCGATAGCCCACGGTTTCCATATCGAATGACCAAGCAACGTATTACTTTGACTAATTTTTGAGTTTTGTCTTGAAGCTATATGAATGCATTTAGGGGGAATCATATTTTTTTTGGGAAAAAAACCATTGTGGAGGCATATCAACCCAATCATTAGAGATTCCAAGTCTCATTAATTCCATTCAAACCTATGGTCCATACAAAATAAAACCCCCTTTTCCATTAACTCTAATTTGCGCCATCCGTACATTGCAACCTAGACCCGCGATTAGGGACCTATAAAGAAGCCTCTTTTTACCAATTGTAAATTGAAACTCCTCTCAATGCTGAGAACCATTTTGATTAAGAAATGTGAATAGAACGGTATTCCTCACCTTGCAAGTCACAAGTCACATTCTTAAGTTGTAGTGTCACTAGGTGCTAAATTTGTGATTAGCATAGGTGACCTCTACCTTTGAAATAAAAAATCACATTTATAACTTCCAATGAAACTAGGATTGGATTTTGTAACTAATATGGTTTATTTCCCTCTTTGGATGACAAGTCACATTTATATTCCACACAAAGACTACAATCTCAAAATGTCACTTGCACACGAACTTTAAATTGTGATTAGGTTGAGGTCACAAATCGAATTCATAGTCCCTATCAATGCTTCCATATGAAAATGCAACTTAGACTGGGATTTATATTTAGAATTTGCACTAAAAGATGGATTTGTGTCTAGAATATAATTTCCTTTTCCTTAAGTCGAAGTTACAGCTTGCATCATCGATGCAATATAACTTTAAAGTGAGACTAGCTCTATCATTTAAATTTATGACTTGCAAAAACCCCTCTTCTCTTACAAGCACATGTGACCTAATCTCGACATCCCAAAGCATAACCTCTACCTTTGTATTCTCACTTGAAATTAGTGGTTAACGTTGGAATAAATTATTTCACTAATTAATATGTTCAAGATGTCAAGTACAATTGATCTAGATTTCCTCAACATATCCTATTCATTGAGAGATATGGTTTTCCCTACCTTAAGAGGATATGATAGAAGTTTTGGTAAGGTGGAAAGCAAAGCATAGAAGGAACTGTGAACAAACCTCTTAAATCATTAGTATATGGTAATACAAATTTATATACTAATAAGGAATTGGAGCTCACATGGGGTGATATTTACGTAAAGATTTCCAAGAAAGACATCCCATAGATCAAGAAGACTTCTATGTGTATATAAATAAAAAATAATTCTTGGTTACACAAGGTTGCCACACACCCACTATTCCTCCTGTGTGAAAATACTATAGAGTGTACTCTTCAACATACACATGAGGAGCAATGTGTGTTCAAAAGTTGAAAGGGAGAACTTGTGGCATCGTTCATAGGATCAAACATTGTAAATTATTATAATTTGCCTAGACATCAAGAGAATTTTAGTAGCAGGGTGGCTTGTTAGCTTTGATGGCTCAACTAAGGGTGTATTGAAGTCTTGGTGGTAAGATCCAAATAAATTTAGGCATAGATAATGTTGGAATGAGGTCCTTGGTGAGCCCTGGTATTGCACCAAGAGTGCTGCAACTCCTAGGGGCTGCCCTACTTTACTTTATCAACTTGGGGTTCATACAAACTTGGAGGTGACAATGCTATATACACATCAGATGCATTATGTTCATGTCATCCTCTTCCACTTTACGAAAAGATGCTATTTCTAAGGTTTCTCAGTGAAGTCCGTCACACTTCAATGAAACTAAACTAAATTGCAGAAAGGAAATGATAAAAGGAAACTAAATTAAATCGCTGAAAAAAAATGACAGAAATGAAGCTAATTTAATTTGAAGAAAAGGAAATGACTGGAAAGAAACCAAACTATATTTCTGAAAATAAATGGCAAAAAGGAAACTGATTCGAAGCCACACTTAACTTGGACAAATGGCTAAATGCACTCTACTTGTCCTATGGTCTATCTATCATGCTTCTACTCATGAAATTAAGGTATCCATGACTTATTTCTAATTAAAAAGAGTGTTGATTTGTAGCTTGGAGGAAAGAAAGGGGATAAAGAGGCTAATGGAGGGCTTAACACATGAAATGAGACTCGAAAGTGGAAAGAGCGGGGTTAAAGCCTTATAAACCTTTATTATATAGCGCGAGAAATGACTTTGGAGCAGGAAGAACTCAAAAGTGCGATGGCAGAGTGCGATGGAGGAAAAAAGTTGCGACGTGCGAAATGCGATATCGCAATCGGTGGAAAGAGCGGTACGTATTAACGAAAACCACTAAACGATGCGAAGTGCGAAATGTGACGGAGTTAAAGCGGTGAAATGCGATGAGGTAAATATTGCAAACTGCGAAATGCGACGTGGTCAATGTTGCGGAGCGCGATATCCGATATCGCAATATCGCAATCGGAAAAAAGAGTGGTAAGTGTCAACGAAACCAAATAAAAAGTACAGGATGTGATTTGCGATAAGGTAAAAACTGCGGGATGCGATTTGCGATAAGGTAAAAATGTGGCGATGGGACCAGAGGCAAAGCACGATCGCAATATCGCAATTGGCGTTCAGAGGCGGTAAATTTTAAGGAAAAAGGGAAAATGTGCGATCTGCGACATGCGATATCACAATATCGCAATCGGCTACAAGGAGCGGTAAGTGTTAAAGTAAAATGGAAAAGTCATGAAGTGCAATTTGCGAAGTACGATAACGGGGAACTCGAGGATCAAAGGCAGAGGTCGACCTTGGATGGTTTTTCAAGCATTTTTGCATTAAAACGAGCTTGGAGACAATGATTGATAGAATAAAGGAATAAGATAGGAAATCGACAAATGAGAGCGATAAGTCTTCAAGACAAAATGTAAGAGCTGCGAAGTGCGATTGCACGAACGGGTGAAGTACGGTAGCAGGGAACTCGAGGAGAAAGGCGGGGGTGGCGTTTTAAATGGGTTTTGAATGGTTTTTCTTTTACGTATTTTGCATTAAGAAGGTAAGGTAATCGTGAGTGAAAAAGCAAAGGAATAAGGTGGAGATGAAGGGCTTCAGTGCATTTAGGGAAAAAGGTAAGTGCAGCAGTTAAAAGAAGCGGAAAATATGAGGGAGTGGAGGTATAACAGAATCAGTTTTTGGGTCTGTGTGAAGATTCACCCTCCTCGAGCTCTATTGACAGAGATGAGAGGGGGATGCTTGGCCACAGCTTTTGGAGTTTTTCTCTTCTACTCTATTACTCATAAGCAAGTAAAATTACAACAATGAACTGAAAGCAAAGACTAAGCAAAAATGAAACTATCAGAAGAAAATCTAACTAAATGGCAGAGGAAAAACAAGTTAAATGACAGAAATAAAAAGATAGCAACAAGAGAGAAGCTGAGGCACACGGGTTGGGCCCTAACCTACGAGCCCAAATATTTGGAATTATATCAGTAAAATGGATTTTGTCTACTCATTGCATTCAAAATGAAATATTTTTACATCCCGAAGGTCTTAAACAACAATAAACTAATAGCTTTCTGCAAAAGTTTTGAATGGAATCGAATCATCGACTAACTAACTAACTCCCTAGCTCTAGCTCTACTCTATTTATACTACAGGGCAGCTACCAACAAATCCCTTGAAAATGGTGATTGAGTCCACTTTGACATCAAGTAAACATAGATTGAGTGCCCTTCATCTTTAGTTGCTTGGCTGCCTCTTGGAATTTGATTTACTGGAGACTCCAAGTGAAGTATGGCTTGAGTGCACTTGGTCTTGAGTTGCTTGGCTGCCTCTAGAATTCGAATTGCTGGAGGGGGATCTCATGAGGATCATTTAGCCACCTTTGAGATTTAAGGAAGGTGGATAATCCCCTTGAATATCTCCAAGATTTCTCCCTAATTCCCTGTTGTTGTGCTCATTTATTCTCCAATCCTGATCTTCCATTGGCAGGGAGAAAGTCCCTAAATCATCTCCTTCTCTAAATTTGTATAATCTACCAAATATTCTCACAATATTCTACAAAAATAACCAATATTAAGAAAAAACATGCAACTACCATTAATCCTTTCTAAGAACATATTAAAGCATAAGAAAACATTATTAAGTGTAGAAGGAGAGATTTAATATATCCTTTTATGTGCATAAGGAAGGTAGATGGGCCTAAGAAAGGTTAGATGGGCCTTATTTTATGTCTAATTTAGAGTCCCATCAATCCCCTAACCGCATTTTTGGTGCAATTTTGTAACATTTTGTAATATTTAGTCTAGCGCAGGGGCTTTGGGGCGGGTCAAAGCCCCTAATTAATTGTAAAGGGTCAAAGGGTAGACCAGCGGTGCGTAAACCACAGTTTGCAGACCATAGAGTAGTGCAGCCTAATATGTTATCAATATATAGATAAATCGAGTCTAGAGATAGGCTAAGTGCTGATTAAGCTTGGATACGAAATTGTGGATGTTTTTTTCGATTGTCTGGGTAGGGCTCCTGCTGGCTGTGTGCGCGGAGACCCTGAGTCCTGCTGTGTGCGGACCCCACTGGCTTTGTGCATGGGATGGTAGATATAGTCTGTAAGTTGGACCTAGATATGAATGAATGAGAAGACTGTTGGTGATGTTTAAGTGTTTTTTTGTTATGATTGTAGGCTACGCTTTATGTTATTTCTCAAATTATACTTCTTTGCTAATGTGCACGTGGATGCGATATTATGAATGCATAGATCCAGTTTAAGTGCTATGCTCCGGTTATATGTTATCTGATGATTTATGATCTCTGCTTTGCCAATATACTGTTAAGGGTTTCTATATTAGGTCTTAACCTGAGCAGGTCTATCTGATCTAAAAGGACCCACTTCAATTAACTTCTCTCTCTTAGGGTGCGGAAACCTGGTTCTAGGACCCTCCCATACTACATCAGGTGAGACCTTGGCTTGTGCAAGCGGGTCATTGTTGAAAGGGCCAATAGTACAGGGGTTTGTTGGAAAAACTTAAAACCGAACTTGGGTGAAGACCCCTAACGCCAAAAAATGGTTCCGTTGCCGGGATCGGGAGAATTTTGAGAGAGAAATCGGGTAATGGCACGGGGCCATTGGAAGCCATTGAAGCCTCAGCTTGAGGACTAGTTCGAAAAAAAGATTCAGGAGTTTTCCCTAGAAGAGAATAGAAATAAGAAGCTATCTGCTAAAGAGTGGAGAAAAAGTGCATTTCACACGAGTTGCAAGGGTGGTTGGAACAACTGGCGGAGTTCTGTACCTGCTGGAAAGACGATAAGGTCACAGAGTGGACCCCTGAATTAATCCAACAATTGGAAAATACTGATAACAAGATCACCAACAATGTAGACCACTGGGTTGATTGTATTTTGGGAGGATTCGCAACAGAATTTGCAGTTGATTAGTTTGTTTCATATTTGAAAGTGGAGCGAAGGTTATTCAAAGGATTTAGAGGCAATTTCCTTCAAACCCTGCTATTGTTGATTAAGATGCTATTGAGTGAAAAAGGTGTCATTTGTAGCCACACCGAGTGAATGACCTCCGATCAGAGTGGAAGCACGACATGAAGTGGTAAATACTACCGGGTTAATCAAGAAGGAGATAGAGTGGTATATAGTCCGTTAAGGGAATCACCTGATATTAGCCAAGGTGGGGCTGCACAAGTTGGGACCAGTCCACCGGCCATGCCATAATCAAACCCACACAAGGGTAAGAACTCTCCTGCCCCACCTCTGCCACCACCTGAGGACGATATGGCCGTGCACATGAAACTACCTACCTTTAAGGGTGTGGGGGAATGAGGATATGGATCGACTCTGGTTTGTAGCAGAGTCTGTATGGACTGTGCAGGACATTAATAATGATGCTGTCAAAAGAGCGCAGCTGTCCATATACTTTGACGGAAGGGTCCTAGACTGGTTTATGGGATACATTGGTTAACACGTGAATGCATCATTACAAGATATTAAGGATTCCTTGAAGAAACAATTTCGAAAGCCTAAATCGTACTCTCAATGTGTAGTCAAATTGAAAGACTTCAAGTATGGATCTACAGAATCTGTCTCGAAAGCTGACCAATGATTGAAGAAGGTCATCAATGATGGGTTATTTTTCTACAAGGACAAGTAGCACAAGGAATGGTTTATCACTATGCTATTGCCACACCTGCGCAGACCCATGGGACAACAAAAGATCAACTCCCAGGAAGAAGCTCTGGACATTGCTACGAAGTTAGAATCTGCACCAAGAGATGATACTTAGTTTGCGGCACTACAGATCTAGAGCCAGCTAGAGTCAATGCACTTGGAAATTTAGAACTTATGGAAGGATCGAGGTAAGGAAGGTAGCTCGGATATATGGTGCATATGCTGTAGGGTGTCGGGCCATACTAAAGATCAATGCCCTTTGTTGTTGGATTATATGCAGGATGGGGGGCGAAGCCCTCTACGCCCTAGGGAAATGGCTGGACCTAGTAGCCCCATGCTATGGTGTGCTGACTGTCAGGTAACAGGAAGACATGATACAGATCACTGCCCACGCTTAGGTGCTTATGTTTTAGAACTGAAACGACAGTGGTGCAAATTATACTCGTTTGTGGGTCATGAAAAAAAAATTATCGAACACTCGACCTAATGATAGATAGTGGAAACCTATATAGGGTGCAGGTTGACCCCTCATCACCGCTATCTCCCTCTAAGAGGGAAGGATTCCCCGCAAGAGGAAGGGGAGGAGGAAGAGGTGGAAGTGCAGGTCGAGGACGAGGGCAACTGATCTCATACAATTGTGGGGACATGGGACATTATGCATGATATTTCCTGAACCCTACGTGTTAGTCCTGTAGATATTGTAGGCAGGTTGACCATGTCATTGAGGACTGCTTTGTTCTAATAGAAGAAATGCAGGAGAAACAGAAGACGCCCACACATAATGTATAACGGGTTAAGGTAGAGCCATGTGATGATGGGCCACATATCAATGTGATCACGCGCAATGACATTGCCACCAGAGGAGCTGAGGAAAAAGCTGCGGCTGAGTCACTAATCCGGAAAGCTGGGGAGAAAACAAAAAGCTTGGATCTAAAAATGGAGGAAGAAACCTTCATGGAAGCTCAGAAGGAGATGGCCAAAGATGAAGCATCTACTTCAAAAATTATGGTAGACCCAAAAGTAGATGAAGCAGTTAAACCCTTCCTTCAGGCCTGTATGAAGCTGTTGCGCAACCAGAAGGAAGTAGAGAATCTCCAAGAATTAATAGATAGTTGCCCAAAAAAGGTTGCCTCACAAAGGTTAAAGCTGTGAACAAGCTATACAAGAACAAAAAAAGGACTAGATGGGAGATGCGCATGATTGCGCAGATTGGAGACTATGAGATGGACCAAGTCATCCTTGACTTAGGATGAGATGCAAATGTCTCGCCCAAGCAAACCTGGAAAATAATGGGGGAACCTAAGCTGGAGTGGTCTACTATTTAGTGACAGATGGCTAACCAACAGAATATCATCCCACTAGGGCAACTCCCAAAGGTTGTGGTAGACATAACAGGTGTTAAAGTTTATGTTGATTTTGAGGTAATCCAGATAGTGGATGACACGGATCCTTAACCTACGCTTTTAGGCCTGGATTGGGCTATTGACACGGGGGGTATCATTAATTTAAAAAGAAGAAGTATGATAGACTTTGAAAAATGAAGGTACATGGGTAATATTCCCCCTAGATCCAGCAGAAGGTGAATGGTATACTGAACCAGTATGTGAGGAAGAGGATGTTGATCACATCTATAAACTGACTACCCAGGACAACAATTGGATCAACCCCACAGCTGATGGCATGTTATGTTGGGAAAAATACAATGAATGCCTCTCAGACTCAAATGAAGAGATAGAAAATTCGCAAAATCGGTTTCATGAGGTATCTGTGTTGTATTAAGATCACAAAAAACTTCCGATGCATATTTTGAGAGGTAAGAGAACTACCCTACTTTGATGGTTCTGGTAGTGTTAAGGACTTTCTTAGAGAAATTGAAGCCGAGGTCCCTGAAGAATGGAGGTTTTTGGCTCTTGACCTGGCTATGTGCGTGACCCCCCCTTGATGGTGGGAAACCCATAAGGGAGCTCTTCAGGAGTGGGGGGAATGCCGAAAAATGATGATCTTGCAATTTGACCCTTTGTCCAATCCACCTATGGAACTCTTCTTGGGGCGAGGGGATCCGCGGAAACACTTGGATCTCTGGATGGAAGTATGGAATGAAAGCACATGGAATGGATGGGTCCATATGTTTATTCATATGTTAGGGCCAATCCCCACCACGTGGTATTTTGATGCAGAACTACACCAACGTACTCGTCCCTGGGATACAATGGTTGAGGATTTTGTAGTAAAGTTTGGGTTAGTAGGGGGAACATTGAAACTTGATAAAGCCTTGCAAGATATAGATGCTCTGGTCTTTAACGAGTCCCTCCCTAAGAAGGAGTGTACTGAGCCATCCTGGGATGCACAGATGCAGGATATTGTTAATTGCAAAATTTTTTCAGTGGAAGATTGTGATGAGGACCCCCGGAATATCATTATCCCAGAGTCAGAAGGTGAACGTTCCGTGGCATGACCTTCACTATAGGGAGTTGATGTTACAAAACCATTAAAACTGCAGGAAGTCAACATTGGCACGGAAGCACAACCCAAGATGGCCAATATTGGGGATTACTGGGATAATGACACATTAGGAAATATCGTGGAGCTGCTGACTGAATACCAGGATCTATTCCTGACAAATTTCTTGGAACTCAAGGGGATCGTTGGGGATATGGGCGCGATGAGGATTACCTTAAAGCCTGATGCGCGCCCTGTCAAACAGTGGCCCTATCAACTGAACCCTAAATATAAATAAAAATTTAAGGAGGAAATAGAAAAGATGGTGGCCGTAGGTATTATTGAACCAGTGGAACAATTAGATTGGGTAAGCCCTCTGGTGGTCTAAGAAAAGAATACTAAAGGAGAGATAAGGATCTGCGTTGACCTATGTAAGTTAAATGATGCCTACGTGCATGATCCATTCCCTACATCATTCTCTGATGAAATTCTGGATAATATGGGAGGATAAGAAGCATATTCATTTACTGACCGGTCCTCCGGGTACCATTAGATCCGCATCGCACATGAAGACCGTAGCAAGACAACCTTTGCAACTGAGTGGGGATCATTCTAGTACAGTGTCATGATGTTTGGATTGAAAAACGACCCTACCATCTTTTAATGCGTAGTTGTAGCAGTATTTAAGGGATTCATTTATAAGTTTCTAAAGTATATTTTGACTATTTGACAGTGTTTGGATTAGTGAAGAATCATGCGTCAAACCTGCGCATGATGCTGGATGCCTGTAGGAAACACCAAATTTCACTAAATATCAAGAAATGAATCTTTTGTGTGCCATTTGGGAAATATTATTGGGACACGTTTTATGCGAACATGGATTGATGGTTGACACTGCCAAGGTCATGGTTATCCTCAATTTGGCAGTCCATACCACTAAGAAACAACTATGTTCCATCTTAGGCCACACCGGGTACTATAGGAAGTTCATTAAAGGATATGCTTTGGTCATTGCACCAATGGAGAAGCTGCTAAAGAAGGATATCTCGTTCTTTTGGGATGATGAGTGTCAAAAGAGCTTCGAGCTATGAAAGGAAAAGATGGTAACTGCATGTATTCTTATATTTTATGACTGGGAAAAAGTATTTCATGTGCATGTAGATGTATCCGGGATAGCCCTAGGAGCTGTCTTAGCGCAGCCAGGAGAAAGGGAAATCGATCACCCGGTTGCCTTTGCTAGCAGGAAGCTCTCGAGCACAGAGCATAACTATTCTACCACAGAGCGTGAAGGGTTGGCAATTGTGTATGCCCTCCAGAAATACAAGCACTATTTATTTGGTCGACACTTCAATATGTTCACATATCATTTAGCTTTAAAGTACCTAGTCAATACGCCTGTGTTGGGGGGGAATATCTGTAGATGGTTACTATTATTTCAGGAGTATGATTTTGAAATCATCATCAAAACAGGGAGGTTGACATCGTGCCTGATCACTTGTCTCAAATCGAGAATGGGGAAGAGCCAACTAACCTAGAAGAAGGATTACCTCATGCACAACTATTTTCTATCAAGGTGGTTGACGAGAAATTTCCAGACATTATTCATTTTTTGACAACGGGTAAGGCGCCCGATGGATATTCAGTGCCACAGAAAAAGGAATTGGTCACTCGCGCAGCCGATTTTACCATAATCGCGAAACAACTGTACAAGCTAGGTACTAATGAGGTGTTGTGAAGGTATGTATTGGAACACGAAAGACAAGCTATCTTGGATGAGGCCCATGGAGGAATTGCAGGTGGGAATTATGCAGGAAATTCCACTGTGCATAAAGTATTAAGTGCTGGGTTGTGGTGGCCCGCATTGCATAATGATGCCCATGCGTACTACTGGGCCTGTGACACGTGCCAACGAACTGGAAAGCCCTCACGTTGAGATGAGATGCCCCTACAACCACAGATGGCTCTGCAAGCGTTCGAAAAATGGGCCATATATTTTTTGGGACTCATCAATCCCCTAGGAAAGAAGATAGGTGCCCGGTATATCATCACTGCCACTGATTATGTAACCATATGGGAAAAAGAAAAAGTTGTCAAGGATTGTACTGCGGACACTACTGCACATTTCATTTTTGAACATATTTTGACTAGGTTTGGTTGCCCGAAGATCCCAATGAGAGATAGAGGTACACATTTTTTTAATGAAACCATTGTAGCTTTGATTGAAGAATTCCAGATCCACCATGCGAAGATTACCCCATATCACCCACAGGCGAACCGGGCAGTAGAAGCTTTCAATAAAATTCTAGAACATGCGCTCACTAAGGTCTATAACGCTGACCGAAGTGATTGGGACATGTGCATCCCCTCAATACTATGGGCCTATAGGACCACATGTGAGAAACTCATGGGAAAAACGCCCTTTAGAATGGTCTATGGGAAGGAGGTCGTCATGCCTATGGAATACATTGTTCCCAGCTTGCACATCTCAGCTTTCACAAACATGGAAAAACCAGACATCATGCAGGAACGCTTGGTGTAGCTGATCACCCTGGAAGAAGATCAGTTCATTGCTCAGTTCCACCAGCAAGTTCAGAAGGCTTGCGAAAAATCTTGGCATGATTGACACATTTGGCAGCAGATCATTAAGGAGGACAACCTGGTATTAATTTACGACAGCCAGTTTGCGCAACACCCAGGGAAGTTCCGTAAGCACTGTCTAGGCCCATATATAGTGAAGGAGACTACCAATGGTTGTGTGGTTAGGT
Organism: Pinus albicaulis; assembly: GCA_034641835.2. Taxonomy (NCBI): domain Eukaryota; kingdom Viridiplantae; phylum Streptophyta; class Pinopsida; order Pinales; family Pinaceae; genus Pinus; species Pinus albicaulis. The sequence goes on along the minus strand of JAXQQM020084600.1, from coordinate 544,320 downwards.
TGGCTACGCTGCATGGAGATTACTTGGTAGGGTACGTTAATGGAAGTCATTTGAAACTCTATAGGGACAACCCGGTACCGACCAAATGAATATCTGGCCGGAGTAGCTGTGTAAAGGATGTTGCACACACCAAGGCGAGAAAATGAAGGCATAGTCGATGGCTACGCAAGGATGGTGCGCAAGCAAGGTGGTGCAACAAGGTGCGACACGGGCGCAGGGGTGGTACGTAGCTGGAAAAACTAGCCGTTGGAATGGGGAAACTAGGTGAAAAACCCATTTTTCCATTGAACGGAATGGGGAATTAGCAATTAATGTGGTGATATGGATGGATTTTGTACCGTTTATGTAATGATGAGTTTCCATTAAGGCTAATTTGACCATTCTTACCCATCAGGGGCTATAAACAACAGGGTGTCGGTCAGAATTTGTTTTTTTCTTGCTGAGATTATTGCGCTCTGTGCTTCTTTGTGAAGCTGGTCTACTCTATGCCATTTCCATCCAAATGTCTGGGCAGGCTACCCTCTCTAATAGCAGCAACCTCGAATTCATCTTCGGAGCAATGATGACTGCTGCTAACCCCGCTGAGTCACTTCCTGTCATGGCGTCCGGGGAAGCTGAGTCTGAAGATGTATTGGAAGTCACCCATGAGACGGAGGAGGTCATGTCCATGCTAGCCAAGAGGAAGGGAAAAGGGAACGTGAAGGGAGTGGAGAAAGGAAAAGGGAAAGAAGCGAAGTGGGCCAGGGTGAAGCCGCACACATCCCCTCAGATCGTGCACTCCCCTCGCAAGGTACCTTAGGACTGCTCACCTGATTCATCGAAATGCCCCATGACGGCTCTAGAGGAAGCTCTACACATGACCATGATTTCATGGTTATTGCCCTATGTTAAGTCGAGCAATCCCACCACACGCATCCCCAAGAATGCCGACGTTGTCCGTGCCTACCTGCAGATGCCTTGTCCTGAAGGAGGTGCCTCTGCATGGTGATATGTTAAGAGGTCTCCCCCTCCTTAAATTCGATGAACATGATCTGGGTAATTTGGAAGCCTTTCCAGCACTGGCTCCAGAATTATATCTTGAAAGAGTAATAGACGGTAACGTGCTGAAGGTAGAGCCAATGTTGTGGGCACGTAGACTTGCTGGCTTAGGGATATTAAACTTATTGCGCATCCCCCACTTTGGCCGTTACAACATCATCAGTCTGGTTGTTTTCCAGCTGCTAGCACTAGTCAAGGATGGGTGTTTGTGGACCCAAGGTCGCATTCCTATTGATGTTTCCCTAATTCATTGAATCATCGACCTTCCCATGCACGGGCCAAATCCTAAGGAGGGCATCGGTAAGAAGTACGAGCAACGGATTACTGAGGAAGTCCGGGAGAAATATAAGGTTGAACACAACCAACAAGGATTCCTGGTAGAAACAATACATGATCCAGGAATGCAAATGGGTACCCTACTACTTACATGTAAACTGATGTGCAAGTGTCAGGCATCGGCTGTCCCTGCTTATGTATTTCAGCTTGCTGGTAGATGTGAGAAAGGGGTCTGCTACAATTGGTCGCAGTACCTTGTGGATGAATTTTTAGACAATGTGTGCGAGGCGCAGTAGCATGGAAAGGCATTCTGCTACTCCTGGCTAATTCTGTTAATTGCCTTGGTTGTGTGGGAGACACCTGACGAGGCAGTGCTCCCTGACCTCGAACCAGGTATGTGCGAAGGTGTGCGGTTTGAAAATCTTTGGGATTTGAAATATCACAAGAGTGTTGAGGAGAATAAGGTATTTTGAGTATTGTTTGATCGTTCTCTGGCAACAGAAATTCATTCCTAGCCACGTTTGTTGCCCACTGTCTACGAAAAATACAAGGATATCGCGACATTTGAGGTTACTATGCACATTGTGCAGGTTCGGTCCCACAGAGATCCAGAATGGTATGATCTCCCTTATATGGTTACAAAAGCATAAGTTTCTCAAGTGGTGGCTACATGGCCACCAGTGTGGAAGGTTGGCCTCAAGTCATCTGGCCTAGGTATAGTAGGCATATCTGGTCAAAGAACCACCCCAAAGGATACTCCTCTGCTGGACACAACGAAGGAGCCTGAGGCTCATGCTACGGAGAAGAGCACGACCCAAGAGATCCCTAAGGACACTACCATGGGGATAGAGCCGGTCTTGTAGCAAGATCAGGGGCTTGATGGGCTCAATGGCGAAGATACAACGTCGAGACATGGCATCAAGTGCACCAATGAACCTCCCAAAGGGCCTAGGAATAAGCGCAAGGCTATTAAGCCTATCACAGACACAGAGGTCACATTGACAGAAGAGGACCTAGAGAATATTGCGAATGCCATCACTATTGCGTCAGAGGACTGATGGACTGCTTTGGAAGGAAAACACAAGGCCGCAATAGAAGCTTTGCAGTCTGAATTGCAGGCCCTTTAGCTGAAGGTAGACACAGTTCAGGCGAGTGTGGATCAAGAGAGGCAGAATCAAGTGAGCCAACTAGCTACAGTTGCAGCCTTGACCACCATTGCGGACAGTAGGATCTGCCGCCTCTCGAGTGTAGCTTTTGCGATGATACCCATGGAATTATGCAACCAAGTCCGTGCATGCTCTTCAGTTGATCTCGATGTTGGGCGCTTGACGGGTGCGCAGCTGCACAATTTGCTTACCTCCATCACCAATGAGCTTCAACATAGAGAACTACGAGCACAAAAACACCTTGCGAAGCTGAGAAAACTATTGTGACTAAAGCTGCCGATGTTGCCCAAGCCCAAGCTGCACACATCGCCCCCATCGCGTAATAGGCTGAATTAGAGCAATTGATCGACCACCTCTATGAGGATATGCCAAAATTAATTCCTGCCTCTGTTGCGTGGTAGGCCAAGGTTGAAGGCTTGGTTGCTGCTTTGAAGGCATCACAGACTGAAGTGTAAGTTGTTAAGGCTGATTTGGAGTTTCAGATAGAATCACTGTAGGCCAAGCTACAACTTGAGACCTTGCCAGAGGTGCGCGCCCAGTGGGCCGTGCTCGTCACAAAAGATACAACCAGTATTACTACACAGATCAATCAGGGCACCACGTTGTTTGAGTTTGCTATGGAATTATGGTCCCAGGTGCAGCGTGATCCCCTCCTTCGCCAAATCGATTAGGAGATGCACCAAAAAGAGAAATATTTTGAGAAAATGGAAGCCATTATGACCACCCTTGTCCCAACCCAATGACTAGCACGCCTTCGGACCAGCCACACACTCAGAAGCGAAATTGCGGGGCTCGGGTGCAAGAAGAAGATACTCAAAGACCATATGATTCCATGGGCTGAAAATGCTCTCAAGCTATCACAACAATTATATGGGGCTATGAAGTATTTGAATAAGACCCTGGAGAGTGTCACCGTGGTTACTGAAGGCCCAACTTCACCTGCGCAGGTCTGTCTGATCTAAAAGGACCCACTTCAATTAACTTTCTCTCTCTCAGGATACAAAAACCTAGTTCCAGCACTGTCCCATACTACTTCGGGTGAGACCTAGGCCTGTGCAAGTGGGTCATTGCCGAAAGGGCCAGTAGTACAGGGGTTTGTTGGTGATTGGGAGTTCATAAATTTTGCTCAAAAGTTAAAGTTACATGATTTGGTTGAAACAAGGATGGTTGCGTAGATCTCGTATTCCTGATTTCGGCGCTGTGAACAGTTCGAAAACTAATTTCGTATGAGGGATGTATCGCATTCTGATCGAAATTCCAAACAGGTAAATTTTGCGACAGTTTGACCAGGGTTGACTGGGATGCAGAGTTAGAAAAAGGGAATATTATGAGGAATATTCCTTTCCTCAGAACCAATCGGGGTTTGACAAGTGTCGCTTCTTTATTGGTTGTGTTAGGAATCCGTAATTAGCAAGATTGGCAAAGTCTGATCACGGAAACAACATCGTTTCAACCACTTTGGGATTCTAGGATCTAGCCCTCCTAAATCTGGAGAGGGATCTCTCCAATAAGTGCAAAGATGGATTTGTCTTTGAAGTTTGGGGTAATAATATTAGGCTAGTTATGAAGGCCAAGGGTTTGTTTTTTTTTTTGGATGGTTGAGCATGATTATTTTTGAGGTGAAAGTTCCAAATGCAAAGAGTTTCAAAGGTGAGAAGTTGCAAGTAAATAGAACAGCTTTGGCTAAAAGATAGATATAACGCTGGTTTTTAGTCCATTGGGCTATGGAGTCATATCTGGGCTTTAATTGAGAAACAACATCAAGGGTGATTCAAGGGGCAAGTCATCTATATCACAAGATTATTTGAGATTAAAATGATGGAATGGAAACAATAAAGTGTTGGAGGGGTGGAAACTGATAATAATTTCACAAGGGATTTATAGTCAGTCAAAACAAGAAAAGCCTCTTAAGTAACTGTTTAAAACCAACCAAGGACAGGACTAACCATAAACTTCTTGGGCAAGTTTGTATTGAAGTAGCTTAATTGAAAAACAATCCAGTAATCCACATAATTACTTTCAGAATGTATGAAAACACATAAGAGAAACAAAGTGTAACTTAAGATCAAATAAAGTACTTTTAAACCTAGTCTGCTTTCAGTCAACACCAAGGGAAACCTTCAGAATCTGCCTTTGGAGAATGGAAACTAGGAACAGGGCAAACCATAAATTCTCTAGTCTAACTTTAATAAGCAAATGATGAAAATAACTTTCAAGAACAATGTTTAAAACAAACAGCAGGACGAGGGAACGCCAACATTCCTAACTGTTTAAGCTGTATTGAATCATTCTTAAATAAACAATTTTGAGGAAAACATTAAGATAAAGATTTTCAGTCAGAGAAGGTTACTGATGTACAACAGGTCCTAACTCTATGCGTGCTGTTCTTTATAAGAGAAGAGTGAACAATATGACATACATAGAAGGAGAAACAATAACAAAGAAAGAGGCACTTCACCAGTAATATAGACTAGGATCCCAAGAAACAACTCGTTATTGATGTCAAACCAGTTACAGTGTTCAAGTCCAATGTTTCAATTCAGCAATCATCTTCACTATTCAGCCTAACTAATCTATCACAAGCAGAGCTCCAAGGGCCAGTGAACACTATTTGCAATCAGAAGTTTCAGGCTCAAATGTATTTCAAAGTTCTGCAACCAACAGTTTCTTATCTTCTACAGAAGTATTTATAGAAGAATGAGGAGGTGAGACCTGATAAAAGATCTCCCAAGACAATAAATACAGATTCAATACTTCTCGGCCTTTTGAGGGGCTCGATGGAGAAGTTTACAGGTGGATCACTGTATTAAATGTTTTATAATAAATATCAAAGCTCGGTGGGAGCTTTATTTGAATTCGAGGCTCTGTGTTACATAGGAGTAACGCTGCAGATATTTTTGCAGTTATTTCCCTTCCAGAAGTAACTCCCTGGCTACACTGGAGGCGAATATCTCCATTTGATTAATAACTTCAGCCTTTGTGTCGAAAGGTTTTAGGCAACAGGTGGCTTTGTGGTAGCTGAGGAATCAATTCACCTCAAATAAGGAGGTGAAGGCCTTTCTGTCTGCTCAGACACTTATGATTTTCCTTTGACTGTGTTTTAATCCAGGGAATTAGGCTTTTGATAATCATTTTAAGCCGTAATTCCCCAAATCTATCTTTAATCTTCATTCTGCTGCGCTCTGTCTTCAAACACTTATACTCTTTTAAATCTTGTTTTAAACACAGTGTCTTGTCGATGTGCAAGGCAGCGCAGGGTTCTTTATGGTATCAACGCTCATGAATCATTGATAAAATAATGGAATAGAGCCCGCGAATGCTTCTCTTTAATAGCCCAAGGGCGCAGGAAACATCTTTCCTGGCCTTCGGCCTTTCTCTTCAATATGATGGAAAACCATTAAAAAGACCTGCAAAACACATAAATAATTAAAAAATCCTGCGAAATGGGTTAAACTGCTCCAGAAGGCGGGAGAGGAGCGTAGCCGTTGGATCTGGACACGTGGATGGTCCAGATCTAATCGGGAGATCACAATCGGCGGGAGAAGAAAAATGGGTGCGATGAAAAAACTTCGATGCGATTGCGCGATCGAAAGGGACGAGGCGATTAAGCGATGGCCGTTGATCAAAGGACGAGATCAACGGTGGAGAAAGAATTGGGGGACTGACCGATCGGAGGGACAAACAAAATGTGTGCGATTAAACATTACGATGCGATTGAAATCGCCGATGCGATGGAGCGATGGCCGTTGATCGGCGTTTGATCAACGACAGGGATTAGTCCTAGAGTGAAAGGCGAAAACCCTTATAATATACGAAAAAACCAAAGTTTTTAATATAAAACAAAGGTTTAATGGGTTGGGGCGGAAATAAATATATATAAAAAGGATAGGCTCCTGATGGCGGGGCCGCTGGATGTATGAAATTCAAAGGGCCCGGAGCTTTATATAAAAAGGGCCTATCGGAATCGGAGGACCGGGCCTAGGCTTTTAATCTACCTATTGAACGTCCCTGATGCGATAAGCGCCTTGGGACCTTTAACTCTCGGTCCTGGGCAAAGGTTATATGAAGTAAGGAGGCGGGGGCAGAGTTTATATATACAGGGACTCAATCACATCGGAACATTTTGATGCAGTCTTTTCGATCAACCCATTGGATTTCTCCGATTGCGATTGCGCGATCGGTCTTTCAATCTACCCATTTTAAATATTCAACAGGTGCTTTTGGTTTTTAGTTCAAAAGTTTGGATAAATGGGTTTTCGGGTTTTACGAAGGAAAACATGAATCGGGAAAGAAAAATAGAAGTTATTAAACGCCGGAGGTGGGCCCACAGGAAATATGTAAAATAATGATGCAATCGGGGGTTTTTCAATAGAAAGGCTGATCGCATCAGAACTTTTGGAGACATGGAAAAAGACTTGCGCCTTTGGAATTTAGCGATGCGATTAAGCTCCCTGTGGTCTTAGCGCATGGTCCTAGGGCGTGGGCATGTGGGGGGAAGTGGTTAGGACTTAGCCCAAGGGGCTTAAGTCCATAGTCATAATACTTTGTTTTTTATGAAATTTTCCAAAGTTTTAAATGGATTTGGTGGTTTCGGTAAGGTTAAAGAGTGAGTCTTTAACTTTGAAAAAGTGATTTTCATGAAAGGAAGAAAGGAATCATGAAAACAAAGGATTTTTATGGAGAAAAAAGGGGAGCAAATGGAGGTTAGTTTGAGTGGGAGAAGGGGACAAAAGATGGTTTTTCAGAAGTTTCTTCTTATGAATTCAACAGAATTTCTGAGTATAAAAAAGGGAACAGAAAATGAAGATTTTGGGACAGAGGCATGAGGCCTTCAAAAGTCTTCAAGAGCCAACAATTTTTAGCAATAAAATTTGTTCCTTGAATGCTCAAAAAGTTTTAGCCACCTCTTGCTATGACAAAATTTATAGGTGGCTAACAGTGGCTCCACTTGGGGATGGTGCCTTCTTGAAGGCATCAAGAACTTCAGACTTGCATTCTCTGGGAGGCTGATCGATTGCCTCATCCATTGTTTTCTGCAGGGAGGTTGATCGGTGCCTCATCCATTGTTCTCGGGAGCCGATCCGTGCTCGATCCATTGGGCCGCCCTTCCTTTTCAGGGATGATTTTGCTCGAAAATATATTAGCAGCCCATGAAAATAATGGATTTTCATCTACAAGCTTTCTACCTACCCAATCCTACTAATTTACCATTTTTTTTCTTCCTTAGAGTGCACTTGGATTGGCAAACTCTTTACAACGTTTTATTCTTTTTGAAAACATGAAATCTAATCTATTTCTACTCCTTATTTCTCCATGGACTCGGATTAAATAGTTGAGTCCATAAAATTCTCTACCTAATTTACCATCCGTTGGGATTGAACTATCCAACAGATTTTTATTCTCTAAATTTTACAACGGAAAATTTAAAAAACGACCAAGCCAAGATTAAGCTGTTTGACTTGCTGTGATCTATGGCATAAAAAACAAGCTGCACATAGACATTATTTTGCAGAAAATTAAATCAAAATGGAAGGCTTAAGATCTGAAAGTGTAAAGCACCTCCTTCATCCTTTTACAGCTCTGTTTTGACTTTGTTTGAGCTGTTCTTTCTTTTTCTCTGGTTCAGATTTTGAGTTAATTAGAACCATATTTTTTACATCTTCTTGACTCAGAAAAAATAAAACAGACTTGAGTCATTTTCTTTTTGAAACTTTAGGTTCATATTTTGAACATGTTTGAACCTTTAATTTCTATCCTAATCTACCCACTGATAAACCAAGATTAAACAGTTTGGCAAATCAAATTCACTGTCCTATCAGCAGTAAATTCAAAAGCTAATTAGTTAAGATTAGGCTGTTTGACCAACTAGAAGTGTGTTTTGCAGGAGTGGCATTTAAGCTTGCACACTTTCGGATTGTTTCTCTTTTTGGTATGGGGAGTCGTACCTTTTATTGTTTTGTCAATCTGCCCTCTTTTATTCCTTTCTTTGTTTTTGTATTTTTGATTTTTCTAACTTTGAATGCAATGGTGGATGAGATATTTATAATGGAAAAAAGATAAAGAAGGCTTTAAGAACATGCCAAGTATCAAGAGAAGTAATGCTTAAGCATCCTGCCATTGACAGGACCCCCAAACAATTCAACTCCATTCAACTCCTGCAAGAAAAATGCATTGTTACCAGCAGCTGAATGAATGAGATAAGGGCCAAGCCATAAGTTGTAAAATTTTCCATGCTTGCCCTTATCTTCCCTCCTTGAGTCCCACTTTAAAACCTTGTCCCCAACTTTGAAATTGCTGGCCTTTGTTTTTCTGTCAAAAAGCTTTTTGATCTTTCGTCTTGCTTCGCAATGCTTTGTTATACACTTCCTCTCCGGTTTCGTTGAAGATGAATGGTCCGGTTTATTCTTCTCGATCATGTCATTTTCTTCAGCTTTGTAACTCTCGAATCAACTTCATCACCTGGTACACCAAGGTCTGTTTTGGAAAAATTGCATCGAGTACCATGCACAAGCTGAAAAGGTGACATGCCAATGGATTTCTTCAAGGTTAATCACAGTCTACCAAAGTGCATGAATCAGACTTCGTGTGCCAAGACTTTTTGTCATCCTCCAACAGTTTTTTTGATTATGTTCACTAAAATCTTGTTTGAGGATTCACGCAAGTCCATTACCTTGAGGATAATAGGCCGTGGAATGCCCCAATGTTATCTCGATATTTATGACGAGAACTCAACCATCTTCTTTGATCCAAATGATGTTGCATTATCGGTGATAATTTTGGTAGGACAACCAAATCTGGAGAGAATATTAGTCTCCATAAGTTTTATGATAACTCGAATCATTGGCCCCGCCTACAAGGAATGACTTCTATCCACTTAGTGAAATAGTACGTAGCGGTGAGAATCCATCTATGTCGGGAGGAAGATGGTGGATGGATTTCTCCTATGAAGTCAAGTCCCCACTATTGAAAAGGAGCTTCAACGGTGATTGGATGCGAGAGAGGTGGTAGTGGTTTTCTTTTGCCTTCAAACAATTGGCATTTATAGCAAGAAATGATCATTTTGTGCACATCAGGAAAAAGAGTAGGCAAAAAGAAACCAGCCCTCAAAATTTTGTTGGCTATTGTTTTCCAGTATAAATGACCTCCACACTCTCCTTCATGGAACTGGTGCTTAATATTCTCTGCATCAAACTCAGGCAAAAATTTAAGCAATAGACCACTTGCATTTTTCCAATAAAGACATTTATCAATAATGCAATAGTTTACAGCTTTTAACTTCAAGAACCTTGCCTTTGTTTTTGTCAAACCAGGAGGTGTATTTAAATTAAGCAAAACATAAATAATATCAACATACCAAGGAGAATTCATAAAATGAGCTTCAACTATGGGAGTTGAGAATCCCTCTTCGTCATCCAAAGCATCAATCGGATTAATATCAAGAACTTCAAAATTGGATTCGACCATTAATCTAGCTAGATCTTGGCCTTTGATGAGTTTAGTGGGTTTTATCTCTAAATCATATTCAAGGATAACAACAATCCACTTACCTCTCTTACCATCTGGGTCCTGTGTTATAATGTCTTTAACAATTGAATTTGGGACGAAGGCAATGGTGTGTGAGTGAAGGATGTATACACTGAAGTCTTTCAATGCTTTGACCAAAGCAAAAGCTTGCTTCTCCATAATGTTATACTTCAAAGAGGCATCCCTCAATGCTTTGCTAAAGAATGCAATAGGCTGCTCTTGTCCTTGTGGATTTTTCTGTAAAAGGACATCAGATATGGTATGCTCTGATGCAAACAAAAAGATATAAAAATCTTTTGAAAAATCAGGACTTATTAGAACTGGTGTTTTGGTTAATGCTTGTTTCACCAGTTCAAAGGACTTCTTTGCTTCCAAGGTCCATTTTACCCCTTGCTCCTTCCTCAACATGTTTGTGATATTTCTAAGGAGCTCAACCAAGTTGGGGATGAACCTTCTCAAAAATTTGATCTTTCCAATGAAAGACTGCAACTCCTTGATATTTCGAGGATGAGAGATTTGCAATATAGCCTCAATCCTCTTTGGATCTATCTTTATTCCATCTTCTGAAATAATGTGCCCAAGAAGTTTACCTTCTTGGAGCCCAAATAGTGTTTTCTTAGGGTTTAAAGATATCCCAAACTTTCTACGTCTCTCGAAAACTCGTTCTTAAATTTCTCAAGTGTTCTTCATTTGTTTTTGAAAACACAGTAACATCATCAAGATAGATAATGATGAATAAGCTCAGTTCCTTCAAGAATTCTATGTCCATGGCTCTTTGAAAAGTTGCTCCAACATTCATTAGACCAAAAGGCATTTTCACATACATGAAAGTGCCCCATGGTGTAGTAAAGACTGTCTTTAATTGATCAATATGGTGAACTAAAATCTGATTATACCCTGAATAGCCATCTAGCAAAGAAATTCTTTTAGACCCTACCACCCTTTGTAAAATATGATCCATCTTGGGTAAATGGTAGTTTTCTTTTAATGAAGCTTTGTTCAAGTCTCTAAAGTCTATACAAAGTTTGATTTCTCCGAGTTTTCTTCCTAACGGACACCGGATTAGATACCCATTCGTAAATACCTAATAGAGACAATAATACCGACATCATACATTTTCATGATTTTCTTCTTAACCAATGGCAAGCTGGACAGGGGGTTTATTCTCGCTGACCTTTGTTTGAATGGTTTTTGGTTTTCTTTGAGAGGGATTTTGTGCTTTGTATTATTTCGATGTCATAGGATTTAAGATCTTCGTAACCCCACACAAAAACATCGAGAAAACTCTTTGAAACATCTCTATATATTTGAGTTTAATGTGAGCTGGTAAAGTCTTGGACGAGTTTAATCATTTTCGGATTAGGTTCACTGCCGATATTACACTCTTCCACTTCGAGTCCCTACAGAGTTCCGGTTTTGGTTTATTCACCACATCGTTAAAATCGAACAACTCTTCTAAAGGAGCCAGACCCTTATGCAAACTTTCATCTTTAGTGTGCAAAGTTTCCAACTCCTCTGTTTCAAATTCTGCATTCATTTCTGTTTCATTTTCAAGTTTGATAGATAACAGGTTTATATTGGCAAGTTTAGGAGACGGTTCTTCTTTACCAAGAAAATTTTCTTCACTGCAGTCTGTTTCGTAGTCTGAGTCCGAATTCATTTCTGAATTGCATGAAGTCTTCTATTTGTTTGTCATTGTCAAACACCTGCCAATATTTCTCATTATCAGGTACAATTGGTCTAAATTTTTATCTGAGTTGTGCAGTCTTTGGTGCTATATGGCGTTAAGCACATTCTAGCCGCAAAGGCTAAGCTGTGGGCCATAATGTTTCTTTTCCTTGGGACAAAAATTAATTGGGACTCTTCGAAAGTTTCTAAAATGTCCACGACATCGTTTCGGTAGGCCCTAAGTCTGGGATGATGAGCGTTATACTCACCATTGACTTGCCTAATGATTAATTCAGAATCCCCGTATACATTGATTCTTTTGGCTCCTAACTTCTTCAATAATCGTAAGCCTAAAAGAAGGGATTCATATTCCGCTATGTTGTTCGAACACTGGAAGTTTAATCTATAGGAAAGACTTTCTGTGTGGTTGCTTTCAGTGTTACAAATCCAAACCCCTGCACCAACATTATTTCTAGTGCAGGATCCGTCGAAGTGCATACTCCATAGAGGACTAGTTTTAATGTCGTCTATTTGGTGAATCTCCTCTTCAACTGTTGTGCCTTCTGATTGTTCATGATTAGCGGCACCTAATTGAATTTGTTTTATCTCTTTAGATTTTTCGTTAGGCTGAGGAAAGCTTTCTTGACTGTCAAGGTTAAAAAGCGATGGACGTATGATTTGTAGTTCAAGACCTATGTTTTGTTTGCTAGATTTTACAAGTTCAGAAAACTGTTCTGACAGTTCTGTGGTATTTACCTCCTCCTCTCTATTGGCCATTAACTTTTTTAAAGTTACTTGTTCATATAATGATTCTTCATTAAAAAGGATAAATGAATCAAGGCCTGTGTCTACAGAGTATAAAGGGGAGTTTCGCGGTCTGTCTTGACTTGTAACTATGTATTGCATATGAGACTCCCCTGTAAAGTCTTCTAGTCCGATTGAAAACGAGGGATAGTCGCATAGGTCATGTCCATTTGCATAGTCCCTTGTAACTTAGCCCCCCCCAAGATCTTGACAATAGCATTCCATACTTTGGGGGCACATCAGCCACAACAATGTCCATGAGTAGGCATTTGGTCGGAATCTGGCTAAGTTAACATAGAGGTCTTTGATCAATTCTAAACACTTTACTCGCTTGAGTCAAAGGAGTAGAGATCCTTGTAAGGTCGGGTAATTTCTAAACCAAGGCTCTCCATCACAGCTTTGGGCATTAAATTATGAGAAGCCTCGGAATCATGCATAGCATTGTGCAAAATTTTGTCATGAACGTTTAAACTCACATAAAAGGGAGGAACACGTCCCTCTTGATACTTACCTTCAATCTTTGGACCAAAAAATAAGCTCGCTCGGTCATCATTAAGATTGATCGTGTCATTATTATCTTCAATGTTTAAAGCCTTCAAAATTTGGGTTCTATATACATTCTCGGGCAGCTAACTCAATCAAAGGAACAGAGATTTTGATATTTGAAATTTCTGTTCCACGTCGAACGGAATTTGACTCTTTAAAGTGCTCGGTTTTAGCCTTATTTGAATCGTCACTCTATCGGGAATATCAGCTTGCTGATTTGTCCTACTTACATTTGACAAACTGGTTTTAATAGGAGTACTAGCTGAGATGTTAGTACTACTAAGGTCTGCACTTTGTTTTTCATTGTTTTGAGTGCCTTTCTCTTTATCATTACCATAATTTGTAGCCACTATTTTATCCTTTTGTTTGACAACTTTAGGTTTGGTTATAGTGCTGTTTTGTGAAGATTTGTCAGTGGTTTTGTTGTTGGGGGGTTGTTGACTGGTTCTGCTTCTAAGGTCATATTCTCTTGGAGACTCTATGATGACATTTTCCATATCTTGATAATGATTTTCATCATCATCTCTTTTGTCATCATAAGGTGTGTATAGACCTTGTTTTTTGTCATAATGAATCTCAAAATCATCATTATCTACCCCCAGCATGTTGATATCATATTCCTCTCGTTATCTCATCTCGTTTCCTCAACCTCACGCACATAGTTTTGATGAAAAAGGAGGAGTGATCCGTTGATCATCTTCCCTAGGTCCGTTTGGAGGTTGGTTCCTTCTAAGATTCCGATTCAGTTCGATTGCTTTTTGAGGAGCATTTTGATTTTGACTCACTTGTGCTCTCTTGATTATGCTCATCTCTTTCATCATTTCTTCCATCATTCTCTCCATCTTTGAGTTGGAAGTAGAAGGTGTTTTTTCCTCTCTAAAAGAGATTCTCGTTTTTCATTCTTTCTCTCTTCTCCATCAAATTGAATTCCACAAAAAGAGCACCTCTTTGCATATCTTTAAGGGTTGCAAAACCTCTTTCTCTCAGCTGATAGGTCATGTCAGGGTCAAACCCTTCAGGAAATTTGTTTAAGGCTGAGCCCTGTGGAGGCTTTAGTTCTGGGGAGAGTGCATTATACACACCATTGAATCTAGTGCAATAAGTTTGCACACTTTCCCCTAGGGTTTCTATGGAGGTTCTTATAATCGTAAAAGGACTTGAAGAGGGTTCTTCTTTACTTCCCCATTTGTTTAAGAATGTTTGATGGAAGCCGTGGAGGTCATTTATACTATGGGGGGGCTAAGCCTTTTAAACCATTTTCTTACTTCTCCCCCCCCAAACTGCGAGAAAATAATCTAAGTTTGACGGAATCATCATCAATTTCATTTCTGTCAAAGTAGTCATTCATCTTATCCACATGTTGTGATGCGATTTGTAGCATTGCTAGCATCATATAATGGAATTTTTGGACCGATAGTCTGTGGAAGATTGAATAATGGTACATGAAGGACTAAGGGAGCATACCATGCTGCCATGATATGTAGTGGAGGTGGATTTACAAGAGGTGGATTAACAAAAGGTAAAGCGGGCTGAAGTGGAGTGGTTTGGACAGTGAATAAAGGATGAGAGGATGTGGATGGAACAACAGTAGATTGCTGAGCTGATCTTGGATGAGAGACACCTAAATTGTGGAGAAAGTGTAAATTAGGTGGTGTTGTCTCCTTACTACCAAGATGTTCACTTGTTTCCCGGGGATGAAAGTGAAGACTCGAGTCTATCCGAATTATATCGTCAAATGACCTAGTTCTAAACGGGTTTACTAAGTCGACTTGTGATTGTTGTAGAGTGAGAAGATTTTTCAGGGACCGAATTAACTCTCAAGGGTGATCCGAAAACAATTGATAATTTAATCCTAGGAGAGTTCCAAAGGATACTTTTCACGGGTCATCAACTATCTCGGTGGATGCGGGTCGGGGATGGGCTCTAGTGTGAATCTTTCAGGAGCCACTATGTTGTGTTTTTTCGGACTCCAAATAAACAAGAAAAGTTCAACTAGGTATGACAATCTTTGAGGGGTTAACTAATCTGTTTGCACAATTTTAATCCTCGAGTCCTATGACAGAGTTTGAATGATATTATAATGATAAGGGTTCTCCTCGATGGAGTCTTAAGGTCTCGTTAAGAGTTGTGGAGTCGCCAAGTGGAAGTTTTTTAGCTCGTAAGGAGGTAACAGGTTTTATGGTCCACCACCATGTTTATAGAATTCCAATCTGAAATATTTTTTTGGTGTTTTCTAAGTTATTTCTCAGTTATGTGGTTTCTAAGAATATCCTAACTCTATTTCGAAACTTAGCTACGGTTGTGAGACAAAGACAGTCTACTCTTATGGCTAAGCTAGCTGATTTTTCAAGGTTTAGATAAAGTCTTAAGGGAATCCTAGGGTTTACCTAGTTTGTCACTGATTCAAACAAGTTTTATCATGATTACCATTGTTTGGTAGTGCTTGGAAAGGCTGCTTTTTACTCTCAAAGTTTTATAAAAATGAAAATGGTTCTGGGTTCGAGTTCTCCCACTGTGGTCGCCAGAAATGTTAGGAATCCGTAATCAGCAATATTGGCAAAGTCCGATCACGGAAACAACATCGTTTCAACCACTTTGGGATTCTAGGATCTAGCCCTCCTGAATTCGGAGAGGGATCTCTCCAATAAGTGCAAAGATGGATTTGTCTTTGAAGTTTGGGGTAATAATATTAGGCTAGTTATGAAGGCCAAGGGTTTGTTTTGTTTTTTGGATGGTTGAGCATGATTATTTTTGAGGTGAAAGTTCCAAATGCAAAGAGTTTCAAAGGTGAGAAGTTGCAAGCAAATAGCAACTGACTTTGGCTAAAAGATAGATATAACGCTCGGTTTTTTAGTCCCATTGGGCTATGGAGTCATATCCGAGCTTTAATTGAGCAACAACATCAAGGGTGATCCAAGGGGCAAGTCATCTATATCACAAGATTATTTGAGATTAAAATGATGGAATGGAAACAATAAAGTGTTGGAGGGGTGGAAGCGATAATAATTTCACAAGGGATTTATAGTCGATACAAACAAGAAAAGCCTCTTAAGTAACTGTTTAAAACCAACCAAGGACAGGAGCTAACCATAAACTTCTTGGGCAAGTTTGTATTGAAGCAACTTAATTGACAAACAATCCAGTAATCCACATAATTACTTTCAGAAAGTATGAAAACACATAAGAGAAACAGAGTGTAACTTAAGATCAAATAAGGTACTTTTAAACCTAGTTTGCTTTCAGTCAACACCAAGGGAAACCTTCAGAATCTGCCTTTGGAGAATAGAAACTAGGAACAGGGCAAACCATAACTTCTCTAGTTGCACCGAGAGGCGCTCTACAACCCAGTATATAGGGATGTGTAGATGTAACGTGTGTAATGTAAATGTCGGCCCAATATATAGAGATGTGTAGATGTAATGTGTGTAATGTAAACTTTTGATATGTCGGGCCCAATATATAGAGATGTGTAGATGTAATGTGTGTAATGTAAACTTTTAATATGTCGGGCCCAATATATAGAGATGTGTAGATGTAATGTGTGTAATGTAAACTTTTAATATGTCAGAGTGTATAGAGATGTGTAGATGTCATGTGAGTAATGTAAAATTTTGATATATTTACCACTTTAATACCATGGGCCAAATACCCTATTTATAAAAGAGGTATGGTAAATAAATAAAATATAAATAAACCATATATATGGTAAATAAATAAAAGTCTTTTTATATTTACTCCATAATCCTATTTATATTTATGAACATCAAAAAGTGGTTTTTATTTAGGTGAATCTGAGCTAAATACCATGGGCCAAATTATTATTAATACATGCCAAAAAAACATTATTAACCCTAATATTAATATTAATATTATTATTAATTCTAATATTCACATTATTATATTATAATATTAATGTTATTAAATTTAATTAATGTAAACTTTTGATATGTCCAAGTGTATACAAAAGCACCACTTTAATACCATGGGCTGAATACCATGGGCCAAATTATTATTAATACCATGCCAAAAAAACATTATTGACCCTAATATTAATATTAATATTATTATTAATTCTAATATTCACATTATTATATTATAATATTAATATTATTTAATTTAATAAATTTGGATCACGTAGGTGGGTATTTGCATAAATGTAAAAATAATGTTTAATATTTAACATTTAAAATTTAATCTAATGTCGGCCCTAATGAAAAATCACTTCTCTCCATAGATATATAAATTTAACACAAACAAAGTCTCGAATTTTATTTTTGAGGAAGCATCTCTGTGATTTTGCGAACAATGAAATAATATTTGTGAGAAAGGATTTCGGGAGTTGTTTGAAAGTGGTAGTAATAATATTTGTGGGAAAGGATTTCACCATCAACGAACTTATTTCGATTGATTTGGAAAATAATATTTGCGGGAAGAGGAGCTGCAATTGATTTTCAGGTTTCATTTCTATTGCTCTCGCATAGGTATGGTAAATAAATAAAACGTCTTTTTATATTTACTCCCATAATCCTATTTATATTTAGGAACACTCAAAAAGTGGTTTTATTTAGGTGAATCCTCAGCTAAATACCATGGGCCAAATTAAAGTACACTACATGCATTGCCTATCTCAGGTAACAATAAACATGTCAACATAAATGTAAAAATAATGTTTAATATTTAACATTTAAAAATTTAATCTAATTAATCTAATGTGGGCCCTAATGAAAAATCACTTCTCTCCCTACATATATAAATTTAACACGGTGGGCCAAATACCATATTTTTCTATTTCTCTTGCATTTTATATTGGAGGGAAAAGAGAGAGAGAGGGAGAGAGAAGAGAGATGGGGAAGAGAGAGAGAGCGGGGAGAGGAAGGGAAAAGAGAGGAAGGAAGAGAGAGAGGAGGAGAGAGGGAGGGAGATAGGAGAAGAGAGGGAGGGATATAGAGATGGAGTTTGAGGGTGAGAGAGGGAGGGAAGAAGAAATACATAGAGAGAGTGAGAAGTGGAGAGAGAGAGGGAGTGACAAGGGAGAAATAGAGGAGTATGTGTATGTTTGGGGGTGAGATAAAGAGAAAAATAAGGAGAGATGTAGGGAATGGGGGGAGAAGGAGAGGCGGGGATATAGTAACATAGTTGGAGGGTGAAGAGAGGGAGAGAGAGGGATATATATATAGAGATAGATGTGGGAGAGAAAGGGATAGAGGGGAAGGAAGAGAGAGAGCATGTGAGAGAGTGGAGAGAGGGAGGGAAAGAGAGATGGAGTTGGAGGGGGGAGAGAGGGAAGATGATTTCTTGCACTCGATGCATTGATTTTAGTGTGGATGGTGATTTCTAATCCTATTTTTCTTGCACTATATGCATTGATTTTAGTGTAGATGTTGAGAGAGAGAGAGAATTGGATTGCAAAGAGAGAGAGAATTGGATTGCAAAGAGAGAGAGAGAGGAAAATTATAGAAGAAGGTAGGAGAGGAATGAGAAGAGAGAGGACATGAGAGGGAGGAAGAGAGTTATGGGGGAAGAGAGAATATTGGAGGGCAAAGAAAGAGAGAGAGAGAGAGGGGAGAGAGAGGAAGGATGAGAGAGAGGAGCAGAGAGGGAGGGAGATAGAAGGAGAGATGGAAGGATGGAGAGATGGAGTTGGAATGGGAGAGAGGGAGGGAAGAAGGAATACATAGAGAGTGAGAGGTGGAGAGAGAGAGATGAAGTGACAAGGGAGATACGGAGAGAGTGCGTATATGTTTTGGGGTGAGATAAAGAGATAAAGAAGGAGAGAGCGAGGGATATAGTAACAAAGTTGGAGGGTGAAGAGAGACGGAGATATATATGTGGGAAATAAATGGAGAGAGAGGAAGGAAGAGGGAGGGATGTGAGAGAGTGGAGAGATGGAGAGAAAGAGAGTGTAGTTTGAGGGGGATATAGGGAAGTAGATGGTGATTTATAATCCTATTTGATTGCTTGCACTAGCTGCATTGATTTCAGCGTAGATGTTGATTTCAGTGCAGAAGAGTAGAGATGGAGGGAAAGAGAGATGTAGTTGGAGGGGGAGAGAGGGAAGATGATTTCTTGCACTCGATGCATTGATTTCAGTGTGGATGGTGATTTTAGTGTAGATGTTGAGAGAGAGAGAGAGTAACATAGTTGGAGGGTGAAGAGAGAGGGAAAAATATATGTGGGAAAGAAATGGAGAGAGAGGAAGGAAGAGGGAGGATGTGAGAGAGTGGAGATATGGAGGGAAAGAGATATGTAGTTCGAGGGGGGAGATAGGGAAGTAGATGGTGATTTATAATCCTATTTGATTGCTTGCACTTGATGCATTGATATCAATGTAAAAGTTGGTTTCTAATCTTATTTTATTACTTGCACTAGATCCATTGATTTCAATATAGATTTTGATTTCTAATCTTATTTGATTACCTGCATTAGATGCATTGATCTCAGTGTAGATGTTGTTTTGTAATCTTATTTGATTGTTTGCATTAGGTGCATTGATTTCAGTGGTAGATGTTGATTTCTCATTTGATGAAATTGGATGTACATTGATGGTACATTAATTTTAAAGTGATTGGATTAAGATTGTGCATTGATTTGATGCAAAGCACAAAAAATGATTAACAATGTACATTAATATGGTGATTTATAATCCTATTTTATTTCTGTGCACTAGATGCGGTGATATCAGCAGTAGATGTTTGTTTCTAATCTTATTTTCTTACTTGCACTAGATGCATTGATTTCAGTGTAAATACATATAATATCAAACTTTGGATCCGAGTAATGTATTTACATAGGGAGTGAGAAGTGGAGAGAGGGGAGTGACAAGGGGAGAAATAGAGGAGTATGTGTATGTGTTTGGGGGGTGAGATAAAGAGAAAAATAAGGAGAGATTGGGGAATCGGGGGAGAATGAGAGAGGGAGGGATATAGTAACATAGTTGGAGGGTGAAGAGAGGGAGAGAGAGGGAGATATAGAGAGAGATAGATGTGGGAGAGAAAGGGATAGAGGGGGAGGAAGAGAGAGAGGATGTGAGAGAGTGGAGAGAGGGAGGGAAAGAGAGATGGAGTTGGAGGGGGGAGAGAGGGGAGATGATTTCTTGCACTCGATGAATTGATTTTAGTGTGGATGGTGATTTCTAATCCTATTTTTCTTGCACTATATGCATTGATTTTAGTGTAGATGTTGATAGAGAGAGAGAGTGTGTGTGTGTGTGTTGGGAGAGGAAAGAGGATTGGAAGGAAAAGAGAGAGATATATATATATATATATATATATAGAGAGAGAGAGAGAGAGAGAGAGAGAGAGAGAGAGGAAAAGATAGAGGAAGGTAGGAGAGGAAGGACAAGAGAGAGGACATGAGAGAAAGGAAGAGAGTTAAGGGGGAAGAGAGAAAATTGGAGGGCAAAGAGAGAGAGAGAGAGAGAGAGAGAGAGAGAGAGAGAGGAAGGACGAGAGAGATGAGGAGAGAGGGAGGGAGATAGAAGGAGAGATGGAAGGACAAAGAGATGGAGTTGGAGGGGGAGAGAGGGAGGGAAGAAGGGCGATATGGAGAGAGGGAGGGAAGAAGGGTGATATAGAGATGAAGTGACAAGGGCGATATGGAGAGAGTTTGTATATGTTTTGGGGTGAGATAAAGAGATAAAGAAGGAGATATGGAGAGAAGGAGAGAGGGAGGGATATAGTAACATAGTTGGAGGGTGAAGAGAGAGGGAGATATATATGTGGGAAAGAAATGGAGAGAGAGGAAGGAAGAGGGAGGATCGCGAGAAAGTGGAGAGATGGAGGGAAAGAGAGATGTAGTTTGAGGGGGGAGATAGGGAAGTAGATGGTGATTTGTAATCCTATTTGATTGCTTGCACTAGATGCATTAATTTCGTGTAGTAGATGTTTATTTCGCAGTAGAGGAGGAGAGATGGAGGGAAAAGAGAGATGTAGTTGGAGGGGGGAGAGAGGGAAGATGATTTCTTGCACTCGATTCATTGATTTCGGTGTGGATGGTGATTTCTAATCCTATCTTTCTTGCACTATATGCATTGATTTTAGTGTAGATGTTGAGAGAGAGAGAGAGAGAGAGAGAGAGAGAGAGAGAGAGAGAGTAGCATGGTTGGAGGGTGAAGAGAGAGGGAGATATATATATGGGAAAGAAATGGAGAGAGGAAGGAAGAGGGAGGATGTGAGAGAGTGGAGAGATGGAGGGAAAGAGAGATGTAGTTTGAGGAGGGAGATAGGGAAGTAGATGGTGATTTATAATCCTATTTTATTGCTTGCACTAGATGCATTGATATTAGTGTAGATGTTGGTTTCTAATCTTATTTTATTACTTGCACTAGATCCATTGATTTCAATATAGATGTTGATTTCTAATCTTATTTGATTACACGCATTAGATGCATTGATCTCGGTGTAGATGTTGTTTTGTAATCTTATTTGATTGTTTGCATTAGGTGCATTTATTTTAGTGTAGATGTTGATTTCTCATTTGATGTAATTGGATGTACATTGATGGTACATTAATTTTAAAGTGATTGGATTAATATTGTGCATTGATTTTAGTGTAAGCACACAAAATTATTAACAATGTACATTAATATTTGTGTTATAGTAAATCAACCTATTAATATTGAAGAGCAAGAGAGACAATGTATGATGTTTAGTACAATATTTCAAGCTAAATATTTAAATGGTTTATTATTTCAATTGTCTTTTTCATATAATCGATATGAAAAGATGACAAAAAATAACAAGGGCGACAATAAGAATAGTAAAAGAAAATAATTTGAGATTGATCACAATGAAGACTATTTTAAAGTAATTGACTACATTCTTATTATTTTCATTTTCTATCATTCAACACTATTACATTGTCACTTTGCATCAAAAAAATTATTTCGTCATTAAATTTATTAACAATATTTATCATCTCAAAAAATTGAGGTAACTAAGAAAATTTTAAAATTAAAATGACCCGGGATAAATATCAAACATATTTAGCATATATAAAATTATTATATTTATATTATATGTATTTGCATATTATTGATAAAATTAATCATATTTTTGATAGATTTTCCTTGGCCGCACACGACTGAAACTAGCCTAGATCCATCTTAACTTTGGATCTATCAAGCACCGAGAGGGATAAAATCTCTCGAGGTGCAAACCTTTCCTCAAGTTTTGCACTCAAAAAAGAGGTTTGCACCTCGAGAGATTTGATCCCTCTCGGGGCTTGATAGATCCAAAGTTAAGATGGATCTAGAGTCTGGTCT
Organism: Pinus albicaulis; assembly: GCA_034641835.2. Lineage (NCBI taxonomy): Eukaryota > Viridiplantae > Streptophyta > Pinopsida > Pinales > Pinaceae > Pinus > Pinus albicaulis. The sequence goes on along the minus strand of JAXQQM020084600.1, from coordinate 522,036 downwards.
AACTTTAATAAGCAAATGATGAAAATAACTTTCAAGAACAATGTTTAAAACAAACGAGCAGGACGAGAGAACGCCAACATTCCTAATCTGTTTAAGTCTGTATTGAATCATTCTTAAATAAACAATTTTGAGGAAAACATTAAGATAAAGATTTTCAGTCAGAGAAGGTTACTGATGTACATCAGGTCCTAACTCTATGCGTGCTGTTCTTTATAAGAGAAGAGTGAACAATATGACATACATAGAAGAAGAAACAATACCCAAGAAACAAATCGTTATTGATGTCAAACGAGTTACAGTCTTCAAGTCCAATGATTCAATTCAGCAATCATCTTCACTATTCAGCCTAACTAATCTATCACAAGCAAAGGTCCAAGGGCCAGTGAACACTATTTGCAATCAGAAGTTTCAGGCTCAAATGTATTTCAAAGTTACGCAGCCAACAGTTTCTTATCTTCTGCGAAGTATTTATAGAAGAATGAGGAGGTGAGACCCTAATAAAAGATCTCCCAAGACAATAAATACGTATTCAAGACTTCTCGGCCTTTTGAGGGGGCTCAATGGAGAATTTTACGGGTGGATCAACGTATTAAATGTTTTATAATAAATATCAAAGCTCGGTGGGAGCTTTATTTGACTCTAGTCTCTGTGTTACATAGGAGTAACATCTGCAGATATTTTTGCGCGTTATTTCCCTTGCGAAGTAACTCCTCAGTTGCGTTACGTGAGGCGAATATCTTCATTTGATTAATAACTTCGGCCTCTGTGTTGAAAGGTTTGAGGCAACATGTGGCTTTGTGGTAGCCGAGGAATTAATTCGCCTCAAATAAGGAGGTGAAGGCCTTTCGTCCGCTTAGACACTTATGATTTTCCTTTGACTTCTGTTTTAATCCAGGGAATTAGGCTTTTGATAATCATTTTAAGTCGTAATTTCCCCAAAATATCTTTAATCTTCATTCCGCTGCGCTCTGTCTTCAAACACTTATACTCTTTTAAATCTTGTTTTAAACACAGTGTCTTGTCGATGTGCAGTGCCGCGCAGGGTTCTTTATGGTATCAACGCTCATGAATCATTGCTAAAATAATGGAATAGAGCTCGCAAATGGTTCTCTTGAATAGCCCAAGGGCGCAGGAAACGTCTTTCTCGGCCTTTGGCCTTTCTCTTCAATACGATGGAAAACCATTAAAAAGACCCGCGAAACACGAAATAATTAAAAAAATCCTCGCGAAATGGGTTAAACCGCTTTCGAGAGCGGGAGAGGAGCGTAGTCATGCGGATCTGGACACATGGACGGTCCAGATCTAATCGGGAGATCACAATCGGCGGGAGAAGAAAAAGGGGTGTGATGAAAAAACTCCGATGCGATTGCGCGATCGAAAGGGCCGAGGCGATTAAGCGATGGCCGTTGATCAAAGGACGAGATCAACGGTGGAGAAAGAATCGGGGGACTGATCGATCGGAGGGACAAACAAAATGCATGCGATTAAACATTGTGATGTGATTGAAATCACCGATGCGATGGAGCGATGGCCGTTGATCGGCATTTGATCAACGACAGGGATTAGTCCTAGAGTGAAAGGCAAAAACCCTTATAATATACGAAAAACCAAAGTTTTTTAATATAAAACAAAGGTTTAATGGGTCGGGGCGGAAATAAATATATATAAAAAGGATAGGCTCCCGATGGTGGGGCCGTCGATGTATGAAATTCAAAGGGCTCGAAGCTTTATATAAAAAAGGGCCTATCGGAATTGGAAGACCGGGGCCCTGGTCTTTTAATCTACCCATTGAATTTCCCCCCGATGCGATAAGCGCCTTGGGACCTTTAACTCTTGGTCCCGGGCAAAGGTTATATAGAAGTATGAAAAGCGAGGGGGCGAGTTTATATATACAGGGGGACTCAATTGCATCGAAACATTTTGATGCGGTCTTTTCGATCAACCCATTGGATTTCTCCGATTGCGATTGCGCGATCGGTCTTTCAATCTACCCATTTTAAATATTCAACACGTGCTTTTGGTTTTTAGTTCAAAAGTTTGGATAAATGGGTTTTCGGGTTTTACAAAGGAAAACATGAATTGGGAAAGAAAAAATAGAAGGTATTAAACGCTGGAGGCGGGCCCACAGGAAATATGTAAAATAATGATGCGATCGGGGGTTTTTCACTATAAAGGCTGATCGCATCGGAACTTTTGGAGACATGGTAAAAGACTTGCGCCTTTGGAATTTAGCGATGCAATTAAGTGCCTTGTGGTCTTAGCGCCTGGTCCTAGGGCGTGGGCATGTGGGGGGAAGTGGTTAGGACTTAGCCCAAGGGGCTTAAGTCCATAGTCATAATACTTTGTTTTTTATGAAATTTTCCAAAGTTTTAAATGGATTTGGGGGTTTCGGTAAGGCTAAAGAGTGAGTCTTTAACTTTGAAAAAGTGATTTTCATGAAAGGAAGAAAGGAATCATGAAAACAAAAGATTTTTATGGAGAAAAAAGGGGAGAAAATGGGGGTTAGTTTGAGTGGGAGAAGGGGACAAAAGATGGTTTTTCAGCAGTTTCTTCTTATGAATTCAGCAGAATTTATGAGTATAAAAAAGGGAACAGAAAATGAAGATTTTGGGACAGAGGCATGAGGCCTTCAAAAGTCTTCAAGAGCCAACAATTTTTAGCAATAAAATTTGTTCCTTGAAGGCTCAAAAAGTTTTAGCCACCTCTTGCTATAACAAAATTTATAGGTGGCTAACAGGTTGAATGAGTTTGTACATTGTTTTTAGGGCCAATTGGGAGGTGCCACGTGGCCCTTGAACCACATTATAAAAATTTGGGTGAGGTCTGCAGGGCTCGACCCCCACGAGCTCCCGTAGAGCACGCACATGGCACACCGCCGAGCTACACATTAGTTCTTAACTACAATGGGTTATGGGTTATTGTTAAAGTTTAATGTAATGGAGTATGGGGGTTGGGGACCGCCAGCGATTCCCGATGGTTTTTCACATTGCAAACAATATATGTCAATACTCGACGGTTAAAACTTACAATCCCAAATTTTATGCGTTAATGCCAGCTTATGGTTACATTGTGTCTCATGCAATGGTTAAAACGAAAAACTCCACGTAGTCTTCACTAACCACAATGCTTCAATCGGAGTTTAAACTTATCACCACTAGTTACTACTGCGGGTTCCACCAACCATTACGGTTAGGTCGTGGGTTTGGGGGTGCGGATGTGGCCACCCCAACCACAAACACTTTATGTTGCAATTAATTCCAAAGGAGGTCTAGGCAGCGCGCCATTTTGGGTGGAATTGGCTATTTTAACTCCAGATAAGTGGAATTCTCCACTTTTAGTGGAGTTTTTATAGGTGTAACTAGGAAAAAGAGTAGGAGACTCAATTTTCGCCCATTCGGATTGAATGAAGAGTCATTTTTGGATCATTATGGAGCCATTAGTGCAAAGAAAACAACCATTAGAGCATTGTAACTAGATGTATTTGCAAAATTTTGAGCATAATGGAATATGGACATGCCATTGGGAGCTAGACCAGCAGATGTAGCCGAGGAGGGGTGAACTACTTCATCATGCATGCTATGTAAATTATATGTGGTGACTTATTTCTCTGTTTTGCACTGTTTGTTCGAGTTATTTAAGCTTGGTTTATGCTTCTAATTCACCTAAAATAATCTACAATTCATGGGTTAAAATCCCTTAATCCTTAAGAAAACTAATGAGACAAGTATGCACATGTTTATAAACTGAAAACACACTTAGCATAGCAAAAACTAATACAGTCATTTCAAATCATTTTGGTATCGGAGCTAGAGTTTATTCTGGTGTTGTTTAGTGAAAAGAATTGTTTAACGAGTTTGTAAGTTTTTAGATGCTTACTAGGCTCAAGCTCAAAAGAGGAGAAGGAAAATTGGTGGAAGCAGAAGGGTCTCAAGAAGAGCCAAAGAAAAGGAGAGCAATATTTCCACAATCTCCACCACCTAGTTCACTTCCTAAAGAAGAAGAAGCTACATTAAGTATGCCTCATGAGGAAGGAGAAATCCATGAAGAAGTTGATCCCAAAAACGAAGAAAGAGTGTTCACGAAAGCATTTCTTGACATGAATGAGATGGTTAGAATCCTTTATCAAGAAAGGAATGAGATACTGGAAGGAGAAGGATCCAAACGTCACAAGGAAGGATGGGGTTCTTCAAGAGGTCACAATGATGAAGATAAGTCAAAGAAGGAAAATGGAGGAAATGGAGGCAATGGAGAGCCATCATCCTCATGCTCATCATCATCATCCTCTACTTATTCGAGTACATCAACCACACAAGTCAAAGAACACTGGGTAAAAGTCCTTTTTTTTAAAGTTGATGTTAAGTTTGAATTGCCAATGTTTAATGGTGAAGTCAATGAAAAAAATATTGATAATTGGATTAGGAAATTGTAGGTCTATTTGAGAATCCAGAACCTTCAAGGTTATGATACCAAAATCCAATTAGCTTCATTGAGAATGGAAGGTGCAACACTTGTTTGGTGGGAAGCCAAGACAAAGGGGGAGATAAAAAAACATAGTAATATTATTCTATCATGTTCATGTTTAATTACTACTATAAAAAAATAGTTTTAACCATTAGCTCATATGCAGAAAGCCCTAATGAACTGGCATAACTTTAGGTAATTGAAGGGAAAAAATGTGCAAGAATACACCCAAGAATTTAGGAGAAGAGCTCTCTTGTTAAGGGTAGATTTGCAGAGCCAAGATACTTTTCTCAAGTACATTGGAGGCTTACATAGCTACCTAAAACATACTATTCTCATGTTTAACCCCACCAGTCTAGATGAAGTATGTGTTCAGGGCACACATCTAGAAGCTAGAGGGAAGAAATTTTTTGAAGAGGGTAGAAAGAAACCTTTTAAGGGTAAATCCAAAGAGAAGACCTCAAAAGGTAAAAGAAAAAAAGAATGCATACGTTAAGAAAGATGGAGAAGAAGTGGTTTATAAACATTGTTCAAAAGAAGGCCATGATGAAACTCATTTTTGGAAATTACATCCTAAAATGAGGCCAAAGAAACCCTAATAACAAAGGGAAACAGAAAAACTGCTACTAAAACTCAACATGATTTAGGAGATGATTCATGTGATGAATCTAAGATTACAACCATGGGATTGAAGAACATGAAGGGAAAAAGAAATTGAAACTAAACTTAGTACTAGTACATCAAACTGTCACATACATGCTCCAAATGAAGAAGAAAGAATAGAACTGTTTCATGTGAGGGTCATATACAAGCATACCATGATTAACACATTGTTTGATAGTGGGTCACAAGAAAACTTAATATCTAAAGACTTGGTCAAGAAACTTAACCTTGAGACCATCCGACCTCCAAAACCATATCCATTAGGTTGGATTTCTAAGGATGCAAATTTACAGGTTTCAAAGAAATGCATATTGCGGTTTGCAATCACTGCAAATTTTGTTGACACAGTTTAATTAGATGTGGTTCCGCTTGACATACTAGGTATTGTGTTGCGGAGTCCTTACTTTTATGATAGGAAAGCAATCTTCTATCGCGATGAGAACAAATATCATTTATTCAAAGATGGTAAGTAGTTCATTGTTAGAGAACATCATAAGAAGACAAACATTTCTATGGTAAATGCTAGACATGTAAAGAGGCTGGTAAATTCAATAATAATTTTTATTCTTCTTATGATTAAGCCTAAAGATGATGTGAATCATGAATAATTTTTGGGATGTGATCCTAAGATGAAATCAGATTTATATGATGTAGTTAATGCACATCATGAGATGTTTCAGGAGCCAACATGATTGCCTCCAAAAAGAGAGATTCAACATGAGATTCAGTTGCAGCAAGATTGTCCTCTTCCAAACATCGGTATGTATCACATGTCGATAATGGATAATTTTGAAATAAAGAGGCAAATCAAAGAGATTTTGGACAAAGCAATCATAAGGCCAAGCACCTTGCCATATGGTTCACCCATAGTCTTGATACCAAAGAAAGATGGGACTTGCCGCATGTGTGTAGATTTTCGAGCTTTGAACAAGATTATGGTAAATAATCATTACCCACTCCCAAGAATAGATGATTTGCTTGATCATATGAAATATTTTTTTTTTCACTAAGTTATATTTACGAAGTGGATATCATCAAGTAAGAATTGCAGAAAGTGATATATGGAAAACTCCATTCCAAACCAAACAAGGACTCTTTGAGTGGCTAGTTATGCCATTTGGTTTACGTAATGCACCGAAAAATTTCATGCGTGTTATGGATAGTGTTTTGCATACATTCCTTGATTAATTTGTGATTGTGTGCTTATATGACATATTGATTTTCAGAAAAACAAGAGAAGAACATGTCTTGCATGTGAATAGAGTGCTTGAAATTTTGAAGAAAAGAGAAATTGTTTCTTAAGATGTCCAAATGTGAGTTTGGAAAGACTTCTTTGGTTTATTTGGGCCATATTGTAGGAGGAGGAGAGTTGAGGATTGATCCTTCTAAAGTGGAAGCCATTGTGAATTGGCCCACACCCAAAACAATAATCAAGGTAAAAGTGTCTTAGGTGCATCTCAATATTGGAGAGAGTTTATTGCTAACTTTTCTTCCATCGTAGCTCCTATGCATGAAGTGAAATATGTGAAGAAAGGATTCCAATGGGGAGGAAAACAACATAAATATTTCGAAGCTTTAAAAGACAAGATCAGTTCAGCTCCAAAGTCCTTGCATTACCAAATTTGAGACAACCATTTGAGATACAAACTGATGCTAGTAATTATGCCATGGGCACAATACTTTTGCAGACATGGTAAAGCCTATCGCTTTTCATTCCGAAACATTTAATGGTCGTTTGTGAAAAAATTATCCTACATATGAAAAAAGAACTATATGTGTTGCTACAAAGTGTCAAGAAGTGGAAAACACAACTTGATGGGTAAAGAAACGATTTTACATATGGATCACCAACCATTACAGTACTTGCAGTTGCAAACAAAATTGCAGTAAATCAAAGACATTTTAGGTGGATGGGATTTCTTCAATGCTTTCACTTGGTTATAAGGTAAAAGAAAGGTATTTTCAATAAATTTGGAGATACGCTTTCAAGACCAATCATTAGTGCATCTAATTTACTCAAACATTATTCTGTTGTACATGAGAGTTACATAGAACAATATGCACATGACATTGATTTTCAAGATGTGTATGCTAGTTTGAGTGAAGGTAATCAAGTTGAAGAAAAAATTTATCACATGCATAAGAATTTGTTGTTTCATTTGGGCAAGCTCTGTATAAGACAAGGGGAGAGGATAAGTGTCATGAGAGAAGCTCATTCATCTCTTATTGTTGGGAACTTTGGGGTAAGAAAAACAGTGGCGCATCTACGGAGGTATTGCTATTGGCCTCACATGGTAGATAGTGTGTCACATTTTATAAGAGGTTGTTCTATGTGTGAAAAAGGTAAGCCTAGTAATACGAAGCTTGGGTTGTACATGCCACTACCGGTACCATCAAAGACATGGATAGCGTCTCCATGGACTTTGTTGGAGGTCTACCTATGTCAAGAAAACAACATGATTATATTTACGTAGTTGTGGATAGATTCAGTAAAATGTGTGTACTTATGCCATGTAAGAAAACCATTACTCGTTGAACAAACTACTAAACTTTATTTTCAACATGTTTGGGTTCATTTTGGATTGCAAACTTCTATTGTTAGTGACATGGATTCTCGGATTCATTGGGAATTTTTGGTCAAATCTATGGAGAATGATGGACACAAAGTTGAAAAAGAGTACTTATTTTCATCCAAAAACCGATGGAAAAACGAGAGGTAGTGAACATAACCATTGTGCATCTATTGAGAGGATATTGCAGCAAACATCCTAAGTTGTGGGATGAACAAACTGCATTACATTCAACATGCTTACAACCTCGGCAAAGCACTCGTTCAAATCAAATATAAACCTTTTGAAGTATGCTTTGGGTATTTTCCAAAATCACCATTAGACTTCATCTTTGGGAAGGATGTTGCAATTGATGGCCATAGTGACATTGATAAGGCTTGAAAAGTTCATTGAGAAAATTCAGATTATACATCAACAAGTTCAATAATAGCTTGAGAAAAGTCAAAAAGAAAAATACAAAGGGGTGCATGAAAAACATCGAGTTGATCACAAGTTTCAAGAGGGAGATGAGGTATGGTTGCACATTACCAAAGAAAGGATGCAAGGGGAAGGTAAAAAGCTCAAGTCTATGGTCCATCCAAGATCATAAAGAAAGTTGTTAATAATACATTTCAACTTGACTTGCTTTCTTATATGCAAATGTATTCTGTCGTTAGTGTTGAAAACTTACATTTGTATGAGCCACCTTTAATCGATGATCAAGGAAGTGATGTTCAGTTACCTTTTATTAAATACTTCTTGCCAGAATTTCTCGATGAGCTCAAACAAGATACAATTCTTGACGAGAGGACAAGAGCATCCAAGAGGGGAAGTGTTGACTACCTTCGAGTTGGGCTCAAAGGAACTAAACCAAGCAAGGCCAGATGGATGGAGGTTGGGAAAGGTGAGGGAGTTGTACCCTCATCTACTCGAATAGGTAATTAAGTCTTTTTGGTGTTCAAAAAGCTTCCCAATGGGGAGGAGTGATCGGGGAGTTCATAAATTTTGCTCAAAATTCAAAGTTACAAGATTGGGTTGAAACCAGGATGGTTGCGTAGACCTCGTCTTTCCCCCGATCTTGGTGCCGTGAACAATTCGAAAAACCAATGTCGTATGAGGGAGATATCACGTTTTCGATCGAAATTCGAAATAGGTAAATTTTGTGACAATTTGACCAGGGGTTGAATGGGATGCATAGTTAGCAAAAGGGAATATTTTGAGGAAATATTCCTTTCCTCGAAACCAATCGGGGTTTGACAAGTGTCGCTTCTTTATTGGTCAAATGAGTTTGTATGTTGTTTTGAGGGCCAATTGGGAGGTGCCATGTTGCTAGCCCTGAGGCTACCATGTGGCCCTTGAACTGCATTATAAAATTTTGGGTGAGTTCTGTAGAGCTCGATCCCATGACCTCCAGCAGAGCACACAAACTCCACACCACCCAAGCTATACGTTAGTTCTTAACTACAATGGACTGTGGGTTATTGTTAAAGTTTAATGTAATGGAGTATGGGCATTGGGGACTGCCAGTGGTCCTCGGTGGTGTTCACATTGCAAAAAATATATGTCAATACCTGACAATTAAATATTACAACATGTAGTTTATGCGTTATCGCCAGCTTATGGCTACATTGTGTCACATGCAACGGTTAAACCGAAGACTCCATGTGGTCTTTGCTAACCACAATGCTTCAACCAAAGTTTAAACTTATCACCACAGTTATTACCATGGGTTCCGCCGACCATTACGGTTAGGTCGTGGGTTTGAGGGTGCGCAGGTGGCCACCCCAACCACAAACACTTTATGTTGCAATTAATTACGGTGGAGGTTTGGCCAGCGCACCATTTTGGGTAGAATTGGCTATTTTAACTCCGGATAAGTGGTGTTCTCCACTTTTAGTGGATTTTTTCTAGGTGTAACCGGGAAAAAGAGTAGGAGACTCAATTTTCACCCATTGTGAGTGAATGAAGAGTCATTTTTTGGAGCATTCTGGGAGCCATTGGTGTAGAGAAAAAAACCATTAGAGCACTCTGCAAACTACATGTATTTGCAAAGTTTTGAGCATAATGAAAGATGGACATGCCATTGGGAGCTGGACCAGTAGATGTAGCCTAGGAGGGGTGAACTGCTTCATCATGCATGCTGTGTAAATTATATGTGGTGACTTGTTTCTCTATTTGCACTGATTTTCAGTGTTATTTAAGCTTGTTTTATGATTCTAATTCAGCTAAAATCATCTACAATTCATGGTTAAAATCATCAATAAGAAAACTAATGAGACAAGTATTCACATGTATATAAATTGAAAAGACACTTAGCGCAAAAAAAACTAATACAGTCATTTAAGATTAGTTGGAAAAACTTAAAACTGAGCCTGGGTCAAGACCCCTGAAGCCAATAGATAATATGGGATCTACAAGACTAAATCTCTTAGGAAAAGTTTATCAAATTCTAGTCTGCTATGATGTGCGGACTCTATGGAAAACCAAACACGGAAACCTTGGTCCCCTTAATGCATGCATGTGCCACTAAAGGGACAATATTTAAATGGGAAAGTATGTTGGAATCCTCCATCAAATACGATGACCATGCAACAAAGAATCTTGAAGAAGGACAACATTCAAAAATTTGTGTTGCATCTTACTTATGGAATGCAATATTTACAGAGTGTCACTTTGAAGGGATTGGCTTGAAGTGGAGTCTTGAAGAGGAATTAACTGTGCATACCTATTTCAAATGGTTGTGGAACACAAAGTACAAAGGGATATATGAAAATATTGTGGAATACTTCATCTCTCCTTTATATCATGAAATTTTCAACATAGAGTCTCCATGCATGCTCGATAGAGCTAGGGCCTCCGCAAATGATATTGTAGACTAGTTTCCTAATGGAGATGCTATTTATATTATATTTTTTGGTTCTTACAAGCTACCTCATGCTCTTCCAACATTTATAACGAAAAACATGGTGTTGTAGGAGGTGTCTTACCAACTCACTACATGATTTTTGAAGACCTTGGTCAAAGCCAAGAAAAGATCCATGGTCCATATTACCACTAAACATCAGAGCTTACACTCTTAAAAGTTTCAAGGAGGAAAAACTAGAAGCTAAAGAATTACAAGTATTTTTTGATTTGTTATGTTAATTTTACATAGATATGACTCGAGGGGTATTTCCATGGCACACTACAAATAATTATATTTGGTTAGGAATATACGTCGATCACTCGAAATAGAATAGGACAAGGTTAAATTTTGCAAATTGAAGAGGAAGAGCAAATCGAGCATGATACCCAAAGAAAAGCATGAGCTTGGAAGCAAGAGGAACTATTCTTAAGAGTAAGAAAGGGAAAGCAATAAAAAAGGAAAAAGAAGAAGAAGAAAAAGGGATGATAATGAAGAAGCTCGAAAGAAGAAAGAGAATGAATTTATGAGAAAGAAGCAAGAGGAGGAAGAGATGAGAAAGAAAAAAGGGGAAAAAGAGAATATGAAAAAATATGAGGAGGAAAGGAAAATAAAAGTGGTCATAAAAAGAAATAAAAACAGAGGAAGTAAGGAAGATGAAAGAGGAAGCAAAAAAAGAAAAATAAAAAAGAATAAAAACTAAAGATGAAATATGAAAAAGAACAATGGATAAAAGTAGAAGAATAAAGGAAGAGAAAGGAGGAAGAAACAAAGATGCAAGACGAGGCCTTAGTGAAACAACATAAACATGAGTAAATGGATAAAGAACATAAAGAAAATTTAGCAGAATATAACGGGTTGAAGTGTATAGAACCACAGGTGGAGTTTCCAACCTTGAATATCCCATCACCTATTCTCATCATTGGAGGACATTTCCCACCACAATGACTAGCCATCACAAGAAAAAGGGAACATGATGTATTGGATATGTCCATGTTAAATTTTGACCAGGTTAAGTGTAATATAATATAGGAAAGGCACAAATGCTTGGCTAATAATCCATGAAAACCCATTTTGGGCATCAGAGAAAAGGATATAGTAATGGATACTACAATGAGCCCTGGAGTGATAGCTTTTTCATGGACTACTTTTGAAGCTTTGCTATAGAAAGAAATTTAGACTTACTAACAAAAGAGGTTGAAAAATTGAAAGAAAAGTTAATTATTTTTTAGTAGACGATTTTGTAACTACATGATGAGAAATAACATTTTCTCATCTCACACTCTCAAAGTGAGGACTTGTAGAAATCAATTCTGGAAGAAGTTAAGATACTAGAAGAAGCAACATATCTAGATTATAATGAGATGTTGACCTTACATAAAATTATGGGTCCATTCCTCAAAATGGAAAGTGAGTCAAAATATAGAGGAATGTTAATTAAGATAGCCTCCTTAGGAGTCGATCTCATATGTGAATGGACCATCAAGTATCCTAACATGTCTGAAGAGTTCCCAAGGGAAAATTGGATAACAATAGAGATAAAGTTGATGTCAAGATCAAGATACAATCACATGAGAATTTGAGCAAAGACTTGGAAAAGGTAATGGCTTCTTATAATACCTTATATAATGGGTTGCAATATCTTATCAAGGTACACAAGATACCTTCCATAGGTGCATTAGGTGAAATAATATCAAAAGAATAAGTCAAGAAATTTTGGAACCCATAAAACAAGTTGTTATAAGACAACTGTTTAGAGGATACAAAAGAAGTGATTACGTAGAACTTTTGGGTTTAGCTTTCATGAAGCTACAAACAAAGCTCACAATTTTGTTTAATCAAGTGCAAGCTAAAAATCCAACATTGATACCAAACGCATTAGAATTCCTCACAATATATGTATATGATCTACAACACAATATCTTAACAATCATAGGAAAAAAAAAAATTGTCAAGCCTATGTGGTTTGAGATCTATATATAGAGCCTCTAAAACATTCCATTATTAGGCTAAATGGTTCAAAATGTTTTGTTTCTTCAATTTTGATGTAATTTGTATTTTATTAAAAAAAATTAGGATTTAGAGTATAGAGTCATATGTAATGTGAAATTTCATGTGGAAGTTGAAGAGTCATGCGTTAATTTGGAAACTCAGGGACAGATTCCCTCCTTTGGATAATCTTCCTCTTCAAGGAAGACCCATCCTAGCCCTTGGAAGAATTTAATTTGGTTAAGGGAAAAATATAATTTTAATATGGAAAGCCGCATGTGAAAAAAAGGGCAAGTTGGCCCAAAAGAGAAATTGCACACCCTTGGAGGCCTATAAATAAAAGTCAAGAGATCCTCATTTGGAGATCATCATAAAAAAAAATTTCTTCTTCTCTCTTCTTTGGTTTGGCTCACATAGTTCTGAAAGTTAGCGTGGATATTGGTTCGTACGGTCCGAGATTGCAAGGTCTGAAGCTCAAACATGTGAATTAGGGAATTATATAATTTTTGAGTTCTAAAATGGGCATCCTAAGGAATATTATAAAATAATGGTGGTAATAATAAAATAAGATTAGATTACATCATCAAATTTTAGAGTGAAATAAAGGAAAAAACTAAATTTTAAACTCATATTTTCAACTTATCTCCAAATGATTTTACTCAAATTTTAAGTGGGAGCACACGTTGGATGAAAAATTTATTTCCTCATCCAAGGATTATCCATGTTGCATATGTTCGATGGACCCTGCTACACGAAAAATGAGAAATACATGAAAAACATGATTGCAATCACATTTTTCATATATGTCTCATTTTTCATGTCGCAAGGTTCATCAAAATTATGCAATGTGGGTATTCCTTGGACAAGGAATTAAATTTTTCATCAAACGAGTGATTCCTCTCGAAATTTGAGTAAAAGTATAGGGAGATAAGTTGAAAATACGACTTGATTATGTAGTTTTTTAATATTTTAATATTTTTACTTTTTTAATCCAAAAATGGTGAATCATCCCACATGGTTGAAATAATAATCTTGAATCCTATTGGTCCTTATAAAGGTGATTTTGGTTGTACATTTTTTTTAGGCCCATTTTAGACCTCAAAATTTCTCTAATGTTTCTGGTCTATAGTCGCAGGGTTGTAACACGGTATTTTTTGCTTGTAGTTACATGCATGATAGGCATATCCCTATGGATGTAACACTTTAGGTGCACACATGACCATTAGATCCACACGTCTATGACTTAGGGGTTTTTACGACAATTCACCGTAGATTTCGATAGTTGACCGCAGATGTTGACAATTGATTACATGGTTCCGAATCATGATTTTTGATTAGTATTATTGCTAGGTTAATCTTTGTGATATTGTTTGGTTGGTTTTTGTTGGATAGTCTTGTAAATGAAAAAATTGTATTATTGTACTCTCTCTTTGCTGAAACATTTTATGACAACCTAATAAGAAGAAGAATTTAAAATGGCTTTCCCCCCATGAGGGGTTTTACCCTAGTCTCAGACTAATCCCGACTTTTCACTATGTGTGAATGATTTTCTTCTATTGTTTTGTTTTGTTCTCTTTGCATTGATGATGATATTGATATTTATATATAATTACATATTTTGCTAATGATGTTATGATTTTAAGGGGTGAATTCAATGTGTAAATGTTGTAATCCAATTATCAAAGCAAAGAACAATATAGCCCTAAGAAAAAATAGCATGGTACCAGAGTTGGGCTAAAGAAAAGTCATTGAGATCACCCCTGTTAGGCCTTGAATATTCCCATTTTTTCCATCATACAAAACCCTTATTCATAACCTAAATTTCGACACTTGTACACTCATTTCACACCATGATTCCATCGATTGTCGCCAATTCACATCTTACGCCTCGTAGTTGATTATCATTAGTTTTCTTAATTTTTTCTATGATTAGAGATGATTTTAGTCATCATTTTATTATTATGGTTTCTCTAAATTTCATTTTTCGTAGGGGTTCCATTGCCGAAAATTCTCCTCAAGTCAATTAATCTAGTTGTTGCAAGTCGAGTACAGAAAATATCCCAATTTGGAGCTTCGACATCTCGGCATGCTTCGAGGGAAAACCAAGGAAATATTATTGTCCAAATTGATGTTTTAACACCTTCTCATGAGTTGTATTGCACCCAAATCACACATGTGGGTCTCTAGAAGAAAATCAAGAAATATGTTCAAAATCTGCACAATTTTCAAACTGCCAAGTTTGACCTCGCTTTGCGTGCAACTTAAGGTGAATCTAGAAGAACTGAGAAATTGGGTTTTTTTTTCCAATATAATACATTATCTATAACTAAAAATTTTTCTTAAGATTTACTTTTGTTCAAAAGTTACACATGGTTCTTTTAGGCAATTTCATAAAAAAAACATTGTTTTTCCAAAATTCTAGAATCTTGCAAAAAGAGTCAAACAACTAACTTCGGACATGATTTACAAGGATATGGAATAGAATAAGACAAATAAAATATATTTTTTTTGTTGAAAATATAATAAATTATGTTCCCTCCAAACTGTTTTCCAAAATTCACCATGGTTAGGGAGATATGCCAATATCTTTGAGGCCGATTTGTTAAAAATATGCAATTTTCCATAATTAAGGAAAATGACTGATTCACTTTGTAAATCATATAAATGGATTAGCCATGGCCTGTATTGTCAATTATTGGAAAGAGGAAGGAATGAGCATAAAGTAGCCGTTGTATGTAATAGGTGACTACAATAATAGGAGCAATAGTGATGATGTATACGTCCTTTATATTCTGAAGAGTTAATATTTCATTTTGATTTGGCATTAATATGTGTAAGTATTATGGCATTTTATTTCTGAATAACATTGAGTTAATCTAACTTGATCCAGGACTGGAAAGGGGCCACTACACCTGGAAAAAAGTTTTTCAACCAACATAGATCTTAGATTTGTGTTTGATTAGTTATTTAGCGGTATAATTACTTAGAATTCTGAATTGTTATTTATGTTTTGTACTTAAGCTTGCGCTTTTTTTATAAATATGAATTGAAAATGATAGATTTCGCTTCTCGATTGATAGATATCAACAAAGATTTTTTGGATGATGTTTCTTAGCATGTCACTGGTTTTCTTAATTTAATTGCATAACATAGGAGTATTTGAAAGGCACTTTTAATTCAAGGATGCGTAGGGATTGGTTATGAGTTATGCTTTATTTATTTCATAAATATGATAATCATGTTTATATATGAATGCTCAAGTTTCACATTCCTTTGATGCCAGATTTAATATATCGAGGGAAGGATTAAATTATGATGGAAATGCCGTGCACATTACTATGAGTTTTTTTGTGTTAATTATAGAATAGAATTTAACATTTTGCATTGAATTTTATGCGTTAAGTACATAATTGCATTTAAGTTTCTTGCATTGAATTTAGTTGGTGTGAAAATGAAAAGAGGTATGCATTTTTTGTTTATTGAGTCAAAAGTAGTGATTCTTTGTGTCCAGGGATTTAGATCCAACATCTCAACTTTAATTATTGTTTTGTTTGTCTAGCATCAAAGCGTGATTTCCTTTTTGTTGTTATGGTTTTCATTCTATAATTAGTTCATGAGCATAGCATGATTTTGATGAGTATGTTTGATTTAATTGTCAAAAGAGGTTAAGTTTTTAAAGATAAATTTTCTTTTAGAGATTTTGAGTTTTGAATTATAAAGGTAATTTGTAGGAAGTATTTTAAAGAATAGAATTTATTTGTTGAAATAGTGATTTCTCATACATTTAAATGTAATGATTAGTAAGTAATGAGATGTTAGTTTAATTTCTGCACTAAGTGAGTTCTTTAAGTTTATAGGTAGCCTTATTCTTAGCAAATAGGAACTCTGATATTTGTATTGGAATTTTTTGTGAGTGGATTTCCAAAGTAGATAGATTATTATTTTAAAGCTTGAATAAACTATTGTTTTAAAGTTTGCGCAATCATTTATCCTTTGTTCACATTTCGATAAATAGGATTGATATCATAGTTCAGTTTAAAACAATGGTTAGATTATTTGAATGTTGATTGATGTTCTTTTGCAATAGAAATCTGTGTTGCTTGAGCATGTTATTTTATCAATTGATTAATTTTAAACTAGAGATAACATTTCATATTTTAACAGTAAATTGATTTTCGCACTCTATTTTAGGTTAGATGCTCTGATCCTACATTACCTGTGCTTGTGCCTCTAAGTATTACGACCCCAGATTGATAATTTAATGTTGGAATTATAAGTCATATAATTTCCCCAACATTTTTGGCGATGTTTTCGAGTAGGTGCTCAAAGGATTAGAGCATAGTTTATTTCACAATTTTTTAGTGTCATCTTAGTTGCGGGTCAATCGGAGGGCAAAGAGTGTAAGGTAAGACGTGGGTGAAGATCCACACATCCACTATAGTGGGGTTGCTCCAAAGTCTGGGTGTCCAAGTAAGCAAGGATTTTAGGCTTGGTAAGTTTTATTCTAATTAGAAATTTTAATTCATTTAGTTTAAAATTTCAAAGTTATTTAAAGACAAAAAAAAAATTTGGGGTGTTGTAAAAACCCTTATGTACTAATCCATGTTGTGAGATAGGGAGCATCAACCAATAGGAGAAATTCAAGAATGATTGAGAGCTTGAAGAATGTCCCTCAAATAAATTTCTCAATTCCTAGCGATGAGCTGGGATATATGACTCTCAGGAAGAGTTCATCCTGACTGCATTCATGAGATTATCTATATCTCCACAACCATGAAAGGATTTGGAAGTATCCCTTGATTCCTCTTGCCTATATACCAAGGAGATCAATGAATTATGTACCAAATCTGATGGGGATCATCAAGCTGAACCTGAGATCAAATAACTTTCACCATGCCCAACAGCAAAACTTGTATGCATTTGAGAGACCAATTATCCAAGTTTTCTTGGCACAACCGAGGAGGAATTTCAGAGTGGTCCAAATGAAGAAATGAGCTAATAACACCAGGATTACATCGAGCATTAGTTTTATATCACAATCCAATCAAAGCACCACTCTCAAATTCAAATACTCTTGGTATCACATATTTTAAAGATGTTGATTTTTCATTCTCATGTACATTCTAAAGCTTATATGTTAAATATGGGATTGCATATATCTTTGTACCTGATTTGCACATGGCTTCATTGGAAGTTCTCTTTCACTTGAAGGAGGACATATTTTCTCCAGTAGAGTAGGAAAGTTATTATTGTAATAAATAAAAAAATGAAAATAGTAAAGAGAAATGTAAGTCCTTTTGTGAAAAACCAGACTTGTCCGGCGCAACTAGGGTAAGGACTTTGCTTGAAAACTAGGTAACTAGCAGGCAAGGTTCCCAATAAAATTTGTAAATTTGTATGAGTTCTTCAAATCACGTATCTTTTAAGTTATTATGTTTCTCCTCAAGTTGGTTGTTGTGGGATCCCTTAAGGCCCACCTGCCAACAAGCCTTGTCCCATCAACATCAACACATTATATAGGCTTAAGGTTAGGGTTACATAAGGTACATGGGAGCCTGCATGCCTTAATGGTAGGTATCTTTGTCATCTACTAAGGAAATACATCAATGTTTCTTGGTGGATGAATTATACATTCCATTCAACTTCGACAAATCACTACAAGGAAAAGACCCTCTAGTGGAGTTTATAAAGAAGGTCTTTAGTGTTATAAAATTGGCCAAAATTGTCAAAAAAACATTTTCTACAACATCCATTTATGGTTACGAAGGTTTTGGTGGAGCTTTTAACGCAAATTCAACACAACTAAGAAAACTGGGTAGCTGGAGGTTATTACGGATGTTTTTTTCGTCGCTGCACTACTAAGGTTTCAACACACCAGTGCGTGTCATCTAGATGGTGGCCCCAAGGTGGTTGAAGGTTCCTACATTGGGCCATCAAGGTATAAAACCGCACCGGGCGCAATGTTGGTGATACAATGCACGGGGTGTTAGGTCCCTATATTACTAGTATAGTCCCTTATTATTGTTAGTGTAACCCCCTTATCGTTATTATTGTACCCTTGTAACCCCCATATTGTTATTATTGTGCCCTTAAATTATTATTGCTAGGTCGGCTAGGATTACTTTGTGGCCCCACTAGGATTACATTGTGGCCTTATAGACTCGTATATATAGAAAGGAGGTTTTGTAATTTGTATCATCCAAGAATTGTTCATTCATGTAATGTATTGGAGGTTTCCCCCTCGAAGTGGCTTATTTTTAAGGCATTGATATCTCTTTTCTTCTATTTATGGAGCTGGTTTCACAACATTTGGTATAAGAGCTTTGGATTCTAGGGTTTTGCTGCCCCAAACAGGTCAGCGTGGAATTTTCGATATAAATTTTTTTATACGAATGTTCATAAACGAAACTTTTGAGAGTGCAAAGCCGAAATTCTCGAGGAACATCTTCGCAAAATTTCAGAGCTTGGTTCACAATATTTTTGGAGATATGATCTGTGGAAGTTAGGGTCTTTTTGCGAGGCTCCTGAAGTTAAACTAAATAGGTCATCGCGACATTTGTGCTATAAATTTTTCTCTACGAAGTTTTAGAAGCTGAAATTTTTTAGAGAGTGAAGCTAAAATCCCTGAGGAACATCGTTGCAAAATTTCAGAGCTTGGTTCTCAATATTTTTGGAGATATGATTTGTGGAAGTTAGGTCTTTTTTCACGCTCCCGAAATTTCATCTTAAAGAGGTTATTGTGGGAAAACCTTCATAACTCTCTCTCTGAGCATCGGATTGGAATGCTGTAAAAAGTGGCCACAAGTACACGGAATGTAGTTTCTTTTCTATTAATTTCAGAGCCAAAGGAGGAAAAAGTGACACGTGGCAAGTCGTACAAGTTCTCTATAATGAACTAGTCCATAATTGTGTCATTGTGGGAGATTGGACATAATTTTTCCTTGAAGAATCCAAAATCAGGTCGGACCTGTGGCATTCGAAAGAAGATTTGAGAGGGTGACTTTGGGGCCAATTTTCAGATATCTAAGATCCGAAATCACAGAGATAATTCGAGTTCAATATCGAGCTCCTCAAAATCAAGAAAAAAGGTGTGTATTTTTTTTCAAATTGCATAAGTCTTGTTTGAAAAATCGGTTCTAGTTGATTCCAAAGGCCTATTGAGCATAGCTATCAGTATTGGGTTCTAAAATGCCTCCTAAAAGGAATTCAACACCCATTAAGCCTTCAGAAGGCTCTACTATAACTCATGAAGACGAAGAAATGCAACATGAGATATCAAAAGTCCATGAGCAAGTGCACCAAATTTCTCTATCGCAAAGAGCAACAAAATTGAAATGGATGGTTTGAAGAAAGGCGTGGAAGCTAAGATGAATGGTTTGGAAGCTAAGATGGATGGCATGGAAGTTGGCATGGAAGCTAAGATGGATGAAATGGAAGCTAAGATCGATGAAAAACATGGAAAACATGAAGAATGATCTAAAAGAAGACATGGAAGGTTTGACAAAGTTGATACAACAAATGTTTCCTAATGGTGAAAATATAGTAGAGAAAACTAATGATGAAAACAAAATAAATGATAATCGTGATTTCATAAAATTTAATGTTGGCAGGAAAAACCACCATATTCCAAAGATGGATATGAGGAATTTCGATGGCAAGGATCTCGTAACATGGATACTACAGATGGAGCAATATTTTGATCTCAATAATGTGCAAAAACACACAAAAGGTACGAATTGAACAATAAAATGTATGACATTGCAAACTTTACATCTAGAAAAAAATACATTTGTATGGTATCAATGAATGGCTTTTCTCCCATAAAAAAATTGTCACTTGGTCAATTTTTATGGAGGAAATGATAGCACATTATGAGGATAAAAAGAGAAACACCTTCTTTAGCCAATTGATAAATCTCAAACAAAAGGTTTTAGTGGGGGAGCACATTGAGGACTTCCAAAAATTGAATATCAAGGTAACTGATATTTCAGAGGAACACAGGATTGATCTCTTCATAGGTACTTTAAAGGATAACATCCAACATGAAGTTCGCATTTTGGAACCTGATTCATTGCAGAAGGCATTCAGGTTGGAAAGAAAAATTAAATGTAAGATTATGGCGACAAGGAAGCCTACCACTCACTTCTATAAATAGGGAAGTATTGCTACTTCTAGATTTCAACAAACTACAAGGTTGACACCACAACAATTGGAAGAAAAAAGAGCAAAAGGGCTTTGCTACAGTTGTGATAAAGAATACACTAAAGGTTATAAGTGTGTTGAGAAGAAATTATTTTACATAGATTGTGAAGAGGAAGAAGAAAATGAACAAGAAGAGGATATACACCAGGAACCAACCCTAGAAGAGGAAGAAATGAGTTCGACCATATCGTGTAATGCATTGGCAAGAATGCCCACTCCTCAAACTCTCAAGATAGAAGGACATATCAAGAAAAAAAAGGTAATAGTGTTTATTGATTTAGGTAGTACCCATAATTTTATTCATTGTAAGGTAACCAAGGAATCAAATTGTTTCCTATACCCAGCACTAGAATGTCAAGTGATGGTTGAAAATGGAGGAACTATAAATCACTATGGAAAATGCCATAATATTAGGCTATCTATGGGGAATATGTATTGAATAGTCCAATGCTTTCCATCCCAATGGGAGGAGCTGATGTCGTACTAAGAGTACAATGGTTACAATCAAGGGGATGGTAGCTTTTAATTTTCAAAAACTTTTCTTGAAATTTTTTTCGGAAGGAAAGGAAATCAAATTACAGGGTATCACAGGGAAGCCAGGAAAGATAATAAGCTCTAATGTCATGACAAAGCTTCTAAAGAAATAACAATGAGGCGTAATTGTACAATTATGCTCACTAGAAGTTCCAACCTCAAAATCATCTATTTCTCGAGATCTCCAAAGAGTCTTGGACAATCATTCTAATGTGTTTGATACTCCCAAAGGACTCCCACCTATTCGTGATCATGATCAAGCTATTCATTTGATTCTAGGAAGTGTTCCTCTAAACATCTGACCTTACAAAAATCCTTATGTCCAAAAGAGTGAAATTGAACGTATGATTGCAGAAATGTTAGAGGCTGGTATAATTCAACCTAGTCAAAGTTCTTTCTCTGCTCCTGTAGTATTGGTACACAAGAAGGATGGATCATGGTGCACGTGTCCCAATTATAGGGAGCTCAATAAGCTCACCATTAAAGATAAATTTCCCATTCCCGTGATTGATGAATTATTGGATGAATTACATGGAGCAATTTATTTTACCAAGTTGGAGCTTCATTCAAGATATCATCAAATTAGAATGAAGACTAAAGATATTCCGAGAACAACATTTCGAACTCATGGGGGTCATTATGAATTTTTGGTCATGCCTTTTGGCCTTACCAATGCACCTTCTACATTTCAAGGGTTGATGAATTCCATTTTCAAATCCTTCCTTAGAAAATTTGTGCTAGTATTTTTTGATGATATACTAATCTACAACAGGTCTTGGAAGGATCATGTTTAACATGTTGACAGGGTGCTGAAACTATTGCAGGAGAAACAATTATATGCAAAAACATCCAAATGTTTCTTTGGAGTACAAGAGGTGGAATATCTAGGTCATGTTGTATCTCACGAGGGTGTTAAGGTAGACCCTAACAAAATTAAAGCCATTAAGTAATGTAAATTTCCCACAACCATAAAGAAGATGCAAGGATTTCTCGGGTTAATAGGGTATTATCGCAAGTTTTTTAAGAATTATGGGAGAATAGCAACACCTCTAACAAAATTATTGAAGAAAGATGCATTTTCATAGACTCTTGAAGCAACTAAGGCCTTTGAACATCTTAAAGAGGCAATGTGCCTAGCACCAGTCTTAGCTACACCAAACTTCACAAAAACCTTTATTGTGGAATGTGATGCCTCAGGAAATGGAATTGATGCTATTTTAATGCAAGAAGGAAGACCCATTGCTTTTGAAAGTCGTCCAATCAAAGGAAAGTATTTACAGAAACCTATTTATGAGAAGGAAATGTTAGAAATACTACATGCACTAAAGAAATGGAGAACTTACCTAATGGGAAGACACATCAAGGTAAAAACTGATCATGATAGTCTTAAACACTTTTTGGAACAAAAAATATCTTCAAAAGAGCAGAAAAAATGGGTCACAAAGATGTTGGGTTATGACTTTGAAATAATCTACAAAAAAGGGATGCTAAATGTTGTTGCAGATGCACTCTCAAGAAAGAATGAAGAGGTGGAAGCATTTCTTTGTGCCATTTCTATTATCCAACCAGATTGGATAACCGAAGCAAGAGATGAATGGAAGAAGGACGAAGAATTGTGGACACTCATTCAAAAGTTGCAGCAAGATCCTAGTACATCTGATACATTTAGTTGGAAAAATGATTCCTTATGGTACAAAGATAGCTTATATCTTTGTAAGAATTCCCAACTAAAACAAAAGATTCTTCTGGAATTGCACACTTCTCCTTTAGGAGGACACTCAGGATTTTTAAAAACTTACCACAGGGTGAAGAAAGAATTTTTTTGGGGTGGCCTTAAATCTGATATTCAAAAGTTTGTGGCGGAATGTTTGGTTTGCCAGCAGAATAAAGTGGAAACAATTAAGACCCCGGGACTTCTACAACCTTTATCCATTCCAAGTCAACGTTGGGAGGAGATTTCAATGGATTTTATCACGGGTTTACCTAAGTCCGAAGGAAAGAGTGTCATCATGGTGGTAGTTGATAGACTTACCAAGTATGCACACTTTTGTGCATTATCTCATCCATTTAAAGCAAGTACAGTTGCTACTACATTTATGGACACAATTCAAAAGCTACATGGAAACCCAAGGGTTATTATGAGCGACATAGATCCCATTTTTACTGGAAATTTTTGGACGGAGTTAATTTCTTGTTTGGGTACTCAATTAGCTCATAGCTCATCTTATCATCCTCAATCCGATGGTCAAACTGAGATAGTAAATAAATGTTTGGAAGGATATCTTCGTTGTTTTGTATCTAATAAACAAACACAATGGGTCAAGTGGTTACCTCTCGCTGAATGGTGGTGTAACACTTCCTTCCATACTGCAGCAAAAATGACTCCATTTATTGCTCTTTATGGATATCATCCACCGTCCATCACATCATCTTTAAGAGAAAATTCAAAGGTTCAAGCAGTGGAAGATCACATCGAGCATCAACAAGAAGTTCTCCAACTATTAAAGGACAACCTGAATTTGGCACAAAATCAAATGAAAGAATAGACAGATCAAAATCGCAGCGAGAGAAGTTTTTATGTAGGAGATTGGGTATTTTTACGGCTACAACCATACAAATAAATGTCCCTCAAGCAAGCTAAGAAGGATAATAAATTATCGCCAAAGTACTATGGTTCTTACAAGGTGTTGCAAAAGATTGGTACTACGGCATACAAATTGGAGCTTCTTGCTTCTTCACGAGTGCATCCAATTTTCCGTGTTTCATGCTTAAAGAAGGTTATAGGTGAAAATCTTCTAGTTTAAACAATATTGCCAAAACTTGACGAGGAAGGAAAAATCATGTTGGAACATGAAGCGGTCACGGAAACTAGAACTCCACAGCTACGGAATCGTTCAATTTTAGAGTATCTCATCAAGTGGAAGAACTTACCCACTGAAGATTCTACATGGGAGGATGAGAATTTTATACAGAAGCACCCAGAGCTACTCAAGCATTGAGGACAACACTTTTTTGAAGGAGAGGGGCATGTTAGGTCCCTATATTACTAGTATAATCCCTTATTGTTGTTAGTGTAACCCCCTTATTGTTATTATTGTACCCTTGTAACCCCCATATTGTTATTATTGTGCCCTTAAATTATTATTTTTAGGTCGGCTAGGATTACATTGTGGCCCCACTAGGATTAAATTGTGGCCCTATGGACTCCTATATATAGAAAGGAGGTTTTGTAATTTGTATCATCCAAGAATTGTTCATTCATGTAATGTAATGGAGGTTTTCCCCTCAAAGTGGCTTATTTCTAAGGTGTTGATATCTCTTTTCTTCTATTTCTGGAGTTGGTTTCACAACATGGGGTCGTACCAATTGGTCTTGGGATTTGTGCGGTGCCCATAAGTCGTCTCAACGCACCAATACGTAGAATTATAGAAACGCACTGGTGCACCATATCAGACAAACACACCGATATTTATAATTGGTATTGGTATTTGTGCGGTGCCCATACGTCGTACAAATGCACCGGTGCGTAGTCTCACATAGAAGCACTGGTGCACAATATCCAATAAATGCACCAATATTTTTAATTGGTTTTGGTATTTGTGCAATGCCCATAGGTAATAGAAATGCATTGGTGCGTTGAAGCATAGACAAGCATCGGTGTACAATAATTGACATGCATCGGAGTTCAATTTGTATTTTTTTAGAAACATCAACCTGTGACAGTGCAATTATTCTAATTTTTCTAAATTCATTATTCATCAAAAGTCGACACATCTTATAACAATATTCATATTAATTAAATTTTAATTAATGCATTTGAATGTGATGTTTGGATTAATTTGTTATAACATATCATAATTATTGTGATTTTTAAAAATTCATTATTCATCAAAAGTCGACACATATATATCTTATAACAATATTCATATGAATTAAATTTTTATTAGTTCATTTGATAATGACAATGGAGAATGCAATAACGACAATGGAGAACGAAATAGAATAAATTAAAACATATTGTATATATATAGTCTTTGTCATACAAAATGGGACAGTTATTGGTATCCCTTTGTCTTTCAATTGGGACACTATGTCCATTACATTAAACAAAATGTCTGATTTCACAGACAAATATTTCAAAAAATACAACGCTTTGCTTTGATATCCAAACATAGTGATCATCATTCTTCGCTTGAATGGTTGTCACTGCTAGAGCTACTTCCACGACTTGGTTTATTTTCAGGAATGTTTTGTTCATGATGCTGATTATTATATTCTTCTTCACCTTCCATCTACAAACATAAAATAAACTGAAATGAGTGTATATACATTGGTGAGAATAATGAAAATTGCAATATTAAGTAATATACATCAATGTAAATTGAAAATAAAAATGACGTACGATAGCAAAAATTGACTCATAAACTATACACATTCTTTCAAAACCATGTACTATGCCATCTTTCAAGATTTCATCTGTTGGCACGGTTCAATACTTTGTTTCCTGCAATTTTTATACCCCATAACAAATCATATATTTAATATAAAAGATTTTTTTGTTCTATTAATTATAAACGGAGCTAAGTAAAACAAGATCGATAGATGCTTACAAATTCGACAATTAATTTTTGATATGCCAACATATACTCACAACCCATAATTAACCCAATTTCAATCAATTCGTCTGATGGTTCTTCTTTGTATGTTAGCACCTGTTTGAAGACATTCAATAATGATTTTTGTAAAACAACTTAAAAATGCAAAAATGAAATCTAGTTAAGTTGTTATAAGGAAGTAACAATTAGTCACAAACATAGATATCAACCATTTTCTTCCTTGTCGTCTTTTTTTATGTGCTGAATGGGTTCCATTTTCTTCTCTTTTTCTGCAAGAAAATACTTGAAAATTAATATTTAATGCTAAATTATTTATTTATTGTACCTAATCAAAAAAATTCAATGATTACATTTTACATTTGAAGGGCGTTGTTGTTGAGATGACTCCTTGTGTGATGCAATTATGTCTATTTCTTTGACCATATCCTTGTAGGCATTTTTGGACAATCCTACTGGCATATTTGTGATATCAACTCGTTCATCCTTTGAGATTTTCGTAATCTCCCTGAAAAATTCACATGACCATAAAGTATTTAATTTTATATTGATATATGAAAACTAAATATAACAAAAGTGATATTTATAAATAATTATAGACAAACATTTAAAGGAATATTACTTTTTCATTCCTTCTTTTTTGTTCTTGTATGTTTTTGCTATTAAAAGTCTGACATGTCTCATTGACCAATTCTTTGGAAACTCTTCCTGTAGTTTAGATAAAATTTCCTTCTTGTAATCATTGGATTGGTTTTTGTATTGTAAGTGGAAATAATGTCTATACATTCATTCCACTAGATCCCCCAAACTTTTGTAAAAGATTTCCCCCATTTCGTTAACCTCCAGCACCACTCCAGATGAGCTAAGAAGCAATTCATTTTCATTTTCATGTTCTATTTTTTTCTTTTCTTAGAGCAACATACCTTTTATAAGTTGTTGGTCCCTGTAGAAAATTAAAAAAATGTGAATTAATAGACTGTTTGACACATGTTATCTAATAATTTTAATTATATTATTAATGACAATTAAAAAAAGAAACTCATATTAGATCGATAGTATTTTTTCATTCACCCAATTCATCCTTTTGCAATTTTTCCATCAAGCTTTTATGCTCTTCTGGTCCTAGATCAGAAATAATCTTATCGAGCTTCATCATTTTGTCGCTCTGCATGATACATAGTAAACAATACATTTTAGTTAAACCTACATACGCTCAAAAATAATTTACAAAGAACTTTACTTTTTTTCTTTTCTTCATGTGTTATCAATATTTTTGTTACTTGATCTCTTGTCGCTCATTTCTTTATCAATATGAAACTTGTACCATATCATTCATTAATATATTGGTAAATAAATTATCAAATTGTGTAAAAAATAAATCTCTTCAAGAACCCGGTGTGCCTTTCATGATGTATGTGCTTTTCATGATGTATGTGCACCGACCTCGATGCATGGGGGTATTATAAAGACACTCGTACAAATAGTATAATAGACCGTACGGTGTCATATTTACATAATAGCGTACCTAAGTGTTCTATTTTAGATATGGCGCACTGATTTAAAAAAGAAATTGTTTTTAATTTTTTTATTACACAGTACTTCCGCGGTGCGCTGTATAATATAGTGCACTGGTGCGCTCAGTTACGCAGGATGCATCGATAAAAAAAATCCATTTTTTTTCAAAAATTCACTCAAGGGGAGACATGGATTGGGATCCGACCATTCAAGTCATCCCGTGGGTTGGATGTCAATCTAAAATGAAAAACCCTAATTCTGAAATAATAGAAACAGGGAGAAGAAAGGGGAAAAAAAAAAAAAATGAAGGGTTTAGGGTAAAAATGGATAAAATTGCAGAAAAAATAAAAAAACTGCAAAAAAAGTAAAAAAAAATAATCAAATTTAATCACGAGATCGTTTTAAATTCTATGCTACAAGGTTTGAATCACCAGGGGTTTGGATTCTAATTGTCTGAATACTTCTGTTCGAACGTATTTCGTTGCTCCACAGTGCTCTCGTGCTCTCTTACTCCAGGTATGTCTCCTGCAAATCTCTGGCTGAAAATTTTAACAAAAATAGTGAAATGACGAAAAGTGTTTAGTATTTAAAGAATTCTTTTATGAAATTAGATTTTCGAAAATATTTCGCAGCCCATTTTTCAATTTGACGTTTTTTTTTTCACTTAAAGAAAATAGAGTTGCACTTTTTTTATTTGCGTTTATTTGCTGCCGGTGCATCACTTAATAGCACCGCACTAGTGTGTCCATTGGTAACATGGCACCGATGCGTAGTAACTAAAACGCACCGGTGCATAGTAACCAGAACTCACCAGTGCGGTTATATGTACATTAGCACCGATTTGAAATTGAGGCACCGAAATTAATTTTACGTGTGTACACCAAAATTAGACATGTTGGAAATGTACATTTTGCTGTGAAAATCTTTGGGCCATTTCTTTTCAAAACTACACTTATTCTTTCAGAAAAATAAACTTGAATCTTTCCATAACTTGCAACAAGAAAAGGTGCCCCATGATCTGCTTGCTCATTTGTAAGTTCCTCCTCCATCTTGGCATCCAATTTTCTCTTTTCTCCTTTGTGCTTTCTATCTTGATCTTAACAAAATTTATACAATCTTTGTTTTATGAGAAACTGATCTTGAATGTTCTGGGAGCAATGACAACGAGTCCTTCATTCTGCATTTGTTAGCATAAGAAGGCTGATTTTAGACTAGACGATGCAATTATTACATATGGAGGCAATGGTTTCCCATAGAAAATGAATATAGGGTTGAGCAGAGGAAAGACATTGCAAAATGGGCTATTACATTAGCTTTTCCAATGGGAAATCGATTTGTAGGTGAAAATATGGTAGCTGCAGGTATCTATGCTTTTCTTCCCACAGAAATGGCCACTTGATTTCCATTTATAATACAAGGAGACTTTTTACTGGTTTCATCCAAAGAGAGCATCATTTTCAATAACAAATTGAAGCTCGGAAAATACTCCCAGCTACTTTTAAACACATTTTGGAGAATCTTTCCCTTCATGGGACCTACCAGCCTGATCAACAACGTCAATTTATCTTTCACTACTGTCCTTAAGGGAATGAGAATCCTTCCCTTCATGGTGCCTCTTGGCTTTATCCACTGCCTCGATTGATCTTTCTCTATTGTCCAATCTTTCCCTGCCATCCTTGTAAAAATGAGAATCGTTACCTTCATGTGATCTCTTAGCCCATTCAAGAGACTCAATTGATATCTCTCTGACATCCCTTAGCGAATAGGACTCCTTGCTTTCGAAGGACCGTTTCACCTTGCTAGTCGCCAGAGCGTCGACAAGTATTTCTCTGCCATCAACTCTGCTCTCCCTTTCTCCATCATGGGACCTCTTAACCCTATCGCTGGCCTCAACCAAATGCTCTCTCGCTCTTTCAAGTTTCAACCGAGCTTTCTCGACTGCCCCTCTCAGATTTTTCATAAATATTTTCTCCTTTTGTAATCTATCGAGCTCTGTAGCCGTTTGCATCCCTGTAAGTGTCTTTGTTCATCTTTTTGTTTGAATCGCTCATTTTCTCTGCTATAAACTTCTCTGCCGAAATTCAAACTCTTGTTTTTTCAAACCCTTATCTCCTCAGAAAAATTCTTTCCCGCGATTCGAACCCTCCGCTGCTCCAATACTACACTTTACATAATAAGTTTTCCTCCTTAGAAAAGATATTTCAATGACATACCTGGTTTGCGCGAGGTTTTAATTAACCCTGTTCCGGTGCACGGGGTTTTATAGGCGCACCAGTGCGGTTTCGCAAGATCATGGTTTATTTTCTGGCGTGGTGTTTTATGACACATCAGTGCGTAAGATTTGTGAAGCACTAGTGCGCTACAGTACTAAGACGCACTGGTGTGGGTTATGATGATAAGCGCATCAGACAAAAAACAAGGAATCTCCACTAGAAATGGCGTACCGTATAAAGTTGTTTTTTTTGGTATGTAAGATCATAATTAAATAATGATAATTCTAAAGTACATGAATTTATTTGCATTATTTTCTAAACTTTATTATGTTACAAAAATTCATATTATTCTAGATTTATTATTTTACAATTAAGTTGTATAAATTTACAAAATTTAAAAATTTTAATAAAATCATTTCACATTAATATAATTAAAATAATTTCACATTAATACAATTAAAATTTTACAAATATTTTACACACAATTAGAATTAGAATTACAATTTTACAATTTCACATACAATTACGATTAGAATTACAGTTACAATTTTAGAATTTTACATACAATTACAATTACAATTAAAATTTTACAATTACAATCATTTCAGAGTAATACAATTAAAATTTTACAATTACAATCATTTCATAGTAATACAATTAAAATTTTACAAATATTTTACATACAATTAGAATTAGAATTAGAATTACATTTACAATTACAATTACAATTTTACAAATATTTTACATACAATTACAATTACAATTTTAATTTTTATATACAATTAGAATTAGAATTATAATAATTTTACAATTTGTCATATATACAATTACAATTAAATCACAATTACAATCATTTCACAATAAATTAAATATTACAATTAAAATTAAAATTTTACATTAAATATTTTACATACAATTACAAGTAAATTACAATTACAAATACAAATACAACTTTACAATTTTAGAATTTTACATACAATTAGAATTACAAATATTACAATTTTACAATATCATGATCATTTAATATTAAATTAATTAATAAACATCACGTTCATGATAACTATCGTACAAACATCATATTTGACAAAAAAACACATTTAAAATTGCTAACATCATCGTGATCATGATCATCTAACAAAACACAATTAACATTATATATTAACATCATCACAACACAAACATCAAATATACATCCCATGTGAAATAGCTACTATCGCATACACATCTATCTGCAAACTGCACATTAAATGAAGTACATATCATACATGACCTAACAATATACAGATCATCATGATCACTAACATGTAAATTAAGTACAACTGCAACATGAACATAAAATACATGGACCATAGATATATATAACTCAATAATGTTAAAAATATACAATCAGAATATAAAATGTTGCGTGATCACCGCGCATAAACATCAATAGCAAGATTTAGTCGAGGCTCGCCTACCCAATGGTGTAACCTCGACTGTTGATGGTCCAGCCTGCTCATGATCTTGAGTACTGCTGGATGATGCAGGCTTCTGACTATACGTGGCTGATCGTCCAACCTCTTCTCCATGATGACCGCTGCTAGATGCTAGTGGAGGCTGCTCATATGGTGCGACGTGTGGTGAACGGTCATGAGATAATGAGTCATTTCTCGTTGACTGTTGATCACGTGCTGCGTCTCGACCATGCCTATAACGTGCAACGGTCCTCCTCAACCGCGTAGCTAAGGTCGTAGCTCCTACGACATGCTGCATCAGCCTGTACATGTCACACGACATGCCTCTCCACATCTGTAACAACCTACCATCGGCCTGTATGTCTCTCATATGAGCGGGCCTAATGCCCACCTCAAAAATCAATGCAGTGAGTTGGTCGCCAAACTCCATCTTGTATCTAGTATCAAGTCGACCACGCCTAGAAAAAGGCGGTATCAGTGCACCAATACGAGTAGGTCTCTCTGCACCGGCCTCCTGATGATTCTCAGTGTCTGGCATGCCCTAATCGTCATCAGGATCCACACCTGGATCTTGTGGTGGTGTCGGCATGTCCTCGCCATCAAAAGACCCAATGTTTACAAAATATATACAAGTACACAATAATAATTAGATAATTTCATTACACAATTTAATAAAAACAAGTTAAATAACATGTTAGAATAAATTTAAACAAAACAATAATATTACCTCTATCATTTGGCGGCTCATCATCTATGAAGAGGATGTTGGCACACCCTCGCCAATCCAATCTAGCATAAGTACAACAGACCATAATGAAGGGATGCAACTCATCAACACTGGCTAGCAACTCCAGTGCATCATGCGATATCCTCACTAGAAACACAGTCTCGCCCTTCTTGGGCATTATCTGCCCCCACATGTGCATCCGTGCCTCAAACATCGGCCTACGAGGATACCGAACAAAATTAGGCCTCATCTCTAGAAACCTCTCAAAAAATAAACAAAAAATATCTGAAGCAAAAGGGAAGTTGACCCTCCCTTGTGCATGAGCACGACATCTATATAAGGCTGTACAGAACTGCCACAAAAAAATGGGAGACCACCTGACAAGTCGTGGTTCCTGTACTAAAGAATCAATATAATATAGAAGCGAGCAACTAATGTGTTTCCCGTCACTGGTGTTGTGCGAAATGGTCGAAATGAGAAGTGAGAGGCACTGCACCTCCTCACTACCAATTGCACCAATACGTAACTGACCTCCAGCGACTTGAAAATCTAAAGGAGACGGTACATTTGCTCTAATGTATCTCTGGGATTACACTGACTGAATCCCTAATACACAGCCAACTGGAACCTCTGGGAACGAGGGAAAATCAACCCCTCTCCTCCATAGCCCTGTAATGAAATATATATCCTCCTCAGTGGGCGTGTACCACTGGTTAGGACCAACTTGGAAAGCCTCTCAGTGGGCATTCCACATGCGGATAAGATGTCTCAAAAACACACCATAGCCCTTTAGGGAAGTAGCCTCCTCATAGAACTTGAGGAGGCCTACTTGCCTTAGGAGCCCCTGTGCCTTAGGAGCCCCTGGGTAGCTGCTGTAATAGGGCAAGGGTACACATCTCTCTCCCTCTCTCTTGCCTCCCATGGGCGCACCATGTCATATTGCTCCACCTGTTGTAGTTGTTGTTCCCCCTCTTCTCTCTAAATGATTGACAGATTAAATAAATTTTTATTATTAAATGAGACATGTATTTAGGCATATACATATATAAATTTTTTTGAAAAAAAAAAAAAAAACAGTCAATGTGCCACAAAAAACATTCATGCACTAGTTTTGGTGCATCTTTTGTTTGTCGCGAACTGGGGGCGGTGCCCCAAATGACATTCAACGCACCGTAGGCGGTGCGCCTAAAAATTTTCAAAGCACCATTGACTATGTACGGTGTCAGGAGTGCAGTGTGCTAACTAAACTCTATGCCCCGGCACGTATAGTTGTGTCAGCGCACCGACCTCCTGACTAATTACATATTCAATGGTGTGGTCTTTTACCAAGCCACACCGTTGATCCTATTATAATGCCGAATGTGGTGCGCTGACAAACACCGGGGCAGATGTTTCCATCAACGCACCGCATTGTCGCTATTCCACATGGTCAACGGTGCGGACGGCTAAATGACCGCACTGCACTTTTTTTTTTTTTTTTTAAATAACGCAGTGCACCTTCTGGTAATGCCCCAGAAACGATGCAGATACCGTTAGCACTAGTTGCGGTGTAGCTTGTAAATTTTACTAGCAACACTGCTTAACGGTGCGAGCCGAATGGCTCGAGTGCACCACGCGACAAATTTTTTCTTTCTTTCTTTTAAATGGTTAATTTTAAGGTTATTTGAAATTATAATCCACTAAAAAGCTTAATTATGGAAAAATTAGAAAAATACTTGTACATTTGGTTGTCGAGGAGGCATATTGGCTGTAGAATTTTCAAAAGAAAATTTGACCACCGTTTTGCAAAATGCAAGCTGGAGATTGGTGGGCAATGCATAGCAGTAGTGCATGCAATGGGTGCAATGGGAGCATCGATGTCAATGCAGCTCAAAGAAGGAGAAATTTCATCAGTGCTTGAGAGCTCTGGAGCACTAAGAAAAGTGAAAAATGTTGTTTTTTGGCTGTAATTTTTTTATTTAACCCTGTTCCGGTGCGCGGGGGTTTATAGGCACACCGATGCTGTTTCTTACGAACACACCAGTCGATTTCTATTTTGGCGCATTGTTTTATGATGCACCGGCGCGGAAGAGTTGTGAAGCACCGGTGCTCTACAGTAATACGACGCACTGGGTGGGTGTGTATGGAGCACATGGTGTTCAGTATGCCAATGTTTTGTGCACATCGATGCTTTCTCTTATAAGGAGCACCAGTGCGATGTTGGATGATAAGCGCATTGAGCGAAAAACATCCGCAAAACCCTCCGCCCACCAACCTCCTCTAGTAACCTCCGCTAGAAATGGATGTCCGAGTTATTTTATGTATCGTTCATCAAAAACATCCTGCCAAGGTTTCAATTTTCCTCGTAGTGAATCCGTTCATGGCTAGTAGTATGTACCTAGTGCCCTGATTCCCATTGACATCAAAGGTGGGATATCTCACATTGGTTAATGATCTCCTCAATGGTTGGTAATCCAATGATTCTTGCTTATGTTCGACATTGACACCATTTATTCACTTAAGCAAGATTGCACATGGGTGTGTAGCGGTTGAAGACTATATGGTTTTGAGATCTCGACACAGATTTGCAGCTATTTGGATTTTTGTATCATCATTTCCATTATCATTTGCAGCAGCAGACACCTTTTCTCACTTGTTTGGGGACATATAACTCCTCAAGCATGGGGGAGAAGAGGACCTTCAGTTCATCCTTCAGCCCTTCAGTTCATCTCTTTACCTCATCCTTTAGCCTTCTTCAGCAGATCAGATCAACAGCCACATCAGCTCTAGCCATTCCATCCTCCACTTCATTTTGCAGCACCGGGCACAGCAACGACAAAGGTAAAACTTGAGGTAAATTTGGCTTATGATTCTCTAATTCATTAGAAGGTTAAAGAAGCTTAATGATTCACCACTTCTCATTCCACACATTTCATCCTTCATAAACCATTATCCTTCTATTTCCTTCCATTCATTATGCATAAACTTTGATAACAAGACCATGTTAAAAGCAAAAACCTTATGGTGCGTTAATAAAAGCAGTCTCTATAGTGTGTTCTTCAAGCATTCTATTCACAGGATGAAGTCATTACTACCATGAAATGATAAAGGAAACCACCTATAAACATTGGCCTTACGATGACAGAGCATGCAACCACCCATTCACCATCTCCATTACACCTCATTTCATCCATCATCTCTCCCTCATCCATTCATTTATTGTCCTCAATTTGTATTGCTCAGTAAAATTAGTGTGATATGAAATGTGAAGAGTGCCGCTCCATAAGAACCAATGCCTCCAAGGGATTCAAGCAGTGCTGCGCCACAAGAATGAGTATGTTAGGTCCCTATATTACTATTATATCCCTTATTGTTGTTATTGTAACCCCCTTATTGTTATTATTGTACCCCTGTAACCCCCATATTGTTATTATTGTGCCCTTAAATTATTATTGTTAGGTTGGCTACAATTACATTGTGGCCCCACTAGGATTACGTTATGGCCCCATGGACTCGTATATATAGAAAGGAGGTTTTGTAATTTGTATCATCCAAGAATTGTTCATTCATATAATGTATTGGAGGTTGCCCCCTCGAAGTGGCTTATTTATAAGGCGTTTATATCTCTTTTCTTCTATTTTTGGAGCTGGTTTCCCAACATTTGGTATCAAAGCTTTGGATTCTAGGGTTTCGCTGCTCCAAACAGGTCATCATGGCATTTTCGCTATAATTTTTTTCTACGAAGGCTCATAAGTGGAAATTTTTAGAGTGGGAATCTGAAATCATGAGGAACATCGTCACAAATTTTCAGAGCTTGGTTTGCAATATTTTCAGAGATATGATCTGTGGAATTTAGGTCTTTTTGCAGGCTCCTAAATTTCACTTAAAAAGGTCATCGCACAATTTTCGCTATAAAGTTTTTTCCATGAAGGGTCAGAAGCTGAAATGTTTAGAGCGTGAAAGTGAAATCCTGAGGAACATCATTGCAAAATTTCAGAGCTTGGTTCGCAATAGTTTTGGAGATATGATCTGTGGAAGTTAGGTCTTTTTCAGGCTCTTGAATTTCATCTCAAAGAGGTGATCGTGGGAAAATCTTCATAACTCTCTCTCTGAGCATTGGATTGGAATTATGTAAAAAGTGACTGGAAGTACACGGACTGTAGTTTCCTGTCTATAAATTTCAGAGCCAAGGGAGCAAACAGTGACATGTGGCAAGCCGTACAAGTTCGCTCTACTGAACCAGTCCATAATTAGGTCATTGTGGAAGGTTGGAAATAAATTTTCCTTGAAGAATCCAAATCAAGTCAAACCTATGGCAATTGAAAGAAGATTCAGGGGGTTACGTTAGGGCCAAATTTCAGATATTGAAGATCTAGAAGCACAAAGACAATTCCGCCACATCGAGCTCCTCAAAATCAAGAAAAAGGTGTGTATGTTTTTTCAAATTGCACAAGTCTTGTCTGGAAAATCAGTTTTAAGTGATTCCAAAGGCCTATTGAGCATAGATATCAGTATTGGGTTCTAAAATGCCTCCTAAAAAGAATTCAACACCCATTAAGCCCTCAGAGTACTCTACTATGACTCATGAAGATGAAGAATTGCAACATGATCTATCAAAATTACAAGAGTAAGTGCACCAAAATTCGCTCTCGCAAAGAGCAACAAAAAATGAAATGGATGTTTTGAAGAAAAGCATGGAAGCTAAGATGGATGGTTTGAAGAAAGGCATGGAAGCTATGATGGATGGTTTGAAGAATGGTATGGAAGATAAAATGGATGGTATGGAAGAAAAAATGGAAGGTTTGAAGGAAGAAATGGAAGGTTTGTCAAAGTTGATACAAGAAATGATTCCTAATGGAGAAAAGATAGTAGATGAAAATCAAGATGAGAACAAAATAAATGTTAATCTTGATTTCATAAACTCTAATGTTGGATTAAAGAACCACCATATTCCAAAGATGGATATGAGGAAGTTTGATGGCAAGGATCTCGTAACATGGATACTACAGATGGAGCAATATTTTGATCTCAATAATGTGCAAAACACACAAAAGGTACGCATTGCAACTTTACATTTAAAACAAAATACATTTGTATGGTATCGATGGCTTTGCTCCCGTAAAATTTTTTTCACTTGGTCAATTTTTACGGAGGAAATGATAGCACATTATGAGGATACAAAGAGCAACACCTTCTTTAGCCAATTGATAAATCTCAAACAAAAGGGTTTAGTGGCGCAGCACATTGAGGACTTCCAAAAATTGAATATAAGGGTAACTGATATTCCAGAGGAACACAGGATTGATCTCTTCATAGGCACTTTAAAGGATAACATCCAACATGAAGTTCGAGTTTTGGAACCTGATTCATTGGAGAAGGCATTCAGGTTGGCAAGAAAAATTGAATGTAAAATTATGGCGACAAGGAAGCCTACCAATCACTTCTATAAAGATGGAAGTGTTGCTACTCCTAGATTTCCACAACCTACAAGGTTGACACCACAACAATTGGAAGAAAAAAGAGCAAAAGGGCTTTGCTACAGTTGTGATAGCAAATACACTAAAGGTCATAAGTGTGCTGAGAAGAAATTATTTTACATAGATTGTGAAGAGGAAGAAGAAAATGAACAAGAAGAGGATATACACGAGGAACCAACCCAAGAAAAGGAAGAAATGAGTCTGACCATATCGTGTAATGCATTGGCAGGAATTACCACTCCTCAAACTCTCAAGATAGAAGGACATATCAAGAAGAAAAAGGTAATAGTGTTGATTGATTCAGGTAGCACCCATAATTTTATTCATTGTAAGGTAGCCAAGGAATTAATTGTTTCCTATACCCAGCACCAGAATGTCAAGTGATGGTTGCAAATGGAGGAACTATAAATTGCTCTGGAAAATGCCATAATATCAAGCTAACCATGGGGGAATATGTATTGACTATTCCAATGCTTTCCATTCCTATGGGAGGTGCCGATGTTGTACTAGGAGTACAATGGTTACAATCTTTGGGGATGGTAGCTTTTAATTTTCAAGAACTTTTCTTGAAATTTTTTTCAGAAGGAAAGGAAGTCGAATTACGGGGTATTGCAGGGAAGCCGGGAAAGATAATAAGCTCTAATGTCATGACAAAGCTTCTAAAGAAAGAACAACGAGGTGTAATTACACAATTATGCTCACTAGAAGTTCCAACATCAAAATCATCTATTTCTGCAGATCTCCAACAAGTCTTGGACAATCATTCCAAGGTGTTTGAAACTCCCAAAGGACTCCCACCTATTCACGATCATGATCATGCTATTCATTTGATTCCAGGAAGTGTTCCTCCAAACATCAGGCCTTATAGATATCCTTACTTCCAAAAGAGCGAAATTGAATGTATGATTGCAGAAATGTTAGAGGCGGGTATAATTCAACCTAGTCAAAGTTCTTTCTCTGCTCCCGTAGTATTGGTACACAAGAAGGATGGATCATGGTGAATGTGCTCGGATTATAGGGAGCTCAATAAGCTCACCATTAAAGATAAATTTCCCATTCCTGTGATTGATGAATTATTGGATGAATTACATGGAGCAATTTATTTTACCAAGTTGGATCTTCGTTCAGGATATCATCAAATTAGAATGAAGACTGAAGATATTCCGAAAACAACATTTAGAACTCATGGGGGTCATTATGAATTTTTGGTAATGCCTTTTGGCCTTACCAATGCACCTTCTACATTTCAAGGGTTGATGAATTCCATTTTCAAACCCTTCCTTAGAAAATTTGTGCTAGTATTTTTTGATGATATACTAATCTACAATAGGTCTTGGAAGGATCATGTTCAACATGTTGATAGGGTGCTGAAACTATTGGAGGAGAAACAATTATATGCAAAAACATCCAAATGTTTCTTTGGAGTACATGAGGTGGAATATCTGGGTCATATTTTATCTCACGAGGGTGTTAAGGTAGACCCTAACAAAATTAAAGTCATTAAGGAATGGAAAGTCCCCACAACAATTAAGCTGTTGCGAGGATTTCTCGGGTTAACAGGGTATTTTTGCAAGTTTGTTAAGAATTATGGGTGAATAGCAGCACCTCGAACAACATTATTGAAGAAAGATGCATTTTCATGGACTCTTAAAGAAACTAAGGCCTTTGAACATCTTAAAGAGGCAATTTTCCTATCATCGGTCTTAGCTATGCCAAACTTCACAAAAACCTTTATTGTAGAATGTGATGCCTCAGGAAATGGAATTGGTGTTGTTTTAATGCAAGAAGGAAGACCCATTTCTTTTGAAAGTCATCCAATCAAAGGAAAGTATTTACTGAAACCTATTTATGAGAAGGAAATGTTAGCAATACTGCATGCACTAAAGAAATGGTGAACTTACCTAATGGGAAGACACTTCAAGGTAAAAATTGATCATGATAGTCTTAAACACTTTTTGGAACAAATAATATCTTTAGAAGAGAAGCAAAAATGGGTCACAAAGATTTTGGGTTATGACTTTGAAATAATATACAAAAAAGGGAAGCTAAATGTTGTTGTAGATGCACTCTCAAGAAAGAATGAAGAGGTGGAAGCATTGCTTTGTGCCATTTCTATTATCCAACTAGATTGGATAACCGAAGCAAGAGATGAATGGAAGGAGGATGAAGAAGTGTGGACACTCATTCAAAAGTTGCAGCAAGATCCTAGTAAATCTGGTACATTTAGTTGGAAAAATGATTCCTTATGGTACAAGGATCACTTATATCTTTGTAATAATTCGCAACTAAAACAAAATATTCCTTTTTAATTGCACACTTCTCCTTTAGGAGGACACTCAAGATTTTTAAAAACTTACCATAGGGTGAAGAAAGAATTTTTTTGGGATGGCCTTAAATCTGATATTCAAAATTTTGTGGCAGAATGTTTGGTTTGCCAGCAGAATAAAGTTGAGACAATTAAGATCTCGGGTCTTCTACAACCTTTTTCCATTCCTAGTTAACTTTGGGAGGAGATTTCAATAGATTTTATCCCAGGTTTACCTAAGTCCGAGGGAAAGAGTGTCATCATGGTGGTAGTTGATAGACTTACCAAGTATGCATACTTTTGTGCATTATCTCATCCATTTAAAGCAAGTATAGTTGCTATTACATTTATGGACACAATTAAAAAGCTACAAGGGAACCCAAGGGTTATTGTGAGCGACAGAGATCCCATTTTTACTGGAAATTTTTGGACGGAGTTATTTTCTTGTTTGGGTACTCAATTAGCTCATAGCTCATCTTATCATCCTCAATCCAATGGTTAAACTGAGATAGTGAATAAATGTTTGGAAGGATATCTTTTTTGTTTTATATTTGATAAACAAACACAATGGGTCAAGTGGTTACCTCTCGCTGAATGGTGGTATAACACTTCCTTCCATACTGCAGCAAAAATGACCCCATTTATGGCACTCTATGGATATCATCCACCATCCATCACATCATCTTTAAGGGAAAATTCGAAGGTTCAAGCAGTGGAAGATCACATCGAGCATCAGCAAGAAGTTCTCCAACTCTTAAAGGATAACCTGAATTTGGCACAAAATCGAATGAAACAACAGGCAGATCAACATCGCAGTGAGAGAAGTTTGATGTAGGAGATTGGGTATTTTTACGGCTACAACCATATAAACAAATGTCCCTCAAGCAAGCTAAGAAGGATAATAAATTATCGCCAAAGTACCATGGTCCTTACAAGGTGTTGCAAAAGATTGGTACTATGGCATACAAATTGGAGCTTCCTGCTTCTTCGCGAGTACATCCAGTTTTCCATGTTTCATGCTTAAAGAAGGTTATAAGTGAAAATCTTCCAGTTCAAACAATATTGCCAGAACTTGATGAGGAAGGAAAAATCATATTGGAACCAGAAGCGGTCATGGAAACAAGAACTCGACAAATACGGAATCGATCAATTTCAGAGTATCTCATCAAGTGGAAGAACTTACCCACTGAAGATTCTACATGGGAGGATGAGAATTTTATACAGAAGCACCCAGAGCTACTCAAGCGTTGAGGACAACACTTTTTTGAAGGAGAGGGGCATGTTAGGTCCCTATATTGCTAGTATAGTCCCTTATTGTTGTTAGTGTAACCCCCTTATTGTTATTATTGTACCCTTGTAACCCCCATATTGTTATTATTGTGCCCTTAAATTATTATTGTTAGGTCGGCTAGGATTACATTGTGGCCCCACTAAGATTACATTGTGGCCCCATGGACTCCTATATATAGAAAGGAGGTTTTGTATTTTGTATCATCCAAGAATTGTTCATTCATGTAATGTATTGGAGGTTGCCCCCTCGAAGTGGCTTATTTCTAAGGCATTGACATCTCTTTTCTTATATGTTTGGAGCTGGTTTCCCAACATTCATTCTCTAATTCATTAGAAGGTTAAAGAATCTTAATGATTCACCACTTCTCATTTCACGCATTTCATCTTTCATAAACCATTATTCTTCTATTTCCTTCCATTCATTACACATATACTCTGATTACAAGACCATGTTAAAAGCAAAAGCCTTATGGTGCATTAATAAAGGCAGTCTCTATAGTGTCTTCTGCAAGAATTATATTCACAGGATGAAGTCATTACTGCCATGAAATGATAAAGGAAACCACCATAGACACTGGCTTTACAATTACAGAGTATGCAAGCACCCACTTGTCATCTCCATTACCACCTCATTTCATCCATCATCTCTTCCTCATCCAAAATTTCTTGTCCTCAATTTTTATTGCTCAGTAAATTAGTGTGATATATTAAATGTGAAGAGTGTTGCTCCATAAGAACCAATGCCTCCAAGGATTCAAGCAGTGCTGCTTCACAAGAACAAGTACCTCAAAATATTCAAGCAATGTTGCTCCACAAGAACCAACATCTACAAGCAATTTGTCAATGAGCAAGGAATTTGTTTGCATGTAGACATGAAAATCCTCAGGCATGGGGAGATGTTAGGCCTCAAATATGTCCATTTTTTTCATCATACAAAACCATTATTAATAACCTAAATCCAACACTTTTACACTCATTTCACACCATAATCCATCAATTATCGCCAATTCACATCTTATGCCTCGTTGTTGATTATCATTACTTTTCTTAGCTTTTAGATGATTAGAGATGATTTAGTAATCATTTTCTAATGACATTTTCTCTAAACTCATTTTTCATAGGGTTCCATTGCCAAAATTCTCCTCAAGTCAATTAAACTAGTTGCTTCAAGCAGAGTACAGAAATATCCAATTTGGAGCTTTGACATCTCGACACGCTTCTAGGGAAAACCAAGAAAGGTTATTGTCCAAAATGATGTTATAACACCTTCCATTGAGTTTGGTTGCACCCAGGTCACACATGTGGGTCTCTAGAAAAAAATTGACAACTTTGCTCAAAATCCGCATAGTTTACAAACTGCCAAGTTTGACCTCGATTTGTGTGCAACTAGAGGTGAACCTGGAAAATCTGAGAAAATGGGGTTTTTCACCAATATAAAAAATTATCTATAACTTAAAACTTTTCATAATATTCGCTTTGGTTCAAAAGTTACACGTGCTTATTTAAAACAATTTCATAAAAAAACATTGTTTTACCAGAATTCTAGAATCTTGCAAAAAGAGTCAAACAACCAACTTGGGGAACGCTTTTCGAAGAGATGGAATTGAATGAGACAAACAAAAGAGATTTTTTTGTTGAAAATATAACAAATTATGTTCCCTCCAAACATATTTCTGAAATTCACCATGGTTAGGGAGATATGCCAATATCTTTGAGGCCAATTTGTTAAAATATGCAATTTTCCATAATTAATGAAAATGACTTATTCGATTTGTAACTCATATAAATGGCTTAGCCATGGCATGTATTGTCAGTTCTTGGAAATAAGAAGGAATAAGAAGAAGGCAACAATTTTATGTAATAGGTAACTACAACAATATGAGCAACAATGATGATGTATATGTTGTTTATATTGTGAACTGTTAATACATCATTTTGATTTGGCATTAATCTATGTAAGTATTATGATATTTTATTT
This sequence comes from Pinus albicaulis, assembly GCA_034641835.2. Classification (NCBI taxonomy): domain Eukaryota; kingdom Viridiplantae; phylum Streptophyta; class Pinopsida; order Pinales; family Pinaceae; genus Pinus; species Pinus albicaulis. Next base: position 479,185 of record JAXQQM020084600.1, on the reverse strand, counting down.
CTGAATAGAATTTAGTTAATCTAACTTGCTCGATGAGTGGAAAGGGCACACATCACTTGGAAACAAGTTTTGCAACCAGCACAGATCTTAGATTTGTGTTTGATTAATTATTTAACAGTATAATTACTTAGATTTCTGAATTGTTATTTTTGTTCTATACTTAAACTTGCTCTCCATTTTATAAATCTAAATTGAAAAATGATAGATTTATCTTCTCGATTGATAGAGATAAGCAAAGGTTTATTGGATGATGATTCTTAGCATGTTACTGCTTTTCTTAGCGTAATTTCATAACGCAGGAGAATTTGGAAGGCAATTTTAATTCAAGGATGCACATGTATTGGTTATGAGTTACGCTTTGTTCATTTCAGAAATATGATAGTGTCATGTTCATATATGAATGCTTGAGTTTCACATTCCTTTGATTCTAGGTCTAATACAATGAGGGAAGGATTAAATTATGATGGAAACATCGTGCGCCTTACTATGAGTTTTCTATGTTAATTATAGAATCTAATTTAACATTTTGCATTGAATTTTATGTGTTAAGTAAAAAATTGAATTTAAGGTTCTTGCATTGAATTTAGTTGGTGTGAAAATGAATAGAGGTATGCATTTTTTTTTTGTTGAGTCAAAAGTAGTGATTCTTTGTGTCCTGAGATTTAGATCCAGCATCTCAACTTTAATTATCGTTCTGTTTGTCTAGCATCGAAGCATGATTTCCTTTTTGTTTTTATTGTTTTTATTCTCTAATTAGTTCATGAGCATAGCAGGAGTTTGATGAGTATGTGTGATTTAATTGTCAAGAGAGGTTAAGGTTTTAAATATTAATTTTCTTTTAGACATTTTGAGTTTTGAATTATAAATGTATCTTGTAAGAAGTATTTTGAAGATTATAATTTCTTTGTTGAAATAGTGATTTTTCATACATTTAAATGTAGTGATCAGTGAGGAATCAGATGTCAGTTTAAGTTTTGAAGTAAGTGAGTTCTTTAAGTCGATAGGTAGCATTATTCTTAACAAACAGGAACCCTGATATTTGCATTGGATTGTTTTTGAGTGGATTTCCAAAGTAGATAGATTATTATTTTAAAGTTTGCACAATAATTTCTCCTTTTTTTTACATTCTGATCAATAGGATCGATATCATAGTTCAGTTTAAAACAATGGTTATATTATTTGAATGTTGATTGATGTTCTTTTGCAATAGATTTGTATTGTTTGAGCATGTTATTTTTCCAATTGATTAATTTTAAACTAGAAAAAAAATTCTGTACTTAAATAGTAAATTGGCTTTGTCACTCTAGTTTAGGTTAGATGATCTGATCCTACATTACCTACACTTGTGCCTCTAAGACTTACGACCCCAGATTGATAATTTAATGTTGGAATTATAAGTCATATAATTTCCCCAACAACCCCTGTGAAGACACCTTTGATGGAGGAAATCTAAAAGAATGTTATGGTTTGAAGGAAACCCTAGGAAATTTGGTTATTAGGGTTTCACGGATAACATGAGGTTAGGGTTTGGAAGAAAACCTGGAATATGATAAAGGCTTGAATTTTTCATGATCAATGAGAAGTTGTTCTAACACTTGTGACAGATTTAGTGTAACCCTAGTTGGGCTAGTATCACTTAGGCATGGTTGCTGATGACGTCAATGAAATATTGAAGGAAACATTGTTACAAGGGTAATGGATAATACTAACTCTTGAAGGCTAATTCAAGAGGGAAACTATCACCTCTCGTTAAAGTTAATTACATTTTATATTAATGTCTTCATTCTTATATTTATTTTTTTGATTATTACTTATCCTTCCTGCATATTTGAGTATTTTAATATTTCTAACCTCTAGATGAGATGTGATAAGAAGATCCTTCTCAAAAATCATCTAAGGTGTAGGAAAAGAAAGATAGTGCAGGAAGAGACTAACTAGTTCTGGAAAAGGAAAGAGCTACCTGATGGAAAGATGACAAAGTGCTATAGCCTCCAATGACAACTAAGTGCGCTACAAGTTGCTAAGGTATCCAATTATTACAAGGTATGTATAGTACATTATTAGTTGCAATATTGGATGGTAAGGTAAGCCCTGAGGTATAACGAGAATATCACCTTCATGCATGCATATGAAAGTAATTTTGATTTCTAGTACATGTGATATATTGTTGCACAAGATATTTGGAAGGTATCTCGCATTTTATTAGACATGGCGGATTCCCTGAAAGAAAGTTAGAAACATTGATTCTTGATACACGGAAACTTGATACTATTTTTAATGCTTCTGATAAGCATGGGAACTCTGATAATAAAAATGTAACAATAATATTGATCTATTATTATTGATCTTGGTTAGGTTTGGATAAGCTTAGTAAATTTACAATGTGGAAAAATTGGATACCCTCACTTGATGGTTGAATAATGTGATATGGAAGTTATGTTGTGATTATTATCCTTGAAGTATGAAGATACACTTATATGACACTAACCTTTGATAAATAAGTGATGATATGTTCATCTATGATGATGAAACAACTAATGACGATATGTTATGACTATGATGTATATATGGTAGAGAACTTAATATAGTTTGACTCTATGATCAAATAGTTTTGTTAATGCATGGAAATATTATGATAGATAGGTTGATGTATTGATTGATGATGATTGAAGAGTATTCCCATTTAGAGGGAAAAACTCTTCATGAGATCCCAACACCTATTATTATTTATAGTAAATTAATAGAAGACTCTTGATTTTCGAAACAAGGTTTCTGGATGTGAATAGATGATCATCTAATGATGATTTTGGTCTGAGCAGAGAAGGGATTCTACTAGTATAAGCTTGAGCCACTGGGAGAAAGGATTAGAGGTGCAACTATAGGCTTCCCATCCATAGAGAGGAAGGCCTGTGAGTGGGGCTGAGCCTATTGGATACAAAAAATAAATCCTATGTAGGAAACCAGGAGCACACCAGGAGTATGACAGATTAAAAGACATGGAGAAAATGCTTAAGAATTCCATAGGTAGGGAAGTTAAGGAACAATGAGATCTACATAATTTTGACTTGTTGCAGATGTGAATGTCTTAACTCATCTTGTGTTTGTAGGGATTTGTAGCATGCATATCAATATGTTATTTGTATTGATTTGATCATTGAAGCTAATATGAAAATAAAGGATATCTCCTCAGTATGCGACAATTTCTATTCCAGTTATTACCGAGATTCCACAATGAATGGATGTCATAAAATTACATTACTTGTGAATTTAGTGACAAAAATGATTCATATTATGATCACATGGATGGATCGTTGAACTTTGGATTGATATTATATTGTAAATGACATTTTTTGACATGAAAATAAGGTCGTAACCTGACACTTGGATGCACCTAGTAATTGAAGAGTTCGTCAATGATATTGGAAGAAAATCTTATTTGTAATTTAAGACTTAATAAGAAAACTTGGTTGATTTGAATGGATAATATTGATTTGTTTAAGGTTGGGCATATTGGTTTGGTCAGTGTTATGCTTGCAAAAAACATTGTATGGTTTGTAAAAATCTCCCTGATCCTGACATGTCTGCAATGATAATTACCTAGTGAAGCCTGAAAGTAGTACCAACCTAAAAATCTAAGTTGGTCCAAGGTATTCCTTTGATTTTGATTTTAAATGTTGATGATATATTCTTGTCAAGTATTTGGCATCTGATGATTAAGCATAAGAGGGAGATATCCTCTGAGTTAGGGATGAAAGATATTGGTATGATATTGGTAGAGAATATCTTGGTATGATATTGGCAGAGAATCTCGTGTATAGTTGGGACTAAGATATCTTTATGTATTGAGACAATGTTGTTGTATGAGACAAGCTTAGGCTTGTGGTTGCTATCTTCACGAGAGGGAGAAAGGACGAATAAGGTATCATTTTATTACATGTATTTTATCTAATATAATATTTTCTTTTATGTCCTGTATGAATAGGAAAATAGAGAACTACTTCTAAAAAATTTTACATAAAGAAATTTGATTGAACTCTTCAGTGATTTGTTTAAGCCGATACTAGATACAAGCACATTGATATGTTTCTCATCTACAGATAATAGTATGAATTGATGGATGTGACCCTCCTGAGTAAGGGTTTGGGATGATCTAGGACTTTGAGCTAACCCCCCCCCCACCCTATCTGAGATCCTAGCGTAAGGAATTGAGTCGTATATATTCTCGGGTTGAGGGACCTCTAGATTTGACAAAGTATACCCTAATTGGCATCTATATTTCCCACCCGTCTGGCCAATGGGTGTTTGTTTCTTGAGTTAGGCACAATCCTTACCATTTATGTTAAGTGGAATCCCGCTCAAGCTAGAGATGTAGGTGTTCTACCACTGACTCTTGAGATTGAAGTTGGGAAGATCAATATAAACTAGGGGAGTTGTGATCCTCACCTCTTAGTGGGTAGTATCCTTCCTATTGCTTCGAACAATAGGAGATATGTGGTCCTCACCTTTCAATGAGTCATATCCTACCTCTTGTTTATAGATAAAGGGTTGAGCTGCTCTCCCTAATGTGGTTCCAGGTTGAAATCCATCATGTTTTTATGGATTGAGCTAAGCTCTTTGATGTTGTTGAGGGTTGATATGGGGTCCCAAACTATGATGTGGGTTGAGTTGGAACTCCCTGATGACGATGTTTCTCAGGTTGTAGCATTGGGTTCCTTGCTGGAAGAGATCCCCGGGTAGTAGCATTAGGATCCACACTAATAGAAATTCCCAGGTTTTAGCATCAGATCCCCGCTGGTGATTCTCGGTGGTAGCATAGTCTCTTTGATGTATAGAAGGTGGTAACTTGAGCTCCCCTCCAATGTAAATTTCTTCTTCTTTTAGGTTCAAGATTGTTCAACATATGAGAAAAGACAAGAAAATATTAGCAGGGATAAGTAGAGATAAGAAGACATGATCCCAATAAGAGCAATGTTCATAATATCTATTGGTGGAACTATCTCTCCAACACCTCCAAGTTCATCCCTCACCTGAGAAAATTTGGATAGATATGTAAGAATGGGCTCATCCTTGCCCATTCGAATGTTCCTCAATTTGTTCTTCAAAGCAAGTTCTTTGGCATCACTACTGGTTTCAAACAGATCAATGAGGGCCTTCCACATATGGAATGGAGTTTCCTTTCCATACAACTTTGGAACAATATGGTCTCTAACTCCTAGGATCATCCTCCTAGATTTGGAAATATCCTTCTTCCATTAATTTAGTTGTTGTTCATTTGAAGAAAGAGGTTTAAGAATATGAGTTTTGATGTATTCCAAAACCCCATTATTGACTAACACAACCTCCATTTTGTCCATCCATGCATAACAGTTGGAGGGCCTTTCTAGGGCATGCACTCATTAGGGGAATTTTGAGGTCTAAAATGGGCCTCTTAAGGAAATAATAAAATAAGAGCTAAACCAATAAAATAATATTTATGAATTTGCAATTCACTTTTTGCACCACAATCCATGTAACCATAGTCAAATTCAATTCAAAAGTTGTACCAAAATAAAATTAATAAAAAAATTGTATTGATGTGACTATAAATAAGAATGAGATTTTCAAGAAAAAAGTCTTTATCATTGAACAACTAATGCATTTGTCCTTTGTACTTAAATAACTTAAAATAAAATATAAATATAAATTTATAAATGCTTAATTATATTATATGCCATTAATTAAAATTTACGTTATTTAAATTGTATAATAACATGTAATTAATATACTATATAAAAATAAAATAAAATAATATAACATAATAAATGTATAGGGATATACATTGTTTCTTTCAAGAAATATGAAATGACAATAATATATTTTTATTTAAAAAGTGTGAAATGACATTTATTATGAGTACTTTACATTGACTTTAAAAGTACTTAGAGCACTACCATGGTTAACCATGAGTTTTTATCCACCATTGAGAATGTGATAAGTAAGTACCTTTAACTCAAGAAATGCCACCTCAACCATTAGGGATGATGTCATCCCCTAAAATGTGATTGGTTCTCATAAAGTGAATTTTGATTGTACATTTTCCTTAGGAGGCCCATTTTAGACCTCAAAATTCCCCTAATGATCCTCAAACCATAGGATGAAATTATTCCTGCACTAATTGATCATCTCTCCAAAGGGTTTTCAATCTGATCACAAAACTTGGTCTCTATCCTATTTTTTGCTTTTATACCATGTCGAAAATCCTTGGAACCTTGAAATTGATAATGAGATAAAGTTTATCTACAAAAGACACAATATTTATCTACCAAAATTCTTTGAAAAGAAAACAATGAATAGAAACAGAATCACACATAGAACACAAAATTTATCTAGGGAGCCCAACTGAGAAAAATCCCTCTTGCTTGTATTGAATCAACTGAGTAATCTGATCTATTAAATAGAATCTGCTTCAAGTGTGAAGCTCCTTGAAATATTTGTCAACTCTCTAAATACTTTCCCAATATAGGAAAATAAGGTCTACTAGGAGATCCTATTTCCTAGCGCAATTATGCCCCTAAACAATAATAATTTCTACTATTTCCTTGCACAATTCCCAAAATAATTTCTCTTCTTTCTTCTCAAGCTCTGCACACAAAAACCAGTTTACCATAATAAATACAATTTGAGCTTTCATTCAATCTTAATAGGCAATTCAAATTACATGACCTACTTGGGCTACTTTTAGCAGCCGCAACTAGTTAACTGAGAGTAAGTTGAGTTAACACAAAGTCAACTACTCCACTAGAGTCATAAATATCTATATTTTAGACCTAGAGATGAGTTAAATGACAGACACTAGATATAACTCCAGTATTTAGATAATTTTATCCATCAGCTAGTCCATAACTCATTGAAATCCATCTAACTCGAATTAACTCACAGTAACTCAGTGACTGGCCACATCAGACATGTTAACTGAAAGCTAACTCAAGCAACTATGAGATTGAATTCGAATTGACATATTTTACTAAGGCAAAATTCAAAGAAGACATTCCTTGCTACAATTTCAACAACATAGATAACAACAACACACATAAACCATGCAAATGATGAGTTACCATGGAAAACTCCAACTTAGGAAAAAACAACCTAATAATATTTATGGTTTTCAAGCTTCTTTGGTCATTGTTTATTGAAGAGTCTTCGGATTATCCATAGTGTTATAAAACAATGGTCAACATTTTAAATCCCAACGGGGATCCATTCAACATTTTGTCTTGAAGATGGATCCCCGTTGGGATTCGAAATGTCAATCATTGTTTTATAACACTATGGATAATCTAGAGATCTCTTCAATAACCTAATTATATCTATTATTACCTTATGACTTAAAAGTAGTCATGCCTTAACTTAAAAGCAACCAAGCTAACCAACATCCTAGCTTGGAAAGTGAGCCCTCTGATCAACTCAAGCACATTATGATGGAGAATCCCAAAGCCTTTTAAAGGCTTTATTACACGTAATGCATGGGATTTAATACCATGAGCAACCAAAACCATGTTTCCAAAACAACCACCCAAGACCTAACAAATTTGGCTCTTTATTCGAGTCAAGTTTATCCTAGCATTCCCCCTTTAAACTTGATTGGGGACATCCACATGCAATCCCCCCAATCACCTAGGTCTACTCCAATACATTATCTGTAGGGATACATACCTAACAAGGTCTTACACTCGTATGCTCATATAGATGTAACTTACAAATTTTATCTCTAAATTTTTTTTGGTTTCTCTTCGAAACTTATGTTGTCATTCTCTCTTACATTTACAAACTTGCTCACACTAGCTTTCTTCACCATATCTTGGTTATGTGGCTATATCTCACCCTATTGGTCCTCTATTTCCTCTCAGGAAATATTCACATATATGAATAATATCCCAATGAAGATTTGGTATGTTAGTGTCCTTGGCTTTGATACTAGTTGTTAAAAAAATAAAATAATAGAGGACAAGATAAAATAAAAAGACGTAAAGATAAAATTACCACAATACACCAAATTTTAATCGAAAACAAATGATTTGGGAAAGGAGTAGTAGCATTATGTCATTAACAAATGAAAATTTATACATCCACACACTTCTCTGTCACACATTCATTTACCATAGATGCTCCTTAGTTGTAAATAGACTTTGTTACAATACCATGAACCAATACCACGAATTATCAATACCATGTTCCTAAAAAACTTTAACTTATTTGACTCTTATAACATACAAGAACCACGAAAAATAAATAAATTATATATAACTTATTTTAATTTGATTCATTAAACATTACAAGTATGAATTACTCCATGTTCCACTTAATGAACAATCTTCATTTAAAATGGTCCTTTTTCTGTTTTCTATTTTTTTGTTTTAATGTTCTTCATCTTTAATCTTCTATGATCTTTGGTCTTATCTATTCTTCACCCTCATTTTTCTCTCACTCATTGTCTTGTACATTAAACATGAACATTAGTTGAAGTCGATACAAAAAGGTCACCATCCAAAATAAATAATACAACAATGTTCTCTAAGAAATCATTTTTTTACTACATAGTTTATCAATTACTCTTTTAAAGAGTCTTCCATACAAAAAGGTCACCATCCATTACAAATAAATAATACAACAATGTTCTCTAAGAAATCATATTTTTACTACATAGTTTATCATTTACTCTTTTAAAGAGTCTTTATAAAATTTATTTGTGGATGAAATAAATAACTTTGGTTCACTTGCAGGTCATTATGTCCGCCAGCGACTTTTAACGTGTTTGGCATGTTGGCGTCATGACTTCAAACGTTGAAGATTCTAGGCGAGCCCAAGAGGGAAGTACATAAAAACGCCTACTCACTACTGTTTAGCCTACATAAGTTATTGCACGTCATTTGTTTCACATATCAGTCATCTGCGACTCGTTCTTTTTAAAACTATTTCCATACAACAATTTGAATGGGTGCATATTTGAGATCCATAATGACTCTCCTCACTCTCTTTACATGGAATCTCACACTCTATTGCGAATGTCGTTTCTTGGGTAAACAAAACAGATCCTGCTTTTTCATTTAGTCCTCTCCCATCCCCACCGTTAACAGAAGATGTGAATGGCTGATAGAATACTCATAGAACTTTTGTTTACAGTGATTTTCCTGAAACTTTATGTACTTATGTTTCATTTTGTTCTAATAGATATATGTTTGTATCGAAGTTGTTAATGGCTGATAGAAAACTCATAGAATTTTTGTTTCATGTATATAGCTTAATTAGTTTCATGTTAAAAACCCAACTAATTATTAATATTCTAAACCCAAGATATTAAAAACCCTAGGGATTAATGAACCCAACTAATTATTAATATTCTAAACCCAAAATATTAAAAACCCTCACAATTAATGAACCCAACCAGTTATTAATATTCTAAACTCAAGTTATTAAAAACCCTAGGGATTAATGAACCCAACCAATTATTATTATTTTAAACCCAAAATATTAAAAACCCTTAGAATTAATGAACCAAACTAATTATTAATATTCTAAACCAAAGATGTTAAAAACCCTTGGGATTAACGAACCCAACTAATTATTTTTTTCTAAATTATGCTAATTTCTATTATAATATAAAAAATTACAATCATACTTCAGAACAGGGGTTGCTGGATTAGCCAACCCCTATTGGATGAAGACAATTCAAAAAGTCAAAAAATCGGCTACCCTTCACGGGGAAACCAACCCTTAACGAGTTCATAAATTCAAAAAAAGGGTTGCCCTTCAAGGGGAAACCAACCATTAGCATAAACATGAGTGACATAGTTTGTAGGAAGAGATAAATATAGACATAAAATCCATAAAGGAGCATATACAAACTGAAAAAGAGGAGCGCCAAGGAGCTGAAGCTACCGGTTCTGGGCTTCATTGTTCTCTTGTTGAGGATTCTCCTCAAATATGAAACTGCCATAGTGAGACATGGTATCGATATCCTTCTTTGAGAGTTGGGGGGCCAACTCCGAAGTCTAAGTGGAGACCATATCGGTATGCTTTGTCAAGGCTGAGCGAGCTACATTGTCCACTTCTGCATCTCTTTGCCGGGTGTCCTCCGATGGGCTGATCCCACCACTGTCTTAGTCTTCCGGCAAGTGTTTGACAGGGAGGCCGATGGATTTTTGTGGTAGAGGGGAGGAGGAGGACGATAATGTTGATTTATGCAGCCATTTTCTACTTCTAGAGCTGGAGAGGTAATTCTTCTCCTCTGGGAGTTGAAACGAGAGTTGAGATGAGAGAAATTGGGGGTCGAGAACCTCACGTTCTTCCACAACAACAAAGATGGACAAAGAGCACACAGATAGTGCAGGAACTGGAGGGAGGGAGGGAGTACCTCTGCCGCCTCCTAGACGGAACCGCATCCCGTGTCTTCTTGGAATTGAATTGGCAAGGTGGAGGGTCTGCAGGGCTGGAGAAGAATGCTCATAGGGAGGCAGGCGAGGAGAAGAGTAACGGGGAGAGGCGTGACAGGATCCATCAGCCATGAATGACCAGGTTGCATGGGTGGAGGTCGAGGGGGAGGAGTGAATATCGCGAAGTTCTAGTGTCCTCCCCTAAACATCAAATTTAAGCTCTTCACGCGAGAGGCAGGTGCAACCATATGGAGTGTCCAGGTGCCCCTGCATTGAAAGACCAGGTGGAAACCTGCATTAAACTTATTAATCACCTGCATTCAGGGGAACCCAACTAATTATTAATATTATAAACCCAAAATGTTAAAAAACCTCAGAATTAATGAACCCAACTAATTATTAGAATTATAAACCGAATGAATTAATAAACCAAAACTATTAGTATTATAAACCCAAGGGATTGGTAAACCTAACTTATTAGTATTATAAACCCCAGGGATTAATATTATAAGCCATAATATTACAAATTATAAATCTAAGAGATTAATATTAGCATTAAATTATAAATCCAAGAAATTAATATTAATATTATAAACCAAGGGATCAATAAAATCAAAGAATTTGCATTATAAACACACTGGATTATAAACCTAAGAGATTTAAATTAAACCGTAGGATTAGTATTATAAACCTTATGAATAATATTATATCCTACGAATAAGAACCCTTAAATTAATAAACCCAAGGGATTGATATCATAAATTAAAGGGACTAATAAACCCAAGGGATTATAAACGAATGAGAATAATATTAAATGCAAGGAAATAATATTCTAAACCCAAGGGATATAAACCCAAAGATAAATATTATAAACATTAAACCCTAAGATTTATATTATAAATCTTGGGATGAACATTAGAAATATATATGATTAATAAAACTAAGGGATTTTAATTCCAAGGGAATAACAATAAATGCAAGGATAATATTAAATCCTAGGAACATAAGATCTAAGATTAATAAACCCAAGGGATCAATATTATAAACACAAGGGATTATAAAATAAAGGTATTACTATTAAAACATAAGATTAATATTATAAACCATAGGCTTAATATTAAACTCTTAGAACATAAACCATATTATTAATATTAGAAGCCCTAGGAACAATATTATAAACCCAAGTGATTACTAAACCCATTGAATTAATAATAAAAATTAGAGGGATTATGAACCCAAGGGAATACCATTAGACCCTAGGATTAATACTAAACCCTAGGAATATAAACACTAATATTAATATTATAATTTATAAACCTTAGGATTAATATTATAAACCCAAGAGATTAATACTATAAATCCAAGCAAATAATAAACCTAAGGGATTAATATTATAAACTCAATGGACTAAACAGATGGGAATAATTTTAAACCCAAGGGATTAATATTATAAACCTAAGGGATTGATAGAACCAAATGATTAATATTAAAAATCCAAGGGATTGATAAACCTAAGGGATTGATATTAAACCCTAAGATTAAAATTTTAAACCTTATTACTAAAAAATATAAACCCAATATTAAACTTTAATATCATAAACTGAATATGAAAAGGCCCTAATATTATAAACCTTGTATTAAACTCAAGTTTTGTAATGTAACAATGCGACAATGAATAAATTAAATTTAATGTAACATTGCGATAATGATTGTTAGACTTATTTTCATATTGAAACGATGTTTATCACAATGTGATGTTGGATACATTTTTGTACCATTCCAATGTTACGGTATTTAACCGTTGATATTATAAGACAAAGGGACTAATAAACCCAAGGGATTAATACTATAAACCTAAGGGATATAGACCATAATATAAATATTATAAACCATAAAATAAGCATTATACCTTAAGATTCATATCATGAGACTTACGATTGATATTATAAACCCAAGGATTAATAAACCCAAAGGATTAATATTAAAAATAAAAGGGAATAACATTAAACCCTAGGATAAATTTTAAACTCTAGGAATATAAACCCTAAAATTAATAAACCTAAGAGATTAATATTGTAAACACTATGCTTAATATTAAACCATAGGAATATAAACACTATGATTAATATTTTAAATAAAAGGATTTTATATTTTAAACCTAATGGATTATAAACTCGATGGATCTATATTAAACCCTCGTATTACTATTATAAACCCTATCAATAATATTATACCCTAGTAATATGAACCCTTAGATTAATAAACCTAAGGGGTAGATATTATAAACCTAAGACACTAATTAAAACAACTAATTAATACTAAAAACACAAGGGATTATAAACCCAGGAGAATAATATTAAACCCAAGGGATTAATACTATAAAACCAAGGGATATAGACCCTAAGATAAATATTATAAGCGCTAAAATAAAAATTATACCCTAAGATTCATATCATGAGCCTTACGATTAATATTATAAACCCAAGGGATTATAAAACCAAATGATTTATAATAAAAACCGAAGGAATTATAAACCCAAGGGAATAAAATTAAACCTTCACATGAATTGGTTGACCTAGGAATATAAATCGTAAAATTAATAAACCAAAGAGATTAATATTGTAAACACTAGGCTTAATATTAAACCCTAGGAATATAAACCCTATGATTAATATTATAACCTAAGTAATTGATATTATAAACCTAATGGATTATAAACCCGAGTGATATATATTAAACCCTAGGATTAATATTATAAACCCTATCAATAATATTATATCCTAGGAATATGAACCCTTAGATCAATAAACCCAAGGGATTGATATTATAAACGTAAGACACTAATAAAAATAAGGGATTAATACTAACTAATAAAAAAAAGGGATTAATACTAAAAACCTAAAAAGCCAAAATGTTTAATATTGTAAACCCAAGGTATATAAAACCTAAGATAAATATTATACACGCTAAAACAAAAATAGTTCACCATGGTTGATTTTCATATTAAGACAATATTTTTCACAATGTGATGTTGGACCATGCTTGACCACACTTGATTTCCATATTAAGAAAATATTTGTCACAATGTGACGTTGGACGATGGTTGACCCTGCTTGATTTTCATATTGACAATCATTATCACAATGCGAGGTTAGACCATGGTTGGCTATGACTAGCCATGGATGACCATGGTTGTGACAATGTGATGTTGGAACATGAGACAATCTTTGTCACAATGTAACAATGGCTATTTACGATCATTACCATGATTTACCATGGTTTATTTTGAAATTGAAACAATATTTGTCAAAATGTGACACTGGATCATGGTTGATAATGGTTGATGACGAGTGATTTTGATATTGAGACAATCTTTGTGACAATGGGACATTGGACCATGGTTGACCATGATTAACCATGGTTGATTTTCATATTGACCATGATTGATTTTCATTTTGAGTCAATCTTTGTCACAATGCAACATCTCACCATGGTTGACTATGATTGAAGATGGTTAACCATGGTTGATTTTCATATTGAGACAATTTTTGTTATAATGTGATGCTAGACCATGGTTAAATATGAATGATGATGGTTGACGATCGTTGATGACGGTTGAACATGGTTGAATTTCATATTGAGACAATATTTGTCACAATGTGATATTGGACCATGGTTGACCATGATTATAAACCCAAGGGATTGATATTATAAACCCAAGGGACTAATAAATGCAGGGATTTAATACAAAAAACCCAAGGGAATAATATTAAACCTAACAATTTAATATTATAAACTCAAGAGATATAAACCGTAAGATAAATAAAATAAACATGGTTGACCATCGTTGACCATGGTTGATTTTCATATTGACATAATAATTTTCACAATAGGACGTTGGACCATGGTTAACCATGATTGATTTTCATACTGAGAAAATATTTTTCACAATGCAATGTTGGACCATGGTTGACCATTATTGATTTTCATATTAAGACAATCTTTGTCACAATGTGGTGTTGGACAATGATTGACCATGGATGACCATAGTTGTCAGAATATGACGTTGGAACAAGAGGAAACATTCATCAAAATGTGACCATGATTATTGACCATGGTTAACCATGGTTGACCATGATTGACCATGGTTGATTTTCATATTGATACAATATTTGTCACAATGCAACATTGGACCATGGTTGACTATGATTGACTATGGTTGACCATAGTTGACAATGGTTGACCATGGTTGCTTTTAAAATTGAAACAGTCTTTGTCACAATGTGATGTTCAACCATGGTTGACCATGATTGACCATGGTTGATTTTCATATTGACCATGATTGACCATGGTTGACCATAATTGACCATGGTCGACAATCACTGATTTTTATATTGAGACAATATTTGTCACAATATGATGCAGGAGCATCCAACTGAAAGGCTACAGTTGGAGTTGATTTCTTCTGTTGGACTAAAGAAGAAGTTTTGAATTCCATTTTCCTTTGTTTAAGTTAATTTGGGCTAACTCAACCATTGTAATTTGAAGAATAAAAGAATGGTTAAATTAAGATTAGTTAAGTATTTAGTTGAATAAACTGTTTTGAAACTGAATGACAGTTTCTCAACCATATGGAGATTTTGGGAAAGGCATAAAACCAAATCAAATCTACCATTGTGGGGTTCTGCCATCCGTAGCGAGAAAGGAGAGAACGTAAAAGTAGAAATAAATGTAACAATTAGCCATTTGGGGGCTTGGCTCTGAGTTTTCCATTTCCAAATTAATTCCAAGTTTTTTGTGTTTGATTGGGATCTCTGTTTTAAAATAGTACTTCATTTCCAAATTAACTCTAATTGTTTTGTGCTTTGATCGGGTTCCCTGTTTTAATTTGGTTATTTAAATCTCTTTCAAATTGAACATCTATATTTAAGTCACATAGTAAGAAGTCTCATCAGATTTTCAGGCATAGCGAGGCCTTAGCTTTTTCACATTTCCTTTGTTGAAGTGAATAGATTATTGGAGGGATCTACATGAGCATTTGGATGAGATCCACCACTCCTTCCTTTACCTCCTCCCCTGTAGATTCCCCCTTCCAGATTCAGTGTGAGTCAAAGGTTTCAAGCTATGCATCCTAGTAGCAAACGCCGGAGACTTACCTCGCGTAGAAGTACTTTGGGTGGCATCCTGCTACTCATGGTGTTTCACGATCAGTAATGGAAATGAATGGAGAAGTGGTGGAACGTGTGGAACTGCATATTGGATCACTCCAGTGCAGCACGAAGCCATTTGTGTTAACTGCAGGACAAATACAAATCGGACTTGCAGGCTTGACGAGGATCGTAGATCTGATACTGATAAACAGTGATAAAACATGTCACAATCGTAACGCTTTCACACATCGCAAAGAACAGAAGTCACGGTTAAGATTCTGCAAGTTAAATATTTTAACTTACGATGTGAAGTGGTACGGTGAGGGTGTAGCATGGGCCGTAGGATCCATCAAAGGCCAACGAAGGAGATTGAAGGTGTGGCAGGAGCGAAATCGTAGATCACACCTCTTGAGAGTTAGCATTAAGGTGATCGCAAGGTAAGTTAAAGATTTTGCGATGCGAAGTGAGGAAGGCACATGGCTGCACGGTGCAACATCGCAAATCACAAAAGATAGAGTTTAACATTTAAGTTATATTATAAGTCACGGCAATTGTGATCACCTGTGATTGGTCGGAGCTGTTGTGGGACCCTCTGGTAAGAAGCCCGTGTATTTGCATTGGTTTGGGTTTATTGTATGGTATGTGTATATTACAAAATTCCGTTGTTTATTCGTGTACATATGTATGTTACAAAATTCCAAGGTTGAACTCTGTTGCGAGTAAAGAGATTTTGTGTGGAGTTTTAAAACTCAATTCCACATCGTATTCTGGTACTTTGTAGCTTGTCTACATCAATTAGCATCAGAGAAAATATTTATTCCTAAGTGAAGATGGAAGTAGGAAGAAGAGGCTGGGGAAGAGCTGAAGCAGGAAGAAGAGCTCGAGAAAGAGATGCAAGGGGAGCAGTACATGAAGAAATGCACGAAGAGATTAGAGTGTTGTCCACACGTTTGGCAGCATTGGAAGTAGGAAGGCATAGGGATCCTGAAGGTGGAGATTACAATGATGATGGGACAGTGGCACAACTAGATGAGCCAGAGGACGAGACACCAAAAATCAAACTACTGAAATCTGTTTTGATGGCTAGCAGCAAGCCAAGACCAGAGCTCTCCAATTATGATGGAAGTTTATCCACAGAAGCATTGTTGAATGAGATACCTGAGTTAGATAAATACTTCTAATATGAGGAAATTATTGAGGGAAAAAAATCAGTTTTGATGTCACTATGTTGAAAGGACATGCTACACTGTGGTGGGACAATGTGCAAGCAGAAAGGAGAAGATTGAACAAGCCTTTGATCAAGAGTTGGGACATGATGATTCCAAAGATGAAAAGCAAGTTCTTGCCTAAAGATTACAAAATTTCCATTTACAGGCAAGTGCATAATCTGAGACAAAGAATGATGACTGTAAAGGAATACACAAAAGAGTTCAATAAAGTGAACTTGAGGGTTGGGTATGTTGAAGATACCCCTGAGAAGACAGTCAGATTTGTGAATGGTCTACAGATGGAAATCTTGGATGAGATCAATATTATTTCCCCAAAAACTATAGAGGAATAATACTAGTGTGATTTGAAGGCAGAATAAAATATTACGAGGAAGCAGAATGCAAGAAGAGGACATGGATCCAGTAGCAAAAGCTGATAGTACTTTGGTAGAGGTAGAAATGCCGACAGTAATGAAGAGGGAAGCATTTCAAAGACTTATGGACAAGTTGAGAAGGAAGGTAACAACAGAAGTGGAGGGCCATACTAGCGAGGAAGAGGTAATGGAAGAGGCAGAGGAAATAACTACCAGTGTTACAAGTGTCACAAATGGGGACACAGGTCTTTTGAATGTCCTGAAAATGAGCCAGCTGGATAGAGGGGAGCGAATGTTTCTCAACCTGATGAAGTAGAGGTAGTGCAACAAGAGGTGGAGAATGTACCTGAAACATGAGAGGCCTTGGTGTTCAACAAGGTTTTACTAAAAATAGCTAAGGAGGTGGCTGACCTGACGTAGAGGAAATAATTATTCTGGACTGTGTGTAAGTCACATGGAAAATGTTGCAAATTGATTATAGATAGTGGAAGTACTGATAACCTGGTAGCCACTGAGATGGTGGAAAAATTGGGTTTGAAGAAGTCGAAGAATATGACTCCCTATAAGGTGTCTTGGTTGCAAAAAGGACACCAACTGCTAGTTGATGAGCAGTGTGAGGTGGAGTTTCACATTGGCAAGTACAAGGAAAAAGTAACTTGCGATATTATGCCTATGGACGTGTGCCATATTTTGCTGGGAAGACCATAGAAATATGACAGAAAGGCCATCCATGATAGGGAAAAGAATTGTTACACATTTGTGAAGGATGGGGTAAAGAATACGCTATTTCCCATGAAAGAAGAAGAGACTGTAGAAACTAGTGGTACTAAAACACTACTGATAGGTGGAAAGGAGTTTTCGCGACAAATTGAGGAGAATGAGGTAAATTATGCAGTTGTGCGAAGGCCAAGAGTAGTATTGATGCATACAGAAATAACTGATATTCCTATGGAAATACAGGACATGCTGCAAGAGTTTAGGGATATTGTGGTAGATGATCTACCAGATAAATTACCACCAAAGAGGAGCATTAGTCACCATATTGATTTTATTCCAGGAGCTAGTTTTCCAAACAAGGCTACTTACCGGATGAGTCTGAAAGAAAATAAGGAGATCATGAAGCAAGTATATGAATTGCTGGATAAAAGACTCGTTCGGGAGAGTTTTAGCTCTTCTGTTGTTTCGACCGTTTTAGCTCCCAAGAAAGGAGGTGAATGGCAGATGTGCACTGATTCCCAGGCGACAAACAAGATCACTATCAGGTACATGTTTTATTTACCTCGGATGGATGATATGACGGATTGTCTGAGAGGAGCAGCATAATTTTCAAAGATAGATTTGAAAAGAGACTATCACCAGATTAGGATTAGAGAGGGTGACGAATGGAAAACATCTTTCAAGATCGATGAAGGCTTTTACGAGTGGCTGGTCATGACTTTTGAGGTGAGCTATGTGTTCAAAAAATTCATGCGTTTGATGAATGAGATGTTGAAATAATTCATTGGTAAGTTTGTGATTGTATATCTGGATGATATACTTATTTTCAGCGAGACGAAGGTAGAACATTTTCGGCATGTCAGGTATGTGCTGGAAAATTTGCGGCACAATAAATTGTTTATGAGTTTAAAAAAATGTTCTTTTTTGAAGAAAGAATTGATTTATCTAGGATTTTTAATCTCTGAAAATGAGTTGAATATGGACCTAGAGAAGGTTGCATCCATAGTTAGCTAGCCATCTCCCAAAAGTTTGTTTGAAGTAAGAAGTTTTCATGGATTGGCAAGTTTCTATCATAAGTTCATTAAGAACTTTAGTATTATTTGTGCACCTATGTTGGATACCATTAAGAAGGAAAATTAGTCTTTTCAATGGATAGAATCTACTAAGAGGAGTTTTCAGTTTTTGAAGAAGAAGATCACAAAAAACCAATCCCAAAATTTCCAGACTTCAACAAAATTTTCCAGGTTCATTGTGATGCCAGTGGGACAACCATTGGTGCAGTACTCAACCAAGAAGATAAGCCATTAGCATACTTCAGCAAGAATTTAAATGAGAGCATGCATAAGTATACATCTTATGACAAAGAGTTTTATGCAGTCATCCAAGCGTTGAAGCATTGGAGACATTATTTACTGGAAAATGAATTTGTCTCATTTTCAGACAATTTTGTGTTACAATATATTATGGAGCAGCACAAGCTAAATCATAAACATGCGAAGTGGGTGGAGTAATTGCAGAGTTTTACGTTTGTTTTGAAACACATCAGTAGTTATGCCAACAAGGTAGCATATGCATTAACCAGAAGAAGTCTGATATTACAAGAAAGCGCAGTGCAAGTGTTGGGATTTGAGCATCTCAAAGACTTGTATGAAGTGGATGCAGATATCAAGGAAGCTTATGAAGCTTTCCATAATCCACTGTTGAGAGACAATAGTACATGGTTGGACTATAACATGCAACAGGGGTTGCTGATCAAAGGAGGACAATTGTGTCAGAATGTTCTATGCGAGAGAAATTAATCCAAGAAAAAGACAGTGGAGGTTTGGCCAGGCATTTAGGCATAGATAAGACTTTGGATCAACTGAGCCACTTTTAATATTGGCTTAGAATGCGAAGGGATGTACACAGATTCATGATTAGGTGTAAAGTGTGTCAACATGCAAAGGGACGTGGCTAGAATCCAGGGTTGTATACACCCTTACCCATTCCGAACATACCATGGGACTCAGTCATCTTAGACTTTGTATTAGGTCTACCAAAGACATAGTGGGGATTCGATTCCATCATGGTGGTGGTGGACGTTTCACCAAAATGGCACATTTCATTCCATGCAGAAAGACAAGTGATGCCACACATGTAGCACACTTTTTATTTTTAGAGATATTTAGATTACATGGCTTGATGAAGTCTATCATCTCGGATAGGGATGTAAAGTTCACAGGCCATTTTTGGCAAACATTGTGGAAGAAGTTAGACACAAAACTAAATTTCAGTTCAGTTTATCATCCACAGTCAGATGGGAAAACTGAAGTTGTGAACAGGAGTTTGGTTGGTGAAAATTCCAGACAGTGGGATCATGTGCTTGCACAAGCGGGGTTTGCTTACAATGACTCACCCAACAGAAGCATGGGCAGAAGTCCTTTCCAAATCCTATATGGAATGCACCCATGTGGAGTATTTGAGTTGTGAGATTTGGGTCAGTTAGAACACAAGAGTGTTGATGATGAAGATTTCACGAAAGAAATCAATGATCTATATGAATAGGTCAAATTGAAATTACAAGACAATAACAAAATATATAAAAAACAAGAATATTTGAAAATACGAGAGGTACAATTTGAATTAGGAGACCTAGTACTAGCGCATTTGCACAGGGATAGGTTTCCTAAAGGTGAATACAACAAATTGAAGATGAAAAAGATGAGCCTTGTAGAATTCTTCAGAAGTTTTTTGCGAATGCTTACGAGTTGCAGTTACCTTTGGGTGTGGGAATATCGGCCATTTTTAATGTGGCAGATCTATAGCCATACACTGTTGTTGATGAGGAAGACAGTTCGGAGAGACAAACACAAGACACCTAGGATGAGGAGAGATCATGGATTAAACAGATGCCTCTAGCACAACCTTTGGAAATTGAACAGATTTTGGACACACAGGTAGCCAGGAAGACACAAAAAAAAAATATTTAGAGTATCTCATCAAATGGAAGGACCATCCTCTGGAGGATTGTTCTTGGTTGGACGCTGCCCAAATTCAAAGCACAGGGTACTCTATTGAAGAGCTCATGGACAAGAGCCATGAATTTAATTTACCCCGGGAGCCTGATGCAGGAGCATCCAGGTGAAAGGCTACCACTAGAATTTATTTCTTCTATTGGGCAAAAGAATAAGTTTTGAATTCCATTTTACTTTGTTTAAGTTAATTTGGGCTAACTAAGCCATTGTAATTTGCAGAATAAAAGAATGGTTAAATTAGGATTAGTTAAGTATTTATTTGAATAAACTGTTTTGAAACTGAACAAAAATTTCTCAACCATATGGGGATTTTGGGAAAGGCATAAAACCAAACCAAATCCACCATTGTGGGATTCTGCCATCCGTAGCGAGAAAGGAGAGAACAGAAAAGAAGAAGTAAATGTAAAAATCAGCCATATGAGGGCTTGGCTCTGATTTTTCAATTTCAAAATTAATTCCAAGTGTTTTGTGCTTGATCAGAATCTATGTTTTAAAACAATACTTAATTTCCAAATTAACTCTGAGTGTTTTGTGCTTTAATCGGGTTCCCTGTTTTAACTTGGTTATTTAAATCTCTTTGAAATCGAACATCTATATTTAAGTCGCATAGTAAGAAGTCTAATTGGATTTTTAGGTGCAACGAGGCCTTATCTTTTGCACATTTCCTTTGTTGAATTGAATACCATGTTAACCGTAGGATAAATACCAATCAGACTTGCAGGCTCGAAGAGGACCGTAGATCCGATACCGATTAACAGTGATAAAACACATCAAAACAGTAATGCTTTTTCACATCACAAATAATAGAAGTCATGGTTAACATTTCACAAGTTAAATATTTTAACTTGCAATGCGAAGTAGTATGGTGAGGGTGTAGCGTAGACCGTTGAATCGAGAAAGGGCCAACGATAGAGATTGAAGGCACGCCGGGAGTGAAATCACAGATTGGCCGTAACTCTTGAGAGTTAGCATTAAGGAGATCACAAGGCAAGTTAAAAGTTATGTGATGCGAAGTGGGGAAGGCACGTGGCTGCACGTCGCAACATCACAAATCACAAAAGATAGAGTTTAATGTTTAAGTTATATTATAAGTCACAGGAATTGCAATCATCTGTGATTGGTTGGAGATGTTGTGGGACCCTCTGGTAAGAAACTCACATATTTTCATTGGCTTGGGTTTATTATATGGTATGTGTATGTTACAAAATTCCACTGTTGATTCACGCGCATATGTATGTTACAAAATTCCAAGGTTGAACTCTGTTGCAAGTAAAGGGATTTTGTGTGGAGTTTTAAAACTCAATTCCACAACGTAACCTGGTATTTTGCAGCTAGTCTGCATCACAATGCGACATTTAAATAGATATTATAAACCCTAAAATAAACATGGTTGACCATTGTTAGCCATGTTAAATTTTCATATTAACACAATATTTGTCACAATGTGCCATTGGACCATGGTTGAACACGATTGATTTTCAAATTGAGACAATATTTTTCATAATGCGACGTTGGACCATGGTTAATTTTCATATTGAGACAATCTTTGACACAATGCGACATTGGACCATGGATGACCATGGTTGTCATAATGTAACATTGGACCCAGAGACAATCTCATTGTGACCATGATTATTCACCATGATAATATTAGTTAATGTTATTAATATTAATAATTAATGTTAAAATTAATATTTCTAAATATTAATAATATTAAAAGTAATATTAATATTTGCACTCATAATAATTAATATTAATATTTAAATTAATATTAATAAATAATATTAAGACTTAATATTAAAATGTTATTAATATTAATGATATTAACACTAAAATTTATTGATTAATGTTAATATTAGAGAAAAATGATTAAAAATATTACTATTAAATAAAAATAAAAATAAAAATAAATATTAATATTAAAACTTAATATTAGAATGTTATTCTTGGTGTCCAGATGTGAACAACATTCAAACCCTTTTTCCACATAAATTATCAACCTGAGGGCATTAGTTATTTCAAGACTAATGACACAGTATATGTAGGACAAATCACATGACTTGTTGTAGATCATAGGCTTAAATCCATAAACAAACATATTATTGTAACAACAATTAAAATAGATTGCAGAATTAAGAAGACATTCATATCAATTAAAAGATTACACTGGTACAACAGTAACAAAACCAAACCAAAACATGAAATCAATGGAAAGAAAGGTAACGTAGCACCTGATCAGAAGAGTGGGCCCAACTCTCTGATCAAGGTTGCGAAAAGCTCACAAATTACAGGTGAAACAACAGGGTGTTGTGCATTCAATTAATTGCAGAATATGTTGTTACAAAATCTGTATGTAAAGGGCTTAACCCCGATTCACAGCTCGCAGGCCCTCTTTATACAACTGTTCAGGAAATAACATATTTCCTCTAACAACTACATATCTACAATTATACAGTTCATTCCAAAAACAACCTAATTGCCAAAAGGAAACCATGAAAAAGCCCAACATGTCATTGGGGTGAAACAAAGTTTGTTGCGCTCCAGTAGCAAGTGAAGGAAACACTGGGAATTAGGAGCCGCTCCACGATTCATAGCTATAACCTTCCTACTTTTTCCGAATCTGTAAAAATATCAGAGTTAAAATTGCAAAAAGGTAAAACCTCCTGGACTATTACTTCATTAATCAAATATCCCATGTAAATTAAGACAAAGGGGTTTACCTCGTGTGTTTAAGAATACTAATGACACAAAGAGATAGAAATGTGGGTGAAAATGGGAGAGAAAAGTATACAAATCCGGTGCCCAACATCTCCCCCCAATTGGTCTATCTACATGTCCTCATGCAGGTCTTCGTCTCCTCAGATCTAGGTTGGATAGAATGTGTCTGGCATGAAGCTGTGTGAGATCATATTCTTCAGCCATTTCTGTCCCAGGGGTTTATAACATTCTGTCAAAACAACATCCTTCCACCAATCTGGGTCAATGTTGTATGCATGAATATATTTCTCGGTTGGAAACCAAATAAGGGGAAACTAAAACCTCAGCCCATCCATCTGACCCCACAGGTATGAATGCATGCTACAAAATGTGGCATGCTCTCTATAGCCCATGAAAAGTTAGGTGCCCCAAATGGTTCTCGTCCTGTGACGGCTGAGGATGAAAACATCCACCTTCTTTGACAACTATCCAGCGCTTCCTCACTGAACATTGTAATCTATCTGACACATAGGTCAACACACCATTTATAGGTTGCCAACATGTGTTCTCTATGCCCCTCAATCTATAGAAATGTGTAATGCTTGTTATAAATGTTTGATGACTGGCCATGCTCCTTCCTCATCATTAGCAGCCTTATGACTTGGTTCTCTTCAAACGTATCACAAGCCTTTCTCCAGTTAATTTGATTGATGGTATAGGAGGTAAAATCTCTTAAATGAATGCCCCCCACGAATGGAACGGGGTTAAAAGAATGATCATGCCTCAAAACGTACCCATGCATGTAGAGCTCACACATTAAGTGTCATCCTATAATATCATGAATTTTTAGGTTACGGAGAAATTAAATGGGGTCCTCAATCTCGTGAAAAATCCCCTTATATATACTTTCCAGACAAAATAAAAATAACTGTTTGTGAAGGAATAAGGCAGCTATGTGTAGGAGGTCTACAGGCCATTGCCCGCTGTGCCAGAGAGAACATCTTCTCCTTATCTGATTGCAGCAGCTGAACTTGTTCTTCCAATTCTTCTATTATCGCCTTTTGTTTAGCTTGCTTCAGCCACGCCTTATCTAATTGGTCTATGTATCCTGTGACGATCCCAACAGCCTGTTCTCGAACCTGAATTGTTTCTTTCTTATGGTCACTCACAGTAGACTGCCACTTATGGATCTCAGTGGCCAAGAAAAATTCTTGGCTTTCAAACAATTCTTCAATCGGGCCAGTCTATGTAGCAGAGCAAACCTCAATTTTTGGCTTTACTGCCCTCCATTTGTATATTTTTACCTTCTTTTTCAATCAGGAAACTTGAGTTTTCAACTCTCAAACCTCCCTCTTCAATCTCATGATTTCATTAAAATGCAGCTGATAACTCTTCTTGAGAGGTAATTTTCTTTTCTCACACTATTCAATCCATTCCTATTTTATAATAAACTCAGTTTTTGGGCCTATGATATGCTCAGGGGGTGGTGGAATGCTGCCGATATTATCAGCTGATTCTTTTGTTAAGCCTCTCTAGCTAGGATCCCTATCTTCAAGGGCTTCTTCCTCTATATTCACTTCAGGGACTCCTCCCATCTAGTTAGCATTTCCATCGACCACTCTGTGTTCCTATGTTTCCACAAGAACCCTGTGTTCTTTGCGAGCCTTTGAGTGCTCCAACAGAGATTCAACAATGACTGGGCCGATATTGGCCATGTCAATAAATTTAAACACTGGTGGAACAAATATTTCCTTCATTAATCGTTGGGGTGAGCGGAATCCCCTCGCTCCTCTCCGCATCATGGACTGGAATGGAGAGAAGGGAGTGGCTTCATCATCCATGTTTGTAGCTTCAGCCAGATTTTCATGTCTTTTTACTTCAGTCGGGATCGACGCTGGTTCTTGTGGCACAACGTCGATTTCCAGGGTTGTTTCCCTTCTGTCCTCCTATCCTTTGTTCAATACTCCTTCTTCTAAGGTTGATACTGGTGCTTGTGGGATAGTATAGACCTCGTGGTTTATTCCTTATCTATCTTCTTTTTCCTCATGAATTGCATCTATGTTTCCCTGTTCTAGCTGAATCAGGGGTGGTTCTTGTGTAACACCCCCAATTGTTTCAATATCCATATCTGCTCGGGCAGGTGATGATTTTTTCTTGCAAAAAAACATCACTTTCCATCCCTCTGTCTGCCATTTCACTCTCCTATTATTTATTCACAAAAGTCGACGACTGTATGATAGTCTCGACTTCATGCACGATATCCATAATTCCTTCATTTGTGGACTCCTCGGGTGAGGCTGGTTTTTGTGTGACAACCTCAACTGTGCTGCCAATTACCTCCTCTATTCCCATTTCTCCAAGTCCTTCGTGATCAACCTCCATTTCCACTTCTTTGGGTTCCTCCTGATCAACCTCCATTTTCATTTCTTTGGGTTCCTCTTGATCAATTCCCTCCGAATGTTCTTCTTCTGCTAAACCAACTAGGGAGACTGGTTCCTCTTCTCTGGCAGTAATAACAACTGCTATCTCCTCTTTTAAGGATCCACATTGTTCCTCCCAGGAGACTCGAAATCTATTTATTGGATGCGTGACCAGTAAATGCACCAATCCATGGTTGGAGAGCACTGCCGGCATTCGGTGCGAATGCCAAGTAGACTGTGCCATGTGCTGCAACTGTTTCAATAGGAAGAAGGGCATGTTTAAGGCATGCACCTGAGCCTGTGGAAATAAAAGGTGCGTTAGAATTTTAAAATGATATTTAAATAGAGTTGTGGCATGGCCTAAGAAGGTTATGTATTTCATTACAAAACCTGCGCCTTCATTCCAAGGATACGACAGAGTTTCACGCTAATATCCTCTCCCCAATTGAACGACACTTTCCCCTGCCTACAAGAATAATTCAAGAAACTTTGGAAGAGAAACTCTCCAAGAAAACCATTGCTACCCTTACTGTCTCAGCTCGCTAACTTCTACAATTACCTCTTCTGTGACAATAACTTCCAATCGTCTGACCCGCGAGTGATTTTCGTCCAAATTAAGTGAAAAATCCATTCTGATTCCCCTATCAAACCCCTGCAATCTGTTGAAGTAGGTATCCCACCCTGCATTGAAAAATATTTGCCATACCTCTGGATTACTATGGACCAAAGCTGTATTTTTAGGCTCATGCTACACAGCCAGTCCGCCCATACTGTGGGGACTCATAACAACACTTCTTGGAACAACAGACCATTGGGCGAAATGGTGGATACCAAATTTAGAAAAATAGCATGGTGAAAATGAAAGGTGGTAACGGTAAATACATATGGTAATTCTCGGGAACCAAGGAAAATCATAAAAAGTTATGGTTTGTGCAGTGAATAAAATAGAAATTATTTCATATGGAGTAGAAAGGACATGTTACAGATCCCAATACGCTGTTAATGATTATACGGAGTATTGATAAGGATCGTAGGGTGTACCACAGATGGATATATAATAATGGCTTACGGAATCATCATTACACCGTCATTAAATTATGACGGCACCCTCCCCAACTTAAAGTTTTCCATCCTCGGCATTATAGTCTTCACATGGGATATTTAATTAAATTGATAAAAGTCACGTGGAGGCGTACCTGGGGGCCTACTTGGACAAAGTGACAGTTGGTAGGATGCCGACGCAGTAATGATGTGGATGGAGTAACAACAGTACGAGTAGCAGCATCCAGAGTAACAACATATGGAGTAGCAGTAGTGCGAGTAGCATCATCCAGAGTAACAACAGTGCGAGTAGCAACATCCATAGTAACAGCAGTGTGAGTAGCGACATCTGGAGTAATAGCAGTGCGAGTAACAACATCCAGTGTAACATCATCTGGAGTAACAACAATGCAAGTAGCAGCTTCCGGAGTAACGACAGTGCAAGTAACAACATCCGGTGTAACAACATCTGGAGTAACAACAGTGCACGTAGCAGCATCCAGAGTAACAGTAGTGCGAGTAACAACATCTGGTGTAACAACATTTGTAGTAACAACAGTGTGAGTAACAACATCCAGTGTAACAACATCCATCAAGGAGTAACAGAATCAAGTAGCAGCACCTAAGTAACAACACCATGAGTAGCAGCAATCAAGTAACAACATCATGAGTAGCAGCAACTGTGTAACAACATCATGAGTAGCAACAACTGAGTAACAACACCATGAATAGCAGCAACCGAGTAACAACATCATGAGTAGCAGCAACCAAGTAACAACACCATGAGTAGCAACAACCGAGTAATCCGCATCATGACTAGTAGCGACCGAGTAACAACACCATGAATAGCAGCAACTAACTAACAACATCATGAGTAGCAGCAATCGATACTTGGAAAATTTTCTTTGATTTTTACTCCTTAGTAGTAACTCCTGCAAAAAGACAACAACTTAAATGGTAACAATATAATTATTTATTCTTTTATTATATATATATATATATATATATATTTATTTATTTTAATTATTATTATTATTATTTTATTATTTTTTAGGGCAATGATGCAGAGGAAGAGTTCTCTGCGCTAATAACCTTCAAACCAGATTTCTTAGAGAGGTGTTTGATGAAAGCATCCTTGGAGGTTGGGCGATGGTATAATCTTAGGCAATGTCCATTGGCTATGAATGAAGCTTTCGTATCATCAATTGTGACTAGCCTGACTGTTCCATTATCAAATACAATATCCACCTCATAAGGTCCCATCCAATGAGAGTCATAAAGTAGTGCCAAATCTCCCCTCCGAAACACCTTATTCTTAATAAACTGATCATGCCATTTCATTCTCTACTGTTGAATAACAATAGTTCTCTGGAAAACCATTGAATGAATTTCATCTAGTTCATTGAGCTGGGCCAGTCGGTGTGTCTGGGCATCTGACAAATCCAAACCAACTTCAAGAGCTGTTATGAGCGTACTAATTTCAAATTCTATTGGAAACAATGGGGATTTCCCATAAACCAACCCCAATGGTGAAAACCCAGTTGTATTTCACCATGTTGTTCTGTACGCCTAGAGAGCTTCAAGGAACTTCTGAGCCCAATCCCGACGACGGTATGCCATGGTTTTTGTCAATATATTTTCCAATGTCTTGTTTATGCTTTCCACTTGTCCATTTGCCTGGGGGTAGTATGGAGACGTCACCCTGTGCTTGAATTCATATTTCTGCATAAAATTTGCTATCATGTGTGATGTGAATTGTGCCTCTCCATCTGAAACAATATCTCTTGGAGTACCATAATGAGCAAAAATTTCTTCAAATAGAAAATATAAGACCACATGTTCTGTTGCTTTCGCAATAGCTTTGGCTTCTACCCACTTAGTCACGTAATCAGTACAGACCAAGATGTGGACCTTTTACTGGGAGGGTGGGTTAAAGGGTCCAACAAAGTCAATAGTCCATTTCTCAAAAGGTTAGAGGACTACCTGGGCCTGCAATGGCATTTTATCAGCTCGACCGGGCTACGCCATACGTTGGCAACTATCACACCTCCTGACATAGTTCCATGCATCTTGAAAGATAGAAGGTCAGTAATATCCCATTTGTAGCACCTTATGGCCTGTTATTTTTTTTGCAAAATTCCCTCCACAGGTGCCATCATGGGCAACCTTCAATACTTCATAAATATCATCCTTAGATACTCAGCACCGAATCTGCTTATCAGCTCCCGTATGAAAAAGGTACCCTACATCCAAGAATATCGGGCACTGCGATGAATAATTTTTCGTTGTTACCTCTATGAAAAATGAGGAGGCACTTTCCCTGTAGCAAGATAGTTATCAATATCTACATATCACGGAGGTTTAGTAGCAACTGCAAAAATATTTTCATCGGGAAAATTATCTTCTATAGGTGTGCATTCGTCATTGTTATCCATTCTAGATAGGAAATCGGCAACTACATTATCTTTTCCTTGTTTATCTACTATTTTGATATCAAACTCTTGAAGCCATAGCAACAATCTTGTAACACGGCTAGGAGTGATAGTTTTGTTCATCAAATACTTGATTTCTGCGTGAGAAATATGTACAAAGGTAGGATACCCGGTGATGTAGTGCCAGAACTTATTGACAACATAAATGACAACCAAGAATTATTTTTCTGTCACCATGTAATTTAGTTCAGCAGGAATTAAATTATTGCTGACATAATAAATTGCATACGGTGTTTTGTCTACCTCCTGTCCTAAAACAGCTCCTACTGCTATCTGAGAAGCATCAACATGTATGTGAAATGGTAATGCCCAATAAGGTCATCAGAAGATTGAAGCCTTACAAACCAGCGCCTTAATTTTCGTGAAAGTTGTCTCACAGTCTTCAGTCCACAAGAATTTTGCGTCTTTTGTTATCTATTGAAAAAATGGATGTGCTATTTTAGCATACTTTTCTATAAAGCGTCTGTAATAATGAACACAACCAATGAGGCTACGTACCTATGTGGGTGTTTTGGGTACCGGGAAGTGTAATATTACCTCTACTGTGGCCAAATCAACTCGAATTCCAACAGCTGAGAGAAAATGTCCCAATACTATTCCTTCTTCCGTCATCATATGGCATTTGATTGTACTCAGAGATACATGGGTCTGTTACATCTTTTGAGTACTTTCTCTAGATTTTCCAATCCTTCCTCAAATGAGTTTCCATATGGAGTAAAATCATCCATATATATTTCAACTCTATCATCGACAAAATAAGAAACAATTCCCAGAATTTCCCTCTGGAAGGTGGCAGGAGCATTACACAGGCTAAATTGGAGGACCCTATATGTAAAGGTTCCCCATGGGCATGTGAAAGTTGTTTTATCCTGGTCTTTTGGTGATATCTGGATCTGGTTATATCCACTGAATTCATCTAGGAAGGAAAAGAACTTCTTCCCAACCAAGGTATCTAGGACTTGGTCAATGAATGGCAAAGGGAAATGGTCTTTTTGAGTTGCCTTATTTAGCTCCCTGTAATCTACACAGATCCACCATTTACCATTATTTCTGGGAAAAATAACTAGCAGAGATACCCATTGGCTATCTGAGATGGGTTAAATGAATCCTACATCCAATAATTTTTGTAATTATTCTTTGACAATGTTCTTGAGAGAAGGGTTCATTCTCTGTTGGGGCTGTCTTACAGGGTGAAAATATTCCTTAATATAAATACGATGAGTACATAAGTTAGCGGGGATCCCCTTCATATTGGTATAATCCCAGGAAAAAACTTCCTGATGATATTGAAGGACTTTCAAAAGTTGTTTTGTTCGGGATTCAGACAGATTTGGGTTGATATTAAGATTTTTCCCTGGTTCAATCTCAATTGGAATACTATCATGGGATGAGGTTACAAGAATATCTTCAATTTCATCTTTTGGTTCAATGTTTTCCTATGTTTCACAGCTCATCGAAGATTCTAAAATTTGAGGAGTTGAATTGGAAACAAACGAGAATCATTAATAAAAGCATTAATGGCATCGTCCTCGGTTTCTATTTTAAATTGAAGGGCCTGCCCAATAGTGAGGACTTGTCTAACTTCTTCATTTTCAGGTTCAGGCTCTTCTATTGGTAGAGGTTTCTGACTGATTAATAATTTTTCAGATGGGCTAGGTTCCGCAGGAGGGTAAAGAGTAAGATTCTTTGTAACTGTCCCATTTGATATGATCATATGCCTAGATCGGTACCCTATGTAGGCATCTGCAGTTGCGAGCCAAGGTATTCCTAGGGTCAATATATGACCTCCAACTGAATATCGAGTCTGTAATGCAAGGAGGTCCATAAGATAATGCCATGAATCTACTGAAATAATCACATCTTCCAATTTCCCTACCGGTTTAATCGTAGACCTATCTACTAGTTCCAGGATAGTAGGGGTTGGTTTACTGTCTCCAAGACCTAATGTGTTCATTGTTTCAGAGGTGATAATGTTGATGGTAGCTCCCAATTCTACTAGTATGTTTCGGATTTCAACCCCATTGATTTGTACTGTTAAAATCGGGTTTCCTAGGTCTCCATATTTTGCAAGCATGATCTTTCCTAACATGATGTTTGATAATATGCCCATCACATGAATGGTTAATGGATCCTTAGGTTTCTTCCCTAGTTTCTTAGAGCAGTACTCTTTGAAAGTTTTTGCATAAATTGGTACATCCCTCATATCCTGTAGTAGGGGTATTTTAACAAAGAGATTTTGCAATTACCCTAGGAAATCAAACTCTGCTTGAGGGTTTGGTTTATTCAAGGTCAGTCTTTCAATATATGGAGGAGAATTTGAATGACATTGATTAGGAACATATTGGGGAGGTGTCTGGTTCATTATGTTTTGGTCTGATTTATCCCCAACTGTCCTCTATTCTGGTTCTGTATCTTCACTGTCAATTTGTTCTATAATAATAGGTGAAATGGGAGCATTTACTACCTGCCTGGATCGTAGGTTTATCTCATTAAGTCCCATGGTAGAAATGATATAAGATGGAAGGTTAGAGTATCTGTTTGTTGGACTCCTTTTTTATTAGGATTCGGATTGGGCTGGATAGGAAGCTGGGGTCTAAGGGTTGGGTTTCCTGGAGGTACATTGGAGGTAAAATGAAGTTTCTATTGAGGCATAGATTGAGGAAATTGACCAATAGGAGAGGATCCACGCCAGTTCAGAATCCATGAAGGATTCAGACTGTCTTGCGGAACCCATTTTTTCCAAGGGGGATACTGATATTGAGACCACATAGCTAAAAAAGGTGCAAATTGGGAACCCATATTAAAATTATTAAAATAATGAGATGGGTCCTGAAACATACTTAGATTCATAGCTAGTGGTCAAGGTTTCCATGGCTTCTTCTGACCTATGAAGTACAAATTCTCTACCACATTTTCTTCACTTGCCCCTTGAAAACCTTCCTTCAGTCTGGTTAAGGAAGGACACGAGCTGGTCACATGAGTTTGTTCACAGATTGTGCAGGCTTCCACTGTGTTTAATGGGAATTCCTTCAAAGGATTATTCTTTCTGCATTATGGGTAGAATATAGCCATAGTATTTTCCAACTCCATTTGTTTTTGTTTTGCTTGCAGAGTGTCCATCTGGGCGGATAATGTGCTTAGAATATCAGTCGTTAGGTTTTCCAGTAGGTTTCCAATTTCTGCCTTTGTAACCCCTCCACCGGAAGTCTTTGATGACTGAATTCCTTGTCCACTCCTTGCAGCCCCCTGTGAACACTTAATGCAATAGTCATAGATAGTGTCGAAGTCTTTAGAAATTTCCCCTTTTCCTACTATATTCAAAAGTTGCAGGGAGTCTTCCCTAAGTGCCCGGAGAGGAATGATCTTCAGAATGTACTTATCCAGGTCACTATGGCGAGACCTCTGCAATATATATTTGAATCATTCCACATAGTATTCCATGTTTTCATCCTCTTTCTGTGAAAACTTAAATATTTCCTCCTTAATTTCACAGGATTTACAGTAATATTGGTATTTCTCCAAGAAGGATTCTTTCATCCCCTCCCATGAGGTAATCGTACTCCCTCCTAAACCCATGAACTATCTTAGGGGTGTCCCTTTTAAGGTAGTAGGAAATATTTTTAATTTCTGAGCATCGATAATATAATCATATCCTCGACAAACAATGTTAAATTCGAAGAGGAACGTATCATAGTCTTGAGAAGAAAGCCCATGGAAACTAGGCAGAGATGTTAAAGGGATGGGTCTCATCGGTGCATCACTTACAACGTTTCCGATTGGCCAATAAATAGAAGAACTTACAGGTGCCATAAATACCCTCCAATACTCACTTGGGATTTTAGCTGGTTTTGCAGCTGGTACTTGGAGTCATTCAGCTGTAGGGGGTTTCACCGCACTCCACTAGTCCCTTGGTGATGCAAAAGCCTTTAGGAATTCTCTCTCCAAATAGGAATTGCTTAATTCTACCGTAGGAGGTTTTACAACACTCCCTTGGTCTCGTGGTGATGAAAACCCTTTTGGAGGTTCTTCTTCCCAACTAAAATTTCTTAGTTCTTCTGACCCTCTACTTGCTATCTCTTCCCCTTCTACTAAGGGAAAGGATGTCTCCTCCATCGTACCCTATTTATTAATTCTCCCATCGTCGAAATAATTCCCTCTAGTACCATGGATGAAACTGGTTTCTCCACAGACTGCACTTCGGACTTCGTTTGAACCCTTATCCTGATAGCAGCGTGAGATGATGCCTCGGATTTATATTTTTCAATGATCTCCTAAACATATGTCTTCCTTCCAAGATCCTTTCCTTTCTTTCAGGCTCTTCCTTTGCCCCTCTTATTTAGATCCTTGGTCATACAATTTGTGAAGAGGGTTCATCAAAGTAGCAAAATCGCTCCAGACCCAGAGTAGGTCAGATAGCTTCCTCCCCAGGATGATAGAGTAGGTTCAAACAGACAATAAACTGAAAGAGGAAAATCAAAGTTCAGGACCTGAAGTAGGGTAATCAAATACCCTCCTTAGGACGAGAAGTTGGCCCTTTCAAAAAAGAATAAAAGAGCAGAAAGCTGAAAACTATGCCCAGGACTTAGAGTAGGGTAGCAAAATGCCCTCCGCAAGACGAGAGATCAATTCTAAAGAAAAAAATATAAAGAAAGGAAATAAAACACATAGCACTATGCTTAGGACTCGAAGTAGGGCAATAAATTCCCTCCAAAAGACGAGAGATTGACCCCTAGATCAATTGCAGATCATGTTATTGTACCTGCTAGCCTTCCCCGGCAACGGTGCCAAAATGTTGGTGTTCGGATGTGAACAAAATTCAAACCCTTTTTCCACATAAATTATCAACCCAAGGGCTTTAGTTATTTCAAAACTAACGGAACAGTATATGCAAGAGAAATCACGTGACCTGCTATAGATCACAAGCTTAAATCCATAAACACACAGACTATTGTAACAAAAATTAAAATAGATTACAGAATTAAAAAGACATTCACATCAATTAAAAGATTACACTGGAACATCAGTAAAAAAACCAAACCAAAACATGAAATCAATGGAAAGAAAGGTAACTCAGCACCTGATCAGAAGAGTGGGCCCAACTCTCTGATCAGGGTTGTGACAAGCTCACAAATTACAGGTGAAACAACAGGATGTTGTGTATTCAATTAATTGCAGAATATACTGTTACAAAATTTGTATGTAAGGGGCTTAACCCTGATTCACAGCCTGCAGGCCCTCTTTATACAACTGTTCAGGAAATCATAGATTTCCTCGAACAACTACATATCTACAATTATACAATTCGTTGCAACAACAACCTAATTGCCAAAAGGAAACTATGAAAAAGCCTAACATGTCGCTGGGGAGAAACAGAGTCAATTGCGCTATAGCAGTAAGTGAAGGCAACGCTGGGAATTAGGAGCTAGTCCACGACTCACAGCAGTAACCTTCCCGCTTTTTCCAAATCTTTAAAAATATTAGAGTTAACATTGCAAAAAGGTAAAACCTCCTGGACTATTACTTCATTAATCAAATATCCCATGTAAAGTAAGAGAAAGGGGTTTACCTTGTGTGTGTTGGGTATGTGTTATATTCTTTCCACGACTAGCCCCATGAGTTGTACGTTGCACCGGGTGTAGCAGGGGGGTCACAGGGGGGGCGGCAGCCCCCCCTGTAGGGGTTCAAGTTAGCACCCTGGCGAAATTTTTTTTGGTATGCAGTCCCACTCATATGCGGACCCACCCATGTTTTGTGCATGAGTTTGCCCATGGTTTTGGGGTACGATGGTTTTCGGCCCCTGGTATTTTGTAGATCCGGTCAAGGGAACTACGGTTATGTTCTAATCCAGGGTTAATGGATTGGGGTTTATGTATGCTTCGGAATGTATATATATGTGTTGTAACACTAAAAGGAATATAATGAAAAATCAAGCTGGTCATCCCGATTTGGGATCTAGGGGAAAATATCTGTGTTTATCTGTTTTATGTTTTATGCTCTTGCTATTGTTTATTTTCTGTTATAAGATTCATGTGTAGATAATTTCTGTTCAGGGTTAAAACCTACAGTGTGTTTGAGAATAATAATGACACAAAGAGATAGAAAGGTGGGTGAAAATGGGAGAGAAAAGTATACAAATCTAGTGCCCAATAGTTATTAATGTTAATATTCAAATTTATTAATTACGTCGTAACATGTTCCTCTTTGAAAGCAACTCCCACAACTACCACTTTCTAAAACTCTCCAACTTCAGATTGAATGTTAGACGATTGAATTTTTGTGTGAAATGAGATTAGTAGTTAGAAAAAATAATTAGCCAACATTAACAGTTACAAAAAAGATACAT
The DNA here is from genome assembly GCA_034641835.2 of Pinus albicaulis. NCBI lineage: Eukaryota > Viridiplantae > Streptophyta > Pinopsida > Pinales > Pinaceae > Pinus > Pinus albicaulis. Next base: position 443,320 of record JAXQQM020084600.1, on the reverse strand, counting down.
ACAACCCTTACTATAAGATCTATAGAGTAGAGTGGCAACCCAACAATTTTCCACTATCATATCAAAATTGTCTTAGCATCGAGCAATGTTATAAGGTGCTTAAATCTAAAGAGGGTGATTAAACTAATCTGAGTGCGGATAGTGAACTAGGTTAGAGAATATTTGGTTCTGGTTATGATATTCTGAAAGAGTTTTCAATTTTCAATGTGTGAGGTAGTGTTTTGGGGTTTGTTTGGTTTTTAAAGCAATAATATTTGCATTGTTCAAGATGCAAAATTGTGAAAGATCTTATTTATGAAAATTTCGAATTATGGTTTTTATCTTGAACAATTATGTATATTCATATTTAAGCATTTTTTGTCATCAATTGCTAAATCACTTTTCAAAGTTTAAATTTTTTAAAGAAACAAGATTTGCATTGTTCAAGATGCAAAATTGTGAAAGGTCTTATTTATAGGAATTCTGAATTTTGGTTTTTATCTTAAACAATTATGTGTAATCATCTTTAAGAATTTTTTTTCATCAAGTGATGAATCATTTTTTATTTTTTATTTTTCTTTTTTTGTGCAGTTATCGAAGCGGAAGGGGAAGAAAAAAATTATGAGTGAGTTCATCTCTTTTCTCTTTTATCATTGATATATGTTATCTACCTTTGTTTTCTAGTTTCCAAGAAATTTCATTGGATCTCAGAGCCAAGTCTCTCTATACCTGTTCATAATAAATTATATTTAGAAGGAACTGAGTTTTCTCGTATGATTTGAACTGATTTTCATGACTCTTGTATGAATTCAGAGTGATAAACATTGTATGTTTTCATGTATGTTTCAGAGTCATGATTCCCCCAAAAATTCAACAGAGCATAAGAGCACAAGAAGGGTCACCTCTCCACATCCTTTCACAATACTAACAGATGTATAAACATAATTATGATAATATTGTTTTCTTTAACCTTTCAACTCAGTTAAATAATGCACTTATTCAAGAAACTAACAGAGGTAGAAACACAATTATGATAAAATCCTATTCTGTACCCTTTCAACTCATTTAAATAATGCACTTTTGGGTTATTAGAAGTATATGAAAAACACTAAGACTATACCTAGACATGGTTATAACAATTATTGTTACAGTCATTTCGCAGTAAATGTTTCACAATAAACAAGTGCCCATGCATACCTTGAGAAACATAACATCTTTTTTTTTGCAGAAAAGAGGCCGAGTGCAAGAGCAAAAATTCATGAGAAATCTACAACAACAGATGGAAGAGGAGGAAAAGCTCAAAATACCAATTGCACAAAGGTTTCCCCTTACAAATCATGAACCACAGGTAAGTTTTAAATATAAGAAACTCACTTTATGTACCATGATGAATATAGTTTTGAATGATTGAATTCCTATTTCAAAAGTTCTATATGTGATCGAAAGTCTCCTTTGTTATATTTGAATTATATTCTAAAGTTGGTTTTACCAAATTTACAGGTTCTGCAAAAGCCCCCTATTAGGTCCCTGTAATTTATAATATTGGCAAGAACAAATAGATAAGGGTAACATCAAACCAAATTTGGAGTCCTAGGACCTAGCCTTCCTGGACTCAGAGAGGGCTCTCTCTATACTTTTGTAAAAGATATAACTTTTTTGATTTAGGATGCTGATTTTAGGCTAGTTAAAATGATAGGGTTGTTTGTTTTGTATTGTTTCGTTGGGTTGCTTGTCAAGAGGGATAGATAGAGTAAGAGAAGCTCAAACCATTGGGCTATGGGGTCTGTGAAAGGCTTGAAAAGTACAACAATAAATCAAGGGTGTTTCATAGGGCAATTTAACAAAGCCAAATGGATCTTAATAGCTTAGGTGGATGTGAAATGAACATTAAATTGTGAATTTAGTAGGTTTAAAGGGAAATTAAGAATCCTTTAACATATACTAGAACAAGAAGAGTCTTTAAGATCACTATGCTTAAGAAAGAACCAAAGGACAGGGCACACCATAAACTTCTTTGACCTAGCTTTATCAAGTAAACTTTGAGAGAACAATCCAGCAAACCCTAGAGAGCATGGAACTCCTAAATTCTCTAGTTATTTACCTTCATACAAAGAAAACATTTAAGATAAAAAACAAGTGATGATTAAAGAGAAGAGAACTCATAAATTCTTCAATCAGAATTTAAAAGACCTTCAAAGTGACTATTCAAGATGGACTAAAGGACAGGGCAAACCATAAACTTCTTAAGCCAAACCCTAATCAGTAAAATTCAAAGAAAAGGCCTTAAAAATAATGTTTCAAGATACACCAAAGGATAGGGCATACCATAAACTTCTTTGACTTGACTCCATTAAATCATTTTTAAGACAATAATCTAAGTGGGACTAGAGAGCAACTAAGAATTATCCAATCAGACCCAACAGAGGAAAACATTTGAACAATAGAAAGCAAACAGACTTAAGGTGCCTCTAACAACATATCTTAACCTAAATTTTCTGCTCCATTGCAAGAGAAAAGATGAACAATATGGAAAAAAAAGGAAACAAATACAATATTAGGACAACATCACCATTTAAACAAGTTCATGAACCCTGTGAATGTGATTGCTCACTTATCATTCAATCCAAGACAGTTATAAAGCTCCAAAGCCAAAAACTCTTTACCACTCAAAGTCTATGTGATTTTCATCTCAACAATCAATCAACAACAACTATGAAGCATAAATGTAGTAATTATCTCCAAAATGAGGAGGTGAAACCCTAGCTAGGGTTTTAGAAGTCATTTATTACATAGTAAATGTATTTTGACCTTTGATACCATGCAAGGCCCAAGGCAAAAATATCTAAACTCATTTATGGAAAAAATAAATTCTAACATAACTATTTGAGCTAATTTTGGAAAATTTTTAACTTTAAGGCTCCAAAATATATTTTTAAATCACTCCTTGCAAGGGCGCAACTTCAAGGTACAATGGCGCGGCGCCAGGCCAAACGCGTAGCGCCAAGACGGGGAAAATGACATGTTTTGCAGCTGAGTGTTGGAGGCCTTCTCAGTGTCCAAATGAGCTCCATGATAGCTCATTGGAAATTCTATCCTATCTAGTTTCCAAATCTACCTTTAGTTTCCATAATGGTGCCCATTTTCCTGGTAAAAAGCCACTTCTCCCAAGACTGCTAAATGCGCAGTGCCAGTGCTGAAAAGAGGGCAGAAAGGTGATTTTTTGGTAGTTTTTGGCCTTTTTGAGGGACAATTTTTCTCCAAATGATCAACAATTTTCCGAAGATGATTTCCTTACCATGAGGAACATGAAAATGTTGACCTTTTGTCAATTGAGTGCCCCCAAAAAGAGCACAGCGCTAGTGGCACTGCACGTTTGGCCCAATTTTCTGTAAGCCAAATTGTCAAAAATTCAAAATTTGCAAAAAGATGCCAAAAATAGATTTTTATTTGCTGATCATGGTTGGGAGGCTTGGAGGGACACATCAGTAAGAATGTTCAGTTTTTCCTTCTCTTTTGCCTCTTCTTGAGCTTCAATCTTTGCAAGGGCTCATTTGAGCTTGGCCCTTGTAATCCTGTTTCTTATGGCATAATGCTTTGCCATCTTCCTCTGCGTGTCAGTGTCTCTCTTGGCCTTCTCTAACTGACCCTCTAGGTGCAATTTTTCTCTCTCCAACTAAGACTCTCTATCCTTGCTGATCTCTATGGCAAGCATCTCACTTGGAGGGAGTTTCTCTACCAACTCTATCTCTTTCTCTCTTTCCTGGGCTAAAGCCTTCTTCAACCCAATTGTCTTTGGCCTCTGCATAGGAAGTTGTTCTTCCTCATCATCACTGTCATCATATCTATCCAAGGGCTCATCTAGCAAAGGCTTGGCCCTTCTGGCCTCTTTCTGAGCTCTAATTGCCCTGACCTCACTGATGGGTTGCTTTGTCTTCAAACGTTGGTTTTTGAACTCAAAAAGTTGATCACATTCTTTGCCCTACCAAGATTACCTTGAAGCTCACTAATCTTGGCATCCTTGCTTTTGAGAAAATGATTAGAACTGGATCATGGACATGAATGATAGCTCAAAATTCAAAGTGCTCAGAAGAGTGCTAAACCTAAACGACTGGAAAGGTCTTGTTGCTACGATTCTGGTGCCACGAATGGTTCTCAAAACCGAGGTCATATGCAAAAGTTATTGAGGTTTGAAATCGTCCAGTAAACTCCAAAATTCAGTTGACCAAGTTTGACTCTTATTAATTTGGAAAATTTTTAAAAAAGAATATTCCAAGGAATGTTCCAAAAATATTCCCTAGAATATTCTCTAGAATATTCTAGTCTGGGCGAATCATTTATGGACAAGTGGCAACTGATGGTTGGATGGCGGTTTGACTTATTATGTTTTGGCCAATCAAAGGGTGCCACATGGCAAGTCTGAAGGTTGCCACGTGGCCCCAGGCTGGTGGAATTTTGGCATTGCAAAAGTTTTGGCAAGTAGTGGGATTTGACCACGGGACGCCCACCTGCGAGCGCAAAGGCCCGACCGTCTATGCTGCAAGTGTTAGTTAACAAATCTAAGAGCCGAGTTTTATTTAAAGGTTTCAAATGTTTTGGGCGAAAAAAAAGGGGCTAGCCCAGATGTCATACGACCCAAATGCTAGCGGCCAGGGGGGATAAGGCTGGCGGTTACAACTTCCGCCACTAACCATTAATGTGTCCACGTTAAATTTAAATGTCGCGGTTTTGTATGCGATTTATGCGGCGGCGGTCACATGCCACCCCGCCTAAAATTTAATGTAATAGTTAACTGTCCGCTAGTTTTGTGTGCGGTTCCAACAAATTTGGGGAGTATGCCTAATTTGGAGCGGTATCCAGCAATTACTCTACATTTGGTGGAGTTTGTTTAGGGATATTGGGAAAAATTTGTTTTTGCCATAGCTCCCTCAATATTGAACGAAATTGGATGAAATTTTAGTCAATTTTGGGTCTATTCAACCTTCTGAGCAGTTTGGCATAGGTTTTTAGGTCGAACAGAGGTGATATTCAACACTTTTTTCTTCTAGGAAGATGAAGGATCCATTAGGGCCATCATGGAGAAGGCACTGTATTGGGCTATATTTCACTGTTTAGTGTGAAACAAAAGCCATTTCTAGCTATTTTATATCTTCTAAAGCTGAATTTATAGTCATATTTTTCCTGTTAAGGCTTATTTTCACTTTTACTTTCATTTTTAGCAAATTAATACAAGAGGGACATGCCATTTGGGAGGCTTGGACCAGCAGACATAGCCCAGCAGGGGTGAAATGCTCAACAAATAGCTGAGTAATGTGTTTCTTGAAGTTTATTTGTTGTTCGTCTCTGCTGTTCTATGTTAAGAAATAAAATTACTTAATCAATCCTCACCTAGAAACCTCATAAAGAAAGTCATAAAGATTTGTTTAACCTGCACTTTAAGGAGAACCATTTGCACACATTATTATATCATAATGGATACTTTGTATAGCGTAACAAATACAAATCCATTTAAGATCAGGTTGGTATCAGAGCTGCTATTTTGAGCATTAGGAGAGCTAGTGTTTCTCTATGTATTCTTCTCGTGCAAAAGGATTTGTTTAAAAGTTTTCATTATAACCCTTGCAAGCAGTGCAGAGCCATCTTGGGGCAGCATTTGTTGTAGGTTTTTGAGGCTTACTAGGCTGAATTTTAAGAGAGGTGAAGGAATAGCTATGGATAGCTAAGTCTTGGAGAGGAAAAAAAGGAAGAAAGGGTTGAAGGCTTATTCCTTACCCCAAAGTACCTTAAGGTCAATGTTGGAACAAAAATCCTCTTGACGATTGTTTATCAAGAAGCTCTTTGAGTTTGTTGTTGCTTGGCTGCTTGAATAAGAGTTAGTATCTACATCCATTTGGTTTAAAAAATCTTGTCATTTGTTTAGAAAGCTTTGAAAACTTTGTTGAAGTACTTTTGTTCATTGAAAACATAATGAAAAATTCTACAAGTGAGGTTTCCTCCTTCACAAGATTCTTCGATGATGATATGAAGCGTGATTTTATTATATTGAAGGAGATGGTGCAGATTTTGTTTAAGGATAAAAGAGAAAGCACTAAACTTCGTGAACAATTGTTTGCCATGAAGGAAGAGAAGGAAGAAATTCTTCAAAAATTGCATGATATGGAGATGCAACTCCATCAAGCTCAAGAAGATTTGACCAAGAATATGCATGAGGAAGAGGTAATCCATTCTAATTTGTCTTCACTTTTATCTTTAGAAATATGTGTTGGTTCTTTCGAAAAACATATGAGAGGTATAGGGTCCAAGTTAATGATTAAGATGGGATATGAAGGAAAGGGATTAGGAAAGCATGCAAAAGGCATGGTTGATCCTATTTCGGTTGAGGAACAACCGAAGAATCTTGGTCTTGGTTATGTGCAGTTTAATGGCAAAGACTCCAAATATATGAAGGCATCTAAGGCTATTTCAAGGAGAACCTTTATTCCAAGTTATAAGATGAAAATATGTCAAATTTGTTTCAAAGATGATTGCCATTGCTTTAAGCCTTTGTTGCAGCAAGAAGATGGTAGAAATGTAGCTTATGGCGAGCATGCAAGTTTAGATAGTTTTCAAGACAAGAACGATGATGTTAGTTTGCAAATGAAAGTTGTAGCCTCTACTAGTTCACCTCCTCAAAAAGGAAAAAAGCATGAACATTCAAAGTAGTACAAGAGGTATAAATATTCTCATGATCAATTTGATTGTGTTTCTGCAAAGCATGATAATTTTGCATGCTTAAATGGTAGAAATATTTGGTGTACATATTGTGGTCAATTTAACCATGATGTTTAGAGATAATGGATGAGGAAGAAAGCATACAGGAAGTAGATGAGGCAAAAGCAACCTTCAAAGAAGGTGCATAATACTTGCACATATTTCCAAAAGAGGGGACATGTTGTCTCCCATTGTTGGACTTTGCATCCAACTAGTCATCCCAAGGACATGCAGCAAGAGGACAGAAAGATTGGCGCAAGTGGAACCAAGGATTCCATTATTGATGTGAAAACAAAAGTTTCACATGAGGAAGAGTTGCAGTAGCAAAAGTTGCCATGGAAGTGGCTTGGTAAGAAGTGGATGGACTTCTTAGCACAGTAAGACATACTCATTTTGTACATATGAAAATTTCGGTGGTATGCGTGTATTTTATGCTATAATTGCTCATTTTTTTTGAGCCCCTTTGGATCATTGATCAAGGCAGCAATGTTCAGTTTCCTTCTGTAAATTTCTCGCCAGAAATTTTCTGAGTGAGTGCAAGAAAGAAAGTTCTTGACAGGAGGACAAGAGCATCGAGGAAGGGAAGTGTGAATTTCTTTCTAGTTGTGGTTCAAAGTCACTAGCCATGCAAGGCAAGTGTTTGGAGGTTGAAGAGAAGAGGGCGCTATACTCTCATTTACTGTACAGATCAATATATTAGTCTTTTGGGGTCCAAAAGATTCCCAGTGGGGAGGTGTGATCAGAATTGGATCATGGACCAAAATGATAGCTCAAAATTCAAATTGCTCAGAAGAGTGCCAAACCTAAATTATTGGAAAGGTCTCGTCGTTGTGATTCTGGTGCCATGAACAGCTCTCAAAACCGAGGTCGTATGCAAAAGTTATTGAGGTTTGAAATCGTCTAGTAAACTTCAAAATTCAGTTGACCAAGTTTGACTTTTATTAATTTGGAAAAATTTAAAAAAGAATATTCCAATAAATATTCGAGGAATATTCCACAAAATATTCTCTAGAATATTCCAGTTTGGGCGAATCATTTATGGACAAGTGGCAACTGACGGTTGGATGGCAGTTTGACTTATTATGGTTTTGGCCAATAAAAGGGTGCCATGTGGCAAGCTTGGAGGCTGCCACGTGGCCCCAGCCCAGTGGAATTTTGGCATTGGAAAATTTTTGGCAATCAGCAATATTCGACCACGGGACGCTTGCCTGCGAGCCCAAAGGCCCAGCTGTCTATGCTGCGTGTGTTACTTAACAATTGTAAGAGCCGAGTTTTATTTAAATGTTTAAAATGTTTCGGGTGAATAAAAAAGGGGCTATCCCTGATGTCATATGACCCAAACGCTGGCGACCAGGGGGGATAAGGCTGGCGGTTAAAACTTTTGCCACCAACCATTAACGTGTCCACGTTAAATTTAAATGTCGCGGTTTTGTATGTGGTTTATGTGGCGGTTAGTGCGGGGGTGGTCACATGACACCCTACCTAACCTTTAATGTAACAATGAACTATCTGCTAGTTTTGGGCATTGTTCCAAAAAATTCAGGGAATATGACTAATTTGGAGTGCTATCTAGCAGTTACTCCACATTTGGTGGAGTTTGTTTAGGGATATTGGGAAAAATTTGTTTTTGCCATAACTCCCTCAATATTGAATGAAAGTGCATGAAATTTAGTTAATTTTGGGTCTCTTTGACCTTCTGAGAAGTTTGGCATAGGTTTTAGGTTGAACAGAAGTGATCTTCAACACTTTTTTCTTCAAGGAAGATGAAGGAGCCATTAGGGCCATCATGGAGAAGGCACTGTATTGGGCTATATTTCACTGTTTAGTGTGAAACAAAAGCCATTTCTAGCTATTTTCTATCTTTTGAAGCTAAATTTATAGTCAATTTTTCCTATTAAGGCTTATTTTAACTTGTAATTTCATTTTGAGAAAATTAATACAAGAGGGACATGCCATTTTGGAGGCTTGGACCAGCAGACGTATCCCAGGAGGGGTAACTACTCAACAAATAGCTGAGTAATGTGTTCGTTGAAGTTTATTTGCTGTTCTATGTTAAATAGTAAAAATACTTAATTAATCCTCACCCAGAAACCTCATAACAAAGTCAGAAATATTTGTTTAACCTGCCATTTAAGGAGAACCATTTGCAGACATTATTATATCAGAATGGATACTTTGCATAGCATAACAAATACAAATCCATTTCATATCAACAACATACTGGTAATCCTTCATCCTCATCCTCAAGGTCAATTAGCTAAAACCCTTGCTCAGTTTCATGCTTGTCCTCCCCCTCAACAGTGATAGGTTCAGTGACCTTTTCTTTTCTTTTATCAAGTTGTTTTGCTGATGTAGAAGGCATGGCCCCTTGCATCTCAAGTGTAGCAAACAAATGCCTGTATCCCCTCTAGTATGTCAAAGGAAATGGCTCAATGTTACTCATTTTAGTGCCATCTGCCTCAATGTTTCCATCACTGCTTGATACTTTGTCATCATGATATGAGGGTGAAGGAATGTGAGTGGGTGGAGATGTATGAATAGTAGGAGATGATGGAGGAATGGATGTGGGAGGATGAGAAGATGAAGGAATATCTTGCTGATGATGGCCATGTGGAGTAGTGAAATCCTCATTGGAAATGAAGGTTTCCCATGGAATGTTCTTCTGCTGGAGTTGGTGCATAACTACCATCTTGATAAGTGAATGATGAAAAAGGCTCTGCATTTGCTGATTGTTGGCTCTCTTTTGCACTATGTAGGCCATTTTGTCAATGCTTCAGAAAATATAATATGGTATATGCAACATTCTTACTCTAGTAAAATGCATACGAAGCCAGATGTGATATGAGTAGAGGCGGGAAAACCTTCCCTCACATGTGAAATACTTCATTATTATCCTCATCATAGGTGCATACCTATCAAGCAGATTAGAAAAATGGAAGATGGATTTGTGATGACCTTTATACCTAGGTTTAAGGCATGGTCCAAAGTAACTTGTAGCATCTTCAATGGCATTGGTAGACAACTCAAAGGTGACCTCCACAAGATTAACTTGCTTGTCATGCAAATTGACAATGAATAGTCTTGTTAGCTCTAGGTGGTTTTGGAGTTGTTTCACTCTTTCAAAAAATTCAAAGCAACCTGCATGCTTAAAACAGGAAATAGTAAGAGGAGATGCTATAAGTTACCTTGTATTGAGGGGTTCAAATCTATTTCTCTTCCCTCCCTTATGATCATGTCTCTTTGGATTTTTTTCCTCCATACCACTGTCTTCACCCTCAAACATTGTAAAATTTGGTGTGGAAACCCTAGGGCTGATGTGAAATGAGATGAAGGGAGGGTAATGAAATGGCAGCTTGAATCAAATGAAGGGGATGAGTGTGAAAGGGTATAGGTGTAGAAAAAGAGTGAGGGGAAAACTAACTCAGTGACCACCCTCAAGCAGTGTAATTGTAATATTCCTAATTAGCACTGCTAATTGGAATATTTCATTTTTGTATAGTTTTGCCGCCTATAGTTAATTAATAAATAAAAGTGAGAAAGAGGGGTCAACTCACTTTAATAAAATAAAGTGCTTCCTAGTAGGAGTAACGTTGTGACTTAAAGGAAAGCCTTGGGGGTCCACACTTCGTATGAGAGAGGCCTCACGTAGGCTCTAGAAGCAACTGCGCAGGCATAGGAGGAGCACGTGGAGAGAAGGGACGTAGTTAGGGTTTCGAGGGGAGCTAGCACTATAAAAGGTGGGAGAGACACTCCATTTGGGATTATTGATATGTTGATGATGTTTTGAGCTAGACTTCTGTCTACTTGAGCACGCCGGTTGTTTAGTCGGTCTGCAGCACTGTTTAGTGCGATTGAGTGTTTCCGGTCGGAGATCTCACCCTTGGCCCCGGGGGACTTCGAGTGCCTGCTCGGGCAAGGTATTCCTTCAGTCTTTAGCAGTTGATTTGGGTGGACGTTTTGCAGAGGAGCTGAGCTTCATTGGGTGACTGCGCAGTCTTGGAGAGAGGACGCAGTTTGAGTTAGAGCAGCTCAGTTGTGGGATTTTCGTGGGAGTTTCAGTGTGCTTCAGCTTGGAGGGTCAGTCTCTTTCAGTTGGAGAGTTTTCAAGGGGATTTGTGACTCTTTCTCAGCATTCTTCTTTTGGCATCTGCGCTGGGCCTGGAGGGACAACGTTTTTCCTTGAGGAGGGCTTTTGGGGTGATTTCCGGAGGTGGTCCATTGGGTTCATGGTTTCTGGGTTTTGTGCGGAGCAGTGAGTACAGGTGATCTACAGATTTTCAGCTCATTCCGGCGAGGGGATCAGCCCCTAGCTCCAGTTCATTGTAGCAGCAGTAGTTTACGGCAGTTTCTTCCAGCAGCTGGGACGCAGTCTCTATAGCCGCCATTTCCTGTTTCTAAGAGGGTCTTCACTTGCCTGTTGAACCTCTAATTAAACTGAGAGGGGGGGGGGGTGAATCAGTTTAATACATTCCTGATCTCTTAAACTTTTCATTAAACTTATTTACACCTTCATTTCAAACTCTATTTGATGTGAGAGTAATTTTAGAATGTAATAAGAAAGTATTAGTTTAATAGAGCAGTAGACTTAATATGAGAGCAGTAGGTATTAAGCAAATGCTACATATCAGATCAATACATAAATATCATGCACAGAGACACCAGATATAAGTGGAAACCCATAAAGGGAGAAAACCACATCTTATTATTGTTGTGATGCAAAGGCAAGCTCCAACTCCCTCTCACCACTGTTTTCTGCAGGCACCAACCTACAGGAGGCTCTATCCTCAATTCTGCAAGCTACAACTTGCAAGGAAGCACCAAATCCCTTCAATTTTCTGCAGACACCAACCTACAGGAGGCTCCAACCTCAGTCAGCTACAACTGACGACTATCAAGCTGCAACTTGATAGGAAAGCTCCAACTTCCTCAATTTATCAAACTGAAAGTTTGCTGATTTACCTCAGATATCAGCCTTGTTCTGTAGCTTCTCCTTCTGTTATGCTTTTCTTAATCTTCTCTGCCTCACACTTCTATATTCTGCCTTCTCTTAATTTTCTCTCTCTCTCATTTTCTTGAATATCAAGATGATATTATTTATAGATTTCCTCACATGACTGTTTGTATTCTGCTTGGAATTCGAAATGGGAAGTCATGTCTCTTTGCCTTCTGCCTTCTCACTCCTTTTATCAACTTACTCAGAAATTATAACTGTAGGTGTTAATTTTAACATTACAGTGGGAGTTTGTTTTCTCTCGGAGACTTGCCAATGCATCACAAACAATAAAAACAATTAAAACATTTACATTCGAATTAAAATATGAATTCCATCTCACTTATTTTGTCTCTTGGTTTGCTGCGCATTTGTCTTTTCTGTGACTGTGTTTTGACTCTTTTCTGCTCTGTATGCTTTTCTGTCCTCTGCTGTAGTGTATTTGCTGCATACGTGTAATAGTGCTTTTATATCAGTGCCTCTTAGAAAAAATACGTGGCTGCTGACTTGCAACAAGTGTCTTGTTGATGTGGAACATTCCACAAGCGGAACGGACATATATCACAATCATTGTATATTTATAATCGCCCTCCCATTAAGCCGAGGCCCGTGGGTTCACAGCCCATGTGGCATATTTTAATACAATTGCAAACATGTTTTATAAATCTAACAACAATCCTTTTATATATAAGCAATCGCCCTCCACCTTAAGCCTTTGGTCTTATATTACAATCCAATAAGTCGAATCACAACCACTAATACATGACAGGGTCGGGCCCCACATCTCCGTCGGCGGATCGGTGGTGTCAAACGAAAACTTGCGATTGCGATTGATCAAACGGACGCGATGACCACATAAAACATGGCTCATATCGCAATCGGGTCCGAACTTTGAACACATGCAATCGGGGCGCATTATAGAAAAGTTCCGATTGCGATCAGAACACGGATGCGATTTGCACATATTAACTCCCGCATATAACAGGATCGGGTCCGCCACTTCAATCACAACATATTACAAAGTCATGTGATAAATCGGAGAGTTCCGATTGCGATTAAGATTCCGGACGCGATTGAACCAATTAATTCCATCGTATAATCGCCATCGGGTCCGCCACTTGATCGGAGCATATTACAAAAGACTTGCGATCAATCGGAAAGTTCCGATTGCGATTGGGAACTCAGATGCGATTAGCTCATAAACTGTGGCATATAACTCGATCAGGTCCAACCTTTGATCGGAGCATATAACAAAAGACTTGCGATCAATCGGAAAGTTCCGATTGCGATTGGGAACTCAGATGCGATTAGCTTATAAACTGTGGCATATAACTCGATCGGGTTCGGCCTTCGATCGCAATCGCAACTTTCTGTTGCGATGTTCCGCTGCCCTTGCGATCTCCGATTGCGATTGGGGAGAGGTCCCACCATCTAAAACTTTGTTTTGTGCGCTCCATAATATAACAGACATATATGTATACTTTTCCAAAGGGTTAAGCGATTCCCGGAATATGGTTTATATATTATATGTGCTCCGCCGGTTGGAGAGTGCGATTCCCGGAATAAGATTCGTGTTATATTATATGTATAACGCTCGCTGGAGTGTGCGATTCCCAAAATTTTGTAACTGCTCTCTGCCTCTGTCTCTACTTCTGTCACTCTGCCTCTGTCTCTATCTTCTGATAACGGTTCTTCACTGTGCTTCTATGACTGTTACATTTTGACTTTCTTCTTGCTGCCTCTATTGCTTTCGCTGTGCCTCTTTTGCCTTCCTTTGCTTCAGCGCTGCCTCTTTTGCCTGAGTGCTGCCGCCTTTGCCATCAATGACAATATTTCCAACATTGCCTTGTGCAAGGATAGGTGCACTTATTCTGATTATCTATTGTATCCATTTATATTCTCAGATTAATAAAATGGCTTAGTGTTCTCGGCATTTTGATGAGTATTTGCTTCATGTTATATTTCTAGCACCTTCTATATTGCCGTGTGATATTGTATGTTCCAGTTCTATACCACTTGGTGTGTCCTCTATCACTCTTAGACAGAGTCTGGAAAGGGCTAGGTAGCCTCTGGATCTCGTCCTCTTCTGGAGGCGACATATCCGGTAAATGCCCTCCCAGTCAACCTCTGGTTGGAGTTTGCTGTGTTTTTGAGATATCCTGGAAACAGGATATTACAGTGGTATCAGAGCATAGATCTGGCTCAGCCTGTGGAGCTAGCAGTCTATGAGGCTGAGGGATAGATCTCATATCAGTTATCGGGGTAAGAAATACAGAGACGTTGAGCATAGGTTGGAGAACACCTACGGAGAGGGGGACTGTGTTCGAGTGGTGGACACAAATCAGGAGCAGCCTAAGACAGATTCAGAGCAGGAGCAGCCTGTGAGGGACGCAGAGCAGCAGGGTCCTATGGCAGACGAGGAGGATTCAAGGAGGTTTAGGGAGGCACTCCTCCAACACATGCAGGATGTGTCACAGAGACTCACTGCGCTGGAGGTTAGGCAGCGGGAAACCTCGAGGGGTTTTCAGGTTGGAGAGGGATCAGGCACGTCACACCATATGCTGGTGCGTGATGCTATCCCCATCGTGGCATCGCATGCCCCCATGCGATATACTATGCCCACTTTCCTAGCGGAGGACACAAGGGCAGGAGCACAGCAGGAGCCAGAGCCTGAGCCTGCCCAGATGGGCGCCTATTTTGCAGAGTACCGGGCATACGGGCAGGAGTTCCGAGATTCTATCACATTCAGAGACTTTTTCCAGCTCCAGCATGACATTAGACCCCGTGATCATCACAGAGGGCACAGGCATCATCATGATGACCACCGCATAGCTAACAGATTTCATTTGCCCACGTTTGATGGCTCATCAAACAGTTCGGAAAAGTCTTGGGTAGAGAAGCTGGACATCTATTTCCAGCTTAATCAGATGTCGCAGTCAGAGGCCATTAAGGTGGCAACATTACATCTGGAGGGTGAGGCCCAGGACTGGTGGTTTCATGGGATGACTACACTCGGGCATTCTACAGTGGGGACATATGCCGAGTTCACTCAGAGGGTGATAGAGTGTTTTGATAGGAGGGATCCGGAGCAACACTTCGTTGAGCTGACAAAGCTCAAGCAGACGGGGAGCCCAGAGACTTATATTTCAGATTTCTTGAGGGTTTCAGTGATGGTGCCAGATCTATCCACAGCTTGGATGGTCTACATGTTTGTGGAGGGGTTAGCAGAGCCGCTTCGTGGCCTAGTCAGGTCAACTAGACCAGCTATGCTTCAGGATGCCATCAGTAGGACCCGGGATCTACAGGATGTCTTACCCAGGACTCGGACACCCTACCCCCAGAGACAGGCCTTCCAGCCTAAGGGGAAGGACATGAGGATTCTGCCTCCCAAGGCGAATCCTGGGCGAGGACAGTTTGATGATGAGGCCAGGAGAGAGTTGAGGAGGAAACGGTTGTGCTTCACTTGCCAAGAGCCATGGGCACCGAGACATAGATGTGCTGCAGGGAAAGCACATTTCATTGAGGTCTTCTCCGAGAGCAGTGGGGAAGAGGATGAGGAGGATGACGTGGCGGCAGGAGATTGTTATGCAGCGTAGGGGACCTTACCACCTCCACCACCAGCAGCAGGTGGTGCATCATTTGCACCTACTGGAGGAGCTCTAGCCGCATTGCGGGGAGTTCCCAAGTATTTGACGCTGCGCGTATGAGGGACAGTACGAGGACAACGGGTCTCAGTATTGGTTGATAGTGGGGCCACCCACAACTTTATTGATGCACAGATGGTTGAGCGGAGAGGCATACAGACTGAGAGTTTTGACGGATTCTCCGTTTTGGTCCCAGGAGATCAGACCATGGTGTGTGCTCGGTATGTTCCCGTGTTATCAGTGACGATGGGCACCTATACATTGACAGATCATTTCTTTGTGGTGGATATACCTGACACCAACATGATATTGGGTGTTCAGTGGCTTATTACTCTAGGGAAGGTCACGACGGATTGGAAGGCCCTAGAGATGGAGTGGGATGATCCCAAGATAGGGAGGCATGAAAAGATACGGGGACAGCACACATACCTGCCTCAGACGGTGTCGGCACATCAGATGGAGGCAACCTTCCGTAAGGGAGACATAGAGTGGGCAGTAGAGCTGTGGGCATCGGAGGCAGCGGCTACATGATAGACAGTGCATCCAGAGGTACAGACTATTCTTGACAGGTATGCCATGGTATTCGGGGATATTCCACCAGGGCAGCCACCAGATCGGGGTTTGAGCATACTATTGAGCTTGAGCAGGGTATACAGGTGGTGATCACCACACCGTATAGGCATCCCAAGGCCTATTGGGATGAGATAGAGCGTGCTATTCAGGAGTTGCTGGCCCTTGGTCACATTCGGCCAAGCACGAGTCCTTTTGCTTCTTCTGTGGTGTTGGTGAAGAAGAAGGACGACACATTGCGGATGTGCATTGACTATAGGGCTCTGAATAAGAAGACCCTAAAGAACAGGTACCCCATTCCCAGGATCGATGAGCTGATGGACGAGTTGAGAGGAGCATGGTTCTTCTCAAAGATTGATTTGAGATCTGGGTACCATCAGATACGCGTGAGGGAACAGGATATTCCCAAGACTGCCTTCAGGTGTCATTATGGGCACTTTGAGTTCCTGGTCATGCCTTTTGGGCTGACCAATGCACCCGCTACCTTTCAGTCGTGCATGAACCACATCTTCAGGGGTCATCTGAGGAAGTTTGTGCTGGTCTTCTTCGATGACATACTTATATATAACAGGACTTGGGAGGAGCATCTCCAACACATTGAGACAGTTTTGCACATCTTGGAGAAGCAGCAATTCTATAATAAGCTCTCCAAATGTGAGTTTGGCTTGACAGAGATGCTGTACTTGGGGCATATTGTAGGAGTGGACAGGGTGAGAATCCACGAGGAGAAAATCAGGGCCATCAGAGATTGGCCAGAGCCGAGGAATGTGACCGAGCTTCGGGGATTTATTGGCATTTGCACTTACTACAAGAATCTCGTCAAGGGCTTCTCACAACTTGCTGCACCTCTCACAGACTTGACAAGGAAGGGGGCATTCAGCTGGTCGGACACAGCACAGCGAGCTTTTGATAAGCTCAAGGAGGTGATGAGCAGCTGCCCCGTGCTTGCATTGCCGGATTTCACGCAGCCATTTGTCCTAGAGTGTGATGCATCCGGAGAGGGGATTGGTGCGGTATTGATGCAGGGCGGTCACCCTATAGCTTTTGAAAGCCAGAAGCTCCTTCCGCATGAGAGGTTGTATTCCATATATGACAAGGAGATGTTGGCCATCATGCATGCATTGGCCAAGTACCAGCAGTATTTAGTGGGCAGCCGATTCAGGGTGAGATCAGATCATAACAGCCTCAGGTACTTTCTGGAGCAGAAGCAGTTTCAGGAGAGGCAGCAGAAGTGGATCAGTAAGATCCAAGCCTATGACTTTGACATTGAGTATGTCAAAGGCAAGAATAACATGGTAGCCGATGCCCTTTCCTGTAGACCGGCCACGTTATCTCTTATGAGCTTGGACGCTGATTGGAAGGCTCTACTATTGGTAGAGTACTCCAAGGACAGGTTTGCGTGTGAGGTGTTGGATGGGCAGGTAGCAGATGACATATACAGGGTGGTTGATGAGATTATCTATTACAGGGACAGGATCTTCTTGACTGAGGGATCTTAGCTCAAGAAGAAGATACTCCATGCTTCACACGATTCTCCATTGGCGGGCCATCAGGGGTTCACCAAGACTTACAGGGCCATCAGGGAGAGGTTCTCATGGAAGGGCATCAAGGAGGACGTACTCCAGCATGTCAAGGAGTGCGATGTTTGCCAGAGAAACAAGGGAGAGATGAGCCATCCGGCAGGGTTTTTGCAGCCTCTTCCCATTCCAGAGGGGAAATGGGAGAGCATATCGATGGACTTCATCACAGGGTTGCCCATGGTGCAGGGCAAGGACTGCATCTTTGTCGTCGTTGACCGACTGACGAAGTATGCTCATTTTTTCGCCATATCCGCACACCACACAGCAGCGCAGGTGGCTGAGCTGTTCTTCAGGGAGATTTTCAGGTTACATGGTCTACCTAAGACCATTGTTAACGACAGGGACAGCCGCTTCATGGGCGGATTCTGGCAGGAGCTCTTCCGGCTAGTGGGGACTGAGTTGACACCGAGCACTAGTTATCACCCCCAAACGGACGGGCAGACAGAGATAGTTAACAAGTGGCTGGAGGGCTACTTGCGTAACTATGTCAGTGGACAGCAGAGGGCATGGCTGAAGTGGTTGCATCTGGGCGAGTATTGCTACAACACGACGCATCACATGTCCATTGGTATGTCACCTTTCTATGCTTTATATGGATACCATCCCTTATCTTTTGTGGACATGATGTTTGGTGCTAGTAGGGCTCCGAGAGCCAAGATATGGATCCAAGAGAGCCAAGATATCCTCCGAGCTCTCAAGGATAACATAGCCACATCACAGAATCAGCAGAAGTTGTATGCTGATAAGGGTCGGGTGGAGAGACACTTTGAGGTAGGAGACTTGGTCTACCTGCGACTACATCCATACCGACAGTCTTCGCTTAAGCAGAAGGGGGTTGAGAAGCTTAAGCCCCGTTTTTATGGGCCATACAGGGTGATACGTAGGATTGGGTAGGTTGCATATGAGTTGGAGCTGCCCCAAGGCAGCAAGATCCATAACATTTTTCATGTATCATGCCTGAAAAAGGCATTGGGCCAGCAGGTGACAGTCACAGATGAGCTACCACCCACGGATGATGAGGGGCATCTGGTATTGCAGCCATAGGCTATTATTGATACTAGGGAGAGGCAGTTGCGGAGCAGGACGATCCGAGAATTCTTGGTGAGGTGGAAGAATTTGCCGGATGAGGATGCCACTTGGGAGGATGAGAAGATTTTGCATCATCCATCACTTCAGTTGCTTGAGGACAAGTAACGTTCTGCCGGGGGAGACTGTAATATTCCTAATTAGCACTGCTAATTGGAATATTTCATTTTTGTATAGTTTTTCCGCCTATAGTTAATTAATAAATAAAAGTGAGAAAGAGGGGTCAACTCACTTTAATAAAATAAAGTGCTTCCTAGTAGGAGTAACATTGTGACTTAAAGGAAAGCCTTGGGGGTCCACACTTCGTATGAGAGAGGCCTCATGTAGGCTCCAGAAGCAACTGCGCAGGCATAGGAGGAGCACGTGGAGAGAAGGGACGCAGTTAGGGTTTCGAGGGGAGCTAGCACTATAAAAGGTGGGAGAGACACTCCATTTGGGATTATTGATATGTTGATGATGTTTTGAGCTAGACTTCTGTCTACTTGAGCACGCCGGTTGTTTAGTCAGTCTGCAGCACTGTTTAGTGCGATTGAGTGTTTCCGGTCGGAGATCTCACCCTTGGCCCCGGGGGACTTCGAGTGCCTGCTCGGGCAAGGTATTCCTTCAGTCTTTAGCAGTTGATTTGCAGTTGATTTGGGTGGACGTTTTGCAGAGGAGCTGAGCTTCATTGGGTGACTGCGCAGTCTTGGAGAGAGGACGCAGTTTGAGTTAGAGAAGCTCAGTTGTGGGATTTTCATGGGCGTTTCAGTGTGCTTCAGCTTGGAGGGTCAGTCTCTTTCAGTTGGAGAGTTTGCAAGGGGATTTGTGACTCTTTCTCAGCATTCTTCTTTTGGCATCTGTGCTGGGCCTCGAGGGACAGCGTTTTTCCTTGAGGAGGGCTTTTGGGGTGATTTCCGGAGGTGGTCCATTGGGTTCATGGTTTCTGGGTTTTGTCCGGAGCAGTGAGTACAGGTGATCTACATATTTTCAACTCATTCTGGCGAGGGGATCAGCCCCTAGCTCCAGTTCATTGCAGCAGCAGTAGTTTACGACAGTTTCTTCCAGCAGCTGGGACGTAGTCTCTATAGCAGCCATTTCCTGTTTCTGAGAGGGTCTTCACTTGCCTTGTGCAAGGATAGGTGCACTTATTCTGATTATCTATTGTATCCATTTATATTCTCAGATTAATAAAATGGCTTAGCGTTCTCGGCATTTTGATGAGTATTTGCTTCATGTTATATTTCTAGCATCTTCTATATTGCCATGTGATATTGTATGTTCCAGTTCTATACCACTTGGTGTTTCCTCTATCACTCTTAGACAGAGTCTGGAAAGGGCCAGGTAGCCTCCGGATCTCGTCCTCTTCTGGAGGCGACATATCCGGTAAATGCCCTCCCAGTCAACCTCTGGTTGGAGTTTGGTGTGTTTTTGAGATATCCTGGAAACGGGATATTACAATAATCTTCCTCTCTATCACTGATACTCTGTCTAGGAGGATGACATAAGCATATAGACAATGATCTCTAATTTGTAGCTAGGGTTTGATTAGGATTTTATTAGGGTTTCATTTCCATTGATTTAGAAGTGATCAAAATAGTTTAAAAGTGGGTTATGGCATGCACTTACCTCTTATCAGTGCCTTAGAAGACTTGAGCAAATATTTGAAGGAAATTTGATGTGAGTTGAGTGGTTGGAAGACTTAGAAACCCTCCCTGTCCAACTGCATTGCGCCAAGCCTGAGTGCGCAGTGCCAGTTCCGAGCGTGAAACACCAATGAAAAGGAGCAGAGGGTTTGTTGGGAAAGAGCGCAGTGCCACCTTCCAGGTGCACAATTCCTTCAGAATATGTATGGATGAAAAATGGCTAACGCGCAATGCCAACTCCCAGGCACGCAGCGCCAAGAAGATTTTCCCAAATTCACTCAGAAAACTCACAGATTCTTCTCTCCTTGAAACTTATAATGCTTTGTAAGGAAACAATGATTCATATGAAAATGTAACATGGGCTTTTATAGACCTGTATATTTTAATTTAACAATGAAAGCCCATTTTCTAATTTAAAAAGTACTTTTTCTTTTCTCACTAACCCTTTTACACTTTTTTGCATGCAAGTTTGTTGAAGTCATGAAGTTGACTTTTGTTTTCTCATTGAGGCTTTTAAAAGATGGCTTTGATAGCATGATGATCATAATCACTCCTTCTGATATGTATGCTGACCTCACCAGAATGAAAGGATAAGACCTTGATAAATGAAAAACCCTAATGACCTAGTGGAACTGATTTTTGACCTGACTTTGAATGAGATTTTAACTTAGAAAATTTCAAGTGAAAAGAGAATTTCCAAAAGTTCCATTATGCTCAAGGGGACATGGGAATGAGTTAGCAACAAGAAATCTTAGAGGGAGGGTGGATTTTATTGACAACGGAAACTAGGGAAATGAGGTTCTAGGTAGGAAAGAAGGATGAAAATGAGAGGTATAAGCCCATAATGAGTCTTTTAAGAGAAATAAGGTGACTTTGTGATGGAAAACTAATAGGTAGGGACAAGGTTCTATGAAGATTATGAAGGTAGTGAGTTTTTTGAAACTCAAGATATTCAAGGAATATTGTTTTCATAAAACTATAACCATTCTATAGTCATCCAAAGATAGTGAAAAATACTTATGACTAACAGTGGCTACACTTGGGGAGGGAAACTCCTTTAGGAGGTGTCATTAACCTCAGAGTTTAGATCTATAGAATTTTTGAATCAGTGCACTGTTTGGGCTTAGAAGATTTCCTCCTTCTTCAATTGCTGATTTGTTACTGTTCTTTGAAGCTGTGATCTTAAAATTTGAAAAACATGATTGCTTCAAAATCAACTCTACCTACCTATCATACTTTTCCTAGCATTGTTCTTCATTTTTGTGCATTTAGACCGGCAAACCCTTGACATCATTTTTATTTTGGAAGCAAAAAATATTTACTTCTACCCTTATGCCATCCAAAGGCTCAGATTAGACTGATGAGCTCTTTTATTCTATACCTAATCTACTTATCTGTCAAGGTTAAACAATTTGACAGATTTTCATTCTCTAATCTATCAACATAAAATTTAAAATATGACAAAATCAAAGTGAAGCTGTTTGATTTGTCATGAGTTGTGGCATTTTGGATAGGTTGCACACAGATTTTATTATTGCAAAAGGTAAAACTAAAAGCTGAGGGCTCTAATTTGGCATTTTTCATTCATACCTCTCTTTCTTTTTGGTTCATATTTTGAACATTGGAACCAATATCTTTTCATATCTTCCTACTGATAATCCAAGTTTACATAGTTTGGAAAATCTTCATTTTCTAACTTATCGGCAAAAAATTCAAAATTTGTTCAATAATGATTACTCTGTATGATTGAACAAGGCCTTTTTGTCAAAAAGCAGTGGCATTTGGACTTGCACACTTTCAGAAACATTCTTTTTTTGGTATGGGGCTTTACCTCTTCTTTTTATCTGCCCTATTTTCTCTTTTTGTTCTTTTTTCTCTCTTTTTTGTCAAAACAGTCTAAAACTAAAAAGATGCTCATAGTGCTAAGATTATTGGCATACCTATCTATCCTAATCTAACTTGTATATGATATCTACATTAGGTGAACTCCCTTTTCCAATACATCCAATCAAGTAAATGACTAGATGATTGATTTTCATTCAGCCCTTTAGGTATGCTGAAAAAATAAAAAGGCCACTCCCATATTACTTGTTTTTGAACAGTAGTGCTTAAGATTTCCTTTAAACCTCGCATCAAATAGCTCTTGGAATATTTTACTCCCTTTTCAAATGTCTCTAAGAAACCAATAAAAGGATCTCTGAATAATACCTGGCTATGAAGATTTAAACCATGGGCTTCATCCAGGACTACTTCTTGTTCCATTTGGTTGTGCTTGGGATGATTTTGAGAAAGAAGCCCCACCTCTTCTTCATGATCATCTGACTTGGTAGCCTCATAATGTACTACTATGTTGTTTTCCAGCACACCTAATAATCTCTGATTGAGTGGGAAGAGTTCTATTTGAAGGCCATCATTTTGATGAGCAGAAGCAGTGTTTGGCAATAAGTCTTCTTGAGAAGGCGCTACATCCCTACTATCAATATGTTCTCTTGTTTATTCATGAGGCAAGGCTGCAATACATAAATCAAAAGTAGAATAGATAGAAATAATCTCTTTATATAAGAGTTTAGAGGCTAGCTTCATGTTCAGAATCTGATTTATTTCTTCTTCAGGTAAAGGCGGAGGTAGTCCTTGTTTTCTTTGTATTGGACAACAATTGGTTTTTTTTCTTGTGAAGACCGATAATGAGGCTGAATGTCTTCTTTTTTGTTAAAAACAATACCCAAATACTACTGATTTCTGATTGTATTAAGGTTGTCTTTGATGAACTGAAATGAAGCACAACAAAGAGGTAAAGATCCTTTCCTTTCTTCCAAAATTTCTGCACTTTCTTCTTCACTCTGATCGCTAATTTGTATTCAATGATCACTATATTTGAGCTGCTGAAAATTACTGTCTTTGTCCCACAAAATAGTTACTGATTTTTCTGTGGTGTTATCTTGAGTCTAGGGAACATAATCATCATCATATTGATCATACTTGGGTAGCTTATTCATAGAAGGAATGTTATCCAATATGCACACTAGATCAGTAGATTTCTCCACCATATGTTGACCTATAATTTTATTTTCTGATCTATGGTAGTTGGGATTAAAAGGAGAGTATTTATGGCCAATAACTTCTTCTTTTCCTGGGATTAAAACACAGTGGTTTTATTTCTCTTGTGAATGATAATGAGGCTGAATGTCTTCTTGAGCCTCACATAGAAGAGATGGTGAATCATCACTTGTCCCTTCAGATAGATCGTGTGGATTTTCTTCCATTTCCTGATTGATTTCATGCTCAACCAACTTCTCTTCATTGTTATGACAGTTAACTTGAGTATAAAATTAATGAATTTCCTCTGATAGATCCTCCGGGTGCCAATTTATTTTTATTATATGGAATGAATGAAATCATAAGGGTATAGATTCTCTATGTGTTGACTCCTCCTCAATTTCAAATTTAGTGACCTCAAGATGGTTTAGGGGGAGAACTTCTAGATCTGAAAAAGGGTTTGTATCATCCATATCGTCTGTAATTGATTCCACATTGCATTCCTCCTTGTTTCTATTTGCAACCTGCTTGTAATTCTCTCTTAATAGGGAAGCACAAGATGTAGGAAGGGAGCTTAGTCTTCCTTGAAAAATTCCTACATTTTCTTCTTTGCAATCTTGCTCAGCATAAACATTTTGATTGTTATCTTTGCATTGTAATGACTGAGCATGTTCTTCCCAAGATAATAGTATTGGTTGTTTTGAATAGTCATATCCAACCTCAAATTTTAACTCTTCCTCTTTCCTTGTGCTAATCATATGCATTTCTTTGTTAACTATGTTTGTCAACATCTTTAGCTTTATCTCTGAAGATATCAGTTGCTCTTTATCTACTTTGTCCTTCTCTACTGCTCTAGGTTTGCCTCCCTGTTTAGCACATTGGCTTGCACATCAACTGCCATCCTTTACATTTCCTCTGGGATTGAAGGGTCCCTTTCTCTTATCTAGAATACCATCTCTGGGTCAAAGGCATCTGGGTAGTGCAAGAGAGCCCACCCTGGGGGTGGCTTTATCATAGAAAGTATTGCATGGTATACTTTATTGAACCTAGTTGAAAAGTGTTGTAATGTCTCTCATGGTTATGTTTTTAGATGATTATACTCTTCCATGATGAAAAAAAACATTTCCGAGGACCACCAACCTATCTAGGAAGCCTTGAGTGAATTAATGAAAATTGCTAATGCTTGAAGTTGGAAGATCTTTAAACCAACTCTTAAACTTTCCTTGTAATGATAAGGAAAACATTCTGATACGCACATCATCTTCTTCTACCTCAAACAGGTCAAGGAGATCCTCCAGACTTTGAATGTGTTTTTCAGCAGCGATTTTTGTATTTTCTCCATCAAATCTGGGCAGATTATTTGCAAGATTTGCAGGGAGGTCATGGAGGATAGAAGGTAAAACCAAAGGCTTGTATCTGTTTGGGACCTTTGTGGGTATAGGTAGTGAAAAAGGAGGTTTATGATTGTTTGAGATATCAGCGAGAGTAGGAGAAGTAGCATGAGGCTTATGTTTGACTAGGTCTTCCATATATGTATCTGGGGTATGCACGAGTGTATAAGAATGTTCATGGTTTGCAATTTGAGGCTTAGCTTTTTGAGGCTTGAGATTTTTCCAATGATCAATGTAGACCTCATCAATGTATTCTTGTTTAGGCTTAAAGTAGGATAGAACATAGTTACAGATAAAAACAATAATTTCTTGAATCTAATTTGGGTTTGAATACCCTCTCTTTCCAGGCTGACCAGTCATGTTTCAGGTTCTTCCTCTAGTGGAGTCTTTGTATAGAACTGATCTGAATTTGGAGTCACCAGGAGGATGATTTACAACTTTAAGGCTGGTTGGTTTCCACCATCAACAACCTGAAATTTCTGCAAGTTTTTAAGGTTTTCAGGTAGGGAACTTGCTTTATGGATAGGTATGCTAACCGTTGAGTTTTAGATCTAGGAGACTTCCTAAGGATGATTTCAGGATTTTCAACTGTTGCAGGAGGGTTTTCTATAAAGAAATAATTAATCCACAAAGTATTATTCACTGGGTTATTTTGATGTTTAATAACAAAATAAGTTTCCCAGTGGAGTTTATGGAAAACTAGTGGAGTCAGCAGGCCTACTAAAAACCAGTGGAGTCACGAGGTGGATGATTGTAATTGTTTTGAAGATTTTTTTGTTGTCCACCATCAAAAATTGGATACCAATCTTGAGATATTTTTTGGTTTTCTGAGTTCTTTATATGTTGTCCACCATCAACAATTGGATACCAATCTTGAGATATTTTTTGGGTTTTCTGAGTTCTTTATATAAAACTAAGATTTTTAATGAGTGTTCCCCAGTATGGTCACCATTATCTTAGGTCCCTGTAATTTGTAAGATTGGCAAGAACAAATAGGCAACGGTAACATCAAACCAAATTTGGAGTCCTAGGACCTAGCCTTAAATATATAACTTGTTTGATTTAGGATTCTGCTTTTAGGCTAGTTAAAATGATAGGGTTGTTTGTTTTGTTTTGTTTGGTTGGGTTGCTTGTCAAGAGAGACAGATATAGTAAGAGAAGTTAAAACCATTGGGCTATGGGGTCTGTGAAAGGCTTGAAAAGTACAACAACAAATCAAGGGTGTTTCATAGGGCAAGTTAACAAAGCCAAATGGATCTTAATAGCTTAGGTGGGTGTGAAATGAACATTAAATTGTGAATTTAGTAGGTTTAAAGGGAAATTAAGAATCCTTTAACATATACTAGAAAAATAAGAGTCTTCAATAACACTATGCTTAAGAAAGAACCAAAGGACAGGGCACACCATAAACTTCTTTGACCTAGCTTTATGAAATAAACTTTGAGATAGTAATCCAGCAAACCCAAGAGAGTAGGGAACTCCTAAATTATTCAATCAGACTTTAAAATACCTTCAAAGTGACTATTCAAGATGGAATAAATGATAGGGAAAACCATAAACTTCTTCAGCCAAACCATAATTAGTAAACTTCAAAGAAAAGGCCTTAAAAAAATGTTTCAAGCTACACTAAAGGATAGGGCATACCATAAAATTCTTTGAATTGACTCCACTAAATCATTTTTAAGACAACAAGCTAAGTGGGACTAGAGAGAAACTATTAATTCTCCAATCAGAACAAGAAGAGTAAAAAAATTGAACAATAGAGAGCAGACCGACTTAAGGTGCCTCTAACAACATATCTTAACCTAAATTTTCTACTGCATTGCAAGAGAAAAGATGAAAAATATGGAAAACAAAAGGAAACAAATATAATACTATGACAACATCACCATTTAAACAATTTCATGAATCCTGTGAATGTGCTTGCTCCATTATCATTCAATCCAAGACAGTTACAAGGCTCCAAAGCCAAAAAATCTTTACCACTCAAAGTCTATGTGATTTTCATCTCAAAAATCAACCAACAACAAATATGAAGCATACATGCAGTATTTATCTATAAAATGAGGAGTTGAAATGCTAGCTAGGGTTATAGAAGTCATTTATTACATAGTAAATATATTTTGACCTTTTGAGACCATGCAAGGCCCAAGGCAAAAATATCTAAACTCATTTATGGCAAAAATAGCTTCTAACATAACTATTTGAGCTAATTTTGGAAATTTTTTGACCTTAAGGCTCCAGAATATCTTTTGCAATAGCTCCTATCAAGGGCATATCTCCAAGGTACACGAGCACAACACGAGGCCAAACGCGCAATGCCAAGACTAGGAAAATGACCTGTTTTGCAGATGACTTTTGGAGGCCGTTTCGGTGTTCAAATGAGCTCCATGATAGCTCATTGGAAAGCCTGTCCTATCTAGGTTCTAAATATACAATTAGTTTCTAGAAGGATGCCCATTTTCCTAGTCAAAAACCACTTCTCCCAAGACTGCTAAACGCATAGTGCCAGTGCTAAAAAGAGGGCAGAAAGGTGTTTTTTGGTAGTTTTTGGCCTTTTTGAGGGACCAGTTTTACTCCAAATGATATGAAAGTTTCTGAGGATAATTTCTTTGTCATCAGGAACATGAAAATTATGATGTTTTATCAATTTGGTGCCCCCAAAAAGAGAAAAACTCCAGTGGCACTACGTGTTTGGCCCAATTTTTTGCAAGCCAAATTGTCAAAAAATCAAAATTTGCAAAAAATATGCCAAAAATGGATTTTTATTTGTTGATCAAGGTTGGGAGGCTTGGAGGGACACATCAACAAGAATGTTCAGTTTTTACTTATCTTTTGACTCATCTTCAGCTTGAACCTTTACAGGGGCTCCTTTGAGCTTGACACTTGCAATCCTTTTTCTTATGGCATAATGCTTTTCCATATTCCTCTACATGTCCATGTCTCTATTTTCCTTCTATAGTTGACCCTCTAGGTGTATGTTTTCCCTCTCCAACCAAGACACTCTATCCTTGTTGATCTCTATGGTAAGCAACTCACTTGGATTGAGTTGCTCTGCCAACTCTGCCTCTTTTTCTCTTTCTCGGGCTAAAGCCTTCTTCAGCCCAATTTCCTTTGGACTCTACCTAGGAAGTTGTTCTTCCTCATCATCATTGTCGTTATATCTATCGAAGGTCTCATCTAACAAAGACTTGGCCCTTCCGGCCTCTTTTTGAGCTCTGATTTCCATGACCTCGCTAATGGCCTGCTTTGTCTTCAACTGCTAGTTTTCCAACTCAAAATAGCTAATCACATTCTTTGCCCTACCAAGTTTAGCTTGAAGCTCACTAATCTTGGCATCCTTGCTTTTGAGCAACATACTAGTAACCCTCTCCTCATCCTCATCCTCAAGGTCAATTAGTTGAAACTCTTGCTCAGTTTCATGTTTGTCCTCCTCCTCAACAGTGATAGATTCTATGACCTCTTATTTTCCTTTATCAAACTATTTTGCTGATGTAGAAGGCATGGCCCCTTGCATCTCAAGTGCAGGAAACATATGCATGTAGCCTCTCTAGTATTTCAAAGGAAATGGCTCAATGTTACTCATTTTAGTGCCATCTATCTCAATGTTGCCATCACGGCTTGATGCTTTGTCATCATGATATGAGGGTGAAGGAATGTGAGTGGGAGGAGATGTATGAATAGTAGGAGGTGATGAAGGAATGGATGTGGGAGGATGAGAAGATGAAGGAATATCTTGTTGATGATGACCATGTGGAGTAGTGAAAACCTCATGGGCAATGAAGGTTTCCCATGGAATGTTCTTCTGCTGGAGTTGGTGCATAACTACCATATTAATAAGTGAATGATGAAAAAGGTTCTGCATTTGCTAATTGTAGGCTCTCTTTTACACTATGTAGGCCATTTTGTCAATTCTTCGGAAAAGATAATATGGTATATGCAACATTCTTACTCTAGTAAAATGCATAGGAAGCTGGATGTGGTATGAGTAGAGGTAGGAAAACCTTCCCTTACATGTGAAATAATTCATTATTATCCTCATCATAAGTGCATATCTATCAACCAAATGAGAAAAAGGGCAAATGGTTTATGATGGTCTTTATACCTAGGTTTAAGGTATGGTTCAAAGTAACTCATGTCTGGGTTTGCTGGCTTGAACCACTTCTCTCCCATGCTAAGTATTCTTGTAGCATCTGCAATGGCATTGGTGGACAACTCAAAGGTGACCCCGACAACATTAACTTGTTTTTCATGCAAATTGATAATGAATAGTATTGTTAGCTCCAGGTGGTTTTGGACTTGTTGTACTCTTTCACAAAATTCAAAGCAGCCTACATGCTTAAAACAAGAAAGAGTAAGAGGAGATGCCATAAGTTCCCTTGTATTGAGGGGTTCAAATCTGTTTATCTTCCCTCCCTTATGATCATTTCTCTTTGGCATTTTTTCCTCCATACCACTGTCTTCACCCTTAGACATTGTAAACTCTGTTTTGGAAACCTTAGGGCTGACGTGAAATGAGATGAAGGGAGGGTAATGAAATTTCATATTGAATCAAATGAAGGGGATGAGTGTGAATGGGTATAGGTGTAGAAAAAGAGTGAGGGGAAAAATAATTTAGTGACCACCCTCAAGCAATGCAATTTTCCTATCTATCACTGATACACTATCTAGGAGGATGAAATAAGCATATAGATAGGGATCTCTAATTTGTAGCTAGGGTTTGATTAGGATTTCATTAGGGTTTCATTTCCATTTATTTAGAAGTGATCAAAATAGCTTCAAAGTGGGTTATGGCATGCACTTACCTCTTATCGGTGCCTTAAAAGACTTGAGAAAATATTTGAAGACAATTTGATGTGATTTGAGTGGTTGGAAGACTTAGAAACCCTCCCTGTCCAACCGCAGAGTGCCAAGCATGAGGGCGCAACACCAAGCTAAGTGTGCATCACCAGTTCTGAGCACATAGCGCCAATGAAAATGAGTTGAGGGATTTCCAGGCAAGAGCACAACGCCACCTCCTAGGCACGCAGTGCCTTCAGAATTTGTATGGATGAAAAATGGCCAATGCACAATGCCAAATCCCATGTACACAACGCCAAACCAAACGCGTAGCGCCAAGAATATTTTCCAAAATTTTATCAAAAAGCTCATAAATTCTTCTCCTTGAAACTTCTAATGCTTTGCAAGGCAACCATGATTCATATGAAAATGTAAAATGGGCTTCTATAGACTTGTAGATTTTAATTTAACTTTGAAAACCCATTTTCTAATGTCAAAAGTCCTTTTTCTTTTCTCCCTAACCCTTTTACACTTTTTTGCATGTAGGTTTGCTGAAGTCATAAAGTTGACTTTTCTTTTGCTCATTGAGGTTTTTACAAAATGGCTTTGACAGCATGATCATCATAATCACTCCTTCTCATATATGTGATGACCTCAGCGGAATGAAAGGATAAGACCTTGATAAATGCAAAACCATAATGACCTAGTGGAAGTGCTTTTTGACCTCACTTTGAATGAGATTTTAACTTAAAAAATTTCAAGTGAAAAGAGCATTTCCAAAAGTGCTATTATGCTCAAGGGGACATGGGAATGAGTTAGCAACAAGAAATCTTAGAGGGAGGGTGGATTTTATTGATAGGGGAAAATAGGGAAATGAGGTTCTAAGTAGGAAAGAAGGATGAAAATGAGAGGTATAAGTCCATAATGAGTCTTTGAAGAGCAACAAGGTGATTTTGAGATGGCAAACTGATAGATAGGGAAAAGGTTTTATGAATATAATGAAGGGAGTGAGTTTTCTATAACTCAAAATATTCAAGGAATATTGTTTTCAGAAAACTATAACCATTCTATAGTCATCCAAAGATAGTGAAAAATACTAATGAATAACAGCCCCAGTGAAAGAGCAAACCAAGCCATTGAAAATAAAGCTTCACACTAAATATAGAGTATCTAAAGGGGTTGATTTTGATCACTTTGTATCTCCAAACCCTATTTCTAATTGATTTTGTGCATTTATGCTTAGCATCTTCATTGAAATAGAGTTTGTTTAAGTTCATTAGGTTCTTGTGATACCCAGAATAGGTGGATGAAAATATTTCCTATATCAATAACAAAGGCACGAAAAAGTACAACTCAAGAAGGTATAAGTTTCATTTCACATGAATTTTTTTTCTATTTAGATTTTTTTGAATATATTTAAATATAGTAGGTAAAAAAAATGATATTATTATGAAACTTTATTTGATTCAAAAACTTAATATAATTATATATTTTGGTAATATTCTAGAATCTAATATACAAAATATTTTTAAAATATAAAATTGACATAAAGATACACGAGCACTAACAATTTTGACAAAAATATATATGTTTTATTATAGAATAACCTAAATGATATAATCAGCTATTTGAAGAAGAATAAATTAAAATATTTAGAGGAGAGATGATTCCACACGCTCAAGTCATGCCCTTCTTCGATAAACCATTTATACCAAGAGAAATATGTTGTATTCTTACCAAAATTTAAATTTGTTATGACTTTCTATCATGTTGCTACAAAACAGAGAATCAAATTCTTAATTATTAAAATTGAAATTGAAATTGTGACAGGTCTACGAAGCCTCTAACTAGTGCGAATGAACCTAAATTTCACTCAAATCGTCGTACAAGAAGCTTCTCATAAAATGGGCGAACACCTGAAAGTTGCAGCATGAGGGACAGTGGCCCAAAAACACATCATTTAGGCAAATTTTTTTGAAACAACTTGTTTTAATAAGCCAACCCTATATGCAATTGTGTATTTATTGTAATAGTCTTTTGGAAGCTTGCTTGAGGTTCACTCAAGTGAATTGCTTCTGTATTTAGTAGCTGCAAATTAATTTCCAATGTCTATAAATTTCAATTGATACTGATTTTTTAATTTAGCTTTTTCTTTTTAATGTTGTATATGTGTTTTTCTGTAACGTTATTCTATTATGAAATTAATAAAAAGCAGTTATGTAGAGCAAAAATCATTTAAAACGTGTATACATTTATGCAGAGTGAAAATCATTAAAAGCATGTATTTAATTTTCACTTCATTTTTATTATTGGAACACTTGCTTGTATTTAAATAATGATGGAAAAGGCTCTCAATATTTTTAATATGATAAATGAAGAAATAAAAAAAATTGGTGTGTTTAAATGTGGCATATTTTAACTTATAACTTGTAAATAAAATGGTTTTTTTAAACATTTTTCTTGGTTAATTTTAATCAAAGCTTTGCTGATATTTTAAAAATTTAAGTTTTAGGTTTTTTAATAAATAAAATTAGAGTTCTATGGAGGAATATGTTTATGCATTCAAAAATGTATTTCAAGTATCAAAAAATTGCATTCTAGCGAAAAAACCTATTTAATCTATAAATTAAAGTACGCCTCCAAACGTCATTGAAAAAAAATAAAATATCTTTAATATGATGAATAAGAAAATAAGAAATAAGAAAGTTATAACACATGAAAGAAAAAATAAATTCTAATCAATAATTAAATTATATTTAATAATAATTAAATTATGTTAAAAATATGTTTATAATGATTTAATAATTGAAATTACAATGTTTAAAAATTTAAAATTAGTTTATATATATATATATATATATATATATATAATTTTTTTTTTAAATTTATGTTTTTTATTTTCAGGAAAGTAGTTTTTTTAGGTAATGTATAGATAGTGATAACTATAAATGTCCTAATGCAGATTAGAAAATCAAGAGCAAAACATTTATATTTCAAGATGGTTTTGGATAATTATTTTTCCTTCTTATAGACCTTCAAAATAGTAAACTTTCATTTTATATGAAAAATATTTTAAGAATAACAATTTTAGTTTAAGAACAAAATTATTTAATTTTAAAAAACATAAATTTATTTTTATAATTTATAAAACATAAATTATGAAATTTATTTGTTATGTTGAACTGTTTACCAATATTTCATGATTTTTATATGGAATGTTAATTCAATATCATTAATTAATTATAAAATGTTTTATTATAAAATACTATATACTTTTTTAAAAATAAAATGAATTATATTTCAATAAATTAAATTACAATAAAATATTTTAAAATATTCAATTTCAAAATTAGTGTGTTTTGAACTCTAGATAAATTTCAATGTCTATAGTATATCATGATGAAATTGCTTGTTGGTCTTCTTTTGCAAGTTTTAAAGATTCATAATTTCATCATCATATTATATTTATGTCATAAGGCATTCCTCTTTGAAAACAACTTCCCCATATGCCACTATCTACAACTCTGTAACATCAGATTGAATGTTAGACGATTGAACATTTGTGTGCCGTGAGATTAGTAGTTAGAAAAAAATAGTTAGCCAACATTAATAGTTAGAGCAAAAGCTACATAGATCCCTTTGTGTCAGATCTACAAACTTTTGAAACCGACTATGTTCCTCTTTGAAAACAACTCCCTGAGCTGCTACTGTCTAGAACTCTGCAACATCGGATTGAATGTTAGAACACTGAAGATTTGTGTGCCGTTAGATTAGTAGTTAGAAAAACAGTTAGTGAGAATTTAGAGTTAGAGAAAAATATACATACATCCCTTCCTGTTAGATCTACAAACTATCGAAACCAAATTTCCTCTGTGTGTGATTGAAACTAGCTCTACAAAGCAATAGATTGATTCATTCCATATTTATTTGAGTAATAAAGAAAGCAAGGTGTGCTTGAAATATTTTTCATAAGAGGAATCTTCTTCCATTGTGTACAACTCTGCAACATAAAATTGCATGTTAGAAAATTGAATATTTGTGTGTTGTTAGATTAGTAGTTAGAAAAAAATAGTTAGCCAAAATTAACTGTTAGATAAAAAGTTACATAAGTCTTTTCCTATCAGATCTACAAACTTTCGAAACCGACTTTCCTCCATGTGCAGCTAAAACAGGCTCTACAAAGCAACAGATTTAGTCATTCCAGATTTAATTGAGAAATAAGGCATGTTTGGTGTGGATGAAATGTTTTTCATAAAAGGGTCCTGTGCAACGTGAAATTGGAACCAACTCTTTCATTTTGATCGCACTATCCTATAAGAAAGAGACTCTCTAACAAAAACACTAGTTTTTCCCTTCTCAGGGCCCCTCACGAAGGTGGATAATCGCTTTCCCTTTCCCCTAATATAGTGAGTGATAAACCAACCATTTCCTCCGTTTTCGAAATCTTTCTCTGTTTTCAACCTGGTGGAAGTACAACCATTTGTTCTCAGTTCACAATTGCACAACAACATCAAAGACAAAACAAATTTTGACAGGGAATTGGAGGTTTCGCTTCCTATATTGTAATAATTTTTGGTCCTAAGCGAAATGCTTTAGCTTATCTTAATTAATTTTTCTTTATTATTGTTGTTAATGAAAGCATGGGAAGAAAATTTTCCCAGTTTCCCTAGTTGTTTGGAATCAGATTAGGATATGCGTGTATTTTTTTCATTAGTTTATGTGTGCAAAAATTATACAGAAAATGGAAAATCTTTATTGACATATTACTAAAAATGTGAATTAGGAAAGGACGCTAAAGACAAAAATATAAGACACATCCATGGAGTCTGAACCTGCAGGGTTGCATGTATCGGTACAATATCCAAGTGTCATCTCAATAATTGGAAATGAACCCCAAGGCTCATAACACTCTCTCATTCGAAGGATTTCGAAATATTTTTCTAAATTTTTTTGCGAAAATTTTAAACTTATCGTCATTGATTTTCCAATTGTGATGAATAAATTAGTACCATAAATTCAATTCTTCTAAGGTATTCCATTGTTAACATTCAATAGAGTAAGACAATAAACCTTTCCTAATGTAAGTTCCATGCAAATATTTTATTTGGAATTTTAATCAAAGATATAAATCTCTTACACGTGGATTGTATTCAACATTGATGGGATTCAATGAAAAATACCAAACTAGTGTCTTCCACAAGGTACCAATTTTGACTATAATTACTTTTATCCTATTTCCCAATAGAAATTTTAATTACCTAGGGAACTAGGATCGCTCAATTTTGGTTGTGGTTTCATTGGATTTAGAAAGAGCTACTAGATTCACTGAAGTATCCTTGGTGTGGATTTTTCTTAAATTATTTGTTTAGCATTCAAATTTTCAAAGTGTGTCTAACTTTACTATTGTGAAAATTATTTTCATCTCACTCAAAATGATAATTAAAGGAGGATTGGAGGATATCAAATGAGAACAATAGCCCAAAACATAAATTGCCTCATTCAGAGGATAATGAACAACATTGAAATAATAGAAGTTGTGCTATTCTTATCATATAAAAGGAGGTAATGGTGATAGATTTTGATTTCCCAATTATCAAAAAAATAGTAAAGGTTTCTTCTATAACACCGTGCTTTAAATTTGGAGTAATTTTATACATAAGAAAAATCCATTTTTTCCAAACTAAATAGTTTTATAAATGTTATTGGGGACTGCCAGCAGAATGAGACCTGATAAAAGGTTTTGGTAAAACTCAATTTGTACAACTTGTTTTAGCTTCGTAATGCACTCAAGAATCAAACCAAACAATTGGTTCATGAATTAATCCATGTTCGTGAGGTTAACTCTATAAGATTTCTTAAAGTATCTTGAATTTCTCTCATGAGATTGCATCCAACCAACGATATCTGTTGGAGGTTGTTCGAATTTACTAATGGAGAAGGTATGGTTCTGATGAGAAAATTGTAGTTTCACTTTAGTAACCACTACAAGGTTTGACTGGAAAATTTGGAAGTTAAGAAAATCAGGAAATTACACATCTAAGGAGGGTATAATTTTCTAGTGAAGGAATTTATCTTGGGAAGAGCCAATACCTTCTAGAGAAGAATCAAGAATCTTGATAGAATGAAAAAGGTAAAATTATTTTTTTGGGAGATGGTGCACAAGAAAAATCCCAATGTAGAGAATTTGGTGAAAAAAAATCCATGTTCCACCACGATGTGTGTTATGCCTACAAGTTTAAGACTCTACCCCTCACTTATTTCCCTTTTGCTGTAGATGTTTGGAGGTCATCTTTGGTCCCAAATCGTAACTTGGAAAGCATACAAGACACATGGGAAGCAATGTTTCTTAATTGGAAACAAAGACTCCTATGTCCATTGAAGATAAATATGGTAATGTCTTGATGCTAGATGGCCATCCCAATTTTTCTATTCTGGGCAATGTGGGTAACCTGAAATGAGGTTATTTTCAAATATGTGTAGCCGAAAAAAAATATAATAGCTTTCAAAGAAATGTAAATGGTATTTGAAAAAATTGCATCTCAAGGATACAAAGAAGGCGATTTAGAGGAATTATCCGAAAATGAAAAGAATTGGCTGAAACTACTTCAACCTCTACTTCATGTTGGCAACTTCAGATATAAGAGACAAAAATCCAAATCAATCTCAATCAAAATGCAACCTGAATAATTCTGGAATTGGATAAAAGTATTAGCAAAACCATCCCTTTTCTTTGATGGTGCCTCTAAAGGAAACCCCTGGGAGGTAGGAATGAGAGGATTTTTTCTCACCTCAATGAGGAAAGAGTTTTAAAGTTTTCTTGGGGACTAGGGGTGTCTACCAATAACCAGGAAGAGTATTATGCACTTTGAAAAGGATTGGAAATTATTTTCACCAATGATATTTGATAATTAAAGGTATTTGGAGACTCCAAGGTTGTCATTAAGGAGGTGTTAAAATAGGATGAGAAAGATGATCCATGGTTACCTCCTATCTTGCATCGAATGAAAAATTTGTTGAGTTTTTTGAAAATGTGGAATTTCATCATATTAAAAGGAATTTGAATGTTGAAGTTGACTGCATGGAAAACCATGGAGTATTATTGAAGCATGATGTATCAACAATATACATTGAGGAAAAAATAATCAAGCCAACCCATAATGTCAAGAAACTAAACATAATTAACTTGGTTTCATAAGATTATTAAGCTCAGGACAAGAGACTAGATTTCAATATTAATATGGCTAAAACTGGCTCTACAAATCAATAGATTGAGTCATTCCAGATTTATTTGAGTAATAAGGCATGTGAGGTGCATTTGAAATGTTTTTCATAAGAAGGGCCTATGCAACGATAAATTGGAACAAAATCTTTTATTTTGATCACACTATCCTAAAATAAATAGACTCTCTAAATAAAACACTAGTTTTTCACTTCTCGGGGCCCCTTCAGAAGGAGGATAATTTCTTTCCCTTTCCCCTGATCCAATGAGTGGTAAACAGACCATTTCTTCCATCTATGAAATATTTCTTTATTTTCATCCAGGTGGAAGTACAACCATTTGTTCTCGATTCACAATTGTCAACAACATCAAAGAAAAAAAAAAATTGACAGGGAATTGGAGGTTTTGCTTCCTATATTTTAATCATTTTTGGTCATAACGTTATCCAATAAGATCTTACATCAGTTCAAATCAACAATGAAGTCCAATTCATCTTTATTTCTCTAGTGTTCTGACGTTGGTTACTTCATAGCTAAATGTTTATGGGGTTTAAGCATGTCCATTGTATTAAAAGGTGAAAATAACATGTAACAAATGTCATGGTGCTAAGGTCATGAAAGGAGCTAGGTTGTATGAAAATCCTATGGTCCTAAGCCTAAGTGGTAACCTATATTCCTAAGCCTAAGTCCTAACCCTATGTAATGGTATGAAACGATGTGAAAAAAAAACCTAGTGCAAATGTTTTAAAACTATGTAATGGTCCTAAATCCAAAACAAAGTTTAAAACCATGTTAAAGGCTTTTCGTACTACGTAATAATACCCATATGTTACAAACCATATATTAAAGAGTCTAACCATAGCAGTCTTAACTACACGGGAGAAGACCGTA
The DNA here is from genome assembly GCA_034641835.2 of Pinus albicaulis. Classification (NCBI taxonomy): domain Eukaryota; kingdom Viridiplantae; phylum Streptophyta; class Pinopsida; order Pinales; family Pinaceae; genus Pinus; species Pinus albicaulis. The sequence continues at coordinate 405,787 of JAXQQM020084600.1, read as the reverse complement.
TGGTAGAGGTTGTAGGACATGTGAGCAATGAAATGAACGCTTAGTTGAAATGTTAATGTTTCACTAGGGGAATTTTGAGGTCTAAAATGGGCCTCCTAATGAAATAATAAAATAATAGCTAAACCAATAAAATAATATTTAATAATTTTTAATTCACTTTTTCCACCACAATCCATGTAACCATAGTTACATTTAATTCAAAAGTTGTACCAAAATAAAATTAATAAAAAAGTTTTATTGATGTGACTATAAATAAGAATGAACTTTTCAAGAAAAATTCATTATCATTGAACAACTAATGCATTTGTCCTTTGTACTTAAATAACTTAAAATAAAATATAAATATAAATTTATAAATTCTTGATTATATTATATGCTATTAATCAAAATTTATATTATTTAAATTGTATAATAACATGTAACTAATATACCATATAAAAATAATATAATATAATATGATAAATGTATAGGGATATGTATCATTTCTTTCAAGAAATATGAAATCACAATAATATATTTTTATTCAAAAAGTGTGAAATGAAATTTATTATGAGTACTTTTCTTTGATTTTAAAAGTACTTAGAGCACTACTATGTTTAACCATGAGTTTTTGTCCACCATGGAGTATGTGACAAGTAAGTACCTTTAACTCAAGCAGTGTCACCTCAACCATTAGGGATGGTGTCATCTCCTAAAATGTGATTGGCTCTCATAAAGTGAATTTTGATTGTACATCTTACTTAGGAGGCCCATTTTAGACCTCAAAATTCCCTTAATGTGACCTCCGATAGATGCAACCATCGAGTTTTGTAAAGCTGTCACATGGAGGAGTCAGCACATAATTACATCGCCTGCTCCAAGCTACTGGACTTAACCACCAGGTGGCAGTCAGGGATTAGTCTGCCGATCTGTCACATGGAACAGTTAATAACTTTCCACCAATTGCAAACCGTCAGAGGTCTATTCAAAATCTTTGGCTATGTTAAAAAGTTATCCACCATGTAACAAATTGTTAAGTGTTTCATTTTCATAAGAATGAGAGGTGCTTATCCACCTAATCACATTAAATTGCTCAACTATATTATATATTTGGCCCAAGAGGTTCGACCTGAACCTGGCCTGCACATTATAAACCACCATTGCTCATGATGAATAATAGAGTGTTTTTGAAGACTTGAAGTCAAAATTCTGTAAGAGAGAGGTAGTTTTTTTTTCGATGTACCTTGGTCATCCGAAGGTGGAATTGGGAACCAAGATAGGTGTTGGAAAGATAAGAGAGAGAGATTTCTATTGACAGAGACTAGAGGTGCCTGTGAGGATGTTATTTCTGATGTATTTTTGTGTAAATACTTCCTTGGATCAATCATTAATAAAATAGATGCCCATCTTGAAAGCGAACCTGGAGACGTAGTCCACTAGGGAAGAACTCGGTAATCAATGTTTATTGTATTCTATCTCTATTATTTGCTGAAAATTCATGTTTAATTAAGATTCTTAAGTTCTGGATTAATTCGTAAAATGAACTGTTTTCCTTCAGTCTTCTACACTAAGTGATCAAGTTAACAATCAATTCACTATTGGAAAATATTTAGTTCTACTTCAGTAATATTTCCGATCTATTTCAGATAATATATTTTGGTATTAGAGAAGGTTGTGTTGTAGTATTTTTGAATATTAACTAGGTCCAGGTTGCAACATGGAGAAGAAACGCTCGAGGAGATAGATCCAGAAGTTAGAAAGTGGAAATTCGCTCAACGATCAACAACGGGAGGATCCGATGCAGGTGAAACTCCTAAAGTGAAGGTCATGGGTGAAGAAAAAGTTTAGAAAATGTTTTTGAACATGAAACAGATGTTGGGAGAACTCTATGAAGATAAGAGGGTGAGAGATGCAACTTCATATTTGAAAGAAACGAAGAAGGAAAAGGAAAAAGGAAAAGGAGATAAAACTCCTTCTCCTCCATTATTCACTATCATCATAATCATCTTCTTCTAGTTCATATTATAAAATAGAAAAGAAACCTTATAAATCATCTCTTTTGAAACTTTATATAAAATTTGAACTACCTATTTATGATGGCAAAATGAATCCTGAAAAATCTAGATAACTTGATTAAATAGTTGGAAGTGTATTGTAGAATTCAGAGCATTTCTGATGATAGAACAAAAATTAATTTAGCTTCACTTATAATGGGGGGAACAAGTTTAATCTGGTGGGAAAGTAAAACTCAAGTAGATTTAAAGAGGAAATGATCTCTTCATGGTCTAAGTTTTTAAAAGCTATCAGAAAATATATCTAACCTTTGGGATACATGTAGCAAGTTGTTATTGATTTATATCATTTGAGGCAATGTAAAGGAAAAAATGTTCAGGAGTTTAGGAAGAAAGCTTTGGCACTTGGTATTCCATTGGATACACGTGAAACTTTATTAAATTACATTGGCAATTCACATTATTATTTAGAACATATGTTATTGATGTTTAATTCTAATGACTTTGATGAAGTGTGTGTTCAAGCCATACATATTGAATCCGGTGGAAAGCCATTCAAGTTTTCACAGAAAGCATCCAAACACTTGTAAATCAAGGATTCCAAAAACAACAAGAGGAAGAACAGTTCAAAGGGAAAGAAAACAACGAAAGCTCAGAAGGAACGTGAAATACCTACTTGTACCCATTGCTAGAGGATCGGACATGATGAAGCCAGATGTTGGAAACTTCACCCAGAACATAGACCAAAGAAGTTCCAAAAAAATAAAGGTGAAAATAATGCTAATACAACAATCCAACAAGATTTGGGCTCTGACTTAGGTGATGAAAGGAAAATAACCGCAATAGTTTCAACATGTAAAAGTTTTGATGCTAGTTCAAGTTCTTGTACTTCTGCATCTTCTTCAAACATAAATAATCTGGATGAGGATAAAATATTTGAATTATTTCACATAAGCTTAACTTCTAAGAACACAAAAATAGATACATTTTTTTACAGTGGATCATAGGAAAATTTAATATCTGAAGCATTAGTTAAGAAATTGGGTTTGGAGACACATAATCATCCAAGACCATACCCATTAGGTTGGCTAAAATAAAAGACTCAGATTAACGCCACAAAGAAGTGTCGTTTAAAATTTTCCATCACAACTAATTACATTAATGAAGTGGATTTAGATGTGATTCTACTAGACATATGTGGAGTAGTGCTAGGAATTCCTTATCTCTATGATAGTGACGTTGTGTTTCATAGGAAAGAGCATAAATATTGTCTTAATAAAGATGGGATTGAATACATTCTCAAGGCACATAAAATCAAAACACACTTGGATTTAGTTATTGCTAATTAGATGAAGAGGCTAATAAGTTAAAGTAAAATATATGTACTCATGGTTGTAAAAGAAAAACAAAAGGATAGACATGATGCTTTTTCAGGTTATGACTCTCAGTTTAAAGATAGTTTGGTTAAAGTGGTAGATTATTTTCAAATTCTATTTAAAGAACCAAAACATCTACCTCCAAAATGAGAAATACAACATGAGATACAATTGATGTTTGATTCTCCTCTTCCTAACGTTAGAATGTATCGCATGTTAGTTATATAGAAAGAATAAATAAAGAAACAAATCCAAGAGTTGTTTGATAGAGGCTCCATTTGACCCTGTTCATATCCATGTGATTCACCCATAATTTTGGTTACTAAGAAAGACGAGACATGGAGAATGTGTGTCGACTTTAGTGCCTTAAACAAAATCGCAATAAAAAACATGTATCCTCTTCCCAATATATATTATTTACTTGACCAATTGAAAAATGTTGTCTATTTCACTAAGTTGGATTTGCATAGTGGGTATCATCAAATTCGCATTGCAGAAAATGACATATGGAAAACTACATTTAAAACTAGGCAGGGACTATTTGAATGGTTAGTGATGCCTTTTGTTTTGTGTAATTCTCCAAAAATTTCATGCGGGTTATGAATGATGTATTCCGTCCATACATTGATAAATTTGTCATAATCTACTTAGATGATATCCTGATTTTTAGTTTCAGTATGGAAGAGCATGTTAGGCATGTTAAACAGGTCTTTGAAGTGTTGCAAAGGGAAAATTGTACTTTAAACTGTCCAAATGTGAGTTTGGGAAAACTTCATTGATGTATCTTGGTTACATAGTTGGAGGTGGTCATTTGAAAATAGATCAAGCTAAAATCAATGTGATTGTTAAGTGGCCAAGGCCACAAAATGTGACTGAAGTTAGGAGTTTTCTAGGTGCAGTTCAATATTGGAGAAAATTCATTTCTCAGTTTTCTTTGATTGCATCACCGTTACTTGATTTAACATATGATAAAGAAATATTTTATTTGGTTGAAAGTGTTAATAAATGGAAACACTAATTAATGGGTAAGGAAATAGTGATTCACATAGATCATCATCCTCTTCAGTACCTTTAGTCTCAGACTAAGTTGCAACAATATCACCATTACGAATGGATGGCATTTATTCATCAATTTCACCTGGTAATTAAGTACAAGAAACGTGTAACAAACAAAGTAGATGATATGTTGTCTAGACCATCTTTGAATGCTTCAGTAGTGCTGCAGAATAGTTATTTAAAACTTGAAAGTTATTTAGAACAATATATTACAGATGTTGATTTAAAAGATATTTATAAATCACCAACTCATGGTACTCAGGTGGAAGAAGTAAATTTTCATGTTCATGACGGGCTGTTATATCATCTCGGTAAGTTGCGCATACCACAGACAGAAAGGCGCATGTTATTCGGAAAGCACATTCTTCTCACATTTCACAACATTTTGGCATTAGAAAGATAATGGCACAAATTCAAAGGTATTGCTACTAGGCTCATATGTATAAAATAATTGTTAAGTACATTAAAGGATGTGTTATGTGTTTGACAAGAAAACCAAGAAATTGAAAGATTGGCTTGTATATGCCAATTCCAGTTCCTTCACCACCATGGGACAACATATTGATGGTCTTTGTTGGAGGACTTCCTATGTCTATGAGAGGGCATGATTACATGTATGTTGTGGTTTATCGTTTCGGCAAGATGTGCATTCTTGTTCCATGCAAAAAGAAAGTCACTGCTAAATGGAATTCACATATGTTTGTTCAAAATTTATAGGTTCATTTTGGGTTACCTACTTCCATTATTTCTAATTGAGACACTCGATTTGTAGGAGAGTTTTGGTCCACTTTACAGGGACTCATAGATACAAAGACAAGGAAGAGCACTAATTTTCATCCACAGACTGACGGACAGACAGAACTGGTGAACATGACAGTGACGCATATTCTCCGAGGTTACTAAAACAAACATCCTAATTTGTGGGATGAATATTTACCTTAGGTGCAACATTCTTACAATCAAGCCTTACATTCTTCGACTAAGCAATCACCATTTGAAACATGTTTTGGTTATCTACCAAAATCACCAATGGATTTCATGTTTGGTGAAGAAGATAAAGTGGATGGGCATGATGATTCAAATAAACAAGTTAAGTTCATTCAACGGATACAACAGATACATGAAGTAGTGTAGGATTAGTTAGAGAGAGTTAGGCCAAGTAAAAAATGCACCATGACAAGCATCGAGTGGATCATCATTTTTAGGTCGGTGATCAAGTATGGTTGTATATCAGTAAAGACAGGTTGAAAGGTGAAGGTAAGAACCTGAAACCCATCAAGTATTTTCCTTTCAAGATTGTGGAAAATATTGGAAATAATGTATTCCTGTTAGATTTACCTCCTTACATGTGTATCTGTTCAGTTGTAAATGTAGAAAATCTGAAGTTGTATGAACCTCTGATGATCATTAATCGAGACGAAGATACACAAATTCCTACTGTTAATGATTTAACACTTGAGTATATGAATGAGTTGCAGGAAGATACCATCTTGGACATGAAATTCGCACTTCAAGGCATGGAGATGTTGATTATCTTCAAGTTCGACTCAAGGGCATGAATTTGAGCAAGGTGAGGTGCATGGAGATTGGAAAAGTGAGGGAGTTGTACCCTCACCTGATATCTGCTTAAATAAAACTTTTTTTGGTCCAAAATATTTCAAGTGGAGAGGGTTGATCCAGGAGGATCTTGCATCAGTTCAAATCGACAGTGAAGTCCAATTCATCTCCAATTCTGTAGTGTTCCGACGTTGGTTACTTCATGATTAAATTTTTATGGTGGTTAAACATTTTCATGGTATTACTAGGTGAAAATAACATGTAACAAATGTCATGGTGCTAAGGTCATGAAAGGAACTAGGTTGTATGACAATGCTATGGTCCTAAGCCTAAGTGGTAACCTATAGTCCTAAGCCTAATTTCTAATCCTATGTAATGGTATCAAACCATATGTAAAAAAAACCTAGCACAAATGTTTTAAAACTATGTAATGGTCCTAAACCCAAAACAAAGTTTAAAACCATGTTAAAGGCCTTTAAGACTATGTAATAAAACCCATATGTTACAAACCATATATTAGAATAACCGCAGTAGTCTTAACTGTGTGGGATAAGACTGTCGAGTGGAGGTTATAAGCCATGTGAACAATAGAATGAATGCGTTGTTGAAATGTTAACGTGTTGACCGCTAATAGCCGCAACCATCGGGTTTTGTAAAGATGCCACATGGAGGAGTCAGCACACAGTTATATCAATTGACCGAAGCTGTCGGAGTTAACTACCAGGTGGCAGTTAGCTGTTAGTCCGTCAACCTGCCACATGGATTAGTTAACACTTTTCCGCCGATTACAAACCATCCAAGGTATATTTATAATATAAGTTCTATTTTTGGGTTTTATATAGTTATGCGCTATGTTAAAAGTCATCCACCATGTAACGAAGTATTAGGTGTTTCATTTTCATAAGACTGAGAGGTGCTTATCCACCTAATGACATTAAATTTCTCAAACATATACCATCTTTGGCCCAATAGCTTTGACCTGAACCTGGCCTGCACATTATAAACCACCATTTCTCATCATGAAGAAGAGAGGAGTGTTTTTGAAGACTTGAAGTCAGAGTTCGGTAAGAGAGAGGCAATTTTGTTTTCAGTGTATATTGGTAGTCCAAAGATGGAATTGGGAACTGATATAGGAGTTGGAAAGATAGGAGAAAGAGATCTCTATTGAGAAAGAGCAAAGGTGCCTGTAATTACATTCAGTCTAGTGTGTTTCTGTGTAAATACTTCCTTGGAGCAATCCTTAATAAAAAGGACGCCAATCTTGAAAGTGGACCAGGAGACATAGTCCACATGCAAAGAACTTCGTAATCAATGTTTTTTTGTCTTCTATCTATGTCCTTTGCTAAAAATTCATGTTTAATTATGCTTATTAAGTTCTGGATTAAGTTGTAAAATCATTTTTTTTCTTTCAATATTCCACACTAAGCGATCAAGTTAAAAATCAATTCACTATTGGAAAATATTAAGTTCTACTTCAGTAATATTTCAGATATATTTCATATAATAAGAAAAATTATTTACTTTATCTTAATTAAGATTCCATACTATGTTTTTTTAATGTTTTTTTCTTTATTATTGTTCTTTATTAAAGCATGGGAAGAATATTTGATAGGTTTTCCCTAGTTTCTCAGAATGATATTAGGATAGGTGTTTGTTGTTGTCGTTATTTTATGTGTGCAAAAGGTATACAAACAATTAAAGAATCTTTATTGACATATTACTAAAAATTTAAATTAGGAAAGGAGATTGAAGAGAAAAATATAAGACACAACCGTGGAGTCTGAAGCTAGAGGGTTGTATGTATCAGTACAATATACATGTGTCATCTCAATAATTGAAAACAAACCCTAAGGCTCCTAACACTCTCTCATTTGAAGGATTTCCAAATATTTTTCTTAATTGTCTGCCAAAATTTCAAAGATATCGTCATTCATTTTCCACTCGTGATGAATAACTTAGTACCATAAATTCAATTCTTCTGAGGTATTCCACTGTTAACATTCAATAGAGTAAGGAAACATACCTTTCCTATTGTAATTTCAATTCACATATTTTATTTGGAATTTTAATCAGAGATCTAAATCTCTTACACGTGGATTGGATTCAACATTGATTGGTTCAATTAAGACTACAAAACTAGTATCTTCCACAATGTTCAATTTTGACTATCATTAGTTTTATCCTATTTCCAAATAAATTTTTTAATTATCTAGGGAACTAGGATGGCTCATTTCCTGCTGTGGTTTCAGTGGATCTAGAAAGATCTACCAGGTTCACTGAAGTATCCCTGGTGTGGATTTTGCTTAAATTTTTTGTTTAGCATTCAAAATTTCAAAGTATGTCTAGATTTACTATTGTGAAAAGTATTTTCATCTTACTTAGAATGATAAATAAAGGAGTGGAAGATATCAATAGAAAACAATATCCCAAAAAATAATTTTCCTCTTTCAAAAGAGACTAAAAAATGCAGAAATAATAGAATTTGTGCTATTATCATCATATAGGAGGAGGTAATGGTGATAGATGTTGATATCCAAACTATCAGAAAAATGGTAATGGTTTCTTCTATAACATCGTGCTTTAAATTTGGAGTAATTTGAAAACATAAGATAAATCCACTTTGTCCAAGCTAAATAACTGTGTAAATGTTATTAGGGATGGCCAACAAAATGAGAACTGATATAAGGTTCTAGTAAAACTAAATTTCTACAAATATTTATAGCTTCATGATGCTCTTAAGAATCAAACCAAACAATTGGTTCATTGATAAATCCATGTTTGTGAGGTTAGCTCTACAATATTTCCTAAAGTCTCTTGAATTTCTCTGATGAGATTGCATCCAACCAAGGTTATATGTTGGAGGTTCTTCAAATTTACTAACTGAGATGGTATGCCGATGAGAAATTTGTAGTCACACTCCAGTAACCACTACAAGATTTGACTAGAGAATTTGGAAGTTAAGAAAATTATGAAATTACACATATAAGGAGGGTATAATTTTCTAAGTAAGGAATCTCTCTTGGGAAGAGCCAATAGATTCTAGAGCAAAATCAAGAATCATGACAGAATGCCAAGGGTTAACTTATTTTTTTGGGAGATGGTGCATGAGAAAAATCCAACTGCAGAGAATTTGAAGGAAAAAATATATCCATGGTCCATCTTGATGTGTGTTATGCCTACAAGTTGAAGAGGCTACCCCTCACTAATTTCCCTTTTGTTCTAGATGTTTGGAGGTCAACTTTGGTCCCAAATCGTAACTTGGAAAGCATACGAGAAACATGGGAAGCACTGTTTGTTAATTGGAACAAAAAATGCCTATGTCAATAGAAGAAAAATATGGTAATGTCTCGATCCTAGATGGCCCTCCCAAATTTTCTATTTTGGGAAATGTGGGTAACCCGAAATGAGGTCATTTTCAAAGATGGGTAGCAGAAAAAAAATACAATATATCTCAAAGAAATGTAAAAGGTATTTTAAACAATTTCAGCTCAAGGTTACAAAGAAGGCAATTTAGAGGAATTATCGAAAAAATGAAAGGAATTGGTTGAAACTACCTCAACCTCTACTTCATGTTGGAAACTTCAGATATAAGAGATGAAAATCCAAAACAATCTCAATTAAAATGGAGCCTCAATAATTCTAGGATTGGATCAAAGGATTAGAAAAAAAAACTCTTTTCTTTGATGGTGCCTCGAAAAGAAACCCCCCGGAGGCACGACTAGGAGGGTTTTTTTGTCACCTCAATGAAGACAGAGTGTTAAAATTTTCTTGGGGACTAAGGGTGTCGACCAATAACTAGGAAGAGTATTATGCACTTTGGAAAGGATTGGAACTGACTTTTGCCAGCAATATTTGACAAATAAAGGTCTTTGTAGACTTCAATATTGTTATGTAGGAGGTGTCAAATTACCCCAAGAAAAATGATCCATGGCTACCTCCTATCGCGCATCGAATGAGAATGTTTTTTGAGATTTTTGACAATATGGAGTTTCTTCATATTAAAAGGAATTTGAATGTTGAAGTCGACATCATGGAAAACCATGGATTATTATTAAAGCACCGGGTACCAAGGATAAAAAATGAGGAAAAAATAATCAAGCCACCCCCATAATGTCAAGAAACTCAACAAAATTAACTTGGTTTCATAGGCTTATTAAGCTCAGGATAACAGAACAAATTTCAATATTAATATATGATCCTCTTGAATTAAGTTTCATGCTAAATAAGGATCAAGGGAATCATCATATTAAAATGGAGATTTAAGCCTTCATGTCCACCTAGAACAATGAAGTAATATCGGATCCAACATTGAACAAATGGATTAGACAAGATCTGATTAATGAAGAATTTGAAATGTGTGAACTAATTTCCTCTGCTCCAAAGTACTAGTTTGGCAGTGGCGAGTGCTTCAAAATTCAGAGGTCCAGTGCTGGAACTTTAATGGACCCAATGCAAGTGTCTTTGGTGAGATCATCAACCTTCAATGTGGATATATATATATATATATATATATATATATATATATATATATATATATATATATATATATATACTACGTAGTGTATTATGGTGTTTTTTGGAGAGTTTGTGGGAGTAATATTTTCGGAATTGTAGTGTATAGTATAACCAAAATCTTTGATGCAATGGGGCAAAAATACTAGAGAAATGGAAGCCTCATAGCATAAGTTTTAAAAGGTTCTGCCATCAAAATAAATTATTATAATTCCAATCATACCCATTTCTTAAAAAAAAATTAATACTCCTTTGTTATTGACAATAATAACAATTGGAAATAAAGTTATATTTTAGTTTTTTTTGTGACTTTTTAAATTTTTTAGCAATATGAGATTCATGATGAGGTAAGTGTTTTGGTACTTAAAATGGATAAATTATTATCTACATGTAACATCGATTTAATATATATGACAACACTTTATTAGTGATAATCAAATACATGCAATATATTAAAAATCAATGATAACACAAATTTATTGTAATTAAATATGTACTAATTTTTTAAATAATTTTTTAATAAAAATAAAAATAAAATAAACATATTAACCTATCTCAATACTCCAACATATTTACAAAATTTCCACATATATATATATATATATATATATATATATATATATATATATATATATATATATATATATATATAATTGTAATAGATAGGTATATGCCTGAAATTATAAAATTATTGGCAAATATATATAATGACTTGGTAACAAAATATAAATGTTTTTTTATTTTTATTCAGAGGATTTTTCATTTCCAATAATGGATTAGAAAATCGAGTGAACCCTTGGATGGAAAGAGGAGGGCAATCACCATCCGGACAAGCGGTGCAAAAAAGTCTAACTAAAATCAAGTGGAACACTTGTCAACCTAAATTATTTTTCGAGCTAAAAGTGCTACATGACTTACTATTTAATATAGATGACTATAGTCTATTAGTAATTATAGATATTATGACTAGTATAATAGCATTTAATCAAATTACACTATAAGGCTTTCTCTTTTGAAAACAACTCCCCAAGTTGCTACTATGTACAACTCTACAACGTCAGATTGAATATTAGACAATTGCAGATTTAGGTGCCATGAGATTAGCAGTCAGAAAAAAAGTTAGCTAACATTAATATTTAGATAAAACACTACATACAATCCTTCCCCTCAGATCTACAAACTCTCGAAACTTACTTTCCTCCGTGCGTGACTGAAACTGGCTCTAGAGAGCAGCAGATTGAGTCATTCTGGATTTCTTCTAGTAATAAGGAATTCGAGGTGTGGTTGAAATTTTTTTCATAAGACGGTCCTGTGCAATGAGAAATTAGAACCATCTCTTTCATTTTGATCACACTTTCCTACAAGAAATAGACTGTCTAACTGAAACACAGTTTCTCCCTTCTTCGAGCTGCAGAAGAAGGATAATTGAGTTTTCCCTTTCCCCGAGTCTAGTGATTGATAAACCAGCATTTCCTCCATTCTTGAAAATCTTTATTTGTTTCCATCAAGTGGCGGTTACAACCATTTGTTCTCCATCCACAATTGTACAACATTATCAAAGAGAGAACAAAAGTTGACAGGGAATTGGAGGTTTCACTTCCTATACTGTAATAAATTTTGGTCTTAAGTGAAATGTTTTACTTTATCTTAATTAATATTCCATACTAGGTTTTTTTTATGCTCTGTTCTTTATTAAAACGCGGGAATAACATTTTCCTAGTTTTCCATATCTTCCCAGAATGAGAGTAGCATACATGTGTATTGTCATCATTAGGTGTGCAAAAATTATACATACAATGGAAGAATCTTTATTGACAAAATACTGAAAATGTGAATTAGGAAAGGACACTAAAGAAAAAAAAATAAGACATAATTGTGGAGTCTGAAGCTGGAGGGTTGTATTTTAAAAATATTGGCATCACATCCATAATGGAATCATTACCGACTCACTCATACTTTGACTGTGAAGTTTGGCAGTTCAAAGGTACCATAAAAGGATAATTGTGTAATTATCATGTTCGTCAAATACATATTGCAAAATGCGAGGTTGAAGAGATACATTGTATGAAATATTGTTTTACTACTGCAACAAATTAAAATAAATCGCCAAAAAAAGGAGGCTACACACATATGAGCTTTATTTTTGTCATCCAGTATATTGATATAACGACATAGCATATGAAACAAAAAATGAATACAACGTAGAAAAAAGGATATGTTTTCTTAATGTGAAGAGAATGAATCTTCTGGACCAAAGGAGGAATCTGAGAAGCTTTAGCTCAATATAAAATTGTTGTACAACACTTCAAGAATTGGAATATGGGGATTCAAGAATATCAGATCCGGGAACTTGGGAATTTAGAAGAACGGGTCTCAAGAATTATACCTTTACAAAGGGGATAAGACATATTGATGTAGAAAAAGCTGATAAAGATGAATATTTCGATTTATGTTTTGGTTGTCAGTCGGTTGATCATTGGGATTCTAGCTAGAAGTGGGGTCTTGGAGAATAACTCTCCAATACATAACTACAATAGGTTATCATTTAGGGATACTGCATTAGATTGTAGATCGGTTATGCATAAGTGTTATCAGGAATGACTAGTTGTAGGTTAATGACTTAAACTATGGAAGTTAGTTGTTGTTGAAGTTACGGGTCTCTCAGTATAGCTCTAATGTGTTTGTGAATAAATGGATGTATCTATAAATAGATTATAGTGAAGTATTTTAGGGTGCATAACTTTGATTTCGTGTTGCTGCATTTCACATTTATATTAGAAAGTCATTATATTTTAATGTAAATCGATAAAAAAGGTTGTTTTTGCCCCAAAAATAAAAATAAAAAAATGGAGTTTTAAAAAACCCAATAAAAACACCTCTTTCCTAGGTTTCTTGAGCATCCTACTGGCATACATCCTTCGGAAACCGATATCTCAAAATTGGTATAAATAGGTTTTAGAAAATCATAATTTCTCATATATAACAGTACACTTACCATATGGGTAATCCTTCGAGTAGCGTATGATATGCTTCTAGGTATCAAGGTTAAGTTTGATATTTAGTTGGAATTATCCTGAGACAAGTTGTAAAAGGGAATGTCGTTGTCCATTTGAATCTAAAATCGATGCTGCAAAAAACAACTAAAAAGATTAGATTCCTCCAATTTTTTGCAATCAAAAATGAAAATTAGGTTTTTTATATGCATATTATATTAGGTTTTCTCAATGCCAAAACAAAGTCAAAATGTGAGAAAGTGGTAAAAATCTATAATATTTTGATAAGGAAAACAATTTAATATTAGAAAAGAACACTTTTTTTATTAAATATTTTCCATTGGAACTTGAAAGAGCATCTTTGAAGATTGAGAGGAAATCTATGTTGGAAAGGTTATAGAATATGTAAATTTGGCATAATGTAAGTGATTTATCTTTATATTATAACATTTAATGATGTTTTGTTTATTAATTTTTCTATTAAATGCTCTTATATATCTCAGGATTGAATTTATTCCTTACGACCTTTCCTTTACAACATCTGGTGCAATTGCTAGTTAATATTAATATTAATTTCAATTTGTCTTTACAAATATTAATATGGTTATGGATTTCATTAATTTAAAATGAAAAAAAAAGTTATAATAACCATTTAAATAATATTAACATGTTTTGATTTGTGAGAAATGAAAAAAAAATTATGATAGTAGTTTTAACTTCGAAAATATAATACTAATTATAAGTTTTAAATTTAATAGTATATTTATGTTATAATATATAATATATAACTTAGGTATTATAGATTATAATATATAATATAACTTTAAGTTTTTAGTTATTTTAATTTTAATTTTACTATTACTCTTACTCTTACTATTAAGATTAAGATTAATTTACTATGAATATTAATTTGAATACTCATTATTAATATTAATATTATTTAATAAAAATAAGGATATTCATTACTTTTAATATTAATAATATTTAAAAATGTTAATTATTAATATTAATAACATTTAATTAATAATATTAATATTATTAATGACATTATCATTATTACTATTAATAATATTAATATTAATATTCATAAATAATATTAACATCATTTAGAGTTAGGTGTTAATATTAATAATATTTTTAAGTCTGATAGACCAAAGATTGGTCTCAGTGGACCACCACCACCACCATCATCCGTAATTTTTAGTTTTAATATTAAAATTAATATTAATATTAATTACTTAAAGTATTAATACAAATTATTATAATTATTAATATTTATATAATTATTATTACTATTATCAATATGAATTTTATATTAATTTCCGGGGAAAGATTACTAACAATTGATATTAGTATTTTATAATTGTTATTAATATTATATAAGTGGTAATATTAATTTAGTGAGAATTAATGTTAAAATATTATTAAACTAATATTATTAAACCTAAACATAATATTGAACCTAAATAATATTAAATATAATATTTGAAAATATAAACCTAATATTTGAAAACCTAAATCAACTATTAATAAACTTAATATTAAACGTAGTTATAAATGATTATAACATATCTCGGAGAAATATTAAATATAAGTATAGTGTATTATACAACATTGTACAATATAAAGTACAACGAATTATACAACATTAATTAGATGGAAAAATTACTAACCATTGATATTAATATTCTATAATTGTTATTAATATTAATATTAGTTGAAATATAACTATTAATAATCATTAATAATGCTATTAACCATTACTATACAAACCTCACATTATTATAAATCTAAAATAATACTATTATTAAAACTAACCTAAAATTATTATTATTAAACTTAATACTACAAACTTAATATTAAACCTAAATAATATTAAATTTAATATTAAAATTAATATTTAAAAATATAAATATTTACTAACATGACTAACACTTAGTTATATAACATTGTTTACTAACTCAAATATCACCATAATTTTGCATCATTGATCACTTATACTTTTGATAGAAGTGGATTTTCAACCATTAGATTTGCGATTAATGAATGTGATGAAACATTTAATTGCTAGTAAACTTTACATTTTTTAAATGAAATACATTATTATGGTAAATTGTAGTTATTTCAATAATACAAATTACTGGAAGATTGAATATTTTGATGTGATAATTTTATAGATAAAACACAAAGTTGTCATAGATAAAATTACTCAAGGCAAAATTTAAATAAAATTAGGTTTCTTCAATACTTTGAAGATGTCTTCCTTATACAACATTATTTATAAAAATTACTTCAAATTATAAAATCGATTCTTTAAAACATATATAAGTTCAATCATTTAAAACATACCTAAGAAGAGTTGTTTCATTATGTAATTAGCACCACACCAATACTTTAATCATCACACTGTGAAAAGTACCAATGTTGAATTCCACAAAACGACAATACGGGTCGCTAAGAATATACAAATTAGCTAAATAGGTATATAAGAATTATTTATGAACCACTTTTTAAATGTTCCATAAATAACAACCAAACAAACTACAATGTTGTAACTGCTTGAATTTGAAAAGTATCATTGGAAAAAATGTAGTTTGAATCCATTTTGGTTTAATAGTTGTTATTGTGGGTTGCTATAATAGATCAAAATATTTATGTAGTATAGTTTTCAACTATTCATTGTAATTAAATCTACAATTAAAATTTTAAAAACAACCTAAATCGCAATGCATATTATCAATCTCTTAATTTATCCTTCCAAACAAAAATATAAATAACTAACATAAAGCCATCTCCATCTTATCATAGAAGAAATAGTTTTGATCTCTTCAAGGATGGAATATTATTAGCATAACTTCATTTTAAAATTAATGAAGATGTAAGATTATTTTTTTCTAATATATTTAAATTCAAGGAAGATGAAATGTAGTTGATTTTTTAATTTATATCTCAATGTATTTGTATTTTAATAGAACCCAGAGATAATATTCATATAGATTTAGTGTAAACATGATGAAAATGTAAACAAATTTTAATTCTTATATTATTAAAAAATATTCATTTTGAATTAAATGAAGATTTAAAATTGAATTTCTTCTCATTCTTCGAAGGTAATTATATTCTAGTGCTATTTGCTAAAGCATCACTCCCACTTCTGGAAAAACAAATTGAATAACATACAACACCTCTTGAAATAGAAGCACAAATATAAAATATATTGTAAATTGACTATAGAAAATAAATTACAACCAAAATGTAAAAACCAAACCATTATTTCTACACCATTAATATCACACATCCAACAACACAAATCCAACAACACAAGTAGTTTGCTGAAGCTAGAGATTTTCAATACTTTTTGAATGTTGAATGCAATAAAAGGCCAAGGTATTTGGAATAATTTTTTAACGTTGAATACAAGGAAAGACTCATCAGATATCTATTTCAAATTATTCCGTAGTAGTACCTAACACCGATTTAAACATTTTAGAGATTGTTTCTTAGTTTGCATTTATCAAACTCTTTTCACTTGAATTGCATGACATTTCAGTGAAATATTCATTTTATCAAATTTTAGTTCAAATTATAACTATTATAGTTCCTAACACACAATTTAACACCCAATTTAGAAATTTTCTCAAAGATTTCTTCTTCTTTTGAATTTATTAAGCTTCATTGTGTTAATTTTACTTCATATTACCACTATTATAACAATAAAAATGCAAAAATTTAATATATTCTCTTACATCTTTAATATATTCTCTTACATTGTCATTTTTTATACACTACATGAATCAACTATTTTTGCACAAAAATTTCGAGGACTACACTTTTATATGTCTCTACAATTATCTAGATGACACGAAACAACGAATCAATTTAGATAAAAAAGTTGCATGTTCTTTTTGTTACTTCTCTACATATTTTTATTAAGCACAGATCTACATGATCCATCAATACAATGCAATCAAACCTGATCTCTTCAATTAAACCATTAGTAACACAGATTTAACCATTTATTGAATATGTCATTGTGATTTAACCATTTATTGAAGATAGCATTGCAATTTAAAAAATTAGGAACATCTTCTTACCCATTTATTGATGAATGTGCGAAACTCAACAATTTTTTTTGTACATCCATACTTGAAATTTCCATAAGCACGGCCATATATTTCTGTCAATTTTCTAGGGTTCTATATAGGCGGCAGCATGGGTACGAGCAATCCTTTCTAAGTGTTTTTCTACAACTCTAGAGAGGGGAGAATAGAACGAGGGCTATTCATTAGAATATAATGAAATGGTTAAATTGATAGACATGTTAATGAAACCGATGGAAACAAGCAAAGGACACTTGTTATTTGGAATTGGAGACATGTCATCAAAATTTTGAAATTTAAAATGATATCACACGTTTCCACTACTATGATACGTGTCTACAATTTTTTTTTAATCCTCTCACTTCATGTTAATCTTAATAGGTGGAAATTTACAAATGGCATGGTAAATTTATAACCAAGGTTTGTAAAAAAATAATTTAAACATGGTTTAATCATATGATTTAGATATGCAGGGGAGTTAGTGGTGTGAATTCCATCCATTTATATAATGGAGATGACGAGAATATACTGGAATATTTAAATTTAAACCATATGATCAAATTGTTTAATTAGTAAAATTATTAAAGTATCCAATTCCAATAGTGGGGACACATATCGGTGTAATTAATAAATTTTAAAAATAGTTTTTTAAGAATAATTTTAATTTAATAAAAATTAAATGTTCAAATTCTATCAAAATATCATCACATGGCTTCAATAGGAGAGAAATACCATACCATGTGCATTCATATTTAGGGATATATATTGACGTAAAAATGACATAATATATTGGGGGATATATAGGGGTAAAGAGTTTTTATATTGGCAGGTAAAAAAAATGGAGCTCAAAGTTAGTGAAAAATATAAAGGGCATAAAAAATGCTAATGAAAAAATGCATACCTACAATATTTGGTGAAAGTATGGGTTTTTTAAATTGGAAGGTGTATTCGATTTGTATTGGTACTGTTAGGGTCCCATGATTTGGCTGATAGGTAAGCCAAATGACAGTGTAATATCAAACCAATCTTTGGAGCCCAAGGACCTAGCTTTCCTGGACTCAGAGAGGGCTCTCTCTATTTGTGTAAGGGATGTCTGTGTGTTTGCTTATTGTGTTCTGATTTTAGGCTAGTTATGAAGTAGGTTTTTTTTTTTGTTTTGGTTTTAAGGTTGTGAGGGATGAAACTGATCAAAGATATAAGATAGGTAAAAAGATGTCAGATCAACTGGGCTATGGGGTCGAAGAGGTCAAGAAATCTATCACATGGTGATACAAGGTTGTTGAAGGGCTGATTTGATTCGAGGTAAAATGGATCTTTGGGCAAAATGGAGTAAGATGGACATCAAGTTTGTGAATAACAAAGGATTCCAAGCATAACTAGTTTAATAGCTGACACAAACATGGTAGGACAAACCATTAATCATGAGAAATGTAACTACAAGCTAATAAATACATAGCAATAAACATTCAAGCCATGCATAGAGATATATAACTCTCTAAATTTGGGAAATGGCTATCAGACTTTGGAGAAATACACTTAAGACAGACAAACAACTCAAATCTCTATGCCGGAACGTCTAAACACGGTACTTCAAGTTATTGGGCACTTTGAAAACAAGATTTCATAGTCTTAGGCAAAGGGCAAGATCAGAACAAGACCTCCTTAGTTCAACAAATGAAAATCTAATTAGTCAAAGAGAAATTTCATGGATGGAGCTATGGCTAGCCATGAGTAAGAAGGGCATACTGTAAATCATACTTAGCATGCATAAAACCATGAATGAAACAAGCAACAATATCCTTAAGTTATTAAAGAGCAATCAAGAATTCTTTAATGTGACTAAGAATGAATAAAACATGGAAGCTATGAAGAAACAGGAAATTTGAGGTGCCTCCAAGGGCATGTCTCAAATTTGTTCTCTACTATCCTATAGCAAGAAAGAACATGGATTTATGAATGAAAACTAGGAAAAAAAACAAAGAGAGAGACACTATACCATTCTACCAAGTCATGGAATCCAACAACAATCCTCTTTCATCATCCAAGAACATCTAAGAGACTATCCAAAAGCATGAGACAAGTATTTCTTCCAAAGCTTATATGACCATATATTGCTTCTAGAATCTATTCATCAAATTCAGCCTTGTTTACAATGAAAGCCTTTGGAATATATAGGCCAAAGTGAGGAAAACCTCTTAGTTCAACTTGCAATCTCATTGGCCTATCCAAAATATATTATTTTGTCCTTGAGGCTTTGTAAAGCCCAAGGCACAAAATATCTCATAAAATATCTAAAAAATGCTAAAAGAGGGAAATAAATTGACCTTTCATAACTTCTCATGTACAGAAATAGCTAAACGCACATGAGGAAAGATCAGTTTTGAAAGGTTCAATTTTTACAAAAATACTCAAAAAATACATCAGCAAAAGGTCCCCTGACTTGCAGGCAACTTTTGGAAGCCTTCCCGATGTCGAAATGAAGCCCATGATAGCTCTTTGGAAAGCTCTGAGTGTCTACTTTATGAAAATGTTTAGCTTTATCTCAACTGACCAATATACGTCCTCAAAAAATAGACCTATGTGTAAAAACCCAAAAAATAAGCCTTACTGATAAACGGGGCAGAGTGTGGAAAAAGCGAGTGTTTTTCACCATTTTGGGGGAGAAAATGATCTTCAAATGTTCTGAAAATAATTGTGTATGTGCTCCTGAAATTATGACATCCAATGATACCATTTTCATCCTTTGATGATGCACCAAACTGAAATGGCGATGCCCATGAGTTTTGGCGAAAAACCCAAAAATGACAAAAAACCAAAACATGTCGAATTTCACTCAATTTTGGTGAGCAAGTCCCTCAAGGATTTTTAGAAATACTTATAGAAGCTCGGGCCAAAATTCCAAGCCTAAAGGTTTCTCTCTCCTTTTTTCTCACCGAGCGCTCTCTTTGGGCAATTTTGAGCTTTTCTTGGTTTTCTTCTTTGTTGTTTGGCATTCTTAGCTTTGGTGAAGAAGTCACGGCCCCTTGCCTAGGAGAGGCAGCTAGCACATGCTTTGGAGAATGCCCTTCATGATCCATGTTTTGTATTTGCTTGCCCTCATCATTGCCTTCTTGAGGGTTGCCTTGTTTGTCTTTGTCAATGCCTTCTTTATGACTATCATGCTCTTTCCCTTCACTGTTTTGTACTTCATCACCCTTATGCTTATTGTTGTGCTGGCTGCCGTTCATCACTGCCTCACTGCCCATCACTTTGCTCTTCATTATCACTACTATGTTTAGACTCTTTGCCTTGTTCCTCATCATCACTAAAGTCATCTCTTCAGTATTGTGTTTGAGCCAAGATGTTTTTAACAAGACATGTTTGTGGTTTTTGAATGGAAGTATCCTTGTGTTTTTGGCACCAAAAACCTCTTTCCTTCGATCATTGTTTTTATCCTTGCTTCAGCCAAGAATTTTCTTTCAACACTCACAGCAAGGATATCTCTATAATTTTTACAAAAAATCCCTATCTCCAATAAATGTCTCTCTTTGTGGTTTCAGATGATCAAAGTAGCTTTGAAATCAATGTTTTAACACCCTTGCAAACTGATTTAAAGACCTCAACCTAAGTCTGCTTTTCTCTTAGAGACTAGGTTTGTTCTAGGTCATTTATAGCATAGGAAAGATTTTCAAATTAGCTCCTAAAAACTCCTTCGTGGTACTGCATTATCCTTCACTATTCAAAGAAAAATTCCTTCCTTAAAACTTGCAAAGCCCTCATCATCTATCACTGTTTTGAGTTTCTTCATGGCGCTGCTCTTCATCACTGTGTTCTTCTTCACCTTGCTACCTTGCCTCACTGTGCTCCTTTTCAGTGGAAACAGGCTCAAATCTCTTGTGCAGGACACTCCTGCTGTCTTGCTTGGGAGGCATCTTGTTTTGAATGCTCTCTGCAACACCAAACTACCTCTAATGGTTTTTTTGAAATGCTTTCTCAAACACAATTCTGTCTTCTTTTTCAATCACTGTTTGATCAAAGAAAATTTGCCTCAAATGCTGTGTGAAATGTTTCTTTGATATCAGGTCTCTGCTCCTTCCAAATCACTGCTTTTCCCCTTTTGTATGCCAATCAACAAATAGTTATAATGACAAGCGCATAGTCAAACAAAAGGCACACACAATCAAAAGGTCACTGTGTTTGGGTAAGGTCACCAAGCTCTTTGTGTTTTGGTGTGAGCAAAAACAGCCTTGTAGCAAACAAAACACCCCTCCTAATCAAAAACACTTCTCTTGTACTTCACTGTTTCACATTCACAGGCAGAAAAGACACCTTTTAATTGAATTAACAGTTTCAGTCACTAAATTCTGTTTCATGGAACAAAGGAGGAAACACTGGTTTTTGCTTTTTACCACACAAGGAAGAATTTTGAAAAGACACAACACTCATACAATGATCACTGTTGTTGAAATTAGGCTCACTGTTTCACTTTTCAAACACTATGTTTCTCCCTTTAAACACTGCCTCCACCTTTTAAGATTGTTTTGAGGGCAGTTTATTAGGTTTGTTGACATCAATAAAAACCCACCACTTTCACTATGTCAGTGTTGGGAAATCATAGCCACTGCAAGCTCGGATCTTTAAACAAAAATATTAACCCTCCTTAACATTGTTTTCATCAATACATATAGCTGATAGAGTTTAGCTTTGTCCTATCTCAGTTAGGGTACCTCCAACAATTTGACAAACCTCTACTACTATGTATATTTTGACTTGTAGTTTTATGCTTTTAGCACTGTATTGAGGGCAGTTTTTTAGGTCTTTGACATCATCATAAACACACCATTATTACTATGTCAACCTTGGGCAATCGTAGCCACAGCAGTCTCGGATTTTCAACAAAAATTCAACCCTCCTTACCACTATTTCCTCCACTACATATAGCTGACAGAGTTTGTAGTTCATCATAGTTTTGAGGAAAGATTTTTAGGCCTGTTGAAACTATTATGAACACTCTACCAGCCTCCCACCGTAACAAAATTTTTCAACATTTACCAAAACATATTGATTTATATCAAGTGCTTCATTTTTTCAATCACCATCTAGCAGCTCGAAAACATCAAGGAGGTAAATGAGAATACCTTAAAAATGCTTAAGGGCCCTTTTTGATTGGTTGAGCAGCTCTAAAAAGAGTTTTTTTGAAGGTTTTTAGGTGAGCAGCACGTTCAAAAGCAAGAGAGCCGTGCGCTGCTACAGGCGCGCCATGCATCAATAGAAAACCCTTGTATTTTCTCTCCCAGGCACGCCGCGCAATTTTTCAAACGCACCGCGCACTTTGCAGCCCGTTTTGGAGGCCTTCCCGGTGTTGGAATTGGGCACGAGATGGCTTGTTGGAAATATGTGGAAGTCTACTTTCCAAAACAACTTGAATTTTTTCATTTGGTGTCCATTTGGTTGTTCAAAAATTTATTTTCCCAACACTGGTCAAAACTGGTGAATCCTGGTTCAGAAATGCATAGTGTTGTTTGTAGGCCACTTTTGGATGCCTTCCCGATGTCAGAATTGTACCCGAGATGGCTCGTTGGAAATCTATGGAAGTATAATTTCCAAATATGCTTTATTTGTTTCATTTGGTGTCCATTTTGGTGTTCAAAAATTGACTGTCCCAACACTGGTAAAAAATGGTGAATGCTGGTGCAGAAAAACATAGTGTTGATTGCAGGCTACTTTTGGATGCCTTCTTGTTGTCAGAATTTGGCCTGAGATGGCTCGTTGGAAATATATGGAAGTATATCTTCCAAATATTCTTTATTTTTTTCATTTATTGTTCATTTGGGTGTTCAAAAATTTACTGTCCAAACACTAGTCAAAATGGTGAATCCTGGTGCAGAAATTCTCCCGTGACATCTGTATTTTTTACATTTCTCACAAACCATGATACCTGTGTAAAAACGGAAGGAATTTTCTCTTCTTGAACCTATGAGGGACAAAAACCTCTCTCACTTTTGTAAATTTCATCTCTGTTTGGTCAGAAAATCATTTTGAAACAAACTGCCCGGGCACTCCTTAACCTTTGTCTTTTGCAACCTTTGTCATATTGAATGGAATGTTTTTTTTTAAATCATATGGTAATTCATAGTTTGTGCTATAGGAAGCTTTTTTTTTTAAACTATGATCAAAACCTCTATTTCTGAATCAAGGAGATCATCACTTTTTGAAACCACTAATGTAACCCTTTGGAACCCTAATGCCATCTTGCTGTGTGTCCACCAAGATTTTGTTCCTTTATTCTCTGTGGCTGACTGTAGTGAAAATCAAGGGACTATTTATGTCAGTCAACCCAACCTTTAGACACAAGGAAAATAAACGCCTTTTAACTCACAAAATTCAGCTTACAAAGCACTGTTGCAACCCTTTTAAACCTATCATGGGGCCTTTCTTTTTATCTGTTGATGAGGATACTTTGATATGAACATGAAACTTGTTTTGAGAATCTTGTTAACCATTTGTATCAGGTGATTTTCATGGTGAAAACCTTGGAGAGCTATCTCTTTGTTTCTATGTAAATGAGGTTTTAAAAATAGTGAAACTTCACTCATTTTACCATTTTTTACAGCAGTCCTTTTGAAATCCCTGTCATACTGAAATAAATGCTCTTCATCCTTAAAAAATGGTGGGCCCTCTACTTATTTATGAAGGAGGCCTATGTTTGATGACTGTCATGTGTCTTCTAAGAACTATATCTTTCATTCGATGGGGACATTCTTTGACTGAAAGTGAAACATTGTTTTATCACACCTTTGGCCTTATGAATAAGTTGATTTGCTGTGTAAAGTTTTTTGAGGAGCTGGTCCTTTATTTCTTTGTGAAGGAGGTCTGCAACCTCAAATCTGGAATCCAAAATCCATTCTAGTTTGATTTCATCAGAGTCCATTCCAGTGCTAATTTGCTTATCAAGTTTTGATGTGACATCCCTACAACTTGCAATGGTGTATGAAAAAGTATAAACATCAGATTAACCTATTGATATGCAGATGCTTGCATGCAACACTTTTCATAACCTCTTAAAAATGCTGGCCAAAGTACTTTCCCATCTTGTGATGTAAAATAGATTGAAACATTTGTTGAACCTAAATCTGTTAGCAAAATTTGTTGATCCTAGCAGCAGCCTTCTTCTTTATGATTTCTTCAGTTCATAAAAGAGACATATCTTTTTGAAGTTGTTCCAAATGTGCAGTCTTTTCCAATAGAAAAAATACTCAAGCACACTTTTAAAACCTGTTGATGCATCCTTTGTTTTATCTCTTGGAAGGAGGTGGCCTACAACAACCCTGAAATCATTTTAAAAACATGTTGGCCCTTTTCTTGTTCATGAAGGAGGCCACATCATGTGTTTCTAACCATCTGCTCTTTTGTTGGAGGAGGTTATCAGCACCATGTTTTCTAACATTTTCTCTTTTGAAGGAGGTCATCATAGTCATGATATTTCATCTATTTCCAAAACTGTGTCATCTTTCCTTGAAATATATATCTCTGCTTTTTGGACAACTTTTGACTTTTGAAATATGTACTCATGCTCTCTTTTCATTTCAGCTTTCCATCTACTTAATGATGGCAAATTCCTTCAACATGAGAGACTTGTTTGGACTTGTCTCTTTTCTTTTGTTCGGATACTGTTTGTCATTCACTTTTCACCCTACAGAGGTGCAAAAAATATGACTTTGAACCTTGGGAGCTCCTTTGGTGTCTTATGGAGATTTTTCCCAATCTTAAGCATATTCTTTTAGACTGTGAACATGCTCATCTCTTTCTGTATTAGATCTTTGTAGAATTTCTTCCGGATTGAGACAACAAGACCTCTTAGTGGCGCGACCTAGGGGTATATCAAGGTTCACTTTTGCAAATTAAGCGCTAATTCAGGGCTGGTTGTTATTTAACAAAGGATTCTAGCTCGGGCTATTTTGTCGAGGAAGGGATTTTCTAAAGCACCACTACCTAACTTAGGGTCAACTTTCATTGATTTCTGATTGTGTTTGACAAGAAGATCAAGCATAGGAAGGGAGACACTTTGTCAAATATTGGACAGTGAGTTTCATGAGAACCATAGTAGACCAGCAAGACCAAGATAGCTATAGACAGGGATATTTTACTGAAACAAGAAATGACTTTCAAAATTAAAGATTGCTTTAATCATAGGCTGATAAGGAGGGCTAGGAAAGAAAAAATTTGTTTGGGGGTTTTCTAGATGACAAATTGACATATGGAGATCAGCTTCTAGAAAAATTAGCTAGGAATGTAGTCATCAACAACAGGAGAAAAATTAATAGGTAATGGGTTAAATAATGTGATTAAGAGCCATTTTGCAATATATAGTCAAAAAATGCATACCTATAATATCTCGTCAAAGTATGGGGTTTTTAAACTAGGATGGTGTATTGGGCTCATATTGGTAGGGGGTTAAATAATGTGATTTTTAGAGCAATTTTCCAATATGTAGTCAAATTAAGAGTATTGTTTAATATGTGATGAACACACGTGATATGTTAAAGGCTCATTGAATGAAACCCCCGTAAATATCATAAACATTAAATTATAATTAAAAATATAAATTTATTAATATATTTAGAACCTCTAGCACCATAACATTCTCTATCAAACAAACAAATTAATCAATAATAACAATACAATAAAATTTTAGTAAAAACAACATATTTTAAATTAAAAAATGAAATACCAAACCTCATAAAAATGAGATCAACGATTAATATATATATATATATATATATATATATATATATATATATATATATATAATAGAACTCTAACATAAAAATCAATAAAAAATCCATCACAACAAAGGTGAATCCCACGACCACAATCTTTACCAACTACTTTGACTCTTAATCAAAAATCCAAATTCCACCAAAACACCACCCAGATGAACACTCTAAGAACAATGGAAAAAATAAACGCTCTAAAAACAATGGAAAAAATAATTTAATGGTTAAATATTCACTACTAAACCAAGTCACTCACAAGATTATATAGATAAGTAAACATTCACTACTAAACCAAGTCACTTCCAGAATTCTTTATGTATACACAATGAAAAAAACCACTCTTAATGTAGCACAATGTATAACGCCTTTAATGATTCGTAATTACATTCTTAACTTAAAATATACACTCTAAAATACCACTCACAATTAGATAACACAATAACATTTCCTAAGACTACACATAACACAAAGAAATAAAAAACTCCAAATCAAAACAGCAAAGAAAAACCAAACACATTCTAAATCAAAACAACGAAGACTACCAAGCAAACTAACAAAAAAAACTCCAAATCAAAACACCAAAGAAAACCCAAAAACATTCTAAATGAAAACATCAAAACAACAAAGACTACCAAACAAAAAAACAAACTTCAATGCAAAACTAAATCCACTACCATAAAACTAAATTCACCACACAGTAGTCTCATATAGCACTTGCCTCGTCACCCTATTGCCATAAATACATCATCAATAATAGGGATCATTAGAAAAACATTTCACTAAAACAACCCAAAATTTATCTTTCTACAAACATTAGCAGCCGTTATATATTAAATGTATCACACAAAGGTTAATATGCGAGAGCCACAATTTGAGCTTTCAAGTACATAATATTAGATTACATGATATTAGATTCATCTAACTTTATATTTATTTTGTACATGCACGAAGGATGAAATTTGTTGAATTAAATATTATAAATTTATTTTAGATTTTAAAAAGTTTGTATCTTAAAAAATTTCATGTCTACACACTTGGTAAATGTAGAGTTAAAATAGATGTAGGCTAATTTAATTATTAATTAATTATAATTATTTATTTTATGTGTTTTTTTATTATCAATTTTAATTTTACTTTATTTTTTTTGAGTCAAAATTTTAAATATTACATCTTTAATATATTAGGACTAAATGTTTACATAGGAGTTAAGTTTACTTATAAAATTTAAATATAAAATATTTCTTTAATAAAAAAAATGAATAATATATGGGGTAATTTTGGATAAACTATAATATTATAGTATTATATGTTACTCAATATTTATTATCACCTCCACCCAATAAAATGTGACCAAAGTGGGGGAAATACTGATTAAAATATAATATTATTACATGTTACTTAATATTTCATGTAATGGTTCACCCTAAATATTACATTTTACTCAATATTTTCCTCACCCCTGCTAATTTATTGTTGAGTTTGTTTATTCTCAAACTTAAAATATAAAGAAAAAGTATAATATGAAGTGAAGTAGTTAAGGGGAAATATTGGATAAAATGTAGTATTGTAGTATTATATTTTATCCAATATACCTCCTCCTCACACCATATCTCACTTTAAGATATATATATATATATATATATATATATATATATATATATATATATATATATATATATATATATATATAATTTAAAAGAAAGGTGCATGTAACAAGCATGTAAGATTTATAAAATTTCTTTTAATTTAAAATTTAATCATAGTTTTAAGAACAATAATGTATATAATTATATGCAAAAAATAAAAAATAAAAAATTGAGATTTAACTTTAATAATAATAAAGATTATTGCATTAAATTTATAGTCACTATAGTACGAGACACGACTCCTTTATCACAATCAAAATCAAGTTTTAATTTTTTACTTGGAGGTCACATAAAGTCAAAACCCACTCTGATACAATATGTAGAAACCCCAAAATTTAACATGCAACCAATTATATCAAATATGCAATTGATAATCAACACCCAAACTATTAAAAAGCTAGCATATACATTTTAGAAAAATCCAATCAGAGACGACTTACCTGTAGCGACGATATTCCTTGTGTTTTCGGAGTTGAATGCTATTTGAATCCTGCTAACCGCAAAAAATTTTTGGGGACAACTCTCCACCCATACATAGGCTCAGCTGTATGTAACATTTTTGCAGCTAGCCACCCCCGAGCCCTCAATCAATGTACTACTACTAGGGAAGCCTTTGCTTCATATTACCTTTCTCTCAAGAGAATGGATGAGAGAATGATCCATGAATATTCATCAATGTCTATTAAATAGACAAAAAAATGGAATGAGAACCACATGCACACATTCACTGTGTCAACATGCAAATTTTATTTCTTTATTTTAAGTTTTACTTAATTTAGTGTTTCTCTGAGTTCAAATTACTTTTTGTTATCTTTACGTATTTTTATAGTTTCTTAGTTTAACTCTTTCTTAATTTATTCTTTTTTTTTTTAATTTTGTTAACTCTTTCTTAATTAAATCTTAACTTCACTTATTTATTTGTTGTTTAGAACTCCAGTTTATTTTTTACTATTTTTATTATTCTTGACTTATTATTTGTTTACTATTTATTTAATTATATTATATTATTTATTATTTTATAATTATTAGGTGTCATTACATTAATCTTATTCATTTCTAAACATAACATCCTAGATACATACTATATAGAATCACTAATAGATATAAATTAAGAAAATATATTACATAAATTATATTAAAGTGATTATCAAATAAACCATTAAAATAAAGAAGCAACTATTATCTTGTATATTGGATAGTCCGGCTTAATACTACTCATATTAAAAATAAATGAAATGTAGATCTTTCAAGGTTTAATTTCCCCCTTAAAAATGTTATATTTGACATGAATACCATACGTCAATACTGTGGATTCTTAATATCATGGTCAACACCATTGGTCACTTTTTTTAATTTTATTTTCACGGAGTCAAAGTGTTCACATTACTTTACATTAAGTTACATATCTCTACCATATTTTTATTTTCATTTTATTTTGACCAATTCAAATTGTTTGCATTACAAACATTACATTAAGATACACACTTCTAGCATACTTGGCTAGAGTTAGATTAAATATTCTAAATGTTAAATGTTAAACATTTATACTAGAAATCTACCCCATACTAGGGTGTCAAATCCCTCTCCATGCAATTTGTTTTAATTATTTGTAATATTATTAAATTATATTAATACTAAATAATTATAATTAATTTTTTAATATTTAATAACAATTTATTTTCTTAATTAATATTATTATTAATAATCACATTAATAATTAGTTAATATTAATTATTTTAAAATATAATGATAATATTATTTTATTAATAATAATATGATTAAGAGATCATTTATAATAATTTTGGATATTAAATATAGTAAAAAGATAAAAGTAAATGATTTTAAATTTTATTTTCAAAATTTAAAATCACTAGTTTTAAATTTCAATTTATTCTCTTTATTTATATATATTTATTTTAAAAATATATATATATTAGAATTCTTTCAGTAATAATCACATTTAAATGAACTTTTTCAAAGTTCATTTACATGTGATTATTACTGAAAGAATTCTGTAATACACAATGGAATAGAGAAGTCAAACTTATATATATATATGTATGTATGTATGTATGTATGTATGTATGTATGTATGTATGTATGTGTCAACTCTACATTAAATATCAATAAAATGACAAATCACCCAAAATGCCTTTCTAACATAATAAACCATGAATTACTCTTCTCACAAATACCACTCCATAAACAAAGGAAGATTGTGGCCAAAGATAAAATGAAGACAGGATGCCATGAATTGGTATTCCACTTATACCTCTTCAATAAATCAGAATGATTTAAACTAGAAATTGCACCATATGTTGCAAAGGAAACGTTGTAAAGCAGTAACTTAGGAAATAGTAGTATAGAGGAAATGCTCTCACATGAATCATTCAGGATACCTACAACTACAGAGAGTGAACAACAGGATTGGTCTATTCAGTTACATAATTTGGTTACAATACATATGTTAATATCATTTTTAGATTGAAGTATCAGTTATTTTGTCTTAAGATGAAATATCATCATTCAAGAAGTTCAGTAAATGAGGTGTTTGATTATTATATCCCTTTCTTCTCTAAGAACCATAAGTATCGAAGTACCGAAAAATAAACTTTCAATGGGAAAAAAGAGATTACATCAAAACCACAAAGAATAAAAACTAATCTATGGTATAACTTAGGTATTTAATTATATAGTTTACAAAATCTCTTGATAAACACATAAATAATTTCATCATTTTCCTCTTGAGTAATCATAAATTTTTCATTTTTCAAAAATTTCAACAAAAAAAACTAATTACATCATTTAAATAATCCAACATAAACCTTAATGTCTAATTATAATCTTTACCTCATATCATTGAAAATAAATGAACACTATTTTACATCATAGCATTAAAAGAAAAGAACATCCTCAATTGCTACTCAAAAGGAATGAGCATCAATTTATGTGACAACAATAAAAATACATCAACATTAATGGGTTACTATGAGAATATATATAAACACCTTAAAGAACTCAATAACCCTTTCAATTTAAAAAATATATTACCACATTTATCAAAGGAATATGTGTTACACGATTGGGCTATTCAGTTACATAATTTGGTTACAACTACATATGTTAATATCATTTTTAGATAAGTATCAGTTCTTTTACAAAATGTTTTTTTGGTTTATGTATTCCTAGGCACTATGGTAAAGGTGACCCATAAGGTGAGGTACTTGGTTGAACTATTCTCTACTTCAACAATGCTCCTAATATGGAATATCATCATTTTAGGAAATGAGGTGTTTGGTTAGTATAATAATTTCTTCTCTAAGAACCATAAGTATCGAAGTACCAAAAACATATTTTAAATGGGAAAAAAGAGATTAGATCAAAACCACGAATAATAACAACTTATCACCCAATATATACTTGAGAAATATAAATACTTTAAAAAAATATATCACAAATACATATAAATATTTAAAATACCATGAGAATATAAAAAATATAATTAGTTTTCATATTTTCATTTAATTAATATATATTTCAACAATACAAAAAATAATAATATCATACTTAACTATAATTATGAATTATTTGTAAGCCTAATCATTTATTGTACATTGATTTTTAAGAACTATCATCAACTAGTATGTATTTCAAACATATAAATATAACATGCTCATATTGCTTTAAAAATATATCACAAATAATTAAAATTATACAATTGACCATGACAATATCACAAATAATATTTTGGATACACCATTAATTAAAATATATTTAAAAACCCAGTTTTATAATTGTCCTTATATATTTCAACCATACAAATAATAATAACATCACAAGTAACTATAATATGACTTTTTTCGTTAAGAACAATTATAATTTAGTTGTAATTTTTTTTTTCAAGTATTATAAACTAATATATATTTCAAAATATAAATAAATGAAAAGAACATAGCATTTTAAAAATATATCACAAATAAATACCAAGTATCCTAATGATCACCATAATATCAATAATAATTGTAAGCTTTATTATTAAATATAAAATTTAGAAATACATGTATTGTTTTCTTTTTAATTTATTTATAAATAATACTATTATTCAAAATCAATCAAAGATAAAATAGTAAAATTAACAATTGTTTTTAGGGACTGGTTATGCTCCTAATTGCTCAAGATAGCTACATCAATATTTATTTTAGAAGAATGTCCAAGTCAAAAAATTATAAAAAATGATAAGCTTGATAAAATTACCATATCTTTTCTCTCACTATTTCTAACCTCTATCACATGAAACCCTCTGGATATACAAATAATATTTTCTTTTCTTTGAGGTTAAAAGTTGACAACATGGAATTTCACTGAGGAAAATTATAAGTATTTACCATATAAAAAAACCAAAAGAAAATAATAAAATAATCTTTAAAGAACCTCCTAACAATTAAAAATAAAAAATAGAGTTTAGAAAACATTTTAAACCATAACAATAAAAATTGATCACAACTTACATTTTTCTAGATGCATCGTAACAAAATCTACTTCCAAAATCCACAAAATTTACTAAGATGACAAAAAATTCACAGAAATCATAATTGAGTCATATCTAATCCTATCTCTCCAAGTTCTTGTCATTATAACAAAAAATTTTCCCACCCTAAAACCGATATAACTCTAACCTCTATGAAATTGGAGCAAATGTAAATTAATCAAATTAACATTTAAGAAAAAATTGAAATGATAAATTGCAAAGAAAGTAAATTGTGAGAGTAGTTGAGGAAAAGGAGAAAGGGATTGAGGGAACCTTTATTGAAAACGTCAAATCCTGAAACTATAAGACCTGTGAATATCTATGGATCTCATCCATGGTGTGAAAAAAGAGCTCCTCAATCCTGAAGCTGTTAGAATTTCTCCAATTTGTGCATATTTATAAATATCATCCATTGCATTAACTCTTTGTGGGCAATACAGTTCCTCATTATAAAATAAAAAAATTGTTCCAGTAAACCTCCTCACACTTCAAACATAGTGTTCCGGAGAAAAAGGTTTGTGTAATCAATAGCAACCCAATTTTATAAATTTATCAAGTATCTAGAAATGGATTTAAACAAATGAGATAAAAAGGATAAGTAACGTGATACTTTAATTATATATATATATATATATATATATATATATATATATATGCTCTCTAGAAAATGTAAGTTAAAAAATATATATATATGCAGTTTGCAATGTGGATTTCTATTTTCTCAAATAATTAACTCATTTTTATGATAAATTTTATATGTAAATACATGGCACCAACTCTTTTTGTGGTCATAAATCTAGTGCCCATTATCAAAACCTTCTGAAATTGAATTAAGCATGTTGGAAGCTTACATAGGCCACTAGAGTTGATGAGAAAATCAAAGTAGCTAAACTTAAAAATTGAAAATAGAATTAGCAAAAAAGCACCTATATGCTATCTCTGAAGTATATTTAATGACTCCAAATCTCTCGCGTATTAACAATCGCAACCACCTACTTCACCAGATCTTTTAGGTATCTATGCACAATACATTAATCAAAACCTATTCTAGGAGTAATTTGTCGATGTTGTTGGTCAGATGATCCAGATCCGGAATACTTTTACAAGATACCAGCAAAGATGCTCTCATTTTCAAC
Organism: Pinus albicaulis; assembly: GCA_034641835.2. NCBI lineage: Eukaryota > Viridiplantae > Streptophyta > Pinopsida > Pinales > Pinaceae > Pinus > Pinus albicaulis. The sequence goes on along the minus strand of JAXQQM020084600.1, from coordinate 372,136 downwards.
CTAAAAACCATGTACACAAGTCAGAGACTCTACGCAAACAAGGAAAGGCAGAGCAAGGAATCCAAACGATTTAGTTTGCAGATACATTAAATTTTGTGCCGTGGAGCTCATCCTCAATGGAAAAAATGAGTGTCACTTTCTTTTTGGGATGCTCGTAGCTGCGCAGACTCAGAGCACTTGTGAAAATGTAGGCGAAAATCCAAGAAACTTAAACATTTTTCCCTAACATTTCTTCCAATTTCATGCATACAGTGTAGTTGTTTGGAGGACCTAAAAAGATTTTCCTTATTTCTATTATTTATGTAACTTATTAATAACAATATTCAATCCTAAGGTAGATATTATCTCAATCATCTTACATCAAAATCAACGGTACACAATGGTACAAGTGGCAATTGAGGGGAGTTGTTTTCAAAGAGGGACGCTTTACAACGTAATTAGGATGATTTAGATGTATTTTTTGTTTTTTTATATTAATATTATAATTGTTTTCATTTTTATTGAAATTTAAATGATTGAATTGATATAATTTAAATGTTTAAGACATTTTTCAGGATGAATAGATTTATTATAAAAAAAACACTTTTATCTAAAATTATATTATTGAATTAAAAAAAATCTAAAATATAAAACATTTGAACGTTGTTTCGTGAATTTCATGTTGTTGTAATTTTCCAAAATAATGGACTATATTTTTTGTGTTATAACTTAATAACCTCCAAAACTTATTGGTTGAACATGATATGTTTCATTTGGATGTCATTATGAATACTAACTACTTTTAACATGTTTCACCCATCATTGAAGACAGTAAAATTGACATTGACGAATCATCTCATAAAAATGCATTCTTTATATGGTTTATCATATTGTATCTAGGTTAATTGAATGTCATTTATCATATTTTCATTAACCAAGCTACTCCCTTATCTAATAATTCTAACCCTAATCTCTTATGGCTTGATGAGGACTATGACTTAGCTAATAAATTCAAAAGAAATTTTGAAGACATAACCAAGACCCTATTTGGTATTGAGCTCATCAAACTTTGTAGTACCCAAGACATAATAATTTGTAATGGAATTACTATGTGACCAACCACTCGTCAAATGACATGTATTCATGGGTTGGGAAGTAGCGTTTTGGATTATGTGATATCCAACACCCATGTTCTCAATTGTATTGTAAAATATTACCTCCTAAATGAATATGAGCATGATTCTCACCACAAACCTTTATCCTTAACTCTAAATCTTGATGTGCGCACTAGCCACTTACAAAATAATTGTAAGAGTAAAAGGTTATTCATTTAGAAAAAATTAAAAAGGATCTCTTCTTAAAGGATTTAAAGAGGGATCTAGGCCTCTTAACGTATAATGATAACATTGATCGCATCTACAAAAAAATTACTACAATCATTTCCACTACCATTAAGAAATTCTCTACTGGGGTGTCATATAAAAAGAATAATAGAATTTTAAAACGTTGGTATGATAATGAATGTAAAATTTCAACAAAAGAGATTAGAGATGCTCCTAACAAAACAGTAAATCTTGAAAGATAAGTGTGTACAAAGCTATTATAATAAGGAAGAAACAATCATATATTAATAAGAGGAAAGAGTTTTGTCTTCACCTTACTAAAGTTGAGCCTATAAATTTTTGGAGGAATATACTTTTTTGCAAAACTAAAGAAAATAATTGATCCCCTTAAACAACTGGGATATTTAACTTAATAATATTTATGACTCCCCCAAAACTATAGGAAACGTCTTAAAAACTCCTATAAAGGAGGATATGTTTTGTTTAGAATGCATGGAGTTTTGGATAAAGAAGGTCGCTAATGGGAAATATAGGGATATTGAAGTCTACCAAGTTGAAATTTTCAAAATGGGAAGGTCTATCCTCATCCCTCATATTCATAAAATTCTCAATTTGTTAGTAAAACATGACTTCCCTAAGCCTTTGAAGTAAAGCCTTATTTTATTTATCTTTAAAAATGAGGATGAGAATTTTACCTCTAACTATAGGACCATTATGGTTAGCCACATTTTAGCCAAACTATATGGGCTAATTTTGGAAAAGTAGCCTTAGACTTTGGCTTGAATGGAATGGTCAAAGAGCTATAGGGAAATTTGGTTATATGAGACACCACTGAACTATTTACCATCTTGTTAATATTAGGATCATTGGCAAGGAATGTCACAATAGAAAAACTGATCTCTTCTATTGTTTTATTGACTTTAGAAAATATTTAAACATAGTTCCTGGGAATAAGGTATGGAAAATACTTGAACAAATAATGATTCCTCCTGAGTTGAGAGTTTTTGTGATTCAAATATACAATAATGTTCTTTCCAAGCTTAAGACCATCAAGGGTTGGTCTAAAGAAATTAAATGCAATATAAGAGTTAAGAAAGGGTGTCCTTATCATTTACCCTTTTTGGAATTTACATTGATAATATAGAATAATGTTTGGAAGTTTCAGGATATGATGGCCCTAAGCTTGTTGGTATAGTCATTACTCTTCTCCTTTATGCTAACGATATCATTATTCTAGAAACAATCCATGAAGATATCGACAAGTATCTTAAAATCATCCATGATTACTACTCCAAGATGGTTATGACTATTAAAACTAACAATACTAGAGTCATGCTAATTAAATCCAAAAATATCAACCGTGACAATTTCATCTATGATAAAAATGGCTTGGATCATATTTATTCACATATATATTTAGGTATTGACATTCATTATTATATTAACTATAGTTATAACATCAAGAAAAAGATTATCAGAGGTTGTAAAGCTTATTATGCACTTGGAAACAATTTTAAGTCGACTTATCTTTGGATTTGGAGAAATAAAAATATCCTCTTTAAGACTCTCATCACCCTTGTTATTTTATATGGATTTGAGGTTTAGGGTTGCAGTATATCAAGAGAATTATTGAGGAAGATTGAGCTGATCCAAAATAATTTTATAACCTACATCCTCAAGGTTAAATGAAACGTTGTGTAACCTATCCTCTTGATTGAGGCTAGTCTGCTCCCCATTGAAAGATTGGAAATGTTTAGGTATCTGATGTATAAGAAGAATATTTACAAAATTCAAGCCAAGAGGTTTCCTAATATTGCTTCTAACTCTAGCCAAAACTCCCAGCTATGGATTGATTGAGATGAGCATAAGGATGCCCAGTCTTAGTTTAACCTTTGGGGGGTAAAGGAGGAGATCATCTTGGAGAATAAGGATAATATTAAAAATACTATTAATTCCAAATTTAAGGATAAGATGTGGGATAATAAAAAGTTATAGGGAAAAAGGAAGCTAAGGTATTATAAGGAGGTCATTAACCCCAATCTTGCTAACAAGAATTATAGCTCGGAGGTTATAGCTCGAAATTTTGAAGAATTTCTTTTTATAAGAGGTTACAGGCATGCATGCCTCTAGGTTCATGTTCTATGTTGTAATTTGGATGAGTCGACAACTTCTAGGCATATGCTTAAATGCATGAATGAGCCAGCATATTTGAAGATAATTCCTCCATATTTGGTTATTATGCCAAATTAGTTATTTTCCATAATTGGGTATGGCAAGAAAAAGTATTGAGGACATGTGTTTAGTGACTGGACAAATCGATAAGTTTTTAAGAGTTTAGATCCTTATGCATAGATGAGTCAACAACTCATTGGAATGGCAACAAGTAACATGGTGCACAAAGGCATTAATGAAGTCAATGCTACATGTCTAATGCATGAGAATAAGATAGAGAGGATTGCTATTTATAGAGGCAAAAATTCACTCTAGAAGAATCATGCTTAAGCTCTCCTGCAAACCAAGAAAAATTGAATTAGAAAGATGGATATGTGAAGAATATCCATACCTGATTTATCCTCACATTATGAAGTGATAAATGAGAAAATAATCATGGGAGTAATGGATATGATCTCAAGTTCAGTAATTTCATGAAAAAGTACATTATGGAGAGTTGAAGTCCCATGTTGTGTGTACATGCAAAATTCAAAGGAGGTACTCCTTGAGTGTGAAATTTTAATGATATTGATCCTTAGTATGTATAAGTGCTCAAAGCCCATTTTTCCATTTAATGGTGATGCAGTGGTAAGTAAATAGATGAAAAAATATGTTGTAGATCCATGTGGTGGTATGCACTTGGGTAGCATGGATGGAAAGGAAAGGACAACAAATACAACATCGAACACTGCATGGCAATTAATCAAAACCTAAGATTGCAATTGAAAAATTGGAGCGGGGTGAAACATATTTGAGTGAGATGAGTGGAGAATTCTAAGAGTGAGTGCTACTAAAAGTAGCTCAAGTGGAATAGAGGGGTCTGAGAGATCATCATATGTTGTTGAGTGCAGAGGGCCGAGAGCTAAGTTGATGTATGTTGTTGAAGTGCTGAAGGCTTAGAGTTGCTATGTGCCTAATGAATGAGGACCAAGAATAGTGATTCGTTGTAGTATGGATAGAAAATTTTGAGTGGATCGAATAAAAATAAGGTTGTAGAGGAGAAAAAAGAGTTGAAATTAAGTAGAGCGGCTGCCAAGTATAAAGAACGTTAGTTCCTTATTGAGTATGGGTTGGAGCCTACATACACGAAGTTGGTTCTTCCATCTCTAGTGGGTATTTGAAGAAAGCTTAGGGGTTGGTGCCTCCTACAAGTTTGTTCTTGCAAAAATCTAAGGAGCTACAAATTGGTGCTTGCAACAAATCTATGAAGTTGGTGCTTCTCGTAAGATAATTAGGTGTTCGCAAAAGAAGGGTGTTTGTGCTTCTTGCTAGTGGGTGCTACCAAACAATCAAAGGGATTTTTTGCTTCCTATGAGACTTGGTGGTTCACAAACAAATTGATGTTATAGAGTATGTACTCATACTTACATCAATAACAAAACAACCTTTGGTAGTTTTTCTCCCGAAAGGGTTTCCACATTAAAACTATGTGTCATGTGTTTGCTGCTCATGATTTGTTTGCTTGTTTTGATTCATATGAGTTTTGTTATGATTTGTTAATGTTTTGTCTCATATAATGGATGCAAATTTTGAATTAGAAAAGATAAATTAACATAAAATTTTAAATTAACATTAATACTGATTCACCCCCCTCTCAATATTAACATTGTTTCCAGCAACCAACAATATCATAATCTTATTCATTGCAACACAATTAACTTCTCATCCATATTTGGGTTACATAAACATTTGGTTAGATTAAATGTTCATTGCGAGTAAAATTCCACCTCTTAAACAAGCCTACTATGCTTTATTCCAAATAAATTTAACCTAAACCATTTTAAGTTTTGAAATACAAATTCTAGAATACGAAAATTTATAAGCAAACCTATAAAAATATGAAAATAAAAATTACATAATCTTATTCAACACATCACCAACTAACTTCTCATCCATGGTCATGTTAAGTACAACTTTGGCTATGTTAAATGATAATTGATGCTAAACTTCCACTATGGTAGTGAAACAAATAAAACTATCAATATATAATTACATGACATATACAAAATATTTAGAGCAATTAGAAACAAAAACCTTACACAAGCCTTAGAAGAACAAGAACAAATAGGAATTTTATGACCATAAAATTGAATTTCCATATCCAAAATAAAATGACCAAAATGTTTTCATAAGAACATATTCAAAAGTCTATTATGTTAAAGGAATGTTGGATCTCATGCCAAGTAGGCCAATAAGCACAATTAAATTCCTAGGCATTCTAATCCTAAACAAATTTAATGTGCTTCATTACATACTAAATTTTCCATTGTTAGATTAAACATCTAGAACAAAATCCTAAATCACATAAAAAAAACTAAGAACATGAAGTTTGGTGGAAGAAAAAACCCCATCAGAATACCATAAAAAACATGATGGAACCTAACAATGAGACCACTAAAAGGAATACATATGAATCAAAATATAATTTTTTTTTTCATATCAATGTATTCACAAATGCATCACCCTAAAGAAAAATATGAATTAATATAGATAAGGCTACTAGAAAAATCATGCCATGGATTCAATTTCTATACTCTAATGCTCAATCAACCTACTATTCTTTATTACTTATACATATAACTCAAACAATTTAAAGTCTAAAATAGATATGTAGAGCATATAAATGAAAACATTATAAACTCCTATCCAATTTATTGAATTAGTCTCTTAAAAGAAAACTTCGTAGTAACAATTTGTGTGCTCTATAACAAGATTTGATAACTCAAAACCTATCAAAAAATACCAATCGAAGGTGAATGGTGAAACCACATTAGAACACCCATGATGGCTAACACCACAACAATCCATGCCAAACGAATTTTGACAACACAAATAAAAACAATACAATGGAATGTTAGTAGGAAGACCAATAAAATTAGTATTCTAGGAAAATAGTTAGAATGCTAAACATCAATAAAATTAGACCAAAAATAAAAATACAATAGGTCCCAATAATAAACACCAAATATCTTCATGGCGAAAGGAAAAAAAGTACCACAATACACAAATAAATCATGATCACCAACACAACCACAATCACTAACAATTGTGACAACTCTTAATCCAAAACTCGAGACCCCAATAGAACACAGACAAGTTGAAGAAAAAATGTGAGAACAATGAACATGGCCATTCAATGCTCAAAACATCCACTAATAAGTGAAGTCATTGTTGAGTCTCAATATGTAGGTATAATAATGAAGAACACTCTCAAAGTAGTTATAATCAACAATTCCTTTCAATGCTTAGAACTAAACTCCTTGGCTTAGAATTAAACTATAAAAAAAAACTATAGAACAAAATCTTAAAGAATATGGACAAAATTCTACATGTAGACAAAATCACTAAAAACAATCCGACTACATGCATAATCAATGGAATATTTCAATGCTAAAGTCATCGCAGATTGGTTAGCACCCAACTCAGATGTAGTAAATAGTCATTGTTAGAAACATATAACACTTGACTCATTAACTTGTTACCACATCTTGGGATCCAAATACCAAGGAAAACATCATTGCTATTGGAGGCAATCATAATTTAAAAGAAAAAAATAATAAAAGTAACAAAAAATGGAGAAATCTCATTCTTCCATGTTTTTTTTATTTTTTTCATAGGAATCAATGATATTGATGACATCGTCTCATTTCTATTTTATTTTTTTTGTCATTGGAATTGGTGATGTTGATAACATCAAATTTGTAATAGAAAAATATGAAATATGAAAGGAAAGGACACTAGAACCATGTGAGAAGAAAAAATTGAAGGAGAAATTTTATTTATTTAATCATTTCTGTTATGTTACATATTTTAGTACAAAGTTCCCTTATATAACTAGTGATCATAACAACCATTTTCCATTTTCATGTACAAAGGTCCCTTATATCTCTAGTGACCATAAAAATCATTTCATAATTGGAGATTTAGTTGAGATTAAATCTGTAATTATCTTCATAATATATCCAAAATTATCTTCATGATATCTCCGTGAATCTTTTGATATATGTTTTCGAGTAACTTCTGTCATTTCCTTCCATATATTATTCCTTTGTAGACTTCTAGAGTTAGTCTACATCATTACACTTTTCATTAAACATTGCAAGTATGAATTATTTTCCCCCTTAATGGGATACATTGTAGGGAATTTATTGGTATCTTTACTTAATAAAAAAATGAAAATACATACATCCACTCACTCGTCACTCACAAACCCATTTTACCATAAATGATTCTTAGTAGGTAAATAGGATTTTTAATGGGATACTACCATGGTGGAAACACTATTGATTATCAATATTATGTGCCCAAACAACCATACCTTATTTGAATCCTTTTGTAAAAATCCATGAGCATGAAGAAGTAAAAATATTATATATTTTTTATTTTAATTTGATTTGGTATCACAAATAACAATCTCTCGCTTGAGAGAAAATAGAAGCTTGAGTGAATATTTTTTCTATTTTTTCTTTCTTCTTTCTACTAATACGTTCCCAAGATGTATTTCATCACATTCCCATTAGATGAGTCATGGTTCCACAAAATTCGTACTTATCCCATGGAAAATATTTGTTAACATATCAAATGGATTATCTTCATTATCAATTTTCTCCAACAATAACATCCCATTATTTATCACTTGATAGATACATCAATATCTCACATCAATATGCTTTGCCTTGGAATTATATCCTTGGATTTTTTCTCTACCTATCACATTTAAACACATATTTTTCTTGTTTTATTCCCACCTCTCCTAAGAATCATTGAATCCAGAACATATCTTTGTAGGCTTTTGTGGCAGCTATGTAAAATTCCACTGTTGTGGAGAGGACCATTACTTTATGTAGTCTTGACATCCAATATATCGTTGCAAATACAAAAGTATAGAAATAATTAGTGGTGGATTTTCTGCTGTCCACATCTCTGGCCATATTTCATTTTTATAACCTTCAATAATAACATTATTATTATCACCAAAACATAAAAAATAATTACTATTACCCTTGAGACATCTTAAAATCCAGTTTACCACTTCCCAATGTTGTTTTCTTAGATTTTCAATGAATATTTTTACTACTCCTAGTGCATGTGAAATACCTAGATGAGTACATAACATGGCATACAACAAGTTTTTGGATGCTAAAGCATATGTGATTCTACATATTTCATATTTCTTCTTATCATCACAAGGACAAAAATAAACATTGAGTTTGAAGTGGGATGATATGGGTTTATTGCCTAGTTTGTAATCATTCATATTAAAACTATTTAACATTTTCTCAATTTATTTTTTTTGTCGGAACGACATTTTTTTTTTTTTTAATTTTATTTGGTATGATCCTCATTTCCAATTTTTTTTTTCTCAGAACCAAATCCTTCATTTCAAATTGACTTCCCAAATCCTTCGTCAACATATTGATCACGTTCTCATCATGTCCAATGATTAGAATGTCATCCACATATAATAGTAGCATAATTTACTTTTCTTGGTCATACCTCTTGATGTAGACACAATGACCAAACTTTAGTTTTGTTAAACCCTGCTCCAACATAAATGAACCAAATTTCTTGTACCATTTGTGGAGCGGTTGGTCAATATCATAGAGGCTCTTCTTGAATGTGTAAATTTCGTTCTCTATACTTTTTTCTTTGAATCCTTTCCGTTGCTCCATGTAAATATCCTCTAATTATCCATGAAGCAAGGTTGCATTTAGATCTAACTATTCAAATTCCAAATCTAAAGTAGCAACAAGACCAATAATAACTCTTATAGATGACATCTTAACAACATGCAAAAATGTTTTAGTAAAGCAAATACCTTATTTTTGGGAAAATATTGTCACCATGAACCATGATGTGTATATTTAGTTCTTCTATTAACCCTCATGTTTAATCCTACATGCCCATTTTTTTTGTAAGGAATTTCTTCCTTTTGGATGTTTTACTAACTCTCAAGTTTTGTTTTCCAATAGGGAGTCCATTTCTTCCTCCATTGTTTTCTTCCACTCTTTTCTTGTCTCTATATTACAAGCCTCTTGAAAAAAATCATCTTTAACATCATTAATTACAAGATATAATTTGAGGGTGGATACCTTTGTGAGGGTTTATTAGACCTAGTAAACCTGTGAACCAACTGTGCTGGTGATTTCTGGTTGGATCTCTTGAATGACTATTGCAAGGTTTCTTATTCTTAATACCTATCATTTTCCACTTGTTTTCCATCACATTATTGAATTTTTTTCCCCATTTTCTTGTAGTGGTGGGATATTTTCTTGATTCTATGAAAACCTATCAACAATTTTCTTAATCTCCATATCACTTTTACCCCTTTTATACATTTTTGAATCATTAAATATGACATCACTTTTTCTAATAAATTTGTATTTAATTGGGTCCTATAGACTGTAACAAAACTCACCATCCACATATTCTAGAAAATTACATTTCATTTATCTAACTAGGTTCTATTCTCTTTGGGAATACACATAAATGTTTCCCATCCAAAAAAAATAGACGAGAATAATTTAATGTATTAATAGTCTAAACATCTTCAATAATGCCACCATCCATGGTTGTAGTAGGTGATTGATTGATGAGGTAATAAGGTGTCCTTACTACGTCTACCGAAAAGTGATTTTCCAATCCATATTTTCAAAACATAATCCTCACCTTCTCCATGATGTGACATTCATCCTTTAATTTGCAGTATTATTATGTTGATGAGTACCAAGGATAGTCTTCTCATGTTGTACGCTAAACCTATTACAATAATCCTTGAATGAATTGGAGAAATACCCTCAAACGTTATCTATCCTGAAACTTTTGAATAATTTGTTAGTCTCTCTTTTAATAAAAAAATCAAAATATCTCAAACACATTATCTTTTCTTTTCATGGGGTGGAACCAAACATTCCTACATGAACCATTTATGAATGTGCCAATATATGAGGCTCCTCTAAAGAATTAACATTTACTGGAACAAATACATCATAGTGTATCAATTCTAACATTTAATTTCCTTTCATAGTCACCTCTCATAAATGAAAATTTTCATTGCTTACCATATATACAATGCTCACAAAGGTCAAGTTCATATGATTTCAAACTTGGATGCATATGTTTTCCAATAAGGATTTGTAGGCCATTTTCACTCTAGTGGTCAGAGTGGTTATGCCACAAATACACCAAGTTTCCCTCTTTTGCGGCAAAAACCACATCTAATATTTCTATTGTTTCCCTGAATGTATACAAGATTTTTGTTTTGAATCCTATATTTATAACCGATAACCCTTTACTAATTTTCTATCCACCTTTACCAAAGATCATGGAGCAACATTCATCATGTAATTTTCCATAGAGACCAAGCTCATACAGATATCTGGAATATGCGTAACATATTTCAGAAAGATATTTTGTTCATCCTTCGTCTTGATTTAAATATCTCCCACTCCATTTATATTACATAAGTGATTATTTCCCTAATGTAATGTACCATAATCACCTACCTCATATGAAACAAAATCGTTTTTACATGGTGTGTTGCCCCAAAGTCAATTACCCAATCAATGCTAGTGCTAAAATTACATAAACATACTTCCATTATTGAAATAGTAAATAAAAAAACAACTTATGAAGCTATAACAATGGGCTCACCTTCATTAATGCCATGTTTTTTTCAAATAAATCACGTATCTTTTTCCATAGTCCTTATGTTGTCATCTCACTAGCTACATTGAAGTGGACACTTTTTTATAGGCACTACTAGATTGTAGCAATAACCTTTCTATCCAAAAATTTCCATGCTTCATCCATCTGAATGAGCTTTTCTTTTCCACTGCAATTGGACCATATTAATCCTTTAAAATCAATTTATCCTTCACTAGTGATTTCCCTAGGGTGAATTTGGCTCCATTCAAATTATTCATATAATCCATTGTAGTTTCCCCCATATTACTTAATAGATCAAGCTTACATATATAATACAAACATACATGTTCAATGCACTTTATGATCTACCCTGGAAAACCTTAACCGGGGAAAAACCATCCTAATAATAGATATATTATTATATTATGGCTTAAAATAATTTTTGCCTAGACTTAAAAACAACGAAGTTGCCCAACATTCTGGTTTGGTAAGTGTGCCACCTGCTCAACTTAGGCACATTATAGTGGATAATCCCAATGCGTTTTAAGGATTCGCCACATGTAATCCATGACCTCTAATACCATGGGCCACCAAACCCATGTGTTTGAAATCACCTCTATGGACTTAACAACTTTGACTCTTTCATCAAATCAAGATTACCCTAACTTCCCCCCCTTAAACGCGTCTAGGGAAATTTTCCTTGCTCTCCTCCTCTATCACCTAGGCATACTCCAAGGTTTATCAATATGGGTACTCATGCCTAATGAGGGCTTACAAACATATTCTCATATACATGTGATTTACAAATTTAATTTCCAAAGTAATTTCCTTTCAACTTTATCCCCTTAATTAAAGAGTAAGTACCTTTTTGCAATTGAAAGGTTTAATAATAATGAATGCTTTTTCTTTTTCTTCTAACTAAATATTATATTAATAATAATCAAATTTTAAATTTCATTTCACCTTCACTAATGTGTTTTTTAATTTTTATTTTTTTCAAAATTAAGTAATGCCCACACATCTTTAACTCTTCGGATAATTTCCTTTATAAATTATTATTTAGGTAAAGAGTTATTTGTATTTATTTTATTTTTATTTACCTCGCCAATATCACCAATTGGTAAAATTATGAGCTTGTAAACCATTAGCAATTAATGATGAATCAAGAATATCCCATTTACTCTTCCTTTTCTTAGATACAATTTTAAATATACTTTGAAAATCCTTTTTTTACATGCACTTTTATGCACTTTTTTAACATCAACTATTCATTCAATTTCCTCTTAAGGAACAATCTTCATTTAAAATGTTCCCTTCTCCATTTTCAAAGTTTTTTCTTTTGATATTCTAATCTTCATCTTCCATCTTCCATGATATTTGGTTTTGTCCCTTCTTCAACCTCAACCTCTCTTGCCTTCACTAAATAATTGGACTCCTTCCTTATAAAAGGAACATGAAAGACTAATTCCTACTTTAATCTTTCATGTTATTTTTACGAGTAATTTCATTTAAAGAAGGGATCAACTTAGAATCTTGAAAGATATATTTAAATATATAAATAAATTTAAATTCCGGAGAAAATTTCCATTTAATTACTTAAATTTATCTATTTCAACAGTTTTTAATGAAATTTTGTAAAAAATTGTCTTTTGAAAAACCAGCTCAATATTCTTCAAAACTCATTCGTAAAGACTAGTGACTTTTAACGCGTTGGGTGAATCCTTAGAACATTGCGTGAATACTTAGAAGATTGAAAATTTAGAACATTGGGTGAATACTTATAACATTGAAAATTTATACTCGGCCATTGGGTGAATAAATAGAACATTGAAAATTTATAGTCCGCCAAACATTGAACAGAACAATGCACTCCATAGTCTTCGGAGCACACTATGTCCACCAACGACTTTTAACGGGTTTTGGATGTTGGCGTCATGACTTCAAACATCGAAGATTCTGAGCGTGCCCAAACATTGAATGGATCAAGGGAAGCACTGCATGTCATTTATTTAACATTGTCATTCATCTGTGACTCTTTCTTTTTAAAACTCTTTGCATACGTAGGTTTAATGGGTGCATATTTGAGATCAATAATGACTCTGCTCATTATCTTCCTCACTCTTCTCACATGGAATCTCACACACTACTGTGAATGTCGTTTCTTGGGTCAACAAAACAGATCCTGCTTATTCAGTTTCACTCTTCTCCCACCCCAACCGTTAAGAGAATTTGTGAATGGCTGATGGAATATTCATATGAATTTTGTTTAATTAGTTTCATTTTGTGCTAATAGATATATGTTTGTATTGATTGTATCAGATGGTACTGAAATGGTAAGTAAGGAGACATACTCTTCCACTGCCCTCATTCTCGTCCTTTTAATTTGCTTTTCCGCATGAAGTGTGTAGTGGTTTTACCATTTAATATACATGTGAAGCTGGAGGGAAGCGCAAATAAAATCCATCATATGACGAAACAAATGTATGGACTGGTGTTAAGTTTCTTATTCAGGTACCCTATAGGACACCCTAGTCTGTTGGAAATTAATTCCAACTGTAAGCAGAGTAGAAGGACAACGAAATTCAACTCTAATGGGAACACCGAAGGACAGAAGGTGGTGGCAGCGAATTTTTTGTTTGTTTCTGCACTCCATAGTGCAATGAATTTTGAGTTTGAGAACACCTACCAGTCCAATTTTTTTTTTAATGGTCATAGCCCTTTTTGCAGTGAGAACCGTGGTTCAAAACCACACACAAATCTCCATTCATCCCCACACCTACCCGCCTTAAACAACATCCACAAACCGTTTGACTTTACCGTTCATTTGTTTTAAGTTTGAATGCCCCCACATCATTTGCATGGAGCACACCGAACCACGTTGACAGCCCATGAACCAATAGGATACATATCGCATGGTTTGATGTCTATGTCACTAGGCCTCCGAACCCATGCGATAAAGGTTGGCCCACCTCCGCCAAGTCACAAAGCCGTCAACCAATGGCGAGCGTATCGCACCATTTGAGGTCTAGTCAGCAGGGGCTTAAATGGATGCGATGTTTTATTAAAAAGAATTCGTTTTATAGTTTTGAAATCCGTGATGTTAGGTTGTTTAAGGTTTTAGAACCTTGGTCTAATGTTTTTAATGTTTTTGATATAATGTTATAAAACGCCGCGATAATTTTTTTTTAAGCTTGAAGAATTTTTGTTATATATATATAAGTCTTATTATATATATATTATAAACATAATATGTTTATAATATATAAATAACAGTACGAAATTTTTTTGTATGTAGTGAATGAATGCCCGAAGGGAGTAAGAAAAAAACTCTGTGTTAAAATAATGAAGCAAAGAGTTTGATAAACATTGTGTCTTGTAACAACATAAGTTTTATTCTTGTGAATCTAGAAAAAACATAGTTCTGAAGAAATTTTTTTCGTTTTGTAATAGCCGGTTTATGTTTAATGAAAAAGAGTGTTTACTTCATCCCCGTTTCCATATTTGTTTTATTAAATCTCTGTGTTCGCAGAGGAATTTTTTTTATGTGTCAGTTGTTTCGGAATAACCAAAAATTCCAATATGGTATCGGAGCTAGTCTAGGCTCTTTGCATTTTCCAAAGAAGCTGAAGGAAAGAAGAAGTTTGTTGAAGTTTTCTCTAGTAGTGTGAAAGATCAACAAAATCATGTATTTACCTAAACATAGTTTTATGTTTGCTTTAAATATTACAGTCTAGAGAACTGTAAGAAGGAATTTTTTTTTGCATAGTTCAGTAAGCTGGCTATGGCAGGAACCAGCACAAGAATGAGTATGGGAAATACTCAACTTCCATAGTTCAATGGAAAGAACTATGACTATTGGGCAGTCACAATAAGAGCCTTGTTTGCCTCTCAAGATTTTTATGGGAGCTAGTTGAAGATGGTTTAGAAGAACCAACAGATGAACAAGTATTTAATGCCTTAACACAGGCAAAGAATGATTTGCTGAAGAGTAATAGAAAAAAGGACTCAAAAGCCTTCTTCTATCTCTATTAGGCAGTGCATGAAAGCATTCTTCCAAGAATTGCAGCAGCAAAAAGGTCCAGAGATGCATGGGATACTCTCCAGATAGCCTACCAAGGTATGGAGAAAGTAAAGACAACAAATCTTCAATTAATGAGAAGATATTTTGAAGTTATTTGCATGAAAGAGTCTGATACAATAGACTGACTCTTCACATTGTTGATTGGGTTGGTTACCCAAATGATATCTCATGGAGAGACCATAGAAGAGAGAAGAATAGTTGAGAAAGTATTGAGGAGCTTACCCTCAAGATTTGATGTGATAGTAACAACCATTGAAGAGACAAAGAATCTCTCGTTGTTTACTGTTGATGAACTTCATACATCATTGATGACACATGAACAAAGACTGAGCAGAACAACAAACTCATCTTTGGAGCATACCTTCAAGACCCAAATGTCCTTTAGAAGAGGAAGAGATCAAGACAGATCAAACTACAAAGAAAAAAGAAGAGGCAGAATCCAAAACAGAGGAAGAAACAACCTTGCAAATACTAGTGGAAGGGGTAGGAACTGTTGTGGATGATTTAGTCACCCTCCTAGAGACAGCCTAGAATTGTCATAGACCAGTGCCTAGGACATCTTAACATAGCAAGGAGTCATTTATAGTTTGGGTTGTCAGTCCAAGGGACTCACCTACTATCTCTTGTTCTAAACAAGGAAAATTGGTTTTGATTGAATTGGTCCCAATTCTCTCTCAGAGGCTGATACAAAGATAGGAGTAAAGTAAAGACATCATGTAAAACTTCAGCATGGTAGTATCAGACAGTTAAGAGACCGCTTTACTATAAAGAGGGCCGATTCAAATAATATATCACAGAAATCAGATATCAAGAGGAGCAGGCAGTGAAGAAACATAAGAAGATATTACTGACAAAAGGGCGCATCAATTTACGAATCCTTAAGCCACTAATATAGCAGAAATTATGAAAAGAGTGAACATGGAACAACATATCACTTCTAGGCCTATTTAAAGCGCTTGACCAATTCCAGAAAGGGCACCATTTAAGATGAATCCTTACTGCAAACTAGTGAGCCACTCACATTCTAGAACATGATATAAGAAGAAAGTTTGCATGAAAAAGGATGATATATTAATACATAAGAGAAATTACATACTGTAATATACCAAAGACCAGAATCCTCAATACAGTCATAACCCCTCCTCACTGGGACCCTACGGGCTCTGAAACTTCATACAGAAATATCACAAGATGCATACAGTAATCTTCTCACTGCTCAGCTTGCTTACAGAAATCTGGAACCATTACAATGTCTTGCTTTTCAGTATTTATAGAGAAGAGAGAAACTTCTAGAGGAGGGGGAAGATGAAGTACAATTAATGACTTCGATAGAATGGCGGAAAACATTTGCGCCTTTTTTATGAATGACTGACCATAAATGAATATACCTAACAATCTGTCTAAATGAATAAATGCTGGGAGATAAAAATCTCCTTATGTACAGGGCAGAGATAATAAAATATATACAATGAGATGCCTTTAGCCAAGAAAGATCTGTTGCCGTAAGGATCTAGAAATGTCCTGCAATTCTGTAATGTACTATTCGGCTCTTAGCTCTGCCTTTGAATTCCGGGGCTTTAAATGCGGGACGAATTCTTCTGGAGGGTTCTGAGAATTTACATCTATGCCTTCTTTAATAATGGTCATTTCTTGAACCTACCCTCCGCTTCTTCATTAAACTTTATCCACAGAAAAACGTCCTTTATGGGCCCTCGACTTTTGTAGCAGCAGCATCGGATTAAAATATCTTCCTGCTATTCCGTAACCTGCAAAACCCTCAAAATTATTAGAAAAACGGACACATACAAAGGCTTGGATGATGGAGGTGGAAATGGGGAAGATGAGAAGGACACGGACGGAAGAAGAAAACACTCAGGGTAGTGGAATGAAAACGATGGAGGTTTTCGCGAATGGGCGAAATGTGACACAGTATGGTCGCGGAGAAAGAATAGCGGCGAATTATGAATTAAACATGTAAAAACACACATATATCTATATATATTGGCGCGGGGAAATAATATGGATCTACGGGGGCGAGACACATAGGCACATGGGAGACTAGTGGGGGAGATGACGTGGCGGGGGGATAAACGAGTGGAGGTGGACGAAAACAACACGGTGGCGGGCCACATAATACGGCGGAGGTAAAATAACATGCGAGCAACTCCCGGGAAAGCCCACCGTCAGATCGGGCTTGGTAGATCTAACGACTCCCAAGGGTTCCGCTGCCCGGCGATGGGACGTCCTTTAGCGCGCGGGGAAAAAGCGGTTTTCTACTCGTACTCCAAAACACGTGGCGCCTCCTGGATGGGATCGCTGCTCTCGTGGGCAATACCGCCTTGTCGATGAAGGTGGTGCGGGGGAGATACCACTGGTTCTTCGTGAGTGGGGTATGTATGCGGGGCCCTCCATATAAGTTCAATGCCGCGCCGTTGATTTAATTCGATCGAACGGTTGCGACGGTGCCCGGGACTTCAAACGATAAGCCCCCTTTCCCTTTCGGCCGGTGGTCCTGAAGCTCGGGTTACATGAAAGTCAAGGCGGGAGGGGCTAAAGTTTAAGGGGCTTCGGTCCGACCCATAAAATGTGAATTTTGAACATTCGAGCAGTGTATTTCTTTAGAGCGGCATGCGGGTTTTTTAGCCGTAGAATATAATGGAAACAGTTTTGGAAGGGATCGATGGCTAAAACTGAATGGAGGGAAAAGTGTACAACAGCAACCAAAGTCAAAATCAAAGCCAAGGTAGCAGCCAACAAAGTGGACAAAATCAAGCACATGGACAAAGGTATGATAAATCTGAAGTCCAATGTCATTACTGTAAAAAGTATGAGCATTATGCCAATGAATGTAGGAAGAGACAGAGTGATATGGGTAGTAGACCCAATGCTAACTTTACAAAAGAAAATCTCAGTCAAGAAAATTTGTTTTTAGCATGTAATATGGCTGAAGAGAAAAGTGAAGATATATGGTTTCTAGATTCAGGATGTAGCAACCATATGACTGGAAACATTTCTATGTTTTCCATGTTAGATGAAAATGTGAAGTCTCAAGTAACATTGGCGACAAATAGTAAAGTCTTTGTCATGGCAGAAGGCAGAGTAAGTGTTTTGACAAAGAAAGGAGAAAAGAGAACCATATCAGATGTTTACTATGTATTTGGTATGAAGTGTAACCTTTTGAGCATTGGACAATTCATTCAGAAAGGCTACAATGTATTCTTTGAAGATGATGTATGTACAATCATGGACATGCTACCAGTAAGCAGAGGATCGCACAAGTGAACATGACAAGAAACAGAATGTTTCATCTCAACATGAGAGCATATTTGAAAAATGGAACTGCAATGGCAGCTGTGACATAGTAGACATTCCAAAGAGAAGCAAAGGATGAAAAAATTGTTATGGTATTTGAAATTTGGACATCTCAACTTTGGAGGTTTAAATTTGTTGCATAGGAAAGAAATGGTAAAGAGATTACCATTGATTGAAAAGCTAGATAGCCTATGTGAAGGCTACATCTTGGGCAAACAACACAGGGAAAGCTTTCCATCAAGAAAAAGCATAAGAGTAAAGACACCCTTAGAAATAGTGCATTCTGATTTCTATGGATCAATGCAAACACCATCATTAGAAGGCAACCACTATATGCTGACCTTTGTTGATGATTACACAACAAAAACATGGTTTTATTTCTTGAAGTTGAAGAGTGAAGTGTTTGAAAAGTTCTGCCACTTTAAAGCTCTAGTTGAGAATCAAAGTGGGTAGCATATTAAATTCTTAAGAACAAACAGAGGAGGAGAATATATCTCCAAACAATTTCTACGTTTTTGCAGAGAAAATGGGATACACAAGCAATTTACAGCAAGGTATACACCACAGCAAAATAGAGTTGCTGAAAGGAAAAATAGAACCATCATGGATATGGTAAGAAACATGTTGAAGGAAAAACATTTACCAAATGAATATTGAGCTAAAGCTATACATTGTGCAGCATATGTGATGAATAGATGCCCAACAAAGAGTGTAATGAACGGAGTTTTGGAAGAAGCATGGAGTGGCATAAAATAGTAGGTCACCCACATGAGAGTTTTTGGTAGTGTGGCTTATGCACACATTCTAGATCATCTAAGGAAGAAGTTGGACAGTAAGGGGAAGAAGTGCATATTTGTTGGATACAATGAAGAATCCGAGGCATACAAATTATATAACCCATCCACAAAGAATTTTATGATAAGCAGATATGTGCAATTTATTGAAGAAGAAGCTTGGGATGGAAGCATTGAGAAAATAGTGAATGTGAAAAGTTGTTTGTCTCATAATGAAGATGAGAAAGAAATGGATGAAAGACATCCCTCATTAGCAGCACCACCTCCACCAACACAAAGACAACAAGGGATTCCACAAGTAGGTATGAGAACACCCTTGAGAAGTGATGACAGTGCTTCTCCAAGCACATCACAAGGAGCAGATTTGAGTGCTTTTACAAGCACAAGTTCAGCAAGTGAAAGAGGAACCAAATTCAGAAGTCTGAATGAAATTTATGAGCAAGAAGAAGGTATGAAACCTTTATTTGCATTATATTTTCATGTATAAGATCCTATTCATTTTTAATAAGAAGTAAAATATAAGAAATGGATAGATGCTATGGATGAAGAAATAAATGCAATAGAGAAGAACAAGACATGGGAATTAGTTGATCTCCCAAAAGGAAAAGAAGTTATTGGAGTAAAATGGGTTTCTAAAACCAAGAGCAATGTTGAAGGTAAGATTGAAAGACAGAAGGCCAGACTTGTTGTCAAAGGCTACAAGCAACAACAAGGAAGAAATTATGGAGAAACTTTTGCAGCAGTTGCAAGAACGGAAACAGTAAGAAGGCCAATAGCACAAGGTATGCAAATTGAAGAAAGCTCTGTATGGGCTGAAACAAGCACCAAGAGCATGGTACAGTAGGATAGATGCCTATCTACTAGAAAATGGGTTTGAGAAATGTGAAGGATAACCCACATTATACATCAAAGAAAAGGAAGGTAATATGCTCATTTTTTTTTTGTATGTTGATGATTTGATATTCACAGGTAATGATGCTTATCTCATTGAAAATTTTAAAACAGTAATGAAGGATGAATGTGAAATGATTGATATGGGATTGATGAGATACTTCTTAGGAATAGAAGTAGAGAAAAATGAAAATGAGATTTTTATTTCTCAAGCAAAGTATGTTAAAGAAATTTTGGAAAATTTTAACATGCAGGATTACAAAACAACAATTACTCCTACAGTGATGGGATTGAAACTGAGAAAAGAAGACAATAGCAAGGATTTTGATCCAAGTTTGTATAAGAGCATAATTGGCATGCTTATGTATTTAACTGCAACCAGGTCTGACATTATGAATCATATATGTTTAATTTTCAGATTTATGGAAAGGCCAAAGGAGGCACATTGGCAAGCAACAAAAAAAATTATGAGGTATGTGAAAAGAACAAAGAGGTATGGAATTTTATACACCACTTCAAAAAAATTTGAATTAATTGGATATACTAGAAATGATTGGGTTGGAAGTATAGATGATAGAAAAATAACCTCTGGATATGTTTTTCATATGGGATCAGGAACCATCTCATGGGCTTCTAAGAAACATCCAATTGTGTCTTTATCAACATGAGAGGCAGATTATGTGGTAGCTACAACATCAGTATGTCAAGCAGTATGGATGAGGAGAATGTTGGGAAGTTTGTGTGATGAACATGTAAAAAGCACGACAGTTTATTGTGATAATAGTTTAGTTATAGCTTTATCCAAGAATTCAGTGTTTCATAAGAGAATGAAACACATTGATGTCAAGTATCACTACATCAGAGAATTAGTGAACAATGGGGAAATTGTTGTGCAACATTGCAGAACAGAAAAATAGTTTGCTGATATTCTAAAAAAACCATTGGGGTAGAAAAGTTTTAATTACCTAATAAATGTCTGGGTATGCAAGAGAACAACAATTGTAATTAAGGGGGAGTGTTGTAAATTAATTCCAACTGCAAGCAGAGTGGAAGGACAACGAAATTCAACTATGATGGGAAAACCAAAGGACAAAAGGTGGCAACGAATTTCTTGTTTGTTTCTGCACTAAACCATGTAATGAATTTTGAGTTTGAAAACACCTGCAAGTCCAAATTTTAGTTTTAACGGTTGTAGGCCTTTCTGCAGTGAGAACGGTGGTTCAAAACTACATGCAAACCTCCATTCATTCCCGTACCTACTCGCCTTAAACACCATCCACAAACTGTTTGACTTTACCGCACATTTGTTTTAAGTTTTAATGCCCCCACGTCATTTTCATGATGCCCACCGAACCACGTTAACAACCCATCAACCAATAAGATGCATATCACATGGTTTGATGCCTAAATCACCAGACCTCTGAAACCATGCGATAAAGGTTGGCTCACCTCCACCAAGTTAGAAAGCCATCAACCAATGGAGAGTGTATCGCACCGTTTGAGGTACAGTCAACAATGGCTTAAATGGATGCGATGTTTTATTAAAAAAGATTTGTTTTATAGTTTTGAAATCTGCGATGTTAGGTTTTATAAGGTTTTATGTTATGAAACCAGCTCCAAAAAAATAAGAAAAGAGATATCAAGGCCTTAGAAATAAGCCACTTCAAGGGGGAAACCTCTAATACATTACATGAATGAACAATTCTTGGATGATACAAATGACCAAAACCTCCTTCTATATATAGGAGTCCATGGGGCCACAATATAATCCTAGTAGGGCCACAATGTAATCCTAGGTGACCTAACAATAGTAATGTAAGAGCACAATAATAACAATATGGGGGTTAAGGGGTACAACAATAACAATAAGGGGGGCTACACTAACATAATAAGGGACTACACTATTAATATAGGGACTTAACATGCCCCTCTCCTTCAAACAAGTGTTGTCCTCAACGCTTGATTATTTCTTGATTCTTCTGTATAAAATTCTCATCCTCCCATGTGGAATCTTCGACAGGAAAGTTCTTCCACTTGCTGAGATATTCTGAAATTGATCATACTTGTCGAGTTCGTGTTTCTGTGACTACTTTAGAACTTCTTTTGATGCGATGTTGATCTTCCTATTGTTTCATTATATTCTGCACCAAAGTTAAGTTATCCTTTGAGATTTGGAGAACTTTTTGTTGATGCTCGATGTGATCTTCCACTAATTTATCATCCATATTAGCTATTATTTGATCCTTCAAACCATCCAACTTAGTTTCCATGCCTTTCTTCAAAACTTCCATGTCATTTTTCGTTGCTCTTTGCGAGAGAAAAATTTGCTGCACTTGCTCTTGTAATTTTGATATGTCATGTTGCCATTCTTTGTCTTCATGAGTCATAGTAGAGCTTTCTAAAGGATTAATGGGTGTTGAATTATTTTTAGGGGCCATTTTAGAATCCAATACTGATATCTATTCTACAATATGCCCTTGGAATCAATTCAACTTGATTCTTCAAACGAGACTTATGCAATTCAGAACAAAAAATACACACCTTTTACTTGCTTTTGAGGAGCTCTATATTGAAATTGAATTATCTATATAATTGCAGATCCTCAATATCTAAAATTCAGACTTGTAGTAGCTCTCTGAAGTGTCTTTCAAATGTCATAGGTCTGACCTAATTTGGATTCTTCAAGACAAAGTTATGTCCAATCTCCCACAATGACCCAATTATGGACTCGTTCAGTAGAGCGAATTTGTACGGCTTTCCACGTGTTACTGTTTTCTCCTTTGGCTCTAAAATTGATAGAAATGAAACTACAGTCCGTTTACTTGCAGCCAATTTTTACAACATTCCAATCTGATGCTCAGAGAGAGAGTTATGAATATTTTCCCACGATAACCTCTTTGAGATGAAATTTGGGAGCATGAAAAAAACATAACTTCCATAGATCATATCTCCTACAATATTGTGAACCAAGCTCTGAAATTTTGTGACCCTATTTCTCAAGATTTCGACTTCTCTCTCTAAAAATTTCAGCTTCTGAAGCTTTGTAGAACCAACGTTACAGTGAATATGCCGCGATGACATGTTTAGGTTAAATTCAAGAGCCTGCACAAAGCCCTAACTTCCACAAATCATATCTCCGAAAATATTGTGAACAAAGCTCTAAAATTTTGGGAAGACATTCCTCATGATTTTGGCTTTCCACTATAAAACTTTCAGCTTCTAAACCTTTGTAGAACAAAATTTATAGTGAAAATTCCACGATGACCAGTTTGGAACAGTGAAAACCCTAGAATCCAAAGCTCTCATACCAAATGTTGGGAAACTAGCTCCAAAAATAGAAGAAAAGAGATATCAAGGCCTTAGAAATAAGCCACTTCGAGGGGGCAACCTCCAATATATTACATGGATGAAAAATTATTGGATGATACAAATGACCAAAACCTTCTTCCATATATAGGAGTCCATGGGGCCACAATATAATCCTAGTGGGGCCACAATGTAATCCTAGCCGACCTAACAATAGTAATGTAAGGGCACAATAATAACAATATGGAGGTTACAGGGGCACAAAAATAAAAATAAGGGGGGATACACTAACATAATAAGGGACTACACTATTAATATAGGGACTTAACATTTTAGAACCTTGGTCTAATGTTTTTAATGTTTTTGATATAATTTTATAAAGCGTTGTGACAATTTTTTTTAAGGTTGAAGACTTTGGGTTATATATATATATATATATATATATATATATATATATACATGTATACATATACATATACATATATATATATATATATATATATATATATATATATATATATAAGTCTTATTATATATATATTATAAACATACTATTTTTATAATATATATAAACAACAATGGAAATTTTTTTTTTATGCAGTGAATGAATGCCCAAAGGCAGTAAGAAAAAGACTGTGTGTTAAAACAATGAAGCAAAGAGTTTGATGAACGTTTTATTTTGTAGCAGCAGAAGTTTTATTCTTGTGAATCCAGAACAAGCATAGTTCCAAAGAACTTTTTTTCATTTTGTAACAGTCGGTTTTATGTTTAATGAAAATAATGTTTACTCCATCTCTCTGTCCTTAT
The DNA here is from genome assembly GCA_034641835.2 of Pinus albicaulis. Taxonomy (NCBI): domain Eukaryota; kingdom Viridiplantae; phylum Streptophyta; class Pinopsida; order Pinales; family Pinaceae; genus Pinus; species Pinus albicaulis. Next base: position 347,765 of record JAXQQM020084600.1, on the reverse strand, counting down.
TTGTTTTATTAAATCTCTGTGTTCATAAAGGAATGCTTTTTCTCTCTCAGTTGTTTCGAAATAACCAGAAATTCCAACATAGTCCACTGAATCCTCACACTGGTAATCATGGTTAACGTGGAAAATCCATCGACAGAGGCACGAAGATTGCATTCTATGGATTGAACATGATATGGAACCCTAAAATTTTTCATTCTCGGCTAGGATGACACCACAGTTCTACCCTACTTGTCATAGTTTTGGACAATCCAAATCTTGGCGTTTCTGTGAAATGGTCAAAGTGTTGGGGGTTATCAAGCACTGAGTATTTATTTGTTGATGTTGATGTATTTTCACATAGAGATAGACTCAACTCATGCCATTTTGTTATAGGTTCAAATACTTACCCCTCTACTCGTCATTGGTGTTATACTTTACTTTATCTTTTTCTAAATTGAAAGGCTTGCCATGATCAGAATATTTTCTATATTTTAATTTATGTTTTCCTTTAGAAATATACATCGATCATGATTAAAATAGAAATTATGTTTAATGATTGGGAATTATTTTCTTAATATGTATACAGAAAGTTGATATTATATATTAATATTTTATCATATTGTATGGATTAATTGAATGCCATTCATTTAAGTTTTTGGTGTATGTGTGACAAGATTATTTTAAGAGTCTTTCCTTACATAGGTTCCTAGAGGGTAGATATTTGACATCCATAATGGCTATGATCATACTCATCATCCTCACTCTTATGAAATCTCCTCATTCCCTCAATGTTAATAGGAGTTTGTGAATGGTTGATATGATATTTATAGAATTGTTGTTTACAATATCTTTCTTGAAATGTTTGCTAGTTTAACGAGTTTTATTTTTAATTAATAAATAGATAAATGTGTGGGGATTAAAATTGATCCCATAAAAATTAGTAAAAATAAACTCTTATTCTAAGTGCCATTAAAAATGAGGTTCCAAAAAAAATATTCACTTTCATTTATACCCATTTTCAAAAAAACTGCGAGATGCTTATTAAAACTTTCTTTATATTTAAAATGTCTTTAAAACACTTATTATTCATACCCATAACATATGTCTTTGGTGAGAGAAAAGTGTAAAACACTTATTATTCATATCCATCACATATTTCTTTGGTGAGAGAAAAGTGTAAGGGTAACTTGGCTTCCATTACAATTTTCCCTCGTGTTTTGAAGCTTAGTCTTTTAAACTTTTGGGAGTCAAAATCTTATTATCTATGTGCATATTAAATGCATTATAATGATAGTGAAAAGAAGGAAAAACTTTGGAATTTTAATGCTGATTGTGAAAAGAAGGAATGACTTAAGAATTAAATGAACTTTTTTATATACTCATTGATCCTATAATTTTTGGACACACAATAAACTAGCTATCATATTATATTTATATTTAAATGTAAATGGAAAAATGTTGAACTTAATCTTGTCTACCAATTTTTTTTTTATTGTGAGGGTCCTTATCTACTCTAGAAGAGTGTTAATGTACCCATACTAGCTTTCTTTAATGTGATAGAATATAAGTGGTCACATAAGACTTGACATGTGCCAGACGAAATGTAAAGTTATATTCCATATCTATTTTCTAGATATCATTGACTATTGTTCATCTATTGTCTCAAACCACCATGGCATTACCAAAATTTTAATGGTATTATCATCATCAATTCTCTAAATTACCTTCCGAGTTGTGATTAAAGTGTTTCTTCTTCACTGAAACAGTGAACAAATTTGTGCTATGTCCATTTCATCAAGTTATTATTTGAATTCTTCCTTGTTTTCGTTGATTTGAATTATGTTGCTACTTCCCTTATTTTGAATCATCTATAGCATTCCCAAGAACCTAGGATTGTTGTTATCCTAAATTATCTAAATATTTTGTAAGGTCCTTTGTACATGAAATATATATTTATACAACTTGAGTGGGCCTAATGGTTAAGAGCATGTGTTTCCTCCTAAGAGGTCACAGGTTCAAAACCAGAGGGGGTAGAGTATGTATTCCTTCGTAGACTTAGCAATTAGATTGGTGCACAGAGGTGGGTCCCTTGTCTTACAAACAAGGGGGTCTCATACACCAATTTGGTGTCTGGCTTGGCTGTGACCTTAAAATTGTATTATTATTACTATTTACAACAATTTTCTTCTTCAAAAATATTATTTGAATTACTTTTGCACCTAATTTGAGCATTTTTAGCTATTTTTCATTGTGGATTCTCTATTATCATTTGTTGGACCTTGACATACAATAATGTGCATTTGAATCCTTAGTTAATTGCATGGATTTTAAATTCACGGGTTTACTATTGGTTGTGTTTAATATTGGCTACAATAGAAAATGGATCCAAATGTTTGGAGCATGTACTTCTCCTTTTGAGAGTTAGGAAATGAAATCTCACCATATGCTTAATTTGGAAAGCTTGTGGGTTATGTGAGTTTGGGATTTTCTACTAGTGTTGTGACATCAATTTGAATATTGATTAAAGGAAGTGGAATGAAGAAATGACTCCTTTCTTAATATATATTTCTAGGTCCCCTAAGCAACCAATTAGGTCCCCTAAGGTTTTGGGTTCATATCCTCCTTGGGTAATGTACTACTAGCTTATTAAAAAAAAAAAGTACCTTTTAGTATGAGGAAGAAATGTAATAATTTTTTATATATAATATTTCTAGTTTTTTACTAGAAATCCCTCAATATATCTCACTTTTATTAATATATATATAAATTTATTAGTCTATACTTATATTTTAGATTTAGTTATTTTTTCCCTAATTTTTATATTAAATATTTAGTGTTTCAATCACAATTTCAAAACTAAAAGTGTATTCAACTTCAACAAAAACCTCTCGGAAACCCAAAATTCCACAAATCAGAAAAGCTAACTACACATTTTTTAACTATTTATATTTCACTCTTTTATATTTAAATATATTTAACTATTTTATATTTAACTATTTTTGGGGTCTTTCTTTTTTCAACAATTTAATATTTAACTGTCTATATATTTTATATTTAAATAATTTTATTTCGTTTTTTTGGCATGTTTATTAATTTCAAATGGCCCACAATTTTAATTTATATTTTTTCACTAATATCAAGATTTACATTGCATTAATAAATTTTTTTATATTCTAATTCATATGGCTAAGGTATTTAAATAATTTTAATAAAATATTTTATGGATACCTAAATTAAAAATAAAATATTTCAAGAATACCCAAATTAACAATTTAAAAATGTTTAAAAATTGTATCTCTTTTTAAATTTAAAGGATTTTGAATGGTTTAGGTATTATGAAATGGAAATTGTATGAAAATTCATGGTCACTTTTACTATTGCTAATGAAATTGAACTGAAATCACCAAAGATAAATTTCTTCTACTATTCAGCAGAAAGGAAAACAGATCCAATAACATGAAACCATAAAAACACAAGTAACACAATTATTTTACATGAGAACCCAAATAGGAAATACCCCTCCACTTCTTTGCATTAATTCTGATGAGAATATGGATCAATTACAATGTCTTGCTTCAATTGTGAGGCACACCCTACAGTATAAAATTATTCTCCTACTTTCGGACCTGCTGTGGTCAACACTTAGCCAAAGAAAGCCTCAACCAACCTAACCAACCTTCTATTTTCTTGTGCAATCCTAGAGGAATTAAGCTCCTATATAATAGGGAAATCCCCATTTCCTTGCCCAAATACAAGGGGAATTGATCAATGCAAAAGCACTATACACTCAATATTATACAATTATAAATACCAAATTGTGTTTTCCATCCTCTAAATTAGGAAATTATAATTCCATGCATTTCTAGGTCTATTTTTAGTTCATTAACTAGTTAATGGAGAGATTAATGAGTTAAAAGCAATGATAACTACTCAAATAACTCAACTAATGATTGGAGCTTAATTAACTAATTTCAACTAAAAATAGCTCAACTAGATTGCTAGATCTTAGAAATCAACTCATGCAAAACTCTACTTCTAGCCTATAACTCAAATTTACTGATGTAACTAGTAGAAAATGCCATATCACTGTAGCTAACGATAATACAAGTCATATTGATGATGTGGAAGATCAAATTTTCTCCATTTGGCTAAGGCACTAGTCAAATGAAACCTTGTCTTGCTACAATTTTAGCACTCCCTCTTAGCAAGAAAATGGTTTTTCACAACCCCAATCTTGCTTTTGTAGGAATGTACTATAACACAACTTCCTCTCATTATTTTTGTTGCTACTGAAAACAACTGCAACCAAGAATCATCTAAAATACTGAATCAAATATGTCTCTGAATTGCATCTAGATGCAACTAGTCTCTACATCATTTACTGGGAAATCTGCATTGTTTTTAACTCTGCAGCAGAGCCTCCTAATCTGTTATCAACAATTATTTGTGCTCCTCAGTATCTGATTTCTCCAACTGACACTGATCCTTCTACTACTGAATACTATGGGCCCCCTTAGCAAGGGTAATGATCCATGAGAAGAGTATACTACAATTTCTACTCCTCCCCTATGGACCTTGCCCGAATATTCACAATTTTTGGACTAAGGCTCTACATCGCACCACCTCACTCCTGGAGGTATAGCTACATGCACGAAAAAATATGCCTCTAGATTGTAGATATTTTTTACCCTAACTCCAATATGTTTCACTTGTTTAGTAGAAACATGCGTTAGAAAATATTTTCCCTTACTGAGCACCACATCATAATCTCTGTCCTTCAATATGACTACAAAAATAAAATTTTTCTTCAACCTAGCCACACACATTACATTTTCAAGTGAATATGCGAGATTGAATCCCTCTCAAAGGTGAAAAACCAATTCCTTTGGTACTATACCTCCCATCATCTCCAAATTCTATGTGAAATTTGAGATCCTTCTCCTCTAGGTTACTGAAGAATTTCTTGTTTCCAGTCATATGATATGAGGCACAAAAACCTAGGAACCACTCACTCTGTCTTATTGTGATTTCCATGCAAGAAAGGATGGTGAAATCTAACTCAAATTGAGATGCCAGAGCATCTCCTCCCACTCCTGCTACAGGATCCTTGCTCAATTTATTGTGCTGACACTTGGTTGCATAATATATGTATTCATGGACATAAAAACATTTCATTTTTCTGAGGTTCTTATTCTTGCCATTTTTCTAGTTAGACTCTACCTCACCTTAGGCCTCCTTTCCCTTAGCATTATTTATTTTACAAACTAGAGAACAATCTTCTTCCTCATCTATAATGGATGTGACACCATCTTTAGTATTTCTCTGGATTTCCTCTTGCACCAAATTAGACCAAAGTGTCTCCCAATATGGTAGCTTGTCTCTTCCATTAACTAAATCTTGATAGTTTCACCCCTATTTCATAAGGCCAAGGAGTGCTAAACTCACAAGTTCAGATGATGTCACATTCTCTCCTACTCCTCCAAGTTCATCTCGAACCTGAGTGAATTTGGATACGTACTATGGAATGGTTTCATTTTTTTGCATGCGAATATTCCTAAGTTTATCTCTCAATGTCAATTTCCTGACATCACTACTACTCTTGAAGATATCTATGAGAACTTTCCGCACTTAAAAAGGAGTTTCCTTTCCATGCAAGTTTGAAACCACATGATATTTTACACCCTCTACAATATTCCTCCTCAATCTTGTTCTGCTGTCTTCTGAGTAAGTCATTGTGCATATGATGCTACTGGTTTTGGGATATTAGTTTGAGTATATTCCCATACTCCATTTTCATTCAGGACAACTTCCATCTTGTATTTCTAAGAACAAAAATTTGAGGTTCCCTCTAATGTATACTCAAGCCTCAATCCATTGAAAGAAATTTTTCTTGCACTGAAGATAACTTACACCAAAAACTCTGAAAATCAAAATTTATTTGAGAGAATATCCATGATAAGGTTTCTATGTAGTCTTCCTATGCTCTGATACCATGTATAAATTTCAATAAATTTTCTATTTCTAATGAAATCAAAATAAAATAAATAGACATAAATTTCTTCTAATATTCTACATAAAGGAAAGCACACGATAGAAACACCTGCAATAACATGAAACCATAAAAAAAAAATGAAAACGATGATTTTAAAGGGGATACCAACTAGGAAAAACCCCTTTGCTACTTTGCATTAATTCATATGAGAATATGGATCAATTAAAATGTCTTGCTTCAATCCTGAAGCACACCATACACTGTAAAATTGTTCTCCTGCTTTTTGACCTTCTCTGGAAAACACTTAGCCAATTCAAGCCTCAACCAACCTAACCAACCTCTTATTTCCTTGTGCAATCCTAGAGGAATTAAGCTCCTAAATAATAGGGAAATTCCCTATTTCCTTGCACAAATCCAAGGGGAATTGATCACTTGCTAAGTGAAAAAGAACTATCCACTCAACAATGTACAATTATAAATACAAATTTTCCTTTTCCATCCTTTCAAATAGAAAATTTAAATTCCATGCATGAATGGGTCTATTTTTAGCTTATTAACTAGTTAATTGAGATATCAGTGAGTTAAAAATAATCATAACTACTCAACTAACCTTCAACTGACTCAATTGACGACTAAATATCAATTAACTAAGTTTAACTAATAATAAATCAAGTATATTTCTAGATCTTAGCAATCAACTCATGCACAACCCTACTTCTAGCCTATAACTCAAATTTACTGACTTAGTTATTAGACAAGGCCATGCCACTCTAGCTAACTGTAATCCAAGTCATCCTGCTGATGTGGAATATCGAATTTTCTCCATTTGACTAAGGCACAAGTTCAATTAATCCTTTTCTTGCTACATTTAAAAAACTTTTAGGTTGGAATTTCCTCTTGTTTGATTTTTTTTTTTTAAACCGCAACTGTAGGACAAACCCAGTGAATGAAATTCCATTAGTCCCTTAGCCAAAATCCATCATAGCTGACCAGGTAAGCCTTCACTGCTCACCTCCTTGGGACATCACCATAGAGTCTTCACCTAGAATTTTAAAGGCTTCCTTATATTAATTCCATGACACAAAACCATGGGTACAAAAATTCCTGTGCCCAAAACCTCGACTATTTGACTCAGTCAACTTAAACTCTTTTCTCGAGTCAATTTTATGAAGCACTTCATTACATATTAAATTTTCCATGATTAAATTCAACATTTAGAGCAAAACCCCAAAGGCCAAACCACATCAAAACACTAATAACATTGAGTTCTGTGAATAAAAAACCCCATTAGTCCACAAAAAAAACATAATAGAACCCTAATAATGAGACAACTAGAAGGAATACCTATAACTCAGGTACTTGATTTTTTTCCTGTTCTGAAAAAGCATGCATGCATTCAAATTTTTAATGTAATGCTTAACTGTTGGGGAAATATATTACTATAATTTCCAACATTAAGTTATCAATCCAGGGCTTGTAAGCTTCGAGGTACAAGTGTAGGGAATGCAGGATCAAAGCATATAACCTAGACTACAGTAGGAATCAACTTCTTGTTTAAATACAAAATTGTTATTTCTAATTGAAGCTGATCAATTGAGGAAAACATGCTTAAAAAAATAAGAAATTCTAATCATTTTGAAAATGAAACTAACTCTAATTAATCAAAAAACCAAGAAATACAAATTACCATTGAAATTATTTTAATCTAAATGAAAATCTCAATCTAAATACTAAGATCTATTGAATCTAAATACAAGAATCTTAAATCATTCAAGATTAATTTAAAATGATACCAAACTTATGCTAAATATTAATCCCAACAAAATTCACTCTCATTCAAATGATCTTAAACTAAGGCAATGAACAAACAACACTTCTACTAATATAATTCCCGAGATGCATAAAACAAATCAAATAAGCATTCAAACTAACCTTTGTCACCAATTTGCAATTGCTTCAAAAGAAACTAAGTAAACCAATATTCTAATTGACATGCTTCAGATCTAAGAGACTACAAAATAAGAAACTATAATATCCTTAAACTTCATTAATAAAATTCAGGAAATCATTCAAACATAAGCACACTGGCTAATGGTTCTACCAATAACAAGCTACAATCATAATGAACTTCAAAACTAAACTACAACTTCAACAATGATTTAACGGTCTCATTGCATTGTTTTCAAATACTTGGTTGCCAAAACACAATGTTACAAGAAAATCAATAAGGTACATAATATATTTCAATTCATATTTAAAACAAATGGAGTTATTGATCTCTTGTTTATCTAATTAAGAAGCACCTTTAAATATTTCAACTGCAATCCTGTAACAAAGGGGCTATTCATGAAATAAAATCATTGATATACGCCATTCATTAGCTTGAAACGAGGTGAAAATGATATGTCTATTTTATTTTAATAAAACAAACAAATTACAGTCTTAAGTACATAATCAACATTATGAGATCTAATTAACAATTGCTTTCAAATAAAATCCATGCACCTAGATCTAAATCAAACATGCTACCTCTATCCTATGATGTTTACAAAACTTTCTTCTAGGCGATGGTGGATCCTTGCCACTCCTGGAGCAAGTATAAACTAAATCAATGTCTAAATATTAAAAAAAACCATAACATTTACAAAGAATTCATGGCAAAGTCAAATTGTATTAAGATTCAAATCATAAGTTCACTTACATACATTCCTTCAATCTTTTGTCTCATGTTCACACATTTTCATCCTCCTCCTTCAAAAACATCTCCAAGCTTACAACACAAACCATGGCTAAGACATTTATAAGATTCACAAGGTGAATTATTCATTTTCCTCAATTCTGGAAAATTGAACAATTTTAACAAACTGACCTAAAATATATTAGTATATCTTCCTCACCATGAGTAATTTTGGAAAACTGTTTAGCGGAAGACTAATTTTTTATGTTTCCAACAAAAACCTCTCTTATATTTGTCTCATTAAAATCCAATGCCTTGGAAATCGTGCCCAAAGTTGGCTATTTGGATTTTTTTGCAATGTTCTAGAACTCTGAAAAAATAGTGAATTTTTACAAAATTGCCTCCAAAACCCCCGTATAAATTTTTGGAAGAATTCGAATCTTGAGAAACCATTTTGGATATGCATAATTGGTTATATTCGTAACAAACTCATTTGATTAGATTTTATGGATTCACCTCTAGCTACACACACATTGAGGTCAAACATGGTAGTTTGGAAACTTTTCACATTTTGAGCAGATTTGTTAATCAACTCCTAGGGGCCCACATGTGCGACTTGAGTGCAATAAATGCATCAGAAGGTATCAAAATATGATTTTGTACCATAACCTCCCTTTGTTTTCCTCGGAAACATGCCGAAAGTACCGAAGCCCTAAATTAGGCATCACATCCTTAACTGGCTTGTGAGTGATTTCAGCGATGGAACCCTGTGATAAATGTACTTCAACAAAACCGTCATCAGTAAAACATGACATAATCATCTTTAATCATAGAGAATTGATTAAAACTGATGATAATGAACCAAAGAGAGTATTTGGTGGCAAGTGATGGAATTAGGGTACAGAATGGGCTAAAAACCTAGGGTTTTAGGGTATAAACAGTGATATTTCATGATGAAATCATGGGCATATATGAGGCCCAACATCCCCCCATGCCTGAGGTTTTGCATGTCCTCATGCAAACAAATACTTTTCTCATATCCATGTTTTTATGTCATCATGGATTTTATGTAGGGTTAGGTCTTGTGAAGCAAAAATACATGAAGATTTTATTGCCATAAATTTCATTTTAAGAGCGATACAAATTGAGGATAAAAAATAGGTATGGTAGGAGGAAAATGATGAATAGGATGATAGGTGACAATAGAAATGGTAGTTGAGATGAGGTGGTGATGGAGATGGGAAGACATGTGCTTGTATGCTCTATTTTTGCGAGGCGAATGATTATGAATTGTTCCTTCATTGAAAGGCAACCATGAATTCATCCTCTATTAGATTGACAATATGCATGAATGTAGGAGGGGAAGGAAATATAATTACTACTTTTGTTTAGATGAACCATTATTATTATAACCTAGAGTAGCATGCAAATGGAGGGTATATGGGAAACCAGATATACAGAATATGTGGTGGTTAATCATCAAAGCTTTCTTAAATCTCTAATCAATTAAAGAATCTTAAGCCACCTCTACCTGAAGTTTTTCCCTTGTTGTTGATTTCCTTGGTCCTGCAGGATGAAGTAAATGATGGAATGGCTCGAGATGATGTGACTACTGATATGATCTATTGAAGAAGGAAAAAGGTCTCAATATCCACAATATCTTGAAAATGTCGATGCTTGTGCATTTTTCATATGACTTCCTGAAATAAAACAAGCACCATCATCAATAATGCTCTTTTCATGAAAATCTTATCGAAATAAAGGAAATAGATTAAATAATGAACAATTAGCTGAGCATGATCCAAGTTTAAGATACTAGCCCAAAAATGATAATGAAAACCATGAGTAAGCATAGGGTGAAAATATGAATCAAACCTGACAATTCTCATTATTTTTTCTGAACATCTCTCCCATCCCCCCCCCGCCCCCCCCATGCCTATCATCTTGCATGTCCTCATGCAATCAAAACCTCTGACAGAGACCAAAGACTGAAGGGCTAGGGTTTCTATATTAAAGTCATGTTTCATTGAATTAAACCATAGGGCTAATTGTGATAGCATGTAAGTTTCATCAGATGTCATCTTCCTTTGCATTAATAAGATAAAAAAATTATTGACCAGGGATCCAGTGACGTTAAGACTAAGTTTTATTATTTCAAAATGGTAACTAATGTTAGGGCTACTAAAGGAATGCTTAACATTATTGTTATTGCAGAGATAATTTCATCCTAAAATGAGTCACCATAAGAACTTCCACAAAGCATCTCAAGAGTAATCAAAAGTAGCTGGTCTTCACTCAATAGCCTCACTATTACAAGTAAAAGTGACTTTATTTAAAAACCAAGGCCTTAAAATGGATCAAAAGTAGGGAAAAATAAATATTACAAAATGATACCTTCCGAGGATGATTGTCTTATCGTTACCCAAGCATAAAGTTAAAGCTTCTCTTCTTCAAGTAAGTGAATCACCTGCACTAAGGGTAACACATCCATGAAAACTATATTATTTTAGAAATACAGAACTCCAAAGCACACTATTGAAGGATATTAAAGCCATTCTCAGAGAGATATGATAATGAGTTTAGGGAAAAGATAAAAACAACCAAGTAAATCATAGTGTAAAATTAACTTTGATACCACAGGCATGGCCCTGCTGCCAGCAGGTGTCTATAGCCTCGACGGGGATGCATTTTAACTTAATGAAGCATGTGTCCCACTTACTAGATATAGATTCAGAGTTAGATTATTTTACTTTTAGATAAAGGCTATTGTCCTAGCTTGGTAACCAGCAGATACATTAGGGGAATTTTGAGGTCTAAAATGGGCCTCATAAGAAAAATGTACAACAAAAATAAACTTTATAACAACTAATAGGATTCAAGATGATGATGTCATCCATAATGGATGATTCACCATTTTTGGAGTAAAAAAGTAAAAATATTAAAAAATAATAAAATAATAAAACTACTTTTTCAACTAGTATTTTAAACTTATCTCCCAAAATTTTTACTCAAATTTCGAGCGGGAGTACTCATTGGATGCGGAATTTAATTCCTCATCCAAGGAGTACCCATGTTGCATACTTTCGATGAACTCTTCTACACGAAAAATGAGAAATACATAAAAAACATGATTGTAATCACGTTTTTTTTATGTATTTCTCATTTTTCGTGTAGTAGGACCCATCGAAAGTATGCAACATGGGTACTCCCTGGATGGGGAATTAAATTCTGCATCCAACGAGTACTCCCGCTCGGAATTTGAGTAAAAACTTTGGGAGATAAGTTGAAAATATGAATTGAAAAAGTAGTTTTTTCATTTTTCCCTCTAAATTTGATGATGTCATCAAATCTTATTAGATTTTTTCCACTATTATTTTATAATTTCCTTAGGAGGCCCATTTTAGACCTCAAAATTCCCCTAATGGCAGTGCCACTCAGAAGAAGTAACATGGATGAATAGACCGGCTCGTGATAAGACCTCTTGTCTTCCAGCTTTTTGGGCTGAAAGCCATTACTCTGGCTTGGTGACCAGGAGCAGTAGTGTATGCTTGTTAGGTCTCATTATCGTGGTAGGTCGGCTCATTATGAGACGTCCTATCCTCCCCTAAATATTTTTGTAAACTCTAATTATGTTTAACTTTTGAGGTTACTTAAGAAGTGGGGAGACATATCTACTTCCTAAATGTTCGGTCCCTATATTACTAGTATAGTCCCTTAATTTAATTAGTGTAACCACCTTATTGTTATTTTTGTACCCCTATAACCCCCATATTGTTATTATTGTGCCCTTCAATTATTATTGTTAGGTCGTCTAGGATTACATTGTGGCCCCATGGACTCCCATATATAGAAAGGAGGTTTTTTTAGTTGTATCATCCAAGAATTATTTATTTATGTAATGTATTGGAGGTTTCCCCCTCAAAGTGGCTAATTTCTAAGGCGTTGATCTTTCTTTTCTTCTAATTTTTGAGCTGGTTTCATAACATTTGGTATCAGAGCTTTAGATTCTAGGGTTTCGTTGCTCCAAGCAGGTCATCTCAGAATTTTTGCTATAGCTTTTTTCTATGAAGGTTCAAAAGTTGAAATTATTAGACCACGAAGCCAAAATCTGGAGGAACACTGTCGCAAAATTTCATATCTTGGTTCGCAATAGTTTTGGAGATATGGTCTGTGGAAGTTAGGGATTTTTCAGACTCCCGAATTTCATCTCAAAAAGGTGATCATGGGAAAATCTTCATAACTCTCTCTCTGAGCATCAGATTGGAATTATGTAAAAAGTGGAAAAATGTAAACGGATTTTAGTTTCCTTTCTATCAATTTCAGAGCCAAAGAAGGAAACAGTGACACATGGCAAGTCGTACAACTTCGCTCTACTGAACCAGTCCATAATTAGGTCATCGTAGGAGATTGGGCACAAGTTTGTCTTCAAGAATCCAAATTAGGGCAGACTTGTGGAATTTGAAAGAGCATTCAGAGGGCTACCACAGGGCAAAATTTCAAATATTGAGGATCCCAAATCGCAGATATAATTCAGTTTCAATATTGAGCTCCTCAAAATTAAGAAAAAGGTGTGTATTGTTTTCTAAATTCCATAAGTCTTGTGTAAAAAAATCAGTTTGAAGTGATTCCAAGGACCTATTGAGAATATATTTAAGTATTTGGTTCTAAAATCCCTTCTAAAAAGAATTCAACACCCATTAAGCCCTCAGATTACTCTACTATGAATCATGAAGATGAAGAATTGCAACATGGTCTATCAAACTTACAAGAGCAAGTGCACCAAATTTTGCTCTCGCAAAGAGAAACAAAAAATGAAATGGAAGTTTTGAAGAAAGGCCTAGAAGTGAAGATGGATGGTTTGAAGAAAGGCATGGAAGCTAAGATGGATGGCATGGAAGCTGGCATGGAAGCTAAGACGGATGACATGAAAGAAAAAATGAAAGAAAACATGGAAAACATGAAGAATGATCTAAAAGCATACATGGAAGGTTTAACAAAGTTGATACAAGAAATGTTTCTTATTGGCGAAAAGATAGTAGAGGAAACTCATGATCAGAAAAAAATAAATATTAATCGTGATTTTATAAACTCTAATGTTGGATGGAAGTACCACCATATTCCAAAGATGGATATGAGGAAGTTTGATGGAAAGGATCCCGTAACATGAATACTACAGATGGAGCAATATTTTGATCTCAGTAATGTGCAAAACACACAAAAGGTACAGATTGCAACTTTACATTTAGAACAAAATAGATTTGTATGGTATCGATGGGTTTTCTCTCGTAAAAAAATTGTCACTTGGTCAATTTTTACAGAGGAAATGATAGCACATTATGAGGATACAAAGAGCAACACCTTCTTTAGCCAATTGATAAATCTCAAACAAAAAGGTTCAGTGCTAGAGCATATTTAGGACTTCCAAAACTTGAATATAAGGGTAACTGATATTCCATAGGAACACAATATTGATGTCTTTACGGGGCCTTTAAAGGATAACATCCAACATGAAGTTCGCGTTTGGGAACATGATTCATTGGAGAAGGCATTTAGGTTGGAAAGAAAAATTGAATGTAAAATTATGGCAACAAGGAAGCCTACCAATCACATATATAAAGATTGAAGTGTTGCTACTTCTAGACTTCCACAACCTACAAGGTTGACACCACAACAATTGGAAGAAAAAAGAGCAAAAGGGCTTAGCTACAATTGTGATAGAAAGTACACTAAAGGTCATAAGTGTGCTAAGAAGAAATTATTTTACATAGATTGTGAAGAGGAGGAAGAAAATGAAGAAGAAACTTCAAAAGTAGAGGATATACACCAGGAAGAAACCCTAGAAGAAGAATAAATGAGTCTGACCATATCATGTAATGCATTGGCAGGAATTACCACTCCTCAAACTCTCAAGATAGAAGGGCATATCAAGAAGAAAAAGGTAATAGTGTTGATTGATTCGGGTAGTACCCATAATTTTATTCATTGTAAGGTAGCCAAGGAATTGAATTGTTTCCTATACCCATCACCAGAATGTCAAGTGATGGTTGCAAATGGAGGAACTATAAATTTCTCTGGAAAATTTCATAATATCAAGCTAGCCATGGGGGAATATGTATTGAATATTCCAATGCTTTCCATCCCAATGGGAGGTGCTGATATTGTACAAGGAGTAAAATGGTTACAATCCTTGGGGACGGTAGCTTTTAATTTTCAAGAAATTTTCTTGAAAAAATTTTCGGAAGGAAAGGAAATCAAATTACAAGGTATCGTAGGGAAGCCAGGAAATATGATAAGCTCTAATGTCATGAAAATATTCTGAAGAAAGAACAATGGGGCGTAATTGCACAATTATGCTCACTAGAAGTTCCAACATCAAAATCATCTATTTCTCCAAATCTCCAAAAATTTTGGGACAATAATTCCAAGGTGTTTGATACTCGCAATGGACTCCCACCTCTTCATGATCATGATCATGCTATTCATTTGATTCTAGGAAGTGTTCCTCCAAACTTCAGGCCTTAGAGATATCCTTATGTCCAAAAGAGTGAAATTGAACGTATGATTGTAGAAATGTTAGAGGCTGGTATAATTCAACCTAGTCAAAGTTCTTTCTCTACTCTAGTAGTATTGGTGCACAAGAAAGATGGATCATGGCACATGATTCTGGATTATAGGGAGCTCAATAAGCTCATTATTAAAAATAAATTTCCCATTCCTGTGATTGATGAATTACATGGAGAAATTTATTTTATCAAGTTGGATCTTCATTCAGCAAATTAGAGTGAAGACTAAAGATATTCTGAAAACAGCATTTCGAACTCATGAGGGTCATTATGAATGTTTGGTCATGCCTTTTGGCCCTACCAAGGCACCTTCTACATTTCAAGGGTTGATGAATTCCATTTTAAAACCCTTAGAAAATTTGTGCTAGTATTTTTTGATGATATACTAATCTATAGCAGGTATTGGAACGATCATGTTCAACATGTTGACAGGGTGCTCAAACTATTGGAGGAGAAACAATTATATGAAAAAAAATACAAATGTTTCTTTTGAGTACAAGAGGTGGAATATCTGGGTCATATTGTATCTCATTAGGGTGTTAAGGTAGACCCTAACAAAATTAAAGCCATTAAGGAATGGAAAGTCCCCACAACCATAAAGTAGTTGCATGGATTTCTCGGGTTAACAGGGTATTATCACAAGTTTGTTAAGAATTATGGGAGAATAACAACACCTTTAACAACATTATTGAAGAAAGATGCATTTTCATGGACTCCTAAAGCAACTAAGGCCTTTGAACATCTTAAAGAGGCAATGTGCTTATCACCAGTCTTAGCTATGCCAGACTTTAGAAAAACCTTTATTGTGGAATGTGATGCCTCAGGAAATGGAATTGGTGTTGTTTTAATGCAAGAAGGAAGACCCATTGCTTTTGAAAGTCATTCAATCAAAGGAAAATATTTACAAAAGGCTATTTATGAGAAGGAAATGTTGTCAATACTACATGCACTAAATAAATGGAGACCTTACCTAATGGGAAGACACTTCAAGGTAAAAAATGATCATGATAGTCTTAAACACTTTTTGGAACAAAGACTATCTTCAGAATAGAAGAAAAAATGGGTCACAAAGATTTTGGGTTGTGACTTTCAAATCATCTACAAAAACTGGAAGCTAAATGTTGTTGCAGATGCACTCTCAAGAAAGGATGAAGAGGTGGAAGCATTGCTTTGTGCCATTTCAATTATACAACCAAATTGGATAACCGGAGGAAGGGATGAGTGGAAGAAGGACGAAGAAGTGTGGACTCTCATTCAAAAGTTGCAGCAAGATCCTAGTACATCTGATACATTTAGTTGTAAAAATGATTCCTTATGGTACAAAGATCGCTTATATGTTTGCAAGAAGTCCCAACTAAAACAAAAGATTATTTTGGAATTGCACACTTCTCCTTTAGGAGGACACTCGGGATTTTTAAAAACTTACCACAGGGTGAAGAAATAATTTTTTTGGGATGGCCTTAAATCTGATATTCAAAAGTTTGTGGCGGAATGTTTGTTTTGCCAACGAAATAAATTTCAGACAGTTAAGACCCTAGGTATTCTACAACCTTTATCCATTCCAGGTCAACATTGGGAGGAGATTTCAATGGATTTTATCACAAGTTTACCTAAGTTTGAAGGAAGGAGTGTCATCATGGTGGTAGTTGACATACTTACCAAGTATGCATACTTTTATGCATTATCTCATCCATTTAAAGTGAGTACAGTTGCTACTGCATTTATGGAAACAATTCAAAAGTGACATGGAAACCCGATGATTATTGTAAGTGACAGACATCCCATTTTTACAGGAAATTTTTGGACGGAATTATTTTCTTGTTTAGGTACTCAACTAGCTCATAACTCATCTTATCATCCTCAATCTGATGGTCAAACAGAGATAGTGAATAAATGTTTCGAAGGATATCTTTGTTGTTTTGTATCTAATAAGCAAGCACAATGGGTCAAGTGGTTACCTGTCGCTAAATGGTTGTATAACACTTCCTTTCATACTACCGCAAAAATGACCCCATTTATGGCACTTTATGGATATCATCCACCATCCATCACATCTTCTTTAAGGGAAAATGCTAGGGTTCAAGCAGTGGAGGATCACATCGAGCATCAACAAGAAGTTCTCCAACTCTATAGGATAACCTAAATTTGGCACAAAATCGAATGAAACAACAAACATATCAACATCGTAGTGAGAGAAGTTTTGATGTGGGAGACTCGGTATTTTTACGGCTACAACCATACAAACAAATGTCCCTCAAGCAAGCTAAGAAGGATAATAAATT
Organism: Pinus albicaulis; assembly: GCA_034641835.2. Lineage (NCBI taxonomy): Eukaryota > Viridiplantae > Streptophyta > Pinopsida > Pinales > Pinaceae > Pinus > Pinus albicaulis. The sequence continues at coordinate 330,272 of JAXQQM020084600.1, read as the reverse complement.
ACCGCCAAAGTACTGTGGACCTTACAAGGTTTTGCAAAAGATTGGTACTATGGCATACAAATTGGAGCCTCCTGCTTCTTCACGAGTGCATCCAATTTTCCATGTTTCATGCTTAAAGAAGGTCATAGGGGACAAACTTCTAGTTCAAACAATATTTCCAGAACTTGATGAGGAAGGAAAAACCATATTGGAACCTGAAGCAGTCATGAATACAAGAACTCGAAAACTACGAAATCGATCAATTTCAGAGTATCTCATCAAATGGAAGAGCTTACCCACTAAATATTCTACATGGGAGGATGAGAATTTCATATAAAAACACCCGGAGCTACTCAAGCATTGAGGACAACACGTTTTTGAAGGAGAGGAGCATGTTAGGTCCCTATATTACTAGTATAGTCCCTTATTGTTATTAGTGTAACCCCCTTATTGTTATTGTTTTACCCCTGTAACCCCCATATTTTTATTATTGTGCCCTTCAATTATTATTGTTAGGTCAACTAGGATTACATTGTGGCCCCACTAGGAGTACATTGTGGCCCCATGGACTCCTATATATAGAAAGGATGTTTTTTCATTTGTATCATCCAAGAATTGTTCATTTATGTAATGTATTGGAGGTTTCCCCCTCGAAGTGGATGATTTCTAAGGCATTGATCTCTCTTTTCTTCTTTTTTTGGAGTTGGTTTCATAACATTAAGAGTGCAGGGTGGCGTGAAAACTTTTTAATTACTAATCTTTACTGGTTTATCCTACTACCCTAAATACTCAAGAAAATAAACCAACTCAGATAATGATTGCAATATTTCTCGAGTAGATCATGCTAGGGCTCTTATGAGAGCTCATGAAGGTTTTAGAGGAGTGGTCCACCATAGGAGGCTTTTCATCAATACATTCAAAGAGAATCTTGAAAAGGTTCCTTGGATGATGGTATGTTAAGCTTATGAATGGAAAGTATAAGAATAAAAATTCCCCTACTGACCCAATGAATAATCTTGTCCAATAATCAGAGTCACTCTATAAAATATGAGGCATTAAGAGTGAATTTCTTCTGACAAGTCTTACCACAAGAGTGCATAATGACAAAAATTTCAATGGTTATGCCTTAGGAATTGAAATTTCAATAATGATGTTGTAACAAAAATTTTATTCATTTATACCCTACCCTAATCTAGAGAGAGGAAGGTCTCCTTCAAGTGTAGGAGTACTTCCAGTGCAACCATTTTTGTAATAATATGCTAAATATACTCACACTCAGTTTGAAAGAATAAACTTCAACACATACCAGAGTATGAGAAACCAATTGCTTCGATTGATATGATACCAAGATTATTTGAAGATGAGAGTGGTACTTTGGCTGGATTATGATCTAGAACCAATCCTCGATGTAATCCTGGTGGTATTGGCTCATTTCTTGTTTTGGACCGCTCTGAATGTCGTCCTTGATCATGCTAGAAAAACTTAGATAATTGGTCTCTGAAATGCACACAAGGCTTGTTGCTGGGCATGGTGAATTTTCCTCGATCTCAAGTTCAGCTGGATGCTCCCTATCAGATTTGGTACACGGCTCATGGATATCCTTGGTAGATAGGCAAGAGGACTCAAGAGAGATTTCCAAATCATGTTCTGGCTGTGGAGGGACAGATAATTTCCTGAATGCAGTCAGGATGAACTCTTCTTGAGAAGAAGATACCCTAGTTACTGCTAGGATTTTAGAAAGCGCCTTGATGGATATTATTCAAGCTCTTGGTATTTATTTAATTTCTCCTACTCGAAACATGGATTAGTACAAAAGAGGGGGTTCTTACAACACCCCAAAAATATTTTATCTTTAAAGAACTTGAATTTTTAATCTAAATGAATTAAAGACTGCTAATTGCAATAAAAACTCACCAAACTTTCTTGATTGGGCAACCAAACTTTGGAGGAATCCCACAGTATTGGATGCGTGGCTCTTCACTCATGTCTTACCGTACACTCTTCGCCTTCTGATTGCCCTGCAACTAAGATCACACACACAAAAAAAATTGTGAAGGAAACTAGGCTCTGATCCCTTTAGCACCTACCAAACAACGGCGCCAAAAATGTTGGGGAAATATATTGCTATAATTTCCAACATTAAATTATCAATCCAGGGCTCGTAAGCTTCGAGGTACAAGCGTAGGGAATGTAGGATCGAAGCATCTAATTGAAACTAATCGAGGAAAACATGCTTAAAGAAATAAGAAATTCTAATCATTGTGAAAATGAAACTAACTCTAATTAATCATAGACCAAGCAATACAAATTACCATTGAAATGATTTTAATCTAAATGAAAATCTCAATCTAAATACTAAGATCTATTGAATCTAAATACAAGAATTTAAATCAATCAAGATTAATTTAAAATGATACCAAACTTATGCTAAATATTAATCCCAAAAAAATTCACTCTAATTCAAATGATATTAAACTAAGGAAATGAACAAAAAATACTTCAACTAATCTATTGGGGAAAATACTGAGAGGGGGGGGGTGAATCAGTATTTAGTGCAGAAAATAAAACTTTGATATTTTCTTTCTTGAAAAATCCATACGCTACTATCCTGAAGCCAAATCGCGTATATACGTGGATATCCTTTACAAAACTCGCGTATATCCAGTAAGTTAATGATGCATTTAATTCTTCACTTAGATCATTGCATTACTCATTTATCAGATGTTTAGAAAATAGTAAACAGGTGCAGAAAGAATAGAATAATCATCACACATAAGCAACACAGATGAACACTAGGATTTTTAGGTGGAAACCCTATTCGGGAGAAAACCACCGCTGTCATCGTCTCAGTCTTCAATCTTTATTATTAAGAAAACTTCTTACAACATGTACTGGCGCAAACTTATACCAGCATGCAGGCACCCACCTACAGAAGGCTACAACCTTCTCTCATTTACCAGCCTCTCCTAGAAGGGAGCAACAACCCCCTGCTCTCTTTTACCAGCCTCACCTGGAAGGGAGCTACTACCCCCTGATATTAACACCAGCCTCTACTAGCAGAAAGCTTCTACTTTTAGACTGAAGGCTTCAACCCTTAGATCCATTGCAGACCACGTTTCATCAATTTTCAAACTGGATCAAACAGCTCCAAAACAACCCTTCACCTATCAACAATCACACTTTGCCCATTGCTTCCATCAGAATAGTGAAACCACTGTAACCAGAGTATCAGAGAAAACCCAGACTTCAGAATAGATATCCAGAATCACATCCAACCATGAGCAGTTATAAGTTTAGATACCATAAGCGCCTTTAGTTAAACATATAAGTGTATATATGTGTCTTCCATGAAATGAACCTGCGTATACCTCTGTGCATTTTGCAAAACAACCTATCTTCCCATATGCGCCTTTGTTTAAACATATCCGCGTATACACGCGCTTTTCATCAAATGAACCCGCGTATAGATCTATAAAAGATAACTTTGCAGAACAGATCAGATATATGAACTTACCTAGATTTCTTCAATTTCTTCAACAGGATTGAACCAAGTCTTCATTACTCCTTTAGATCATTCTAGAGATTCATCATTTTCAGATCTAACAATTTTGAGCCTTCATCATATTCATAGGTGCATCATAGATTCAGATCTATCGATTAAGAACAGAGTTCAATCATGCAGATAAACTTCAGAGTGAAGTACTCATCAAAGCCCAGACACTTGCACACCTTTGCATAATGAATTTCTTCTCCTTATATAGATTTAGCTTTTGTCAATACCATGAGCCATAACCACACAACCTCCAATGGTTTTCCTGGACGGGATAACATAGACAATCCAGTGCTCAATACAATGGGTCAATACCATGGTAGTAACCCCTGGTTTTACAAATTTAGAGCGCAATTGAGCATACGCGACTTGGCACATACTTTTCCACGTGCATATGCTACTTCTCCTAGACAAACCCGCGTATGCCTTGAGACACACATTTTTCATCATTGTTCTAGCACATACTGAAATTCCTTTAATCATTACATCTGAGTTGCTCTGTAGACACATCATATCACATCAGATTTACATCATTACCATGTCCATCAAGTCAAGAATAACTTCATCAAGTAGGTTGCTAACAAGGACAACACTCTGCAACATATTGTTAATCATCTTATTTTTTCCATTAAGTTTCCATCAAGGACAACATATGCCAACAATCTCCCCCTTTGGACTTGATGGCAACCACGATGGAGTTTGATCACCACATCAAATAGATACCATGACAATATCCCCTTATTGAAATGCAAACCACCATGCCATTCTCCCCCTTTGACATCAAGGGCAAAGGGCGGATCAAAACCATCCTTATGAGAAGAGCGTTGTAGATCTGAGGTGTACTGAAGTTACCCTGCTCCCCCTGAGTTCATGCTGAATCTTCAAATATATTTTCCAATGAAGACATGACTCTATGACCTTCTAATCACTAAAGACTCATACTTACATCAAAGATCCAACCAAGTGGATTTACATATGAGACTCAAGTACCCAACCAAGTGGGTTTACAGATTTGGACAAGTCCCGACATGACTGAATACAAAAATTTACATCAAGGTCTCAACATGACCGTTACATCAAATTACAAATATGAATTTCTATGACCAAAACAAAAAGGACTTCAAGAAGGTGATCATAATTCAGAATCATAATGCCAACAATGCATAATCCTCTGCAAGACTAATGCTCCCCCTGAACCTGTACATCAGTTTACTCCTTCATCTCCCCCTTAGCTTGTGCATCCTAAACACTTTCAACAGAAGATCATCAAGGCATCTTCATCCAATATCTAAGAATGAGACAGAGATAAAACTTTACTAGAGATATCATACAGCATCAGAGATAGCACACAGTGTTGCAGATGTGCTGAAAACTGCTGACTCCAAACAAAATTTGTCAACAACAAACCATACGTGGCTTTCTATGGATAAACTCACGTATATACATGACTGTCTTTCAGGAAACCCACGTATCCAATTTAATATTATGAATTTAATCAGATCTGAACTTCTGAGAGGTAGAGACAACACCCAGCTTCTGTCTGAGATATTTGAACGCTTCCTTGGGCAGAGGTTTGGTAAATATGTCAGCAACTTGTTCTTTGGAGGGAACATACTCCAACTTCACCTTTTGTTCAAGCACTTGTTCATGTAAGAAGTGATACTTGATGGGAATGTGCCTGGTCTTCGAATGCATAACAGGATTCTTTGAGATACTGATGGCACTTGTATTATCACACATAATGGAGATAGGAGGTGCACATTTGATTTGAAAATCTTGCAAGGTTTGCATCATCCAAAGGAGTTGAGTGCAACAAGATGCAACAACCACATATTCTGCTTCTGCTGTAGATAAAGCAATAGAACTTTGGTTCTTGCTGAACCAAGATACTAACCGGGGCCCCATATAGAATGCACCACCACTAGTGCTTTTCCGATCATCAACATTTCCAGCCTAGTCTGCATCCGTGTAAGCATGAAGAGTAAGATCAACATTCTTTGGATACCATAGGCCAAAGTCTTGAGTTCCTTGTAGATATTTGAATATTCTTTTGACAGCCTGAAGGTGAGACTTTTTTGGATTAGCTTGGAATCGTCCAACAATCCCCACTACATGCATAATGTCTGGTCTAGTCCCAGTGAGATAAAGTAGACTTCCTATCATATATCTGTATTATGGTTGATTCACCGTGGGAGAATCATCATGAGAACTGAGATTACATCGAGTTATCATTGGTGTACTTACAGGTTTGCATTCTTCCATGCCATACTTCTTCAGAATTTTCTTAAGGTATTTTGCTTGAGATAAGAATATACCATCTGTAGTTTGATGCACTTTCAAGCCAAGAAAGAATGTTAGTTCCCCAAGTAAAAACATTTCAAACTCTTGCTGCATGACAGAAGCAAATTTCTGACTCATATATTCTTCATTACTTCCAAAAATGATATCATCAACATAAACAACCACAATCAATAGTTTATCATTTTCAATTTTTGTGTATAAGTTGCTATCAGCAGACCCCTTTGAAAATCCTTGTTGATGCAGATATTTGTCAAGACGATAATACCATGCCCTTGGAGCTTGTTTGAGACCATATAGAGCCTTTTTAAGTTTGCAAACAAGTTTTTCATCATTTCCCAAAATGAATCCTTTTGGTTGTTCTATATAGACTTCTTCTTCTAGATCACCATTGAGAAAAGCAGATTTAACATCCATTTGATAAAATTTGATTTGTTGGAAGCTTGAAAAGGCAAGAAACATTCTTATAGCTTCAAGTCTAGCTACAGGGGCAAACGTTTCTTCAAAGTCTATACCTTCTTGTTGAGTATACCCCTTGCAAACAAGTCTAGCTTTATTTCTTATAACATCCCCATTTTCATTTAACTTGTTTTTGAATATCCATTTAGTTCCAATGACATTTTTATCATGTGGTCTTGGAACTAATTCCCAAGTGTGATTCTTTTCAATTTGATCAAGCTCTTCATTCATGGCTTGAATCCAACATTCATCTTTGCTAGCTTGATTGACATTGTGTGGTTCAACAGTGGATAGAAATGCCAGATAGCTAGAAGATCCCACAAGAGTCCTTCTTGTTTGTACACCTGATCCCTTGCCACCCAAAATTTGAGATTATGGATGGTTCTTTTGAACATATCTGGGTGGAGCTTTTTCAAATAAATCATCTCCAGATTCTTCATTGGGTTCACTGTCTGTATCATTTCTATTTGATGTAGAAGGATATACGTCATCATCACCTTCATCTGTTGTTTGTTTTTCTTCTTTTGGAGCTGTAGGAGACTCATCAATAAAAACATCAATACATTCAACAATCTTACGAAGTCTTCTATTGTAACATTTATATGCTCTACTTTGAGAGGAATAACCAAGAAGTATTCCTTCATCTGCTCTTGGTTCAAACTTGCCAAGATTTTCATCATTATTTTTTATAAATCATTTGCTCCCAAAAACTCTAAAATGCTTCACAGTGGGAGGATTACCATACCAGAGTTCATATGGTGTTTTGTCACTATTTACACGAACATGTGCCTTGTTGAGAATATTTACTGCTGTATGAGCTGCTTCTCCCCAAAATGTGTCAGGTGTTCTGGAATCATCAAGCATGGCTCTAGCCATTTGTTGAACTGTTCTATTCATTCTTTCTGCTACACCATTCTGTTGTGGAGTGCCAGCTACAGAAAACTGTCGTTTTATGCCATGTTGTTCACAAAATTCAAGGAATTCATTTAATGTATATTCACCTCCTTGATTAGATCTAAGACATTTGAGTTTTAGATCTAATTCATTTTCAACCAGAGCTTTGAATATCTAAAATTTCTCAAATGCTTCATCTTTTTGTTTAAGCAACCCAATCCAACACATTCTAGAGAAATCATCAATAAACAAGATATAGTATTCTTCACCACGTGGTGACTTTTTCCTCATAGGTCCACATATATCTGTATGAATAAGTTCAAGAGGCCCATTTGATGATCCTTCCTTGGCATTAAATTGCACTCTGGTCTACTTACCGAATTGGCAAGATTTACATATGATATTTTCAGGAAGAGTAATATTGGGAAGACCATGAACAACTTTAAATTTGCTTGACTTGTTGATTTGAGAGAGGCTCAGATGCCCCAACCTTTTATGCCATAGCCAATTTTCTGAAGATTTGCTCAAGTAACATTGTTCTTTGCAGTTCTTCAATACATACAGGTTGCTTGGAGTTCCGTTTCCTTTTATAATTGTTTTACCTGTATCAAGATCACGTACCACACATTCTTTTGAACTAAAGACAACTTCAGTTCCTTGGTCACACATTTGACTTACACTTAACAAGTTATGTTTTAATCCATCCACATACATGACATTATTGGCTTTCACCTTTTCTTTTAGGAAAACATACTCTTTTCCTTTAATAACAATAGGTGTATCATTTCCAAAAGTAACATTCTTTTCCTTTTCTAGAGCACTATATGCAAGAAGTTTGTTTTTGTCCCCTGTCATGTGTTTTGAGCATCCACTATCAATGTACCATTGATTTTCTTCACCTTCTGCAAATAAAGCTATGCCCCAATTTTCAACCTGTAAATCCTTCTTTTTCCATACTTTGGTGCTTGAAGGAACATGTTCTTTTGGTTGGACTTTGCTTCTACATTCAGATTCTTCATGGCCAAATTTATTGCAATAAGTGCATTCAACTTCATTTTGAAGAGGAGAAAAGTTGTTATAGGTATTCTTCTTTGTTCCAATATCAATCCTTTTATTTCTTGCTTCTCTTGTCATGATAATTTTATAAGCAACACATTGAAAAACTTTATGACCAAAATTGTGACATGAGAAACATTGTCCATTGAAGTAGAAATTTTTGCGATCATGAAATCTTCTATTTGAATTTACCTGTTGGTTGGTGTTCCTTTGAAAGGTATTCGTGTTGAAGTTCTTCGACTTGAGCTGATCATGCTTTACCTGTGAAGATTCTTTATCCCTTTGCTGAGTGGCAGAATGTTGTAGACCAGTTGTAGCTGCTTTTAGATAATTTGGTGTTGAGGCCTGAGAATATTCTCCGATATATCCAAGACCTGTCTTTATAAGAGGAGAACGTTGTACCTTGATAATTTCATCTAAGGTTTCAGATCCTTTATCAAATTTAAGATTCAGAGTATTTACTTTCTCAAGTTTTTTTCTTGGACTTACCACTTCACATTCTAATTTTTCAATGTGCTTCTTCTCTTCTTCAATCTGTTTTTTCAGAGTCTCTATGATTATTTTACTTTCTTCTAAGCATAGTTTGAGTTGATTGTTTTCATTAAGAAATTCATTGTCCTCTAGAGCATCCATAAAAGTATCATTTTCTTCTTTAGAATCATTTTCAAATGACATGAGAAGTCTAAGATCTTGTTCACCTTCTTCCTCACTATTAGATAACCCATCACTGTCTTCATGAGTATAGTAGCTTTTTCTAGTGCTAGACTGGTTCTTATTTCTTCTTGCTACTTCCTTCCCTTTTGCAGGAGTTTCTTTATGAGGACATTTAGCAGCATAATGACCAACTCTTCCACAATTAAAAAATTTGAAAGGAAGCTTACCTCTGAACCGTCCTGTGCCAAGTTGAAGCTTCTTTACAAAATTTACCTCCTCTTCTTCTGAGATGTATCCTGATCCTTCTGCTTCTTGTACATCTTTCCCTTTTGTAGAAGATCTAAAGATGGCTTCTTTGACATCAGATGGTCCTCCTCTTCTCATTTCATATGCAGTTAGTATGCCATGTAGTTGCACCACAGTAAGATTTTGAAGATCCTATTTTTCTTCAAGAGAAAAAACTTTTGACTCAAACTTTGTCGTTAGTGATCTTAAGATTTTTTCAACCAAGGTAGATTATACTATTGTTTCTCCCAGATTTCTCATACGATTTACAATATCATCAAGACGTAAAAAGAAACTGGAAATGCTCTCGTTACTATGCATTCTTAAATTTTCATATTCAATTCTAAGATTTTGGAGTTTTGCACTTTTTACCTTTGCATCACCTTCATAACTTAGAATGATTTTGTCCCATATTTCCTTTGTTGTATTCAGCTGCATGACCTTGAAAAATTTGGATTTAGTTAGACTCCCCAATAGAGCATTAACTGCCTTTGCATTTGTTTCATAATTCTTCTTTTCCGTTGCATCTGTTGGTACAGTGGCTGGATATTGATATCCTTGTTCAAAAATGGCCCATATATCTGCTCCCATAGACTGAAGATAGGATCTCATCCTTATTTTCCAGAAGATTAAATTACTTCCATTGAAGAGCAGAGGCTTGATAGATGTTGTTCCCTCTTGATTGCTCATCTTGCTTGATCTTCCTTCTAGCAGTTAAGCCCTTTCAGAAGGACCTGCTCTGATACCAATTGTTGGGAAAAATACTGAGAGGGGGGGGAGGTGAATCAGTATTTAGTGCAGACATTAAAACTTTGATATTTTATTTCTTGAAAAACCCATACACTACTATCCTAAAGCCAAATTGCGTATATACGCGGATATCCTTTACAGAACTCGCGTATATCCAGTAAGTTAATGATGCATTTAATTCTTCACTTGGATCATTGCATTACTCATTCATCAGATGTTTAGAAAATAGTAAACAGGTGCAGAAATAATAGAATAATCATCACACATAAGAAACACACATGAACACTATGATTTTTAGGTGGAAACCCTATTCGGGAGAAAACCACCGTTGTCATCGTCTCAGTCTTAAATATTTATTATTAAGAAAACTTCTTACGACATGTACTGGCGTAGACTTATACCATCATGCAGGCACCCACCTGCAAAAGGCTACAACCTTCTCTCGTTTACCAGCCTCTCCTGGAAGGGAGCAACAACCCCCTGCTCTCTTTTACCAGCCTCACCTGGAAGGGAGCTACTACCCCCTGATATCAACACCAGCTTCTATTGGCAGAAAGCTTCTACTTTCAGACTGAAGGCTTCAACCCTCAGATCCACTGCAGACCACGTTTCATCAATTTTCAAACTGGATCAAACAGCTTCAAAATAACCCTTCACCTATCAACAATCACACTTTTCCCATTGCTTCCATCAGAACAGTGAAACCACTGTAACCAGGGTATCAGAGAAAACCCATACTTCAGAATAGATATCCAGAATCACATCCAACCATGAGCAATTATAAGTTTAGATACCATACGCGCCTTTAGTTAAACATATCCACGTATATACGCGTCTTCCACGAAATGAACCTACGTATACCTCTGTGCATTTTGCAAAACAACCGTATCTTGCCATACGTGCCTTTGTTTAAACGTATCCGCGTATACACATGCTTTTCATCAAATGAACCCGCGTATAGATCTATAAAAGATAAATTTGCAGAACAAATCAGATCTATGAACTTACCAAGATTTCTTCAATTTCTTCAACAGGATTGCACCAAGTCTTCATTACTCGTTTAGATCATTCTAGAGATTCATCATTTTCAAATCTAACAATTTTGAGCCTTCATCATATTCATAGGTGCATCATAGATTCAGATCTATCGATTAAGAACAGAGTTCAATCATGCAGATAAACTTCAAAGTGAAGTATTCATAAAAGCGCAGACACTTGCACACCTTTGCATAATGAATTTCTTCTCCTTATATAGATTTAGCTTTTGTCAATACCATGAGCCAAAACCACACAACCTCCAATGGTTTTCCTAGACGGGATCACATAGAAAATCCAGCGCTCAATACAATGGGTCAATACCATGGTAGTAACCCCTGGTTTTACAAATTTAGAGCGCAATTGAGCATACACAACTTGGCACGTACTTTTCCGTGTGCATACGCTACTTCTCCTAGACAAACCTACGTATGACTTGAGACACACACTTTTCATCATTGTTCTAGCACATACTGAAATTCCTTTCATCATTACATCTGAGTTTCTCTGTAGACACATCATATCACATCAGATTTACATCATTACCAAGTCCATCAAGTCAAGAATAACTTCATCAAGTAGGTTGCTAACAAGGACAACACTCTGCAACATATTTTTAATCATCCTATTTTATCCATTAAGTTTCCATCAAGGACAACAAATTCCAACATAATCTAATTCCCGGGATGCATAAAACAAATCAAATAATTATTCAAACTAACCTCTGTCACCACTTTGCAATTGCTTCAAAAGAAACTAAGTAAACCAATATTCTAATTGACATGCTTTAGATCTAAGAGACTACAAAATAAGAAACTACCATATCCTTAAACTTCTTTAATCAGACTCAAGAAATCATTCAAACATAAGCACATTGGCTAATGGTTCTACCAATAACAAACTACAATCATAATGAATTTCAAAACTAAACTACAACTTCAAACAATGATTTAATGGTCTCATTGCATCACTTTCAAATACTTGGTTGCCAAAACACAATGTTACAAGAAAATCAATAAGGTACATAATAGATTTCAATTCATATTTAAAACAAATGGAGTTATCAATCTCTTGTTTATCCAATTAAGAAGCAACTTCAAATATTTCAATCGTAAACCTATAACAAAGGGGCTATTCATGAAATAAAATCATTGATCAATGCGATTTATTAGCTTGCAACGAGTTGAAAATGATATGTCTATTTAATTTTAATAAAAAAAACAAATTACAGTCTTAAGTACATAATCAAAATTATGAGATCTAATTAACAATTGCTTTCAAATAAAATCCATGCACCTAGATCTAAATCAAACACGCTACCTCTATCCTATGATGTTTACAAAACTTGCTTCCAGGTGATGGTGGATCCTTTCCACTCCTGGAGCAAGTCTAAACTAAATCAATGTCTAAATATTAAAAAAAATCATAACATTTAAAAAGAATTCATGGCAAAGTCAAATTGTATTAAGATTCAAATCATAAGTTCACTTACATACATTCCTTCAATCTTTTGTCCCATGCTCACACATTTTCATCCTCCTCCTTCAAAAAATTTTCCAAGCTTACAATGCAAACCATGGCTGAGCCATTTATAAGATACACAAGGTGAATTATTCATTTTCCTCAATTCTGGAAAATTGAACAATTTTAACAAACAAACCTACAATATATTAGTATGTCTTCCTAACCATGAGGAATTTTGGAAAAATGTTCAAAGGGAGACTAATATGTTATGTTTCCAACAAAAACCTCTCTTGTATTTGTCTCATTCAAATCCACCTCCTCATAAATCGTGCCAGAAGTTGGTTGTTTGGATTTTTTTTGCAATGTTCTAGAACTCTGAAAAAACAACGATTTTTTACAAAACTGCCTCCAAGACCCGCGTATAACTTTTAAAAAAAATTGAATCTTGAGAAAAAAATTTGGATATACATAATTGCCTATATTTTTAACAAACCCATTTGATTTGAGTTTATGTATTGACCTCCAACTGCACACACATTGAGGTCAAACATGGCAATTTGGAAACTTTGCACATTTTGAGCATATTTGTTAATCAACTCCTAGGGACCCACATGTGCGACCTGAGTGAAATAAAATGCATGGGAAGGTATTAAAACATTATTTTGGACCATAATCTCCCTTGGTTTTCCTCGGAAGCGCGTTGAAAGTACCGAAGCCCTAAATTAGGCATCTCATCCTTAACTGGCTTGTGAGTGATTTGACCAATGGAACCCTATGATAAATTTAATTCAACAAAACCTTGATCAGTAAAACATGAAATAATCATCTTTAATCATAGAGAAGTGAATAAAGCTAATGATAATAAACCATAGAGAGTATTTGGCGGCCAGTGATGGAATTAGGGTACAAAATGGGCTAAAAACCTAGGGTTTTAGGGTATAAATAGTGATATTTCATGATGAAAACATGGGCATACGAGGCCCAACATTAACAAACCTACTATGCTTTATTGCAATATAAATAACTCAAACCGTTTCAAAAGAAATGATTTTTTTTGTATAGTGTAGAAACGAAAACATTTTAAAATCCTATTCAATTTCCTGAATCAATATATTAAAAGGAAGCTTCTTAGTAATAATTTCAATGCTTTCTAATAGGAGTTGAAAACTCATAACCTATCAAAACACTAATCTAAGGTGAAAGGTGAAACCCCATTATAGCACCCATGATGACTAACAACACAAAAATCCATGCCACACCATGATCGACAAGACCAATACAAATAATTCAATGGAGCATTAGTAGTAACATCGCTAAAAATATTTATTCAAGACAAGAGTTGAAATGAAAAACACAGCCAAAAATAGACCATAAAACGAATAAAATGAAATAGAAACACAAACACCATCCACCTCCATGATGAAAGGCCAAAAACTATCACAACACAAAAAAAATCATGGTAACCAATATGGCTACAATCCCTAAAAATTGTGAAAATTCTTAAGCCAAAAGCCCAAAACCCACTAGAACACCAACAATATGAAGAAGAAATGTAGTAACAATGAACAAGGTAAATCATTACTCAAATATCCACTAATAAATAGAGCCATTGTCGAGTATGACAAAATAGGTACAATGATGGTCCGAGAGCACTCTTGAAGTAGGTGTAGCCAATGATTCCTTTCACTGCTTAGAAATAAACTCCTTGGTATCGAATTAAACTATAGAACATCACCCAAAAAAATATGACACTATAACATTTCCCACAGGAGGATAAAATAGAACATTAAAAAAAAAACGAAAAAAATGAAAAATGCCCCAAACCAAAATACCTAAGAAGATGAACAACAATATAGATGTAGATATATTGACTAAAACTACTCCCAATACATGCACAATAAAAAAATACATTGATGTGCATAACTAAACCCATGACATTAGGCTAAAGTCATTGTAGATTGGTTAGCACCCAACTTAGCTGTAGTACCTAGTCATTATTAGATACATTGATATGAATATGGACAAACTAGTTTTGTTGTGCTAGCCTCCTCATCAGTATAAAAGAAAAGTATGCTTAAGGATTAGGTCAAATAGTGAGTTTATGAGAGGGTTTATGTGTCAAATTTGTGTGTCTTTTATGAGAAATTCATGAGATAAACTAGCTTTAAAAACACATAACAACAAGTAAATTGCAAATAATACAATACAGAGTAAGCACATTACATAGTAGTGATGAAGGAGTTCACCCCTCCTGGGCTACATCGCCTTGGACCAGCTTCACTGGCTTGGACCTCTTTCATTAACTAATAAAAAATATGAATAAAGTCAATTCTTGAGCTCTAATGGCCCTCAAACCTACTCCAATGGCTCTGGGACACCCCAAATACACATGTTTTGGTTCTAACTAAGTCGAATTCTAACTCTTTGGGAAAACGTTATGCCTATTTTAGTACCTTAGCTTGGGCCTCTGTATGAGCTCAATTGGAAAAAGTGATATTTAAAATCCTCTACAACTAGAACCTATTCCAACATGCTCAGAGCATCCAAATCTGCTAGGATAGACTCTTTTTGAGGAAAAATTGGTCAAATTTTTCTCAATTTAAGGCTCAATCAAATTTTCCTAGAAAAAACTCCTCTAAATCTAGAACAACTCTAGTTAACTACACCAGAATTGGAGTTCCGCTGAAAATGGCAGACTCCGCCAAATTGACCGCCAAGTCAAACTGGCATTAGTTAAGGATAAACTTGTATTAAATTGATATTAGGTTTTAATTCCGTGCTTTAACAAATCTGCGTTAAGAAAATGGATTAGCGCATATAAACCTTGATTAAGGTTAAATAAGTGGGTTTAAAAGTTTTAATTATGCACTTTTGGTTGGAGCTCCCGCTGTGGTCATGGGTAGTGGTCCCATGGATTGAGGGTTGGCCCTCTTTACCCCCACCTTAACTTCAACGTAAATTCAAATATATGCGAAGTGATATGAATGTTAAGAAACATGTTGTAGCGAGAGTGATAAGGTCGTTACGTGTTGTGGGCGAGGTCATGGAGTCGAACCCCACCTTCGTCGGTCCTCCCAGATAAATTTTTACACCACCATGTAATATGAAGAGGGGGCATGTAGTGGCCTTCGGGCTTGCCACATGTCGACACCCAATTGGTCTGACCAAAACCAATCAAATTTCCACAAATCAGCAACTAATCTAGAAACAACACTTGTCAGCATCTCACCGGTCCACTTGGGGGGAATATTCTAGGAATGTTCCTTGGAATATGCCTTTTGCTGACTGGGCTATAAAGTTGCCTAGTTAGCATCCCTATCGCCAAAATTTGTTTGTTTGTGCAATCGAATAGATCACTTTAACTTTCTCATACGGACTTCATTTTGAGTGAAACAAAGTCCGTCAGAATCAGGTAGACAAGACCTATCTAGTCATTCAAGTTCTGATCGATTCTTAACACTTTCATTTTTTATCAATTTTTTTCCCCCAATTCAGTTTTTGGTCAGTCCTTCCTACTGAAAGGATTTTGGACCCACAAAAGCTCGTTATTTGATGAGAGTTTAGTACTCTTCTCTTTTCCAAGTTCTACAAGCTTGATTCTACTTGGAAAAATTTTCCCAACTTCTATAAATTTGGATATTATTTCAACCTTACACACACTTATTATTGAATCATGCATCAGGTGCACTCTCTGACTGAGAACATCTGCCACCTTGTTCTCCTTTCCCTTAATATGCTTAATCTCAAAGTAATCCTCATCTAATAACTCCATCCATATGATTTTATAAGCATTCAAATTCATCTGTTAAAAAAAATTCCACAAACCATAGTGATCAATATGTGATTCAAATCTATGACCCATGAAATAATGTCTCCACATATTAAGAGCATATATTTTAGATGTAATTCCAAGTAAGGTAATCATATTTATTTTTATGTTCCTTCAACTTCCTGGACTAATAAGACACCATGTTGCATAAGCACTCCTCTCAGACCATCCTTAAACTCATTAGTGCACACAAGAAGATCCTCATTTGAATCTACAAGATTTAATACCTAAGCTCTTGTTAATAGAGTTTTTAAGAGTTGAAAAAGTTCCTCACACTCAGAATTCCATTCAAAATTTATACACTCCCTATGGAATTAAGTGATGGGGTAAAAAATATTATAAAACACCCTAATGAACTTCCCGTAATAACCAAAAAATCCCATCAAATAGGTAAATTTTGTAACCTTCTTCAATGTTGCCCATTATCTGATGGGATTAATATTTTCTAAATGCATAACTATCCCATCCTCAGAAATGATGTGTCCCAAATAATGAATCCAACTTTGACAAAAGAGAATTTATTGAGCTTAGAATATAGTTGATGTTCCCTAGGCACTTGTAAAACTAACCTTAGATGTTGCCCGCGCTCCTCTTCTGATATAGAATATACCAATATATCATCCAAAAAAATAATAAAAAAATTATCCATATATTCTTTGAAAACACTATTCATCAAGCATTTAAAAACACCTAGTGCATTGGTTAATACAAAAGGCACCACAATAAAATCATAATGTCCATAACAAGTTCATAAAGCTATCTTGTTGATATTTTTTCTTTAATCTACAACTAGTGGTATCTTAATCTCATATCAATGTTGGAAAACAACTTATCTCCTAAAAAATGATTGAACGAATCATATATACTCAAAAATGGGTATTGATCCTTTATATTCAATTACTAAAAATATACACACAAATGAAATGTTCCATCCTTATTCTTAACAAAAATAATTGGAGCTCCCCATGGTGACACACTAGGATGTATGTATCCCTTCAATAACTCTTCCAAATGCATCTACAGTTCTTAGAGCTCTAGGATACTCATTCTATAAGGAAATTTAGATATTGGAGTGGCTCTAGGTAACAAATTAATGGATAAATATATATCCCTTTTCGGAGGTAATCCTAGAATATCAACGAACACATAAACATACTACTTCAATATAGGACACCCCTCCAAATTATCTTTTTAATCCCTATTTAGTTCCTCTAGATGAGCTGCTAAGATCTGACATCCTTTCTTGAAATAATTCTTCAAATATAAAGATGATATCTCTTTGATATATATCTTCTTAGGGACTTGTTGAACCTACCTCTATTATCCCTCATCATCAATATCAGTGAAATATTTCCTATTACATTCTAGAACCACATGTTTCTTCTCCAACTAAACCATGCCAATAAAGAAATCATAAGATCCTGGTGAAATTATGTTTAATTTGGCCTTAGTATTTAGTCCATTCATATCAATTAGAAACCCATTCACTAGTTTTGTAACTTTTCTCTTTACTCCTATGGAAAATTGAACCAACCATGCCTTATGGTGCTTGGTTCTCTTCAAATTATTTTTTTCTACTAGTTTCAAATCTATATTGCTACGATTGGCTACTGAGTCAATTAAAAAATGAATAGGTTGATCATGTATCTTACCTTCAATTTCAATCATGTGCACCTTGTGCTTAGTTTTCTTGTTATCCAATGAAACATAGATCCTGGGAATGCTTCTACCTAGATCCTCAATTTTGTCAGCTATCTATATGTTATGAATAATTGTCCGACTCCAAATTTTATGAGGAAAATTATTAAAGCTATGATATCCCTCACATCCCTAACATTTGATAGGATGAAACAAAGGCTTCTTATTCAAAATATTACAACCTTTGGATTTAGTGAAAATTGGAGATCGTTGTTGTTTCATTCGTGACACATTCTTGAAATATGAGGGTTTAAACCCATTTTTCCTTTGATCCATTAAACCATTATTATTGATTTACCATGCCTTATATACAACTAGTTCATTCTTACTATGTCATATAACTATTCATCCTTCCCCACGGCTGCATCCAAAGTATTTGGTTCATCAAATTTAAGCATGTCTGTATAGAATGAAGATAATCCGCTAACATACCTCTATATTTTGAATTTATCATCCTTAATAAAGCTCACATATCTTAGTAATTCCAAGAAATTTTGGCCATATTCCTTCATATTCATGTTTCCCAACTTAAGTTCAAAAAATTCCTGCATATTCCTTTCATAATAATTCTCAAATAGATATTTTCTTTGGATGTACTCCTTAAATTCTGTCCATGTTAGTTTCCTATCCTCAAAATAATTTAGCGCTTTAAGTTATTATCAACAGAGGTTAACATTTCCCTTCAAGTGGTAAAAAACAACTAAAGCTTCCAAATTTGAAGAGTAATTAAAAATATGCAAATACTTTCACGTCTCTAACAACCATGTAGAAATTATGGTGTAATGATTGTAATTTGTCATAAAATTTTAATCTAAATCACAATACACAAGCCTACTCTATTTCTGAGTGGAATTGAATTCACAATTTAGAACATAAATCACAAACATGCAATGAGAAATAACACACATTCACACAATATTTTTCCAGGGGAAATAAATCTGCTAAAAGCCCCTTTGCCTGCTTGCATTAATCAAATGAATAGATATGTATTACAATTGTTTTGCACAAATAAGCACAACCTGCAAGTGATAACATATCTCTTTGTTCATTACGAAGCTCTAACCCATACTTAGTAATCTTTTTCCTCTTCTTAAGCCCCTATTTCCTTGCACAAATCCTGAGAGGCCCTTATTATTTAGGAAATTCCTCCAAAATGATTGCACAATTCCCAAGGTTGATCATCTAACGACATGCAACACTTGTATACTCAAGACTAGTCTATAGCTCATGTTACACTGCCTTGGAATCTCCACCACAATTGGAGAACTCGAATTATCTACATGCACTAGCTATTTTGGGCTAATTGATTAGTTAACTAAATAATCACTGAGTTTGACCAAATTCCTACTGAACAAATGAACTTCCACTAGTTCCTCCAATTCATCCAACAATTAGAGCTAGTTTAACTAAAAACAACTTGAAATAACTGACCTTGATTGCTAAAAATTAAAAATCACACATCATTAACCGAGCTCTAACTCCTCTAACTTGAATTTACTGAGATAACTAGATCATAAGAGCCATGTCACACAAGTTAAATTCATCCAATTTGTCTACTGATGTGGAAATTCAAATTTTCCCAATTTGACCATGGCAAAATAAAATTGAGAATTTATTGTTTCATTTTTCAACACTCCCTCTCAATAAGAAAGGGATTATCAACCACCCATATCCCGCACCTATGGAACTCGAACTTCCAACTTGGAAATTCCTTTTTCAAAATGTCAACATCATATTCCTCTGTCGGAATGTACTATAGCAACATTATCCACCTCTAGACAATTTCCCATAAAGGGTATTACTAGATATTTATATTCTTGGATCGATCGTGAAATTGAATATCATCAGAGAGCTTAATGAAAATCTGATTATAACAATGGATCACAGTTGGATCACATGTTTCTTGAATTGCAGCCATGTGTTATGCTTTTGCCGAGATGAGCACCATATACCTTTGCTTCCTTCTATACTAGAAAACCATTGCGGATCCAAAACTAAAAATTCCACGTAATGTAATATTTTGGTCTCATAGAATCCCCACCCAATGTGCATCTTTGAACCCACACAACTTCACTCCCTCTATCCATCTGTACCATATAAAAAACTGGGTAGTTCCTCTGAGGTACCGTAAAACATGCTTAGATGCGTTCAAAAATAATTTGGTTGGCCTAAGAATAGCTTGGCTCAACTCTTTGATTGAATAACAAATATCTGGTCATGAGTTCACAAGATACATTAGTGAACCCACTATATCTGGATAAATTATAGCATCCATTTCTTCACCTGAAGCGACATCCTCCTTCCTCCAGTTCATTTCTAGAGGTGTCTCCATGGGCTTATAACTCTCCAGACAGAATATCTACAGTACATAATTTGCATACTTGCCTTGAGACACAAATATCTCCCCATATCCTTTCCATACTTCCAATTCAAGGAAGTAGTGCATGAGACCCATGTCCTTTATTTTCAAGTCCCTTGAAAGGTGCTCCTTGCAAGATATGATCAACTACTCATCAGCAACTACAATTGAATCATCAAAATATAAGAAAATAATAATAAATTTACCTAATACCAACATGTGATATAGGTTTGCATCCGCTTCACATTTGGTGAAGCCCAAAATAGTGATATAATTGTCAATCTTGGTGTACTAAGCACGAGGTGCTTCTTTGAGACTGTACAGTTCTCACTTGAGTTTTCACACATGAGACTCATGGTCACATGTCTCAAAAACTTTTGGTTGCTCAATGTATACCTCCTCCTAAATAACCACATTGAGAAATGTTGATTTTACATCCATTTGGTGAACCTTTCACATCATTTGCGCAACCAGTGCAAGAATTGATCTAATGTATGAGTACCTTCCTATAAGAGAAAATGTATCCTCATAGAAAATTCTGTAAACTTGAGAGTATCCCTTAGCCAAAAATATGGCCTTATACTTCTCTATTATTTCGTTTCTACATGCTTAACCTTGAAGATCCATCTCAAACCCGTAATTGATTTATCTGTTGGTCTTGGGATCACTTACCAAACACTGCTCTTTACAATGGATTCATATTCCTCCACCATTACATCAACCCATATAGGTTGCTCTATTGATTCCTAAAAATATGATGGCTTGTTATCGAAAATATAGTCATTAGAGCCATGTAGCTAGTGTACCGATCAGGTGACCATTTCCTACACAAATTTGAAGGAGCTCCCACATTGCCTCTTCCATCCCGCACAATATTATAAACTTCCCTACTCCTTTTCCTACCTTCTTTGGATGGTCACGCTTGAGTGGATGTCTCCACTCTCTTCTCCTCGATTTGTGGAGGCAACACAAATTTGTAAGATTCCTCTTTTGGAGCCAAAATATCCTCTTCTAGTGGGATATGAAGCCCCCACTCAAGAGAGAACCACATCGCTTTCTCCTCATCAAATTTTACATCCATTCACAAAAATGTCATTTTGAGGGATGATATTTACACAGGGTAGTTTTCAATAGTTTCTTTGTAACCCACAAATACCCCCAACTCTACTATCAGCTTGAGATTATTCCGTTATTCTTTAGAGACATGGTAGTAAATAGAGGCTCCAAAAATCCTGAAGTGCGACACATCTAGCTTTCTACATGAGAAATCCTCCTCCAATTCAATCATGCCAAAAATTTTATGAGGACTCCAATTCTGCAAATATATTTTTTTGTTGCATGCCTCTACCCACAAATGCAATGGTAGGCCTTGATCATGCAACATTTCCCTCCCATCTCCCACAATTCTATGGTTATTTATATCAGCCACCCCATTCGACTGTGGGTTGTAGGGTGCCATCAACTCTTGTCAAATGTGTTCTTTCAAATAGAAATTTTTGAATTCATTCAACACGTACTCACCTCCATTATTTCTCATGAGATCGTTCACCTTCTTGTCAGTTTCTTTCTCAACCAATGCCTTGAATTCTATGAACTTGGAGAATGTCTCATATTTCTTCCACGTGAAGAATGTATAACACTTCCTTGAGAATTCATCAATTAAAATGACAAAATATTTGGGTATGGCAGTGGAGGTTGTCAAGAAAGTTCCATAGACATCAGAGTGGATCCTTTCAAGGACTGCATGTGATTTTGTGTCCCTATCATAGAATTTGGGTTTTATGTACTTCCCCAAGGTACATCCTTTGCATACATCTTGTTGCTCAAGTGCTCCTTTAGGGAGGCCAATGGTTATTTTCTGAATAATATTCAAGGAGCTATGATGCAAATGACCAAGTATTTTGTGCCAAAGTTCACTAATATTGCAGCCTTGTACTTTCTATGCCTTTGTTCTTAATGATAAACATGAAATGCGAAATAACACACATGCACACAATATTTTTCTAGGGGAAAGAAATATGGTAAAAACCCCTTTGCCTACTTGCATTAATCAGATGAATAGAGATGTATTACAATTTATTTTGTCAATTGATCATAACTTGAAAGTGAATAACTTATCTCTCTTCTCACTGAGAATATCTGACCTAGAATTAGTCAATTTATGTCTCACCTTGAGCCCTTATTTCCTTGTGAAAATCCTGAGAAATTAGGCCCCTATTATTTAGCAAATTCCTCCAAAATTATTGTGCAATTCCCAAAGTTGATCATCTAACTACATGCAACACCTGTACACTCAAGACTAGTCTACAACTGATGTTACACTACCTTGGAATCTCCACCACATCTGGGAAACTCAAATTGTATGTATGCACTAGCTATTTTAGGATGTCAATCAGTTAACGAGATGGTCAATGATTTTGAATGAAGTCCTATTGAACAAATAACCTTGAACTAATTCCTCCAACAATTAGAACTAGTTTAAATAAAAAAACTTGAAATAATTGACCTTGATTGCTATAAATTATAAATAAAAAATTCTCAATTGTTCTCTAAATCCTCTAACTCAAATTTACTGAGCTAACTTGGTGAAAAGATCCATGTCACACAAGTTAACTGCATCCAAGTTTTCTGCTAATGTGGAAATTCAAATTTTCCTAATTTGAGCAAGGAAAAATCAAATTGAGAATTTCTTGCTAGATTTTTCAACAAACAAGCTTCAAATTCTTCACCATTTTGATGTTCTTCATTTAAGGTGGGTGGTTTAATATTCTACAACTAGCCTTCTATACTATATTTGTCAAATGTCCTCTTCCTAGACCTTCACATGGGTGACATACTACGGCTGCTACCTTACTTCGAGGTAGTACAATTCCTCTTATGAAACCTTCCTTGTACATGAATATGTTTTTGTTCAACACTATTAACCTACGTCTAGATTACGTCACCTCTTTCAACAAATATGTTCTCATTCCCCTAAGATTTTCTAGATTAATATTGTTGGTTCAACACTTGTTCAATTATGTTTAAAATTTTTAGAATTTGGGTGTTAAGTTGTTGCTTCTCTTTCACCAATATGTCATTATTGGGTTTGAAATTGAGAACCTCCACATTAAGGCTTCTCGTGGACTTTTATCAGTCTCTGTCTTATGCCTTTATTATCCTGTAAACATTTGATTGAGTTCTTACATTTCCCACATTGATATCCAATTCCCTGACTTCTTCTTCTATGATGTTAAATGCTAACATGTCCTCAACTCCTTCAATTATCATGATGTATCTTGTCTTTTTGACCTTACTCTCTTAGTGATACTATCCTTAATTCTCACCCAATTTGAAATTTTGTAGCCCCTAGTGTGTTTTTTCATTAATATATTTTTTTTTCTTCTCCCTTGAAAATTATTGACACCTGAGTAGGAAGTCACGCTCTCTAGAATTTTTAACTTAACTAAAACTCTTCTCGTAAAAACCCTTGTAGCTTTCTCCTTGATTTCTAGAAATTTCCTACCTCCAAATATATTTTCTAAGTTACTACATGTGTTTTTCTGGAAATTACCTTTCTTCTGGCTATTTACGGGCCAAATTTTGACACCTCGAAGAAAGTAAATGGCCCTATAAATTATAATATGTATTTTCCCTATTCTTCCACTATTAAAAAGTCAAAATCCAAATTAATTTTCGAATTAATCTTATTTTTTCATCACAATACACACTCTTCAATTTCATTTAGAGGTAACCAATGCCTTCATGAATTCAACCAATATGCACTCGTTGATTTGACACCCATGATATGGGCCATTCCACATGGCATGGCCATAGCTAAGGTTGGGCCAAACCCTTCTTGAACCTACCCTTTGTCACCCATTCATAACCTCTCGATCATAGGTATGGAATTAGAGGCTAAGTTACGTATGAAATCAAACTTACATCACCCTAAGGACATTGACCATGTCATCCCCTAAAACACACCAGCATAAGTCAGTTGGCCATCCCCCTGACCTCATATCCTCCTCTTGGCACCATGTGGTAGATGAGAAACACACACCCTAGGATTCTCCATGCACTCTTGTACATTATTAAATGATATATATATAAGTAACCTACAATTAGGATTAAAGGTGTGGTCCATCCCATATCGATGGTCGAATATTTTTCTATTGAATGGCCTTGAAACCATCAAACTCCCAACATGCACAAATTTTAACATGAATCTACACTATGATGATATCTGATAATCCATACCTATTTCATCCAATGATCATCATGGACATCGGGCTCCAACTTTACCAACCTTAGATAACCTCCCATGGTCTAATGGGATCTTGGTTTTTCCTCTCATCATTGTTCCATTACTGACGAAAAAATTCTCTGTCAACTAACACCCTCCAAATTCTGTCAATTTTTGTTCCTATGCATTCTATTGATTATCCTACCATGTTTTGTCTCCTTGTCATAGTTCCACTTCCATTCCTTAGTTCATGTGTGGCTTGCGATGGTTTCTGTTGTTGTTGGCCCTACCTCTAGACTATCATGGCCTATCCGCCATACCCCTTGACACTAATATAATGGCCTTTATGGCATAACTCCTTTGAAATTCGATGGCTACACCTAGAAACTTGGACTCATGATGGGTTCCAACCTTGTAACCATTGCATTGCTACAAAAACCCTCGGGCCATACGGACCCTTAAACCCCTTTGTGAGACAAAAATCAATGGGGAAGGTAAGGATTCTACCATGAAACCATGTCCCCAATTGAAATTTTATATATTATATATATATATATATATATATATATATATATATATTTTAATAAAAGAAAATAAAATCCCTGTAATAAAATCACCCATCGCGTGAAACAAATTTATCCCTCAGAGGATAAATTTAGCCCTTTTTTTCTTTAAATTTTTTGCTCTGCTTGCATTAATTTAAAATTTTCAAGTCCTTCCTAGAAACCGGTACTCTTTTTTAGGTTTAATTTTAATAAGTCCTACCACTGTGAATTTCTTCAAATTGTTGGGAGATAATTTACAATTTCTCGTTTTGCATCCCAAATCTAGCCCAATCAAGCCCAATGTTGGAAAATGAGCTCTGATACTACCTTGTAATGTCCCTAACTACCCCTGGGAAATGTTTTATAACCAATATTATTGTAATTTATAAAATTTCCACTACAGAAGTGATAAAACCGTAAATATTCCATGGATTATCTTGCTACTGACAGTTCCCAGTTAGCATGATTGCAATGCTAAATGTCATTACTACAATGTTTAACACATATAAAGCATAAATACCCAAATGCACAACATAAATTAAAGTATAAAAACATAAATGCACCAAAACCTTCTACAATGGTTTAACCATAAATATAATATTCAACATAGTATAGAAATATAAATACTTATCTTGTTAGAAAATTATTTGTATAGAAATAATTTAAATGTATTTTTTTTTTAGATATTGTATATATTTATTGTAACAACCATAGTAAAAAATCCATGTAATAAATTTAATAAAGGAAAAATAATAACCATGGTCATGGGACACATATTCCAAGCTCAATGTTGGGCAAAATTATAGTGATGGGTATCACTTATGATTAATTAATGGCTATGGAAATTTGCAAAGGCAATGACAAAGACTTTAGAACGGAAAAGTGACATATATTGACATTTTATTTATGAAAATAATGGAAATTAGGAGAAAAGTGAGGTGAAAGGTCACAAGTTGCATGTGAGGAGGAAAAATAAGGAAACATAATGGAAAATGAAGAAAATAGAGGCCTCTTTAATAAAAAGGCTTCTAGGGATCAGTTCATGGCTTTCGGTTAGTTTGGTTTTGGAGCTCTCATTCTATTCTCTCTCTTTCTCATACTTGCAGAAACTTAGTGTTTTATTGGAGCACCCTCAGAGGAGTGTGGTATACTTTGGATTTGGAGCAAGAAGGAAAAGGAAAAGTAGGAAAGTGCAAGAGTACATCGAAATCAAAATCTACAATGGGTTTTTTTTGCAAGTACCAAGTTGCATGTATGATTTCCTTTCTAGTTTTGGCATGCATGTGGTTTCTTGGTTATGATTTTTCACTGTCATGGAGGATTTCCTGGACTGACAATGGTTTTTCCTATCCTTATTGTTGGGCCTCATAATTGGTTTTTTTTTACAATCCTTTTTCACCTATTTTGACCATCATAACCATCAATGGGCATCAAACCAGTGGATTCAAAGCTTGATAGGTACATAATTGTCTCATATTTCATATGTTACTATTGTTCTTTAGTATTTTCCTAATATTTGTATCAACTACCAAATTTTGATGTTTTTGTAGCCAGAATCTGATTTTGTCGCTAATTCCATTGTTGAACAGGATCCAAAGTGCTAGCTGGAGCAAAATATATATGGGGATGTAGCGATTAGTCTACTCAATTTTTTCCTCCTATATTCATGAATATAATTTATGGAAGAAGGTTCCAATCGAATTGTGAAATTTGAAATTCAATGGGTTAGCTACAACAAGTGAGTGAGAAGCGAAATGAACGCATCACGAATTGCTTTGTCTAATAGGAAATAGTGAGTGATTTCTGATAAGGATATTTTATAAGCTTAAATTAGTATTCTGTTAGCTAAGGAAGCTCCGACCATTTATGATAGAGGCTTTATAAAAACCATGTAGCAGATATGTTATGCATCATCACTATTATTAGTCTTTTATGTAGCAGTGAACCTTTAAACTATGTTTTAATATGAGGTGAAGTTTTCCTCATCTCGATGCATGGTTGATATTTCAACTTATTTATTTTTCCATCTACTTGTAGGGGGGGCCCTCAAGCATTAAGGGATTTTCATTTATGTCATATATAGTTTTGAATTTCATCTATGTTATTTCGATTTCTGAATTTTATGATCAATTAGATGGATGCATCCCCCTAACGTATCTTTATGTTAATTCTGAATTGAGAAACAGACTATATGTGTAGTGTTTATATGAAGCACATGATTGAGTTCATATATAACAACCGCTTGGTTATTTTCTTGTATTAATTCAGGAGAACACGAATGGAGTTAGCATTGAGAGTTTGAATTAAGAACGACATTCTAATTTTGAGAATCAAAGAATTAGTTTGTAGGTTTTATTTCAGGGAATGAGTGTTGTGAGTTTTATTTCAAAGCAAGAGTGGATTATCAATTTAAGAAAGTGTGAAGATAGTTTAAATTCATTTTTATTTTTCATTCAAGAATGTTATTATTCCTTTAGAAATCAAGTTTCTTTCAAAGCACATTTTAGATATTTTGTAGTGTGTGTGTGAGTCTTTATTTTGCAAGTGTGAGATTAATTTATGTGTTTGAGATCTTTATTAGTTGTGTGGAATTAATAATTATATATCAATGTAATCATGTTTCTTAGAGTTAATTTCAATAAATAATCCAATCGTGTGCATTAACAATTTAATTCAACTTATATAATTAGGATTCCTAGCACATATAATGCATTTACACTTCATGAGTTTACTATCCCTAGTCAATAACTTATGTAATAAATTTAAGATAAATAAATTGACAAAAAAATTGGTCTCATTGTCGGGGAAGTGTAAATAGGAATATTTTCCTTTTATTTTTACAATAAAAAAACATAAAAATGACATGCATAGGGAAAGATATTCTAGAGGTATATTTGTAGCTAGAGGTAGAAGTTTAATTCCAGCAACACCACTCACCACACCACGAACTCATAGTGCCAGACCATCCACTCAAACTCGTATGCCATCCATTTCATGTAGACATAGGCTTCCCGAGGTACTTATATCTAAACTCCAAACTAAAGATTCACCGACTTCATAAACTCAAGCTGTGCTAGAATATCCTTCATCCCCAACAAAAGGAGTAATTTCCTAACTTCAACTGGGGAAAAAATTATGGCTCAAGAATTAGAATTCCCTAGTGAATTAGAGGAAGGAGAAACCTATTTTAATATACCATTGAGAGAGGAACCAGAGAAACTAGAAAAGTAACAAACAAACCCAATTTTGGAACCTTACATTAGTTCTAAAGAATCCACAATGGCTGGAGAAGGGGAAGGAGAAGCACACAATGTAAATGTTGAAAATCTTAGGATTGGAGGTGGAGGAAGAGGAAGAGGAGGAGGATATAGAAGAGAAAAAGATCCTATTGGGTTTCCTATCTATAATGAATATAGTACAATAACAATGAAAAACATATCATTGTCTATCCTTCCTAACTTCCATAGAATAAGAAGTGAGGATCCCGAAACATTTATTTTTGAGTTCAAAGTTTCATGTAGATCTTATGAATATTTTCTCTACCCTTAAAAGATGAAATTGTTTCCAACAACTCTTAAGGATGTAGCACGAAAATGGTGTATGGGTTTGATAACAAAATCTATTAGAACATGGGAATAAATGAAAACTACATTCTTAACGAAATACAAGGATTATTGCATGCCCATAACCTTAAGGATGAAGTTTTCAAAATTATGCAAAGATACGATGAAAACCTTGAGGATTTATTGAAAGGTTTAGTTACAATCTTAAGAGAGATAAACTGGAAAATTTAGATGAAGACACTTTGAAAGCTATCCTATTAAAATAAATTAGATATGAAAGGGTAGAGCTTCTCAACTTAATGGGTAAATGGCATATTTCTCAGTTATCATTACCAGATATTTCTGAGTTATGCATACATATTTCAAGAGGAAAAACAAAAACTGCAAAAATCTCAAGAGATCCTGTTATTTCTAGGATTAATAAATTTGCACCCAGAATAGTAGGTAGGAACGAAATAGGAAATTTGCTTGATTGTTTTAAGTCAGACATTTTAGGGATTCTTAGTGAAAAAATAGATACCCTTAAAATAAAAAACAAGTAAAAAGCTGAAAATGTTTCTCTATCCATCTTTTGTCCTAAGTGCAGAAAAAAACATGCCTTAAGAGAATGTCCTCTTTACTTGAAAAGTGTAGAAAATTGTCTTACATGTGCATAAAATAATGATACTAAAGAATTTCCTTCAATACCAAGTCTTAAATTTTTTTACCAAGAGGAAGTAGTCCCAAATCAGGTAGACACTCATTGTTTTATTTCCAAGAGACCACGGAAAAATAAAGGATTTAACACCCAAACATATATGCACAACCACCACAAAATAACTAGACTGCACCCATGCCTTAGTAAGCTTGGCCTCAACCTTGGGCACAAGGATGGAAAAATCCTTATGGAATATATCTTCGGTACTCTCAAAACCCTCAACCTTACCTTATGTTTACACCACAATATTTCCCTTAGTTTAGCCAACCCCCTCAAGTTCAATTCCTGAATCCAAATCCACAACTTTCATTACCATTGCCACAAAGACCAAAACCAATTTCATGCCCAACCACATCCGAACCAAATAATAAAAATTCAACTTAGTTTACAACATATAAGGGAAAATTTTCTAGACATATATGATAACTCCATTATATCTAAATAATGTTCAACTTAGATATGGTAGAGTATTGGAAAACAAATCATCATCAATTGTATTCAAGAAAGTGAAAGGATGATCATTCTAAGGAGGATACATCTCCTTTTCAGGATGAAAATCCTCAAAAAAGGATAATCAATCTGAGGAAGGGACATCTCTTCATCAGAAATAAAATATTCAAAAACAAGCCACTCCAACACATTTTAATGATACTCTAATAAATTCAACTCCCATTATGGAACAACCTTGAGTATCTGTTTCAAGACCACCTTTCTGAAAGATTAAAAATTGATAAAGGGGTAGAAAAATATATTTTATTGCCTGACTATGATATGCTAGGTGAAATGAAGAATGTTTGCATAAAAATTCCTTTGTTATAGGCCATTAAAGAAATCCCATTTTTTGCAAAAAACAATTAGGGAGTTAAGTATTAAAAGACTAGGAAGGAAAATAAAAGAAGTCAAAATAATTCAACTAGTTAGAAAAAATGTAGATATCGTGATGGGAAAAAGGAAAATTCAGAAATATCTTGATCCAGTAATCCCCATTGTGATGAACACACATCAATGGTGTCGAAATACCAAATACATTTATTGATTTAGGAGTAGCCATAAACATCAATAGTAAACAAACTATGGATCAATTAAAACTTCCTAATATTCAATATGAACCTACATTGTTACAATTGGAATATATGCTTTTAATTAAACCTGATGGTGTGTTAGAAGATGTGTATGTATCCTTATAGTCTTGGGGATATCCTATTGACTTTATGATTTTAACACCCAAGAATAATTTAGGATGACACCCATTAATCCTAAGAATACCATGGTTAACCACAACTGATGCTTTTATAAGTTGTAGATTTGGTGACATGTTTATCTATGATGGGAGTTCAATAAATAAATTAGCACTGTATCCACCAGAAAAAACAACAATAGAAGTCGAAAATGCAGAATGGATATCTTGATATTGATATATAACCAATCTTTGTTACTTCAAAAATATATGAAGAAGATCAAATTTTGAATTTAATGGAAAACAATGAGTCTTCCTCATATTTTGAATCTAGCCAAAGTTTTCAAGAACAATGTAATATGAAATATTTTTTATCTCGTCAATTATCTTTTCATTCCATTGAAAAATTTGGCAATTTTACAATATAAATCTTCCCAGGGAAAACTTAGAACATCAATATTAATTTGGAATAATTTCAAATGAAACAATTAATGAAAGTATTACAAGAACATTCTTCTACTTATGCATTGGAATACTCTAACATGAAGGGAATTGATCGAAGTACTTGTATACATCATATTTATATTGAATAAAATTCCAAACCAATTTGAAAACCCCAAAGAAGAATGAATCCAAATTTGAGGGAAATTGTTAAGGAGGAACTAAAAAAATTGTTAAATTTGAATTTCATCTATCCAATATCAAACAATTGGTGGGTTTCACCACTAGTAACTATTCTGAAAAAAGTAGAAAATGGAGAGTATGTGTTGACTTTAGGGAATTGAATAAAACAACTTTAAAAGATCACTTTCCACTTCCTTTTATAGATCAAGTTATAGATACATTGTAAGGGAACAAGTATTTCTCATTCTTGGATGGTTTTAACAGATACAATGAAATCCAAGTAGCTCTAGAAGAAAAAAGATAAAACAACTTTTACCCGCCCATATGGAACTTATGCTTACCAAGTACTTCATATGGATTATGTAATTCACCTGCAACATTTCAAAGGGCAGTGCTAGGGTATTTTTCTAATCTAATTCATGATTGTGTGGAACTTTATATGGGCAACTTTATAGTTTATGGAAATTATTTTGAAGAATATCTTAAGAATCTGGAGAATTTTCTCGTTAGATGTAATGAAGAAAATATGTCATTACATCATGAAAAATGTGTTATGATTTTTACTGAGGATATTTTTTCAGGAAATCATATGCCATGAAGTGGAATTAGGGTGGACACATCTAAAGTAGATGCTATTTCTAGATTTTTAATTCCAACTTCTAAATGAGATGTTAGAAGTTTTCTTCATTTCACTGGTTACTATAGAAGATTATGGGAAACTTTACAAAAATTTGCATCTCCACTTTTCAATTTTCTCACAAAATATTGTGAATTCATCTGGAATAGTGATTTCCAAAAAGCTTTCGAAACACTAAAAGAGAAAATTTTTGAAGCACCCATTCTCAGAGGACCAAACTGGAAATTACCTTTTCACATTTCAACTGATGCTTCAGATACAACTTGGAGAGTTGTATTAGGAAAAAACAATTCAACTCATGCCATTTATTATACCAGTAAAAATTTGACTACTGTAGAGTTAAATTATACTGTCAATGAGAAGGAGTTTTTATTTGTTGTCCGTGCTATCAATAAATTCAAACACTACATCACCAGCTATGAAACCTTTGTACAGACAGAACATTCTGAAATTAGGTACTTAATGAATAAACCAGTCACAATTGGAAGAATTACAAGATGTTTATTGTTGTTACAAAAATTTAACATCACTATTTTGGATCAACCAAGAAAACAAAATATAGTTGTTGATTTTCTATCTAGGATTCAAATGAGAACAATGATATACGTGTAGAATATAATTTTCCTCATGAATATCATTTTGTAGTATCTATTAAATTTCCATGGTTTGAATATATTGCTAATTTTTTGACTACAGGAAATTCATCATCATATTTGTCTCCTTGAGAAAAAAAAAAGGTAATTCAAATTAGTGCATCTTGTTCATGGATAAATGAACAATTGTATAAAACAAGTCCATATCTAATCATTCGAAGATGATTTATAGAATATGAATTAATATAAATACTAAAGGCTTCCCATGATGAGCCATTAAGTGGGAACTTCACTGATAAAAGAACTACTTACAAAGACCTTCTCTTAGGATATTATTGGCCTTCCCTTTTCAAGGATGCCAAAGAATATGTTACGAGATGTGATAATTGTCAAAGAATGGGGAAATCTATTCCCCCTGATGAAATACCTCTAACACCTCAAGTACTCATTGAACCCTTTGAGAAATGGAATTTAGATGTTGTTGGTCCTATTAATCCACCATAAAGACATAAAATGTACATTCTTGTTTGAACTGATTATGTCACAAAATGGGTAGAAGCTAAAGCACTTCCTTTTTGCACTGAAAATTCTATATTTTCATT
The DNA here is from genome assembly GCA_034641835.2 of Pinus albicaulis. Lineage (NCBI taxonomy): Eukaryota > Viridiplantae > Streptophyta > Pinopsida > Pinales > Pinaceae > Pinus > Pinus albicaulis. Next base: position 297,299 of record JAXQQM020084600.1, on the reverse strand, counting down.
TCTATTTGAGGATATTTTTACTTGTTTTGGTGTCCCAAGGGAAATCGAGACAAATAAAGGTAGTAAATATACATCCAATTTGTACAGAAGATAATGGAGGAATACAAAATCAAACATAGGAAGTCTACTCCATATCATGCACAAGAAAATGGACAAGTGGAGTCCACTAATAAAGTAATTTAACCCATTCTTATGAAGACCGTGCATTTATAAAAGAGAGATCAATGCCTTAGAAATCATCCACTTCGAGGGGGAAGCCTCCTTTACATTACATAAATGAAAAATTCTTGAATGGTACAAATGACAAAACCTCCTTTAACAGTGCATGGGGTCACAATATAATCCTAGTCAACCTAACAATACTAATTTAAGGGCACAATAATAAAAATAGTGGGATTTTATTGGGCACAATAATAACAATATGGGGACTGCAATGGGTACAACAATAACAATAAGGGGGCTACACTATCAACAATCAGGGACTACACTAGTAATATAGGGACCTAACATGCCCCTCTCCTTCCAAAAAGTGTTTTCCTCAATGCTTGAGTATATTTCGACGATTCTGTATAAAATTCTCATCCGCCCATGTGGAATCTTCAGTGGGTAAGTTCTTCCATTTAATGAGATACTCTGAAATTGATTGATTTTGTAGTTGTTGAGTTCTTGTTTCCATGGATGCTTTAGGTTATAATATCATTTTTCCTTATCAAGTTCTCGCAATATTGATTCAACTGGAATTTTGTCACCTATAACCTTCTTTAAGCATGAAACATGGAAAACTGGGTGCATTAGAGAAGAAGTAGGAAGCTCCAATTTGTATGCCATAGTACCAATATTTTGCAACACCTTGTAAGGACCATAGTAATTTGGAGATAATTTTTTGATCTTTCTTAGCTTACTTGAGGGAAATTTGTTTGTATTGTTGTAGTCGTTAAAATACCCAGTCTCCTACATAAGAACTTCTCTCGCTACAATGTTGATCTTCTTGTTGTTTCATTCGATTTTGTGTCAAATTTAGGTTATCCTTTAAGAGTTGGAGAACATTTTTTGATGCTTGATTTGATTTTTCACTGCTTGAAACTTAGAATTTTCTCTTAAATATAATGTGATGGATGGTGGATGATATCCATAAAATTCCATAAATGGGGTCATTTTTACTGTAGTATGGAAGGAAGTGTTATACCACCATTCAGCTAGAGGTAACCACTTGACCCATTGTGTTTGTTATGAGAAACAAAATAGTGAAGATATCCTTCCAAAAATTTGTTCACTATCTAAATTTTCCCATCGGATTAAGGATGATAAGATGAGCTATGAGCTAGTTGAGTACCCAAACAAGAAAATAATTCCGTCCAAAAATTTCCAGTGAAAGTGGGATCTTTTTCGCTTACAATAATCTTTGGGTTTCCATGTAGCTTTTGAATTGTTTCCATAAATGCAGTAGAAACTATACTTTCTTTAAGTGGATGAGATAATGCACAAAAGCATGCATACTTGGTAAGTCTATCAACTACCACCATTATGACAGTCTTTCCTTCGGAATTAGGTAAACCTGTGATAAAATCCATTGAAACCTCCTCCCAGCATTGACTTGGAATGGATAAAGGCTGTAGCAGACCCGGGGTCTTAACTGTATCACCTTTATTTTACTGGAAAACCAAAAATTCCGCCACAAAATTTTGAATATCATAGTTAAGGCCATCCCAAAAAAAATATTTCTTCACCCTATGGTAAGTTTTTCAGAATCCTAAGTGTCCTCCTACAGGAGAGATGTGCAATTCCAAAAGAATATTTTCTTTTAGTTGGGAATTCTTATAAAGATTCAAGTGATATTTGTACCAAAAGGAATCATTCTTCCAACTAAATGTATAATATGTACTGGGATCTTCCTGCAAGTATTGAATTAGTGTCCACACTTCTTTGTCATTCATCCATTCCTCCCTTTTTTCGGTTATCCAATATGGTTGGATAATAGAAATGGCACAAAGAAATGCTTCCACCTCCTCATCCTTTCTTAAGAGTGCATCTACAACAACATTTAGCTTCCCTTTTTGTAGATGATTTCAAAGTCATAACCCAACATCTTTGTTACCCATTTTTTTTCTCTTATGAAGATAGTATTTGTTCCAAAAAGTATTTAAGACTATCATGATTTGTTTCTACCTTGAAGTGTATTCCCATTAGGTAAGGTCTCCATTTCTTTAGTGCATGTAGTATTGCCAACATTTCCTTCTGATAAATAGATTTTTTTAAATACTTTTCCTTGATTGGATGACTTTAAAAAGCAATGGGTCTTCCTTCTTGCATTAAAATAGCACCAATTCCATTTCCTGACGCATCACATTACATAATAAAGGCTTTTGTGAAGTCTGGCGTAGCTAAGACCAATGCTAGGCACATTGCATCTTTAAGATGTTCAAAGGCCTAAGTTGCTTCATGAGTCCATGAAAATGCATCTTTCTCAAATAATGTTGTTAGAGGTGCTACTATTCTCCCATAATTCTAAAAAAACTTGCGATAATACTATGTTAACCAGAGAAATACTCACGACTTCTTTATTGTTGTGTAGACTTTCCATTCTTTAATGGATTTAATTTTATTAGAGTCTAACTTAACACCTTCCTGAGATAAAATATGACCTATATATTCCACCTCTTATACTCCAATGAAACATTTGTAGGTTTTTTCATATATTTTTTTCTCATCCAATAGTTTGAGCACCCTAGCAACATGTTGAACATGATCCTTCCAAGACCTACTTTATATTAGTATATCATCAAAAAATACTAACACAAGTTTTCTAACGGTTTGAAAATGGAATTCATCAACCCTTGAAATGTATAAGGTTCATTGCTAAGGCCAAAAGGCATGAAAAAAAATTCATAATGGCCTTGATGAACTTGAAATGTTGTTTTCGGAAGATCTTCATCCTTTATTCCAATTTGATGATATTATGAGAGGAGATGCAACTTGGTAAAATAAAATTTCCATGTAATTCATCCAATAATTCATCAATAATGGGAATGGGAGATTTATCTTTAATAGTGAGATTATTGAGCTCCCTATAATACAAACACATGTGCCATGATCCATCCTTCTTGTGCACCAATACTACTGGAGCAATGAAAGAACTTTGACTACGTTGAATTATACCACCCTCTAACATTTGGACATAATGATATCTGTAAGTCCTTATGTTTGGAGGAACACATTTTGGAATCAAATGAATAGCATGATCATGATCACGAATACGTGGGAGTCCTTTGGGTGTTTCAAACACCTTGGAATTATTGTCCAACACTTTTTGGAGAGGTGGAGAAATAGATGATTTTGATGTTGGGACTTCAAGTGAGCATAATTGTGCAATTACGCCTCATTTTTGTTTATTGAGAAGCTTTGTCATGACATTAGAGCTTACTATCTTTCCCCAGATTTGTTGTGCTACCTCGTAATTCAAATTACTTTCCTTCTGAAAATAAAAAATTCAAGAAAAGTTTTGAAAATTAAAAGCTACCATCCCAAAAGATTGTAACCATTGTACTCCTATTAGAACATGATCACCTCCCATTGGAATGGAAATCATTGGACTATTCAATACATATTCCCCCATGGTTAACTTGATATTATGGAATTTTCTAGAGAAATTTATAGTTCCTCCATTTGCAACCATCACTTTACACTCTAGTGCTGGGTATAGAAGCAATTCAATTTCTTGGCTACCTTACACTGAATAAAATTATGGGTACTACCCGAATCAATTAGCACTATTACATTTTTATTCTTGATATCTCCTTCTCTCTTGAGATTTTAAGGAGTGCTAATTCTTGCCAATGCATTATAGGATATGGTCAGACTCATTTCTTATTTCTCTAGGGTTGGTTATTGGTGTATATCCTCTTCTTTTGAAGTTTCTTTTTCATTTTATTCCCCCTATTCACAATCTATGTAAAATAATTTATTCTCAGCACACTTATGACCTTTAATGTATTTTATACCACAACTATAGAAAATCCCCTTTTCTATTTTTTCTTCCAATTGTTGTGGTGTCAACCTTATAGGTTGTGGAAGTCTAAGAGTAGCAACACTTCCATCTTTATAGATGTGAGTGGTAGGCTTGCTTGTTGCCATAATTTTACTTTCAAATTTTCTTGCCAACCTGAATGCATTCTCTAATGAATTAGGTTCCCAAAGTCAAACCTCATGTTTGATGTTATCATTTAAAGTCCCATTGAAGACATAAATCTTGTTTTCCTCTGGAATACAAGTTACCCTTATATTCAATTTTTGGAAGTCCTCAATGTGCTCCACCATTGAACCATTTTGTTTGATATTTCTCAATTGGCTAAAGAAGGTGTTGCTCTTTGTATCCTCATATTGTGTTGTCATTTCCTCCGTAAAAATTGACCAAATGACATTTTTTTTACGAGAGAAAATCCATTGATACTGTACAAATGTATTTTTCTCTAAATATAAAGTTGCAATGCTTACCTTTTTTGTATTTTTCACATTATGGAGATCAAAATATTGCTCCATCTGTAGTATCCATGCTATGGGATCCTTGCCATCAAACTTCCTCATATCAATCTGTGGAATATGGTGGGTCTTCAGTCCAACATCATAGTTTATGAAATACCGATTAACATTTATTTTGTTCTCATCATGAGTTTCATCTACTACCTTTTCGCCATTAGGAATCATTTATTTTATCAAGTTTGTCAAACGTTCCTTCAAACCTTCCATGTTCACTTTTAGATCATTCTTCATGTCTTCCAAGTTTCCTTTCATTTTTTCATCCATCTTAGATTCCATGCCATCCATCTTAGCTTCCATGCCATCCATATTAGCTTCCATTCCATTCTTAAAACCATCCATCTTAGCTTCCACGCCTTTCTTAAAACCATCCATCTTAGCTTCCATGCCTTTCCTCAAAACTTCCATTTCATTTTTTGTTACTCTTTTTGAGAGCGAAATTTGGTGCACTTGGTCTTGTAATTTTGATATATCATGTTTCACTTCTTCAACTTCATGAGTCATTATAGAGTATTATAAGGGCTTTATGGGTGTTGAAATATTTTTAGGGGGAATTTTAGAACCCAATATTGATATTTACACTTCAGTATTCCCTTGGAATCACTTCAAACTGATTTTTCAAACAACACTTATGGAATTTGAAAAAAATACACACATTTTTCTTGATTTTGAGGAGCTCGATATTGAAACTAATGTATCTATGTAATTTTGGATCCCTAATATTTTATCTTTGGTCCTTTAGTATCAATTTGAATCTTATTTCCAATTCCACGGGTCTGATATGATTTGGATTCTTCAAGGGAAAGTTATGCCAAATCACCTGCAATGACCTAATTATGGACTAGTTCAGTATAGTGAACTTGTACGGTGTGCCACGTGTCACTGTTTCCTCCTTCAAATCTGACATTGATACACAAGAAATTACAGTATGTTTACTTTCAGATAAGGTTTACATAATTCCAATCCGATGCTCAGAGAGAGAGTTATGACGACTTTCCCAAGGTCACCTCTTTGAGATGAAATTTGGGAGCCTATAAAAACCCCAACTTCCATTGATCATATCTCTGAACATATTGCGAACCAAGATCTAAAATTTTTACATGCGGTTTTTTAGGATTTATTCGTAAATGGTTTTTTTTTTTATCTTTTTCAACTTTGTAGAAAATTTTTTATAGCAAAATCACGATGACCTGTTTGAAGTATTGAAACCTTAGAATCCAAAGCTCTAATACCAAATGTTATGAAACCAACTCCTAAAATAGAAGAAAAGAGAGATCAACGCCTTAGAAATCAACCACTTTGAGGGGGAAACCTCCTTTACATTACATAAATGAAAAATTATTGGATGATACAAATGAGAAAACCTCCTTTCTATATATAGGAGTCCATGGGGTCACAATATAATCCTAGCAGACCTAACAATAATAATGTAAGGGCACAAAAATAACAATAGTGGGCTTTCATGGGGCACAATAATAACAATATGGGGACTATAGGGGTACAACAATAACAATAAGGGGGCTACACTAATAACAATAAGGGACTACACTAGTAATATAGGTACCTAAAATTTTCACATAAGAGATTGGGTAGGAAAATATTCCAAAATTTTTATAGGCATACTGTACCACATGGAGAAATACTACAGGACATACTCCCTATGAATTTGTTTATGGGAAGCAAGTATTTTTTCCTATTGAGTTTCAAGTAAAAACTTTCAAGACAACAGTCAAATTAGGTCTTGATATTTCAGAGGCACAAAGACAAATAACGGATCAACTAAATGAACTATATGAAATAAGACAAAATTCTATCTGTTGGGCTGTGAATACGACCACTTCTTAACACTTATTTCATCAACTTTCACTCTTTTTTATCATGTCATTTATTATAATTTATCATATAAATCCATTTTATAATGACATGCTTTTATGGATGAATATTGTTTATTCTCCTTTATTTTTAATAAATTGATGATTATTATGTATAATTTTATCAATGATGGTTTATTAATATCACTCACCATTTTAGTCTCCAAGATATTTTCCAGATTGCAGATTTGATTTCCAAATCATCATGAAATATTCCAACTCAGAAATTCGCTAGAATAAGAAGTGAAAATTTTTCGGTTGAGATTTTGAGCAAATGTAGAAGAATCTAGAAAATCCAGAACATGGGTTTTGTCCAGAACGGGCCCAATTAACTTTTTTAAAGAATGGTTTGCCCAAATTCGGCCTGTATTGAGAGAAACGCAGGGTTCTTTGAGCATGATTTTCTCAGATTTGTTGTTGCGGTCGTTCTCCAAATCTCAGCTGCAAAGCCAAATTCACCTTGCTCTTGTTGAAAGACTATTGGAAATGTATTTTCTGGTTGATCAAGTTGTTGGCAACAATCCAATATTGTTATGGGAGATTATATTTGCTATTTAATTTCTCCTCCTTCTGATTATATAAGGAGAAGCATGTATTGCTATGGGAGAGACTTTTCTTATTGTAAATTGCAGAATTGTGCATCGACTCTTGTTAAGAGAGTACGAGTTGTTTGTAAACATTATTCATGCCTGATTAATAAAAGAGTTTGTTCTAATTCCATTTCTCAAATTCTAGAGTAAAGCGCAGCAGCGTTTCACCGGTGGTTGAGGGCCCGGCCCTGGTGGAATCATTCTACTGTTGTTGTTCATTTAATTTATGATTTGTTATGATTAGCTGTTGCGTAGTGATTGATTGTCGACAGGACTGAAGCGTGAAGAATTAGGTGTTTGATCACATCAAAATTGTAATTGTTGTTCATTTTATACTGTTGTTCCATTTTTTGTTCATTGTTTATTTACAGCTTTCGATTTGAAAATATATGAGTTATAGTTATACGCTGCTGTTCCTTTCTAGATTTCATTCCTTTAGTTATTTCCATTAGCGCAAAGAGTGAGTTTGTTTTATTTCGATTGTTTTAAGATCACCAACTGTAGAGGACAGAGGTTATTGCTCCCAAGTCCCCAGATTCGTTATCTTGCATCGATTTCTAAGGGAAAGAGTTATTGCTACCGCGTCCCTGATCAATGTTTTGCAAGATTGATGTAGTTTAATCTTTCCATTCATGTCACTGTAAGTAGGTTTCTTTACAATCATTTGTTATTCTGTACTACATCTTCACAACATTACTCTTGGATAAATTGCTGCCTCAGACTGAGTACATTCTTGAAATAAAAAGTCACTCCCAGATTGATAATTAATGTGAGATAAATAGGTGTTAAAAATATACCTTTTATACCTTGACATTTTGGTGCCGTTGCCGGGGAGAGTGTATGCCATTTAGAAAGAGTGATGCATATTTAATTTTTTTCTGCTTGCGAAGAATTGGGTATTAAAGATGGAAGGTAAAAACCTACGCACCGAGCAAGAAACACACTTGTTCACTGGCCTGCTTCATAGTAGAATTGAGTGAAAGCTTAAAGTATGAATGAATGCTTGTGTTTTTCTTGAATTTTAGAGGTAGAATTTTTGAAAAAAAATCTTGTAATTCCTCTCGAGTGGTGATGTAAGCACCAGCCATTTCACTAACCAATTGACAGAAACATTGGAAGGAGGATCCTTAAAGAAACACGTGAAGAACATCTTCTATTATGTTAAGAAATGGTTGACATTGCAACTTTTGAATTCCCTATCAAAGATCTAGGAGGAGGGACACAAATGCACATAATTCCTCCATTGTCTCTACCAAATTTTCATGGTTTGACAAATGAAGATCCAGATATATTCTTATTTGAGTTTGAAATACTTTGTAGAGGATATGATTATTGTACTAACGATCAAATATTGAAAGTGTTTCCTCTTACTCTAAAAGGAGAAGCTCTCCAATGGCTCATGAGCCTAGGTGGGAACTGCATCAAAACATGGGAGGACATGAAGAACATATTCTTGAAGAAGTACCAAGACTATTGCAAATCCAATGAAGATATTTTTTTTATGACACAAAGGGAAGATGAAAGCTTGGAGGACTATGTAGAGCGATTTCGATACAACCTTCAAAAATCAAGGCATAAGCATTTGGAAAAAGAGATCTTGAAAACACTCCTTCTTAAAGGAATCAAAGATGATTTTTTAGAACTCTTAAATCTGATAGGAAAAGGTGATGTTTTTCAATTATCATATGATGATGTTTGTGAGTTGTGCATAAGGTATTCAAGAGGAATTTCCAAGGCTAGTGAGAATTCTAGAGAAGTTTCTTCTTTCTTTTCCAAATGTACTACAAGAACAAGAGACATAAGAGCTGAAATCAAGGTTTTAATTGAAAATTTTAAATATGATTTTATTAGCTCTCTAAATTCACAATTAAATGTTTTGCAGGTTCAGAGAAATCAAGAATTTGATGAAGTGTTTTGCCCTCATTACCAAAAGGAGCATCCCATAGATACTCACTCTTCCTTAACTAATTTGAAAGTAGCATATCAAAGAGATGGAGAAGCTGCAACAAGGTCAAAACCATGGAAATCATGGCCTACAGGTATGGTTCAAAACACTTCCTCTCCATTCTCTTACTTGCATAATTCATTATGGAATACTCATATGTTAGGGCAGCCATGCCAATCTCAATATAACCACTACCAATCTTTTCTACAAGATTCGCATGGTTCACCTTATGATTGCATGACTACTCTCCCTTATCTTGTAGCACAAACACATCTTCGAGCTCTTCCACAACACCTTGTTTGCCAATCAAAATAATTTACTCAACACAATCAACTACATCATCAAGGGGCTCCATTCCCTACACAATCTCCTGCTCAACTCATTCCACACCTTCACCATAATAAACCAGTACAACATGCTTATAGTGTTGAACTGCAAAATTCACCCACCCTTCCCACCCATTCTATCTCACATGCACCATTGGAGAAAACTTACACTGAGACTCAGAATGTATCAAATCCAAAAATTGTAGAAGTTATGAGAGAAAATGAGGTTTCTTCTAGTTTGCATCAAAAAACCATTTTAAAAGCTCAAGAACTTCATGATATGATGGATATGGGAAATCAAGGAAGTAAAGAATATATCGAAGATTGGTTTCACTCCATACTTCAACAATTTTTGGCACCATCTTTTCAAGGGAAGTTGGCTTCTCATACCCTAATTTTTATTAACATACATTTTTCAAATTTGGGTATGTATATACTAGAGTCCTTATTTCGGAAATGGCTCTACTGGAAATACTCTTATATATAATCTTATTCATTCTCCAAATAAGAGTAGGATAGTGGAGAAAATAAAATAAATAAGGAAATAAAACAAAACATTTTTTTTATTTTTGTAAAAATAGTTGTTTCTTTGTTGCAACACGCTGTGAAATCAACATTGATGATAAATATTTTAATTTATTCATGTATGTAGATGAATTATATTGCAAATAAAAATTCTTCAAACACTCATATTCATTTTTATCATCAATATGGAAAAATTTCTTGAATGTCATATTTTTTTGGCTTGCGGGCTTGATGAAATTCCTGAAAACACAGTTGCGACAGTCATGTTTTGGGGGACCAAAATTGAATATTTTTAAAATCTGTTTCTATCCTAAGTATCCCTTAATGTCTAATTTTCAACCCAATTTGAATCACTCAATTTGGATTTGAAACGAAAAAGTTAGAACCAAAACATTGACAGGGTGTCTAGTAGGCAACTCACGAACAGAGTTGGGATAGTCGGTTTTTGGAGGCCTAAATGAATATATTTTTAAAACATATTTCTATGGTAAATTCCTCTATTAATCTAGTTTAAAATGAAATTTTAATCACTCAATTTTGATATCGTATGAGTAATTTATGACCAAAACACTGACTGCCTATCATAAATCAGCACTCTTGAAACTCTATTTTCTCGGTTGTTCCTTAACATATTTGACCCATAAATTATTCTTATCTTCAAAACCTATTTCTATTGAAGATCAATAAATGAATATACTTTAATCTCCAATTTTAATCGGTTCAATATTCCATCAAACAAAAAATTTATGCTTGAAATACCAACTGTTGGTCTGAGCTGGAAAATCGAAAATGACTTTATTATGCAGGTTGTTCTAAGCAAGTTTAACATACCATTACATGGAATTTTTAAAACCTGTTTCTATTGGAAATAAAAATTTGAATTATCTCTCATTTGGATTTTTAATCACTCAAATCGGATAAAAAACAAAGAAGGTATGATTAAAACATTGCTGGTTAGTATCGTCGACCACTGCTCTCCCGCAGGTAGCAAATATAATTTGTTTTATTTTTCCGTGGAATTGTTCTATAAAGTAACTACTTGTTAGATTTTTTGCATAATTATTGGATTATGAGAGCCCGACCACCTCTCTTTCTCCATGATTTAATGTTTTATTGCAGGTAGACACCCGTTTTTTACAGGTCTTAGGAGAACAAAGAAGGTCAATTTATGGACGAGCGATTCTTGAGAGAAATTTTAGTGAAACAAGAGTATTTAATCCAGTTCATTACCTAATATATTCATAACAAAAAGAAATGAAGAATTGGTTTCCATTTGAAAATTCATGCCACTGCTGCCAAACATTTTTCAAAAGACCATTTTTTTTTCCATTAATAGATTTGATATTCTCTTAGAAATAACATCATAGCTGTTGTAACTTAATAAAGTGTTGTTTCTTTTCTGATTTCTTTTATGTTTTTGTATTTTAGGTGTTGATCCCTCCAAATGATAGTTTCTGCTCCATTTGTAACTGAACAATAAGGACCCCACAATGCAAGTTTCAAATTGCAGAAGGCAATTCTTCAGTAGCACCAATTCTATAAAAAAATTACTTTTTCTTGAAACCTGTACATAAACTTTCCTTTCTATTTGATTGGATTTGCTTGGCAATGCATTGCATATTAGCTTTGTTTCTTTTTTTCTCTTTTTTATTTTTTATGTGTTTATATTTGTTTTTTGTTCCTCTTAAGGAACAACAGTCGTTCCTCTTAAGAAGTAGTGCATTTATGTGTTTATTTTTGTTGTTCCTTCCAAAAGGAACACTATTTTTACTAATTAGTGTTCTTTTCAAAAAGAACAACATTTTTTTGCATGTTTTTGTTGTTCCTTTCAAAAGGAACAACATCGCTCATTTTTGTTGTTCCTTCCAAAAGGAACAACACCGACTGTTCTTGTTGTTCCTTTCGAAAGGAACATCATTTTCACCGACTGTTCTTGTTGTTCCTTTCCAAAGGAACAACATTTTCGCAGATTATTCTTGCTGTTCCTTTTCAAAGGAACAACATTTTGAGTGCATTTTTCTTGTTTTTTTTAAAAACAACATTTTTAAAACTTTTTTTGAATTTTTCATAACTTTTTGAAAGGCAAACATACAATTTATGAAAAGATACACAATCATACAAATTAGAGCTTACTGTAATCAGCAAATCAAACGAAATCGTCATTTTTAAAGAAAGTTGTTTAGTAATGATAAGAAAAAGGAAAAAGAGACATAATCAATAACATGATTTTGTTGTCTTATTACCACTAAATTCATATGATCGATTATATTTATCATGTTGGTTATTTCCCATATTTTATAACTTTCTTTGATTTTTACTTACGGAGTAGGAACAAGGGCATATTCTTTTCTGTTGAGCTGTTCAGACTTCTTCCACCATCCCTACTCTTAAGGAGTGTTGAGCCATCCTTTATGAATAAATAGGAAAGTGCTGTATGAAAATAAAAATATTTACATATTTCATTAATAATTTTACAATTTGGCAGATGGAGGATAGGGGGTCTCATCAAGAGCTGACCTACCATGTTCATAAGGAAGCAAGTGAAGTGGCATTCCCATCATGGCCACCAAACCAGGGATATGGTCCAATGGACAATTGAAAAAATTAAAAAGTCCTTGGAACAGGAGGTCTCATCACGAGCCGGCCTGCCCACTTTTCACTTCTTCTCAGTGAATGGCATTGTGATTTATCTGGTCACCAAGCCAGCATAATGGCCTCTATTATGACAATTAACAAGCACTTCCTCAGCATAAATAAAGGACAATGGTTCCAAGGGTGAAAGAGCAACTCTGTCAAGGTTATGGACACCTGTGGGCAACAGAGCTCTGCTGATGGTATTGGAGTCACATTTATACACATCAATAGTAATATTAAACCCTTTTTCCTATATCTCTATTTAAAATATTAGATGAAAGTATGAATCCTTAACCTTTGATTTTGAACCTATTATACATGAAAATCATCATAAATCTATTACATTAGTTTAAGTGGGTAATAAATACATTTGTACTTATGTTTATCTTAAGCTGTCCCTTCTCCTTATCCTTGAATCATTACAAAACACTTCTATATTTGTTTACGATTTATCACATGCATGGATTTCAGTAAAAGCTATAATTTCATTGATTGTATCATAAGTATGTATGTCTTTCCATGTTGTACAATTGTTGTACAGTATGCTGCTCTTTTATTTTGCTGATTGGCCACAATATTAACACTGCATTTTTGCAGAATTTTTTTCTGCTTGAACTTTTTTCGCATGCATCCTATCTGTTGTCATTCCAAACTGAAACTGTGGATTCAAGAAAATTGCATACAGAATTGTGATTTTTTTACAGGAGAATAACAAGTATGGGGAAAATTCTATCCGCAGCATGATCACTATTGCAACTAAATAGAAAAGGCTCGCGAATGCACACAATTCTTCAAACATGATGTGCTTGCATGGATTCTACCTTTTGTATCACTTTCAGTATTTGCTCAACCTATACCAGCTTCAACAAAGGCCAGTCCCTTCATGTCATTCCATTTTTTCGGAGGTAACACTTGAGGTAAAATAGCATAATTTTCTGATTTATTATGAATTTAGGAGAATTTCATGAACATCCATTGAGCATTATTTATTATCATTCATTTCATATCTTTACCACTTCCCATTTTTTTAGACACGTCTCATCTTTCAGTTTGGGGGAGTGTTGATTTCCTTCATTTCTTTTTTATGACCAGTCAGTAATATTCTTTATCATCCATTTATATCCTTATTCCTTCTCAACACCTCCATTATTCCATGTTTTATACCAAGCATCGATTTCAACAGATTGTAGCAACCACCTCTCTTTGTTTTCTAGCATTGCATGAGGACATGCTAATTCTTCAGTTTGGGGGGGAATTGCTACACATGATGGATGTTTTCCACTTTATTTCTCATTTAAGGCATACAATTTCATTTGTATATAGTGCAGAAATTGATTTGCATATATATTTAAAACTATGAACTGAATTCTTGTGATTTCTAGATAACAAAGAGGTATCATTAAAATACACAAACCCAGATAATTTCACGCTAAATTAGTTCATAAAATTTCGAAAATTATGCACTATCACCTACAACCATTTTTTATATATATCTCATGATCCGTGCATCCAAACGATCTGATTTTTGAGAAAATGGTTAATGAAGTTTGTTGTTACTTATGTCACTTTTTTCTACAACTTCATACACATATAGCTGAATATCAACTCTAAAAATTGTTATGCCTTTATCAAGATTGCTAAAATTGAATATTCATTATTTGAGGAAACATGCATTTGTTCCATCCATTTCATGGGTTGGGATGAACAATTTTCTTTGCTTGGTTAACACATGGGTTTTGACTTTGGATGGCATGAGGGCATGCAATATATTCAGTTTGGGGGTATGTTGGGCTATAAATACGACCACTTCTTAAGACTTATTTCATCCATTTTCACTATTCTTTATCATGTCATTTATTATAATTTATCATATAAATCCATTTTATAATGACTTATGCTTTTATGGATGAATATTATTTATTCTCCTTTATTTTTAATAAATTGATGATTATTATGTATAATTTAATCAATGATGGTTTATTAATATCACTCACCATTTTAGTCTCCAAGATATTTTCTAGATTGCAAATTTGATTTCCAAATCATCATGAAATATTCCAACTCAGAAATTCACTGGAATAAGAAGTGACAGTTTTGCGGTTGCGATTCTGAGCAAATGAAGAAGAATCTGGAAAATCTGGAACATGGGTTTTGTCCAGAACGGGCCCAATTAACTTTTTTGAAGAACAGTTTACCCAAATTCAGCCTGTATTGAGAGAAATGCAGGGTTCTTTGAGCATGATTTTCTCAGATTTGTTGTTGCGGTCGTCCTCCAAATCTCAGCTGCAAAGCCAAATTCGCCTTTCTCTTGTTGAAAGACTGTTGGAAATGTATTTTCTGGCTGATCAAGTTGTTGGCAACAATCTAATATTGTTATGGGAGATTATATTTTCTATTTAATTTCTCCTCCTTCTGATTATAAAAGGAGAAGCATGTATTGCTATGGGAGAGACTTTTCTTATTGTAAATTGCAGAATTGTTCATCGACTCTTATTAAGAGAGTACGAGATGTTTGTAAACATTATTCATGCCTGATTAATAAAAAAGTTTGTTCTCGTTCCATTTCTCAAACGTTGGAGTAAAGCGCAGCAGCGTTTCACCGGTGGTTAAGGGCCCAGCCCTGGTGGAATCGTTCTGCTGTTGCTGTTCATTTAATTTATGATTTGTTATGATTAGCTGTTACGTAGTGATTGCCTGTCGATAGGACTGAAGCGTGAAGAATTAGTTGTTTGATCACATCAGAATTGTAATTTTTGTTCATTTTATACTGCTGTTCCATTTTTTGTTCATTGTTTATTTACAGCTTTTGATTTGAAAATAGATGAGTTATAGTTATACGATGTTATTCCTTTCTAGATTTCATTCCTTTAGTTATTTCCATTAGCGCAAAGAGTGAGTTTGTTTTATTTCGATTTTTTTAAGATCACCAACTGTAGAGGACAGAGGTTATTGCTCCCAAGTCCCCAGATTCGTTATCTTGCATCGATTTCTAAGGGAAAGAGTTATTGCTACTACGTCCCTGATCGATGTTTTGCAAGATTGATGTAGTTTAATCTTTCCATTCATGTCACTGTAAGTAGGTTTCTTTACAAGAATTTGTTACCTTTGCATTTGTTATTTTGTACTACATCTTCACAGCATTACTCTTGGATAAATTGTTGCCTTAGACTGAGTACACTCTTGAAATAAAAAGTCGCTCCCAGATTGATAATTAATGTGAGATAAATGGGTGTTAAAAAGATACCTTTTATGCCTCGACAATATCCAAAGAACCAAATTTGTTCAACAACAAACATCGAGGTGGCATTAAAAGTACATAAATGAAAGGAAACTTCAGCCAGGAGTTTGGGCATTACTTTTTGATTAAAAGTTCAAATATTTTGAAGGAAAATTCCAAACTCACTAGCTTGGGCCTTATGTGATTGAAACAATCTTTGATAATGGTGCAGCTAGAATCAGGACAATTGATGAAGAAAAAATCACCTTCCTTGCAAATGGTTGATTAAGAATTTATCATAAGCCATTGAAAAATGCATAATTTGTTAAAAATTTGCAAGACATTATTGATTTGAAGTTGGTTGAGAAGGATTTTCCTTCTACTCCAACTTGATTTGTAAACTTCTTTCTTTCCGAAATATATTTATATATATATATATATATATATATATATATATATATATATATATATATATAAGAAATAAAAAAATAAAAATAAAACAAAAAAATAAAAAATAAAATGAAATAAAATAAAATAAATAATAATAATAATATTAATATTAATAAATTGTATACACGTGAAAAACCAACAAATTTTTGCATGTTTATACAGAAAGTATAAGGTGAAAACCAAATTTTCTTGGCATCCTAAATTTTCTTTTTCAAACCAAATCTGATTCCCATTTGCCTTTATGTCTCTCTTTTTCATTCAAAAATAATAGCTACAGAATTACTAATCTACAGTTGTGACAACTTTCTTTTGCTGATACTAATGGGAAATTATTGTTTGGAACCATTGAAGACTCCAAAAGAAGAATGATCAAACCGAAAAATGAAGGTACCTCAGGACAAATCACAAGCAACAACCAAGCATTAGAATTACCAATTCAGAGGTATATAAGTATTAGATTTATAATAAATGTAAAAAATTAGAAGTATGAAATAATAGAGACATTAATACTGCCATTCAAGCTAATTATTACAACAGGTTAAATCGTAAGTATTCTTTCATATCATCTAAAACTAGTCGTAGAAGCCCATATGTCATCCATTATTACATTACCCCTCCATTTCAAAAACCCTATTTTATTGTTAACTTTTTCGCTCATTCATTCATACTCTGTTCTTTTGAAAAATCATTTCATTCTCGTCCTTGCTTGTATCTCAATTGTACTCATATTTCTCATTCCACTTTTGACCTCACTTATATCCCTCATCTTGCTCTTGACCATACCCCATTACAATAACCCTATCACAAAAACAATTGTTAGATGAGGTTTTACCACCATGATGGTAATTATTTGGAATGAGCCTAATGCGAAGAAATTTATGGAATGATATCCCCAAATCAAGCAAATGTTGGAGTAGGTACAATGGTGGGAATTTATAGAAACACTTGATGGTTTTTACAAAGAGCTGAACAAATCCTTTGCTCGAGATTTTGATGGAATAGAGGCCGAAATTGAAGATATAAGAATAGTGGTGACAAAGTCTTTCATAGCTAATGTTACAAGGCTCTCAAGGATTTGAGAAATATGGTTTAAAAATATAGGAATTGAGGGGGGCAACTGGAGGACATTCTTAAAGAATCCAAACATGGACATCACTGTTTTCAAGAAAGGTATTCCTAGCGCAACCTTTAAAACTAAATGGAGAAATTTTCTTCTAGTTATCCATAAATTTATTCCAAGAGAGGGTAGGTTTGGTAGTGTGTTTTTCTACCATATTCCTCACATGATGCACTTACTTGAAGGGCATGAAATAAATTTACCTTATTTCCCACTTAATAGCTTAAGGAAAAATGTGTGGTAATACTTAGAGGAAGATAAAGTTTCTTGACAAAACTATATACCACCACAGTCCCTTTAAAATACTCATTGAAGCTCACTTAGAGAGCTTAGGATATAATTCGGAAAATTTTGTAGTAAAAAATCAATTTAAGGAATAAAAACAAGACATAACCAACAGTAGCAAAATAAGGAGAAGTAGAAGTAAAAATTCCTAAAATATTTGTTGAAAACCCTCTAGAACAAGAACAAAATTCAAAATTTGAAACTTATTTGGTGAATATTTTTGAAAACCTAAGGAATAAAAATGTTAGAAGAAAGAAATCCAACGAAAAAGAAGAAAATGTATCCACAAAAGAAACAAAGCAACTAAAATAGGATAGAGAAACATTCAAAAACAAGTACTTCCTTCATTCACTCTACAGAGAAGTGCAAGGATTCACAAATAAATGAAGGAACCATGCACAAAGTATGTTGATTAGAAGTGGAAGAGGAATCAAAGTTTCTCTCACCTACTAATTCATCACCAAAGATAAGGTCACCAGAAATTGACCTGGCACAGCAACAGATATATGATTATATTGAGTCTCCGGAAAAGAGAACATATGATTCAAGTAAAGCAGAAGGAATTCAATCTGTCAGTCCATAAGAACCTCCAATCATCAAAACTCTAAAGCAAGAAATCTATGAGCTGGAGATAATGAACAAACACCTGAAACAAGAACATGAGTCCTTCAAAGAAAAAAATTAAATACAAAGGACCCAAAAATATAACATTCTCTTGAACCTAGGTGTGTAGCATAAGAAAAATAAAAAGCTGAAGAAAAAGAACAAGTCTCTCAGAAAGAAGGTCATAAGTTTGAAATACAAAATTATGATGAAGAAACCCAGAATGACAGTTGTTAAGAAAAGGGTAAATAAGACAAAGTTAGATGTTCTATCTCAAGTTTATGAAGAAATGCAGTGACAGAGAAAGGTTATCAGTTTTGAATATTTGCATGAGGACATGCAATGACCTCCATGTGGGGGAATGTTGGGCCTCATAATTGTTACTTTTTAAAAATCATTTTCACCTATTTTTACCATCACAACCATAAATGGGCATCAAATAAATGGATTCAAATCTTGATAGGCATATAATTGTCTCATATTGCATATGTTACTAATGTTATTTATTATTTTCCTAATATTTTCATCAGCTACCAGATTTTGATGTTTTTGCAGCCAGAATTTGATTCTGCAGCTGAGTCCATTATTGAACAGTATCCAAAGTGTTAGATATATCAAAAGATATATGGGAGATAACGATTAGTCTAATCAACGTTTTCCTCCTATCTTCATGAATCTAATGTATGGAAGAAGGTTCCAATTGAATGGTCAAAGGTGAAATTCAACAGGTTAGCTACAGCAAGCAAGAGAGAAGCAAAACAAACACCTCATGATTTGCTTTGTGAAATAGCAAATGATGAGCGATTTTTGATAAGGATATTTTCTAAGCTTAAATTAGTATTCAATTAGCTAAAGAAGCTATGAACATTTATGGCAGAGGCTTTATAAAAACAACGTAGCAGATATGTTATGGATCATCGTTGTTATTATTATTTATGCAGCAATGAACTTTTAAACTCTGTTTTAATATAAATAGAAGTTTTCCTCATCTCGATGCGTGGTTGATCTTTCAACTTGGATATGTTTCCATCTACTTGTGGAGGCCCCCCTCAAGGAGTAAGGATTTTTTATTTATTTCATTTATATTTCTTAATTTCATTTTTGTTATTTCGATTTCTGAATTTTATGATCAATTAGATGGATGCATCCCACTAACTTATCTTTATGTTGATTATAAATTAAGAAACATATTAGATGTGTAGTGTTTATATGAAGAATATGATTGAGTTCATAGATAACAACAATTTGGTTATTTTCCTCTATTAATTCAGGAGCACATGAATGGAGTTGGCATTGAGAGTTTGAATTAAGAACGAGATTGCAATTTTTAGAATTAGAGAATTAGTTTGTAGGTTTCATTTCACGGCATGAGTGTTGTGAGTTTTATTTCAATTCAAAAGTGGATTATCAATTTAAGCAAGTGTGAACATAGTTTAAATTCCTTTTGATTTTTCGTGCAGAAGAGTGTTTATTCTTTTATAAATCTAGTTTCTTTCAAAGCACATTTTAGGTATTCTGCATAGTGTGTTTGTGAGTCTTTATTTTGCAAATGTGAGATTAATTTATGAGTATGAGATATTTATTAGTTGTGTGGAATTCATAGTTATATATCAACGTAATCGTCTTCCTTATATTTAATTTCAATATATAATACGATCATGTGCACTGAAAAAATAATTCAACTTAGATAATTATGATTCCTAGTACATATAATGCATTTACGCTTCGTTAGTTTACTAGCACTGGTCAATAATTTATGTAATGAATTAAAGAAAAATAAATTGACAAAAACTTGTCATATATTAGATAGCCATGGTATTTTTGGTTTCATCCTTTTTTTTTCTGGTTGGTTCTCATGTTCTTTATGGTTGTAGGTTGAGTTACTAGCTCCTTGAAGCCTTAGTTGGACAAATGCTCTGGAAGTCCTGTAACAGCTTGGGTTGAGTTACTAGTCCTAGAGGCCTAGGTTGGAAAAATGATTTGGAATCCCTTAGTGGGTCTAGTAACTAGTCCTAGAAACCCTAGTTTGAAAAATTCTCTGGAAACTTGGTAGCAACTATGGCTTGAGTTACTAGTCCTTGAATCCCTAGTTTGGACAAACACTTTGGAGCCTTGGAAAAATTGGGTAGAGACCAATATGATGATGGTTACAGATGTCTGACCATGAGATGGAATCATTAGTTGAGGTTTGAGGTTTTTTGGCGTCTGGAAAGCTTGGTTTGGTTTTATTTGAAATGTTTCATGAGATCCCACATTCATGCTTGGAATATGGCACGGGGTTGATTAGTTGAAAGAAATATTTACTTCATCCCAATCTATGGTCAAGTGGTACGTGGAAGTCCCAGGCCTGGTTTCATTTTTCATATGTTAATAATATTTCTTTCCCTCTTGTATTTGATGTGTAAATAAACTTGTTCATGTGTGGTTTTTATGGTTGTTATATCTGTGTTATTTTTATTGGTTATATGCTAGCTATGAGTGTGTTTTATGATAGACTTGATGTATGGATCTTATCATGTTTTTATTAGAAAATGAATGAACAATGAATGTATGACCTAATATATGATAATTCACCTATTGTGATAAGGCATCATTTCTTCTATTCGAATATCAGATAAATATGAGATCACTATACTCAGATATGTTGTTATGACATGTAGATTTCATATTTGTGACATGTTTGACAAAATTATTGTCATAGATTTTACGGGTCCAGTCAAGTCCTTGATAAAATAGTTTCATTAATACCCTTTTTCCATTTTTATTTATCATGTATGGAAGTTTCATGAAGCTCTGGGTAGTGGCCTGAGTCTTAGCCCTGAAAAGTGGCTTAGAATTTGTGGTCGCTAGCCTAGAACTTCCTAGAAAAGTCCAAAGTTATTGGCATGCATTGTTGTGGGAGTGACTGGAAGGCCTCAGTCACGTGCATGGCTTATCATGGGAGAAACTTAGTGTCCATAACAACAAAATGTCAAGTTTTCTAAGCGATTGGTCACCTGGAAGGGTTCGTTGGACCTTGAAGGTTATGTAGAATGCGTGGAAGGTCAGATTGGCCTTGTAATGTCAGTTCCACTTCCCTAATTGTACTTGGGGTGTTGAATCATATGATAGTAACTCTTCATCACATTTTTATCCTGTTGGGCCAGTTGGATTGGGTAAATGTGGGATGAGGTGGTTACCAGGTGGTATTAGAGCATGGTTATGTTCTCCTTCGGTGATGTTTGGTTTTAGTTCTCCTTGGATAAATGTGTTGTCATATGAACATGTGAGTTGCATATGTGTCCTTATGGTTGTGGTTTATGTGCCTGGTATGTATGCATGGTGGTGGTCATGGTTTCCATTATGATGTCATGCATACATTGGTAGTGTTTTTGTCGGAATGTGTTCGTGATGAATGCATGTCAGTGTTGTATATATTGTTATGCATGCATTGTGTTGAGTTGGTGTTGTAGTTGTGGCATCATGCATGGTATTGGATGGTGATTATGATGATGTATATATATTGCTGTGATTATGGTTATACATAAATTATGCTAATTCGGTTTGTCTTGAATATGAGATATCCTCCCTGAACTATACTGAGGTACATTCATTTGTTTATGATTAGGGTTAGATGACATAATATGCCTTACAGGAACAACAAGGTAGACTACAAATATGACTAGAATAATGGTAGAATACAGTTCATGAGATTATCCATATAGTTTAGATGAGAAGAATGGTAATCAGTAATCTATTCACATAACAAAAACTATGAGAAGTTTGAAGGCAAAGATAAGAAGTTGAAAAGAGGATGATGACCAAATCATTCAATCACAAAAGAGACTTGCTAGGGAATAGGAGAAACAAGTATAAGTTAATGCAATTGTCCTTCATAGCTTTTCAAACTTGTAGAGACAGGGATTTCTTAGAATTAGTCATGAAAACAAGGATAATATTAATGGGGCATATGGCAGTTGGTGTCATGGTGGGAACATGTTAGATAGAGATGGCACAATGAGAGATGGTAGGTTCTTGGATACACCAAATAGGAGAGGTGATGGACATAGGTTCTATTCTAGTTTTGGTTTTTACAAGTATTGTGATAATCGTCATTATCATCCTTATAAGAGGAGTGATAGGGGATATCTTATAGATGAGTGCAAGAAATCAAAGCCACCTACATTTGACGAAGAAATGAAGAAGTCACATGATGACAAAGCATCATTTCCTGGGATGAATAAGTTCTTAAAATTACATGATTACTCAAAAAACATGAAGGCCATAATAGCTACTTTCATTCTTAAAGGTAAAGCAAACATCTAGTGGGAAGATGTAAAGAAGGACGGAGGTATTCATGAAGAATGCTTGACTTGGAGTGAGTTTAAGAGATAATTCAAGAAGAAGTTTGTATTAGAAAGATACTACGATGACATAGCGAAGGAGTTATGTGAGCTAAAGATTGGATCCATGACTGATGAGGAGTACACTAGCAGATTCTTGGTGTTATTGAGGTATGTGCCTTATCTAAAGGAGGAGAAAGTGAAGATTCAAATATTCATAAGTGGTTTGTCGATAGCATTTAAAGATAGGATTGAGTTCGATGAACCTAGATCATTGGAGGCCATCCAAAATCTAATGCATTGTTAATGAGAAATAAAAGCACATATATGAGACTAAGACAGATTCGTAAGGTAATGAAAAAAATAAAGGAAAATGGGATAAGAAGTGAGAAAGGCCTCAAGACACAAGTAACAAAGAGAATTTAGCACCACCTAATAAGTTCCATGCATGTGATAGAGGCCAGGAATTTCAATCTCAGGAGAAAAACAAGGTGCAGTTTGGAAGCCTTTACATTGTTGATGTGTGGAAAGGATCATCACAAGCGAGATTATCCAGAACATTAGGGTGGTAGCCTGCAGATTTAAAGTGCTTAGGAGGCACAAACAATGGGGGATGTTGGACAAATTATTCCTCATGTTTATGCACTATTGGATAAAAGCCCGGAAGATCATCAGTAATTTATCATCAAGATGGATGGTAATCTTTGTGATCAAGCTTCTTCTACTTTCATTGAACCTGGATCTAATTATAGTTATGTTAGTCCTAACCCAGTGGATAAGTGTGGTTTAAATAAAGAAGTGCGTGCAGAATCTTGGTTATTCCAGTTGTCTACAAGTATGAAGAAAAGAGTTCATCGATGGGTAAGAGCTTGTGAATTTGAGTTTAATTGTATGCCTACCTTAGCACATTTGAATGTATTACCATTGGGATCGCATAGTATGCTTCTTGGTATGGATTGGTTGTATCTTCACAAGACCAAGGTGGACTTTTATGACAAGGCTATTATGTCTTGGATGAAAATGGGGAACAAAGAGTCTTGTAGGGTAAGAAGAAGGAAAAATCAATTATAATGGTGACAACTATGCATGCAAAGTGCATATGTAGGAAAGGGTGTGTGTTATTTGTAGTGCATATTTTCAGTGAGAAAGGTAAGGAAGTTGATGATGTGGATGTTTTGAGTAGGTACCTAGTTCTACAAGAGTTTCAAGATGTGTTTCCAATAGATATTTTAGGGTTTCAACCTCATAGGGAAGTGGAATTTTCTATTGAGTTGGTACTAGGGGCAGTGCCAACATTAAAGGTGCCATACATGATAAGCACACCAGAGTTAGTAAAATTGAAGTTTCATTTGAAGGAAATGCTTGAAAAGGGATATATTAGGCCAAGTGTGTCACCATGGGGTGCATGTCATTCTTTTTTGAAGAAGAAGGATGGCACTCTTAGGTGTGGCATCGATTACAGATATTTGAACAAAGTGACCATAAAGAAGAAGTATCCATTGTCAAGGATTGATTACTTGTTTGATCAGTTGAAGGGACCAGTAGTGTTCTCAAAGATTGATTTGATATTAGGATACCATCAAGTATGCATGAAATAAGAGGACATTTAGAAGGAAATATTTTGGATCAGGTATGGGAATTATGAGTTTGTTGTAGTTCCTTTTAGTTTAACTAGCACCCCATCTACTTTTATGTGATTTATGAATAGTATATTGCATCCTTATGTGGACAAGTTTTTTATTGTATTCACTGATAATATATCAGTATATTCTAAGAATGAGGAATAAGGTGTTGAAAATATAGAAAAATTATTGACATTTCTGAGAGAGAATCAGTTGTATTCCAAGCTCTATAAATGTAGTTTATTTTAGACATAGGTTCATTACTTGGGGTATTTGGTTTCCAAGGAAGGAAAAACAATGGCTCCGAAAACGATAAGGGCTATCATGAAGTGGGAAAATACAAGGAATATAGATGAGGTAAGATCATTCATGGGGTTAGAATGCTATTATAGGAGGTTCATCATGAACTTATCACAGATTTATTATCCTATTACATTGTTACAAAGGAAAGGTAAGAAGTTTGAATGCACAGTGGAATGTGTATCCATTTTTGAGCAGTTGAAGTAGTTGTTAAAAAATTATCTAGTACTAAGGATTGAAGATCCAGATAAAGAGTTTGTAGTGTGCACATATGCTTGCAAGAGAGGAATTCGTGGAGTACTTATCTAGGAGGAGCATGTGGTATGTTATGAATCAAGGAAAATAAATGAGCACGGGAATAAATATCCAACACATGATATTGAGTTGGTAGCGATCATCCATGCATTGAAGATGTGGAGGCACTATCTTCTTGGTAGGAGGTTTGTATTGATGAGTGATCATAGTGGATTAAGGTATCTATTTGACCAACCCAATCTGAATGCCAGAAAATATAGATGGTTTTCCATGATCAGTGAGTCTAAATTTGAGATCAATTACATTAAAGAGAAAGAGAACATGGTTGCAGATGCTCTTAGCAGGAGGATACAGGTAAACCATATAGCAGTTATGAGATCCTATGTAACAGATTTACAAGAGTAGATCCTATAGGCAGGTCAATAGGATGATAGGTATAGTGAACTTATACACAAGTTAGAATAGGGTATAGGTGATTAAGATGTGGAATAAATTCTCATAGAAGATGGCTTTGCCAGGTTTAGGAAAATGATATATGTGCCAGATAACACTGAGTTCAAGAAGCTTATCTCGAAGGAATTTCATGCTAAGCCCTATTTAGGTCACCCAAGGTATCGAAATATGTTGACAAAAATGAAGAAGTCTTATTATTTTCTGAAACTAAAGAAGGAAGTTCTAGAATTTGTGGCTAGCTACTCAAATTGTCAACAGGTAAAACCAGAGCGTAAGCATCCAAGTGGTTTACTATAGCGCATTCTGATTCCAGAGTGTAAATGGGAGGTAATTTCCATGGATTTAATTATAGGTTTTTTGAGGACATCTAGACAACATGATTCTATTATGGTTGTGGTGGACATGTTGACAAAGGAAGCACACTTCATCCTCAGGCTGAAGTCTACGTATTCAAATAGTGATGTGGCATAGGTATTCATCAGAGATGTAGTGAGTTTGCGTGGTATTTCAAGCACAATTGTGTCATAGAGGGATGCTAGATTCACTTCTAGGTTATGTAAAGAGTTATTTGCAGGTTTGGCTATAGATATTTCCTTCATTAGAACTTATCATTTGCAGAAAGAGGGACATATAGAGAGGGTCAACAACAGGATATTGGAGGACATGTTGAGGATGTATGTGATGCATCAACATAAGAGATGGGAGGAGCACCTTCCGTTGGTTTTTTTTTTATTACAAAAATGGGTATCAAGAGTCACCGAGGATGATTCCATTAGAGGCACTATATAGGAAATGTTGTAATGCCCCCATTAGTTGGAGTGATATAGTTAATAGGATATTGATTAGACGAGACATGTTGGAATAGATGGAACATGAAATATGGGTAATCAATAATAATTTGAAGGTAGAACAGGAGAAACATAAAAGTTATGCATATCAAAACATGTTATTTAAGGAGTTTGAGGTTGCTGAACATGTGAACTTACACATCAAGCTCGAGAAGAGATCCTTGAGGATTGGATCATCTGCCAAGATGGCACCTCGGTAGTGTGGACCTTTCAAAATTTTTGAAAGGATTGGACCACTAGCCTATTGATCTATTGGATCAATTTTATGCTCAAAATTCAAATTTATTAGAATGGAACAAAACTTGTTAGCTTGCGTATATCTCGTCATTTAGAATTTGACACAACTCGTCTCGTGAAAAACCAACTCCATATGCTCTTGAAATCACGTTCTATCCATTTTTGGAAACAACTAAAAAAATCATTTTTAGATGATCAAGGTTGCCCAGTTAGTAGTCTATACTACTGACTAGACCCTGACAGTACCTGGTTGACTGGACCATTCTGTGTGAATCATAGTGCACGACTTTTCAAGTGCTCGTTTGTTTGATATGGAGAAATTTCATTGGTTGATGGTGTGACCAACCAGGCAACACCACACAAGCCAACCAAAGGTCACCATGTGCCACCTTGGTGGTCGAACAAAACTTTGGTTATGGGTGGATAGCACTCTGGTGGGTTTGAACACGTGACCTCCAAGATACAATACCGACGCTTTTCCAACGTGCCACACGATGACTCTTAACCATATTAGTTTCCACATTTTATTTAAATGTGATGGAGGGCGTATTTGTGGGTGGGGAGAGGGCTAGCCCTAACCCTAGTCACTGCGCCCACAAAAATAAGGGGTGGGGACAGGGGCCAAGGCTTAGCACGCCTACCCATTTTTATATTAAATTAATCAACCCAAAAACTATATAATTAAATATTAATTCCATAGGCCAGATTGGGAAAATTAATTATCCCACAATTTGAATCGATGGTTGGACAAAAATTTTCCCTGTTAATGATTTTTGGGGCAAATTTGTATGGCAGTTTGCAGGCGAGACGAAATTGTACGACGAATAGCTGAAGAACTTTAGAGGCCCATAACTTCTTCATTTTTTGGCCTTTTTGGGAGAAAAAAGAGGCTAGACAGGGGTTTCTAATAGGTATGAATCCATTGGAGCATTATAAATGTATGTAAACACCATTTTTTGAGCATAATGAAAGAGGCCCAACCATTGGAAGCTAGACTAGGAGACGTAGCCCATGAGGGGTGAACTCCTTCATCAACTGTTGTTGTGTATTTACTATTATGGTGATATTTTCTTATATTTTATGCAAAAAATCAGTTTAAATTTCATTTTGACGTGTTTAATAATTTGACAAGATAGGATTAAACCCTAATTGAATCACTTGCAAAATTTCATAAACTTCAAAAAAAAAAATTAATATAGATAAGTTTGGTATCAAAGCTTAGGTTTTATTGTTATTGTGAGGGTTTAATTTCTTTGCAAGTGTATGTGATTCTTACAAGGTTGAAGTTCAAGAGAGGAGAAGGAAATATTTTTGTTGCAAGTCCTCAAGTTAGGTCAAGGATAATGAGAGGAAATTTTCAATAATCTCCACCAGAAATTCTACCTCAAATTGCAGTTGAAGCTTCAACAAGTATGTCACATTAAGGAGATCCTTATAATATGTCAAAATATGAGAAATCCTTTAGGAAAGAATTCTTGGATATGACACAAATGGTGAAATTTCTCTATGAAGAGTGAAACACAAGGTTGCAAGGTGAGAACTCAAAACATCCAGGACGAGATGGAGATGGGGACAACCCTCCAAAAGGGAATGGTGATAAAAAACCTTTGAAACCACCATTCTCTTCACCTCCATCCTCACCACCATATTCACCATCAGCTTCTTCCATAACAACTCCTTCACCAACACCTCCACATTCTCCAAAGGGACATGGAAAAACTCCATTGTTGAAACTTGATATAAAATTTGAATTACCTATGTATAATGGTGAGGTAAATGCCAAGAGATTAGATAATTGGGTTTGTCAATTTGAATGTATTGCACGTTATAGGATCAAGGATGATGACACAAATATCCAGCTTTCTTTGTTAAGGTTGGAAGGTGCAACTCTTATTTGGTGGGAAGCCAAAACTCAAGAGGACATGAAGAAACATGGTAAGGTCTTAACCCCTTGGAATTATTTTGTTTCTATACTAAGAAGACAATTCTATCCATTGGAATACATGAAAAAATGTATCATGGATTGGAAAAACTTTAGGCAACTAAAGGGCCAAAGTGTGCAAAGCTATACTTAAGAGTTTAGAAGAAGAGCACTAATATTGGGTGTAGCCTTATCATCACAAGATACTTTGCTGAAATATATTTGAGGTTTGCATAGTTATTTGAGACATACCATACCCATGTTTAACCCTACAAGTTTAGATGAGTTTTGTGTAAAAGCTACACACCTAGAAGAAAGAGGGAAAAATGTTCCACAAGAAGGAAAAAAAAATCATTTAAAATTGGAGACAAAGGAAAGGGTAAGTTCAAAGGAAAAGGGAAGAATAATTATTTCTTCTAGAAAGAGGGAGAAAAATTAGCATGAAACTGTTGTGCAAAACATGGTCATGATGAAGAACATTGTTGGAAACTTCATCCTGAGATGAGACCCAAAAATTTTAACAACAAAGGGCAGCAAAAGATAACTCCAACTACATAACATGTTTTAGGATCCGATTCGGGAGATGAAGCAAAGATCACAATGATGGGTATGAAAGGTAAGTACATAGTAAGCACTAGTTCCTCAAGTTGTCCTAATGATACTCGAGATGAGAAAACAAGGATTGAACTTTTCTATATTCGAGTTATTTCAAAGAATACCAAAATTGATACACTCTTTGATAGTGGTTCACAAGAAAATCTTATTTCTGAGGACTTAGTCAAGAAGTTGAATTAGAGACCATTCCTCATCCAAGATCTTATCCTTTAGGTTGGATATGCAAGAATGAAAATTTTCAAGTAACGAGGAAATGCATACTTAGATTTGTAATTACAACATAATCCATTGATGAAGTTGAACTAGATGTAGTTCCACTTGATATTTCTAGTATTGTTTTGGGAAGCCCATATCTTTAGGAGAGGAAAGTTATTTTTCATCACCATGAAAAAAAGTATCACTTATTTAAAGATGGTATTGAGTACATTGTTAGAGCACGTCGACAAAAACTAAACCTTTCACTCATGAATGTCATACAAATGAAGAGACTTATTAACTATACCAAGAATTTTGTGCTTTTAATGGTAAAAATAAAGAATGATGTTGATAATGAAGCCTTTCATGGTTTTGATTCAAAGTTGAAATCTGATTTGGTTGATGTTGTTAACCAATATGAAAAGATTTTTCAGGAGCCTAAGGGATTTCTTCCCAAAAGAGGAATCCAACATATCCAATTGTAGCAAGATTGTCCTCTTCCTAATGTTGGCATGTACAGGATGTCAGTGATGGAAAATTATGAACTTAGAAAACAAATCCAAGAGTTGCTTCACAAGGGAATAATCTGACCAAGTACTTCGCCATGCAGTTCACCTATTTTGTTGGTGCAAAATAAATACAAAACATGGTGCATGTGTGTGGATTTCCATGCATTGAAAAAGATTAGGATAATGAGATGTTACCCACTGAATCCTAGAATTGATGATTTACTTGATAAACTGAAAGATGTTGTATATTTTACTAAGATGGAATTGAGGAGTGGCTATCATCAAATCAGAATCGCTGAAGGAGACATATGGAAGACAAAATTCAAAACAAAGAAAGGTTTGTTTGAATGGCTGGTTATGCCCTTTGGGATTTGTAATGGTACTGCTACTTTCATGCATGTGATGAATGATGTGTTGGGGAATTTTCTAGATGAACATGTGATAGTCTACTTAGATGACATATTAATTTTTAGAAAGTCCCATGAAAAACATGCCATGCATGTCAAAAAATATTAGATGTCTTGAATAAAGAACAATTGTTTTCAAAGATGTCGAAATGTGAGTTTGGGAATAATTCCTTAGTCTATTTTATCATATTGTTGGAGGAGGAGAGTTGAAAATAGATCCCTCCAAGGTTGATGTAATTTTGAATTGGCCAAGACCCAAAATAGTGACAGAGGTTAGAAGTTTTTTGGGATCAACCCAATATTGGAGCAGGTTTATTGCTAACTTCTCTTATATCACAACTCCATTGCATGCATTGACAAGTGTGAAGAAGGTATTCGAGTGGGTAGGTAAAAAATAAAAATAATTTGTTGCATTGAAGGAAAAGATCAGTTCAGCTCCTATGCTTTCACTTCCAGACTTCAGACAGTCATTTGGGATATAGAATGATGCAAGTGACTATGCCATGTTTGCAATCCTAATGCAACATGGTAATCCCATCAGTTTTCATTCTGAAAATTTTAATGGTGTAGTGATTAACTATACTACATATGACAAGGAATTGTATGAATTTTCACAAAGTATGAAAAAGTGGAAACACCACTTGATTGGTAAAGAAATAGTCATTCACAAGGATCACTAGCCATTGCAATACTTTCAATCGCAAACAAAGATGTAGCAAGAAAGGCACTTTCGATGGATGATTTTTCTTTAACAATTCCAGTTGGTGATAAGGTATAAGAAAGGTGTATATAAGAAGATTGTTGATATGATTTCTAGAACAATTTTTAGTGCATCCATTATTCTTAAGCATAATTATGTCATCCATGAGAGCTATGTTGAAAAATATGCTTTAGATAGTGACTTCAAAGATGTATATGTGACCTTGTGTCAAGGTAACCAAGTAGAGGAATTGGATTATCAGGTGCATGATAACTTGTTGTACCATGTTGGCAAGATTTGTATTCCAAAGGGGGGAAAATTCAACATCATAAGGGAATGGCATCTCTTATTTTTGGTCATTTTCATGTAGGTAAGACAGTGGCACAATTACATTGGTATTGCTATTGGCCTTGTGTTAGTGTCCCGTGATTTGGCTGATTAGCAAGCCAAATGACAGTGTAACATCAAACCAAGCTTTGGAGCTCAAGTTCCTAGCCTTCCTGGACTGAGAGAGGGCTCTCTCTATATGCGTAAGGGATATCTGTGTGTTTGTTTATTGTGTTCTAATTTTAGGCTAGTTATGAAGTAAGTTTTTTATTTTTGTTTTTTAAGTTGTGAGGGATGAAACTGATCAAAGATATAAAATAGATAACATGATGTTAGATTAACTGGGCTATGGGGTCAAAAGGTCAAGAAAGCTATTAGATGACGATACAAGGCTGTTGAAGGGCCCATTTGATTCAAGGTAGAAAGGATCTTAGGGAAAAATGGAGTAGATGGACATCAAGTTTGTGAACAAAAAATAGTTTCAAGCATAGCTAGTTTAATAGATAACATAAAAATGGTAGCGCAAACCATTAATCATGCAAAATGTGACTACAAGCTAATCAATACATAGAAATAAACATTCAAGCAATGCATAAAAGTATAAGACCCTCTAACTTTGGGAAATGGCTATCAGACTTTGGGGAAAAACACTTAAGGAAGACAAACAACTTAACTTACTATGCCAGAATGCCTAAACACAGTACTTCAAGTCATTGGGCACTTTGACCAACAAGATTTGCATAGTTTTAGGCAAAGGGCTAGATCGAAACTAGGCCTCCTTGGTTCAACAAGATGATAATATAATCAGTCAAAGAGAAATTTCATGGATGGAACTATAGCTAGCCATAGGTAAGCAGGGCATACCGTAAGTCATACTTAGCATGTATAGAACTATGAATGAAACAAGCAACAATATCCTCAAGTTGTTAAAGAGTAGTTAAGAATTATTTAATGCAACTAAGGAAGAAGAAAACATGAAAGCTATGAAGATTCAGGAAATTTGAGGTGCCTCCATGGGAATATCTCAAATTTGTTCTCTATTGATCTATAGCAAGAAAGAAACATGTATCATGAATGAAAACTAGAAGACAACAACAAAGCAAGAGACACTATACCATTCTACCAAGTCATGGAATCCATCAAGAATCCTTCATCATCCATCCAAGAACATCCAAGAGGCAATCCAAAAGCATAACACAAGTATTTTCTTCCAAAGCTCATATGACCATATATTGCTTCTATTCTCAAGTTCAGCCTTGTTTACAATGCAAGCCTTAGAAATATATAGGCTCAAGTGAGGAAAACCTCATGGTTCAACTTGCCATGCTATTGGCCTAATAAAAATATCTAATTTTGTCCTTGAGGCTTTGCAAAGCCCAAGGCACAAAAATATCTCATAAAATATCTAAAAAATGCTAAAAATGGGAAAAATATTGACTTTACATCATTTTTCATGTGCAAAAATAGCTAAACGCACATTTGGAAAACGCAGATTTTAGAGGTTCAAAAATTACAAAAATACTCAGAAAAAACGTCAGCAAAAGGTCCCTGAACTTGCCGGCAACATTTGGCAGCCTTCCCGATGTCAGAACGAGGCTCATGATAGCTTGTTGGAAAGATCTAAGTGTTTTCTTTCTGGAGCAACTTGAATTTTTCAAATCTGATGCCTGGAAGTCCTCCAAAACTAAATCTGTGTGTAACAAACCAAAAATTACACTCTGCTGATAGACTAGGCAGAGTGTGCAAAAAGCGAGCATTTTTTGCCGATTTGAGGGAGAAAATGATCTCCAAATGTTCTAAAAATAACTGAGGGTGTGCTCATGAAATTATGGCATCCAATGATACCATTCTCCTCCCTTGACGAATCCTCAAAATGAAATGGCGAATTTATGAGTTTTTGACCAAAAACTCAAAAATGCCAAAAAACCAAAGTATGTCAAAACTTGCCCAAAATCGGCGTGTATGACCCTCAAGGGTCCTTGGCAATATTTTCTAAAGTAGAAGCCAAAATATGAAGTCCTGAAGTCTCTTTTCTCACTTTCCGTGCCAGGCACTTCCCTTTAGCCTTCTTCAGCTTCTCTTGGGTTTTCTTCTTTGATGTTTAGCATTCTGGATTTGGTGAAGAAGTCATGGCCCCTTGCCTAGGAGAGGAAGATAACACATGCTTTGGATAATGCCCTTCATGATCCATGTTTTGTATTTTCTTGCTCTCATCAGGATGCTGCTGTGTATCATCTCTTGGTTGCCCTTGCTCATCACTGTCATGGCCTTGTTCATCGTCTTCATGCTGCTAAGAAAAACTCTACCTTCTCTGTCAGTCATTGTTTTGATGAAGGCAACCATGGTTTCAAATGTTGGGTGTGATTCCTTCCTGTTGTATAATATTCCTGATCTTTTCTTGGTATGCAAACCAACCAACCAAGTCCACGCCATATACACATTCAACATTTAGTTCAGCCACACAGTCAATTTCATTGTTTATAGAACAAAGGTGGCAGAGCTTTGAAATGCTTCTGAGGTTTTAACAAAAGCCTGTAGGAGTTTTGTCCTTTAAACAATCAAGGCTCCCTTTCAATACAAAACCCCTGCCTATCTAGAAAACTACCTTTCCAACCTCTGAATATCAACTTAACAAATGAGCTTGAAGAACAAAAAGGCAGTCAATCAGTATACACAGTCAACAATGATCTTTTTCTGTGTGGGTGGTAAGGGTACCCTGCCCTTTGATGTTTTGAGGATGTAAGACACCCTTGTCTCTTAGTTCAAGACCTTCTTTGTCCTTGTAGGCACTTTACCAACAGATTCAACGACATGAAGACAATCAACCAAAAATGTATCTCTACACAGTCAAAGGTTGTTGTGTGTGCAAGATAAAGTGGCAAAGCTTGCAAAGTTTGGTGTGAGCTCAAAGATATGTAGGAGTTTTAAAAAGTCAAGAATTTTTAAACCAAAGCACTGCTTCCTTTTGGTATGCCTTTCCAACCAGTATGTTCAACACTGTTTCATAGTCAAACATAGTGTATACATAGTTAAAGGCCACTATTTATAGGACAAGGTGAAAAAGTTTGTAATGTTTTTGATGTGGTCACAAAGAATCTTGTAACATTCAAACAACAATAAACCCCTCCTCCAACAGAACACTGCCTTACATATACTCTGCTACTCTTCATACCGGTTTTAACAAAAACACCTCCAAATGTAATGGGATCTTTCACTCACTGATTGTGCTTTATGGAATGGAAGGTCACAAACACTGCTTTCTTTTTAGGCCACTTAATCCAATAAACTCAACAATATGAACACAATCAACCTTAGTGCATTTACATAGTCAGATTTTATTGTTCATAGGACAAACTGGAAGACTTTGAAATGTTTCTGAGGTGGTAGAAAAGGTCTTGCAGCAGTCATAAAGCCAATGGACTCCTCTTTGAACAAA
Organism: Pinus albicaulis; assembly: GCA_034641835.2. Lineage (NCBI taxonomy): Eukaryota > Viridiplantae > Streptophyta > Pinopsida > Pinales > Pinaceae > Pinus > Pinus albicaulis. Next base: position 263,056 of record JAXQQM020084600.1, on the reverse strand, counting down.
GCACTACCCTCCTTGTATACAACCCACCAAATATATTTAACAATGTAAACACAATCAATAAAAAGATATCCACACAGTCAAGGTCACTGTGTTTAATAAGTGACAGAGTTCATTTTTTGTTTGATTGATCATATACAATCATGGTGCATTCAACAGAAATAAACCCCTTCTTGAACAAAAAACACTGCCTTTTTCATGCTCTATTGTCTCTCATACCAATTTCGCCCGCAGATTTTCCAATTGTCTTCACTGTTTTACTCACTGGAGGTCTGTTTATGGTTTAAAAGGTAGCCATGACCTTGATTTTTACCGTACTGAGGAAAACTTTGAAAAATGACCAAGTAATACATGTATGATGATTGCGGTTGGAATTAGGACCACTTCTTCCTTTTTCAAATGCTGATCTTCTATTTTAAAACAGTGACTCCATCTTCTAACACTTTTTGAGGGCAGTTTACAGGTTTTTTAAACATTAATATGAACCTACCATCTTTACTATGTTCTCTTTGAATAATCCAAAGATACAACAAATTTCTGAGTTTAAAACAAACATCAAACTTCCCCAGCACTTTTTCTTCATCACATATAGTTTACAGGGCTCATGGTTTGTTACTGATTTTTTGAGGGTAGCTTTAGGGTTCCTTTAAAATCAAATAAACCTCCCACCATTTCCACTGTGACAGACTCTGTTAATAGATTCTAATTGAAGTGCTTTGAAAACCTTACCAAGACTTTCCCCTTTTACCAATATTTAGTCCTTTGAAGACACCCAACTTTTTAACACCTCTTTAGAAACTTGAAAACCACAAGGAGTCACTTGGACTACCTTTGAAAACGATGCTGATGCTTCTTGAGGAGTTTGAGCAGCTCTAAAAATAGTTTTTGAAGGATTTTAAGTGAATTTTTGACTAGTGCTACAGGAGCGCTGCGCGCTGCTACAGAAGCGTCGCGCGCCTTTGTTGGCCTTTGCAAATTCCATGCACAGGAGTGTCGCGCACTTTTCCAAGAGCGTCCGCAACTTTGCACCCAATTTTGAAGGCCTTCCCTGTGTTGGAATTGCACGCGAGATGGCTCGTTCGAAAGTTGTGGAAGTATAATTTTTAGAACAACTTGAATTTTTTTATTTGGAGTCCATTAGGTTGTTCAAAAATTCATTCTCCCAACACTAGTCAAAACTGGTGAATCCTGGTGCAGAAATGCATAGTGATGTTTGTAAGCCATTTTTGGATGCCTTCCCGGTGTCGGAATTGGGCCCGAGATGGATCGTTGGAAATCTAGGGAAGTATACTTTCCAAATATGATTGAATTTTTTCATTTGGTTTCCATTTTGGTGTTCAAAAACTGACTGTCCCATCACTAGCCAAAAATGGTGAATGCTGGTGCAGAAAAACATAGCGTTGATTGCAGGCTACTTTTGGATGCCTTCCCATTGTCGTAATTTGGCCCGAGATGGCTCGTCGGAAAGCTATGGAAGTATAATTTCCATAAAAATTTTAATATTTTCATTTGGAGTCAATTTGGTTGTTCAAAATCGGACTGTCCCATCACTGGTCAAAATGATGAATCCTAGTGCAGAAATTCTTCCGTGACATCTAAATTTTTCACATTTCTCACAAACCATGATACCTGTGTAGAAACTGAAGGAGGTTTTTCTTCTTGAACATATGAGGGAAAAAAAACTCTCTCACTTTTGTAAATTTCATCTCTGTTTGGTCAGAAAATCATTTTGAAAAAAACTACCCAGGCGCTCCTTAACCCTAATTTTACTGTGGCAGAGGTATTATGATTCAACAGCCATGCAAATTTTACTATCCCTTGGTATTTGCTGAGATGAAATATTTGAGCCTCTTTTTGACTGTGGGTACAAAATTCAGTGGCATTTATCTTAGGTTTAATCATCCTCCGTCTTTACTCATAGTGTACTGATATGGTACCTCCGGCCTTTTAATAAAGAGCATGCCTACATTTGTCTTAACCTCTTCTCCATAATTTTAAAGTATGGCAAAATACTTTTTGCATATTATGCACAACCATGTTCAGTTGTATGGCCTCTTGAAGGAAATGAGCTCAGGTTCCTTTTTCAATCATGATAAGCCTATTTGAAAGAAAAACACCTTTTTATGAGTGGAGCAGACCAATACTTTGAAACATAATCACTATTATGTCCTTTCACCTGTGCAATGATTCACCTCATCAACCATTCTTCAAATTTTGTTTTGTTGCAGCTGCAGACTATCCTTTCAGAGAAAACTTGTTAAGAGATGAGATTGATCTCCTTTGATGGCAGTGGTACCCCTACTTTTTCCTTTTTGTTCTCTTCACATTTTTCCCTGTTCAAACAGACCTTGAAATCAATTAACGCTCTGGCCATCTGCTTATGAATGAAGGAGGCCTCTCACTTGGAGAAATATCTGAAGATTGTTTGATAAACATGCTTGACAAGGGTTCCTTACACATGATGGCAAGAAAACAAACTTTAAAACCTTACTGCTTTCACCTATGCTTGCAATCATTAATTTTCTTTAGAAAAACCCTTGTCAATGTGTTACTGTCTCACTGTTGTTATAGCATCATTTCTCACCTTCACATGATTCATGATTGCTTTGATGGTTTTGGGCACCCATTCCTATAGACTTGGACAAATTCACTTAAAAACAATGTAAAAATCCCCATACGCGACTATGCCCGTACTTTTTCGCGTGTATACGCGAGTCCAGCTAGACTTTTCCGCGTATGCCATTAAAAATAATTAAAAAATATATAATTATTCCCTATTTTCGGGCTGGGTTGATGGTTACTCAGGTAGTTCAACCACCCCAGCACGTGGCCAACTGTTTCCAACTGTTGAAACTACTTGGAGGGAGTATAAAAACCCCTCATGTGTATGGCCTAAGGGAGAGAGAGAATTATTGATATTATACTCTTTTGGTATTCCCTATCCAAGTCTGATTCCCCGTGCCTCCTGCACTTTCCCAGTTCATTATAGGAAACCCTTGTTTCCTTGAGATGCTCATCTCCCTATATGTCATCTCGTATGCACCAGTTTGGAAGGAGTCTTAGCGAGGCAAGGGCTGGACGAATCCGGACGACGGTCTACTCGAAGGCCGTGGAAGGATCAGGTGATCTCTCCACTCATTACTTTTGTACATGCTATTTATAATACAGAAGTACCATGCTGTTCTCGAAATATACGTGTTAGTGTATGCTTATATGTATGAGAATATTTGTTATTTAAGAATTCATTATGATTTATTTAATGTTTTATATGAATCTCACTAACATTTAGAGTAGATATATGTTGTACAACCAGTTCTTCGTGCTTGTTTCTTCTTGTCTTTCAGGTTAAGAAGGAAGGACGGTTGCTGGGGGTTTGGACCCCGCGGGATCTACTTCAACCGTAGGACCTACGAGTAACTTTCTCATTCTACTCAATTTAGTTTTTCTGAACGTGCATGGTTGTGTGAGTCCTTCTTAAGTAGCATGCCCCTGCTCTGTGGAGGTTGTAACCCAACGAACCTCTAGGGTGATATTCCCCGAAACAATTGTTTATTAAAGCATATCTATCTCACAGTCAGTTGTAATCCTTTAAGTCAAACATTGGCCATCTCCCTCTACTTGTAGATGAAGGAAGTGCCTTAACCCTCTGCTTATAGATGAAGGAGGTTCTTGGCCATGACAAATTGCAAGTCTTTTTGACAGTGTTGTTTTTCCTCTACCGTCTTTTCAGGCTGAATGAAGTTGCAAGAGCTTGATGAGAAACTCCTTGCCCTGCAGATGCATCTTAGGCTCATGATCACATTAAGAAGTAGTTTTCTTCTCATGTAGAGCCAAGAATTGTTTTCCAAGATGCTGATATGTTTCTTGTGCTTGTAAAATCCATAAACAGTGTAAAACACCTAAAGTCAGCTTGAGATTATGGTCTTATGCATTACTGAGACTTAAGGGTGTATAAGTGGCACGCCTTAGAGCTGTGATTAACTTTATTGGTAGAGTGAGAGGTCTATTGTGACTGGTCTGTAGCAGATGGAGGTTTTTTGGCCATTTGATGGTTTCCAAGGGTGAAATGCCTTAAAGCGCAACTTCCTAACTTAGGGGAGGCTTCTTGAACAGATTTGGATTATATCTTTAGGGCTGATGGGCAGGCTAGTATGGCTGAGGCTAGGTAGGATTTGATGATGGGGTTTCATCTTGTCATGGGCGGACTGAAAAGGTAGGAGAGCAAAAAAGTTTTATGGGTGTTTTCCCAGCTGGAAAATTTGACAAATTTTCAAATCGGCTGTTAGAAAACTAGGCTGTTACAGCTAGTCATCACTAACAAGTAAAAAATATTGATGACTAACAGTGGCTCCATTTGGGGAGGGCAGCTCCTTTTTGAGGAGGTGTCCATAATTTCAGATCTTTGGCTTATGAAGACCAATGCCTTACCCATTGGCGCAAAATTTCACTCTTCTTTGATGCTACTTCTGAAAAGAGACAGCATGATTAGCATCAATGATATTTCTACCTACCCACTATCTTTCCTAACATTTTTTCTTCCTTTTTTGGCGCATTTGAACTAGCAGCCTTTTGACAATGCATATTTTTCTTTTTGTAAAATGAACCTATCTATTTCTACACTTATATCTGTCGGGAGTTCAGATTAAACTGATGAACTCCTTTCATTACTCTACCTAAACTAGATCAACTCTCAAGATTAAAATATTTGACAGGATTTTGTTCTCTAATCTAAAACATGAAATTCAAAATGATCAAATCAGGGTTAAACAGTCTGATTTGTCATGTATTTGCGGCATGACAGGACAAACTGCACACAAATATTAGTTTTCAAAAAAGGAAAACTAGAAAAGCGGGGCTAAGATGTACAATGTATTTTTCATCCCTCGCTTCTCTCTTTGGTTCTGTTTTAGGCATGTGGAACCAGAATCTCTCCCTAATCTACTCTCTGTGATAAGTCAATCTTACACAATGTTGACCATCTTTTTCACTCACTAACTTATCAGCAAATAAATTTAAACATGCTCAGCTATGATTAGGCTAGATAACTGAACAAGACATTGAAGTACTAGTAGCGGCATTTAGACTTGCGCACTTTCCGAAGGACTGTTTTTTGGAACATGGGGCTTTACCACTGCTTTTTAGAAACTGCCCTCTTTTTCTACTGTTTACTGTTTTTGTATTTTCTTCTTTTTTAACTTTTTCTTCAAACAAACTAAAACTGAAAATATGCTCACAAGGCTGAGCTTATTTTTCACATGTTGTCTATCTATCCTAATCTAATCTATACACAATATACATTTGTTTGGTGAACTCTGTTTTCTAATGCAACCAGTCAAGTAGATGATCACATGGGGGATTCTGGTTTAGTTTTTTCATGATGCAGAAATAATGAAAAGGCCACTCCCATTTGGTTTGTTTCTGGACAGTAGAGCTTAAGTTTTTTCTCATCCTAGGTAGAAACTTGCTCATGATAGAACCCACTACTCTTTCAGACTTTTCAAGGAAGACAACCAATGGATCATGGAATGATACCTGATCTAGAGGATTTGAGATATAGGCTTCATTCAAGACTACTCTTTCAGACTTCTCAAGGAAAACAGAAAATGGATCTTGGAATAATACCTGATCTAGAGGATTTGAGATATCGGTTTCATTCAGGACTACTCTTTCTTCCACTTGACTATATTTGGGACTCTCCTGGTAAAGAAACTCTTCCCCTTGCTCATGATCACTTGAAATATCAGACTCATCATATATTGCAGTGTAGTTCTCTTGCCAAGCTGATGTGTTCTGATTAAGTGGACTGGAAACTGTGTGAAGGTCATCAGGTTGATGAGCAAGGATACACTTTGACAATAAATTATCTTGAAAGGACAGTGAGACAACTCTCATGTGTTTATCAGCCTCTTTTTCTTCATCTGCAATTTGCAACTCAATGGAAATTGGTGGCTACAAATCTGGAGTTAAGGAAGATTCCATGTTCGAAATGACTTCTTCAACCATTTCAGGAAAAGGCTTCTCATTTACAACATGCTCAGGAATTTCATCATCCTTCTCAACCTCATCATCAAAGCTGAAAAACGGTTGATTTCCAATTATGTGAATGTTATCTCTGATGGACTGAAGTGAAGTAGAGCAAAGAGTCCGAGACTCTTCACTTACTTCTAAACTCTCAAGGCTCTCCTCATCAGTGTCATAGATGACCTGTAATGGCTGCTCACTTTTCTCAAGCTTATGAAACTGATCTTCCTCCCAAAAATCAAAAGGTGAGTGTTCTGCAAAGTTAGTTTCTGTTTGGAAATCACAATTATCAACATATTGATCAAACCTTGGAGAATCATTAACATAAGAAATGTCATCAACCATGCACATTGGACTATCAGATTTCTTTTCTTCAAATTGATCTACACATCTATTTTCTAATTTATGATATGCAAGATTAACAGGAGAAAGATCAGAAAATTTTTGGTTATATGAAGTTTCATAGGTTGTTTGTATGTTTATAAGTTGATCTATTTCCTCTTCAGTTAAAAAGGGAGGCATTTTCATTTCTCTAAAATAATCTTCTTTCTCTTGGGAAATCTGATTTGAAGGATGAGTGTCTTTTTGGGCTTCACCTATGAAAGATGATGAATCATCACTTATGCCCTTAGAGAGATCCTGTGGGTTTTCTTTCATTTCTTGCTTGTTTTTATCTTCAACCACTTCTTTGTGATGTTGAGGATAGTTAGCATGTAATTCATGAGTTTTTTCTGACATATTTTCAGGAGGCCAATTTTCTTTTATGAACTCAAATGACTCCCAGCATAAAGGTAGAGAACCTATAGGTTTTGCTTTATCTTCTATCTCAGATTTGAATTCATCCTTACTCAACTCTTCTTGATGCTTAGGATAATAAACATGGGATTCATGAGTTTCCTTTGATAGATTCTTAGGAGGCCAATTTGCTTTTATGAACTCAAATGACTCCCAAAATAAAGGTAGAGACCCTACAGGTTTTGATTTATCTTCTATCTCAGATTTAAATTCCTCTTCAATCAGCTCTTCTTGATTTAGGTGAAAGTTAACTTGAACAGGGTTTTCTTGAATAACTGCTGAGAGATCTTTAGGGTGCAAATTTTCTTTCAAAGTTGGGAATGATTTAAAGCATTAGGGTAGAGAACCTAAAGGTTTTGATTCTTCTTCCATTTCAGAATCTGTGATTTCAAAATGGCTTATAGCTTCTTTAGAGCATTCCTCTATGTTTTTATTTGCAACTTTCCCATTAGGCACATTTTTTTTATAACTCTTGTCTTGTGATAGTCGAGTGTGTTCAACCTGAGGAATAAGGTTAGGTTGGTTTGAATAAGCAATGTTAACCTTGTGTTGTTTCCTATCAAGTAGCTGCTCTAGTTTTCCTACGATACATACCAATTTTTTCAGCTTTTCCTCTGAAGATGCTAGTTTCTCTTGATTTGCTTTGTCTTCCTCTATTACTCTTAGCTGTGCCTCCCTATTTAGTATGATGAATTCTACATCAACTACTATCCTTTTCATTTCTTCTAGGGTCAAAGGATCTTTGTTTCTTATCTGGAAAACCAACTCTGGGTCAAAAGAATCTGGGTAGTGCAAGAGAGCACATCCAACGGGTGGCTTTAGGTTAGCAGGCATTGCATGGTATACTTTATTGAACCTAGCTGAAAAGTTTTGTATTGTTTCCCCTAGTTGTATTTTTAACTGATTGTACTCCTTTATGATGAGAACTTTATTACTCACGACCACCCACCTATCTAGGAAGATTTGAGTGAACTGATGAAAATTGGTAATGCTTGCAGCGGGAAGGTCTTGAAACCAACTCTTAATTTTTCCTTGTAATGATAAGGCAAACATTCTAATACGCACATCATCTTCTTCTATGTCATAAAGGTCAATTAAATCCTCAAGTTTTCGGGTGTGCTCTTCAGCGGTGACTTTGGATCTTTCTCCATCAAACTTGGGTAATTTATTTTGAAGATTTGCAGGAAGGGCTTGTAAGATGGGAGGTAAAACCAGAGGCTTGTATCTTTTTGGGACCTTTGTGGATATAGGTAGTGTAAAAAGAGGTTCGTGACTATTTGAGGTTTCAGCCAGAGTGGGAAAGGTAACATGAGGCTCATGTTTTTCTAGGTTTTCCATAGGTGAATCTGGGGTAAGCATAGCTATATAAGCTTGCTCATGGTCTGAAATTTGAGGCTTCGCTTTTCGAGGTTTGATATCTTTCCAATGATCAATGTAGATTTCATCTGTGTATTCTTAGTCAGGCTCAAAGTAGGATAGAACATAGTTATAGATAAAGACAATAATTTCTTGAATCCAACTAAGGCCTGAGTGCTTGTTCTTTCTAGGATGACCGGTCATGTTTTAGGTTCTTCCTCCAGTGGAGTCTTTAGGTCTATTGAGAGTTGTGGAGTCACCAGGTGGAATCTAGTTGTTTTTGTAAAGGTGTAGCTATGGTCCACCACCAATAACTAGGAAGAAGCCAATCTGGGGAATGTTTTGGGTTTTTCTGAGTTTTATGTGTAGCCTATGTTTTGTTTAAAGTATTCTAAACTTGTTTCATCACTTTGCTAGGGTGGCGATATCAAACAGAGTTTAATCTAAATGATTCTATGGACTTCTTGCTTGTTTAAGTACCTAAAGGACTAAAGAGTATATAAGAGTTTGCTAGACTGTCATGTACTCAGTGGTCCCACCATCTCCTGCTATGTTAGTGAGCGATGGGATAGGTCAATCAAATAGTAATCTAGAGTTCAGTAAAATAGTAACGCCTACTGGAGGCTAGTGGAGTCGCCAGGTGGATTTTTAGTTGTTTTGAGGTATATGTGTATGGTCCACCACTAATACTGTCAAAAACCAATCTAAGGGAGTTTTTGGGGGTTTTATGAGTTTTTATGTGCAACCTAGTTTGTAAGAGTGTTATAAACCTGATTCATCACTTTTCTAAGATGGTGAAACAAGGGGTTTACTCTAAATTATTCTAGAGGTTGATGGTCTGAGTTTAGTGTTGAAGGACTAAAGAGTCTATAAGAGTTTTCTAGACTATCATGTACTCATTAAGTCCCACTGTGATCGCCATTATGTTAGTGAGTGGTGGGATAAGTCAATCAAATAGTATTCTTAAAGGTCTCTAAAGTTTTTAGGGAAACTAAGTCGTTTATCACTCAGAGTCCCACCGTGATCACCATTATGCTAGTGTCCCGTGATTTGGCTGATTGGCAAGCCAAATGACAGTGTAACATCAAACCAAGCTTTGGAGCCCGAGGACCTAGCCTTCCTGGACTCAGAGAGGGCTCTCTCTATATGCGTAAGGGATATCTGTGTGTTTGTTTATTGTGTTCTGATTTTAGGCTAGTTATGAAGTAAGTTTTTGATTTTTGTTTTTTAAGTTGTGAGGGATGAAACTGATCAAAGATATAAAATAGATAACATGATGTTAGATTAACTGGGCTATGGGGTCAAAAGGTCAAGAAAGCTATTAGATGACGATACAAGGCTGTTGAAGGGCCAATTTGATTCAAGGTAGAAAGGATCTTAGGGAAAAATGGAGTAAATGGACATCAAGTTTGTGAACAACAAAGAGCTTCAAGCATAAATAGTTTAATAGATAACATAAACATGGTAGGGAAAACCATTAATCATGTAAAATGTAACTACAAGCTAATCAATACATAGAAATAAACATTCAAGCCATGCATAGAAGTATAAGACCCTCTAACTTTGGCAAATGGCTATCAGACTTTGGGGAAAAACACTTAAGGAAGACAAACAACTTAACTTACTATGCCGGAACGCCTAAACACAATACTTCAAGTTATTGGGCACTTTGAACAACAAGATTTGCATAGTTTTAGGCAAAGGGCTAGATCGAAACTAGGCCTCCTTGGTTCAACAAAATGATAATCTAATCAGTCAAAGAGAAATTTAATGGATGGAACTATAGCTAGCCATAGGTAACACGGTGTGTCATGGTAAGTCATACCATGGCATGTATAGAACTATGAATGAAACAAAAGCAACAATATCCTCGGGTTGTTAAAAAATGATTAATAATTCTTTAATACTGACAACTAAGGAAGAAAACATGAAAGCCATGAAGATTCAGGGAAATTTGAAGAGTTGCCTCCATGGAATATCTCAGAACACATTCACTGCAATGATCATAACTGGCTTCGAAAACATGTATCATGGACTAAAACTAGAAGACTTGTGTGCCGCAAGACACTATACAATTCTACCAAGTCATGGAATCCATCAACAATCCTTCATCATCCATCCAGGAACATCCAAGAGGCAATCCAAAAGCATAACACAAGTATTTTCTTCCAAAGCTCATATGACCATATATTTCTTCTCTTCTCAAGTTCAGCCTTGTTCACAATGCAAGCCTTAGAAATATATAGGCTCAAGTGAGGAAAACCTCATGGTTCAACTTGCCATGCTATTGCCCTAATAAAAATATCTAATTTTGTCCTTGAGGCTTTGCAAAGCCCAAGGCACAAAAATATCTCATAAAATATCTAAAAAATGCTAAAAATGGGAAAAATATTGACTTTACATCATTTTTCATGCGCAAAAATAGCTAAACGCACATTTGGAAAAAGCAGATTTTAGAGGTTCAAAAATTACAAAACTACTCTGAAAAAACATCAGCAAAAGGTCCCCTGACTTGCCAGAAACATTTGGCAGCCTTCCCGATGTCAGAATGAGGCTCATGATTGCTCATTGGAAAGACATAGGTGTTTGCTTTCTTGAGCAACTTGAATTTTCTAAATATGATGCCTGGAAGTCCTCCAAAACTAAACCTGTGTGTAAAAGACCAAAAATTACAGTCTGCTGATAGACCGGGTAGAGTGTGCAAAAAGCGAGCATTTTTTTCCGATTTGAGGGAGAAAATGATCTCCAAATGTTCTGAAAATAACTGAGGGTGTGCTCATGAAATTATGGCATCCAATGATACCATTCTCCTCCCTTGAAAAATCCTCAAAATGAAATGGCGAATTTATGAGTTTTTGACCAAAAACTCAAAAATGCCAAAAAACCAAAGTATGTCAAAATTTGCCCAAAATCGGCGTGTATGACCCTCAAGGGTCCTTGGAAATATTTTCTGAAGCAGAAGCCAAAATATGAAGTCCTGAAGTGTATTTTCTCAATTTACGTGCCGGGCACTTCCCTTTAGCCTTCTTCAACTTCTCTTGGGTTTTCTTCTTCGATGTTTAGCATTCTGGCTTTGGTGAAGAAGTCATGGCCCCTTGCCTAGGAGAGGAAGATAACACATTATTTGGAGAATGCCCTTCATGATCCATGTTTTTTATTTGCTTGCTCTCATCAGGATGCTGTTGTGTATCATCTCTTGGTTGCCCTTGCTCATCATTGTCATGTCCTTGTTCATCGTCTTCATGCTGCTAAGAAAAACTCTACCTTCTCTGTCAGTCATTGTTTTGATGAAGGCAACCATGGTTTCAAATGTTGGGTGTGATGCCTTCCTGTTGTATAATATTCCTGCTCTTTTCCTGGTATGCAAACCAACCAACCAAGTCCACGCCATATACAAAGTCAACTTTTAGTTCAGCCACACAGTCAATTTCATTGTTTATAGAACAAAAGTGGCAGAGCTTTGAAATGCTTCTGAGGTTTAAAAAAAATCCTGTAGGAGTTTTGTCCTTTAAACAATAAGGGTTCCCTTTCAACATAAAACCCCTGCCTCTCTAGAAAACTGCCTTTCCAACCTCTGAATATCAACTTAACAAATGAGCTTGAAGAACAAAAAGATAGTCAATCAGTATACACAGTCAACAATGATATTTTCTGTGTGGGTGGTAAGGGTACCCTGCCCTTTGATGTTTTGAGGATGTAAGACACCCTTGTCGTTTAGAGGAAGGTGAAAACACAATCTCTTAGTTCAAGACCTTTTTTGTCCTTGTAGGCACTTTTAAGGCCAAGCACTTTTACTGCAACAGTTCAACAACATGAAAATGAGTCAACTTTAAAATGTGTCTCTACACGATCAAGGTTGCGTATTGGCAGAAGAATATAAAGCTGGAAAAACTTTTAATTTGGTGTAAAACTCCAAAATATATTTAGGAGTTTTAAAAGGTCAGACTTTTTAAACCAAATCTTTAACCAACACAGTGTCTTATTTTCCAACGATGTAACAACACTGTAGTCAAGCTTATATGTGTATACAAGGTTAGGACAACATATATAGGACAGGCATTGATTTGTAATGGTTTTGATGTGGTCACAAAGAATCTTGTAACATTCAAACAGCAATAAACCCCTCCTCCAACAGAACACTGCCTTACTTATACTCTGCTGCTCTTCATACCGGTTTTAACAAAAACACCTCCAAATTTAATGGGATCTTTCACTCACTGATTGTGCTTTATGGAATGGAAGGTCACAAACATTGCTTTCTTTTTAGGCCACTTAATCCAATAAACTCAACAATATGAACACAGTCAACCTTAGTGCATTTACACAGTCATATTTTACTATTCATAGGACAAGCTGGCAGAGTTTGAAATGTTTCTAAGGTGGTAGCAAAGGTCTTGCAGCAGTCATAAAGCCAATGGACTCCTCTTTGAACAAAGCACTACCCTCCTTGTATACAGCCCACCAAATATATTTAACAATGTAAACACAATCAATCAAAAGATATCCACACAGTCAAGGTCACTGTGTTTAATAAGTGACAGAGTTCATTTTTCCTTTGATTGATCATATAGAATCCCGGAGCATTCAACAGCAATAAACCCCTTCTTGAACAAAAAACACTGCCTTTTTCATGCTCTACTGTGTCTCATACCAATTTTGCCCGCATATTTTCCAATTTTCTTCACTGTTTTACTCACTAGAGGTCTGTTTATGGTTTAAAAGGCAGCCATGACCTTGCTTTTTACCGTACTAAGGAAAGCTTTGAAAAATGACCAAGTAATATATGTATGATGATTGTGGTTGGAATTAGGACCACTGCTTCCTTTTTCAAATGCTGATCTTCTGTTTTAAAACAGTGACTCCATCTCCTAACACTTTTTGAGGGAAGTTTACAGGTTTTTTAAACATTAATATGAACCTACCATATTTACTATGTTCTCTTTGAATAATCCAAAGCTACAGCAAATTTCTGAGTTTAAAACAAACATCAAAGTTCCCCAGCACTTTTTCTTTGTCACATATCGTTTACAGGGCTCATGGTTTGTTACTGATTTTTTGAGGGTAGATTTAGGGTTCCTTTAAAATCAAATAAACCTCCCACCATTTCCACTGGGACAGACTATGTTAATAGATTCTAATTGAAGTGCTTTGAAAACCTTACCAAGACTTTCCCCTTTTACCAATATTTAGTCCTTTGAAGACACCCAACTTTTTAGCACCTTTTTAGAAACTTGAAAACCACAAGGAGTCACTTGGAATACCTTTGAAAACGATGCTGATGCTTCTTGAGGAGTTTGAGCAGCTCTAAAAATAGTTTTTGAAGTATTTTAAGTGAATTTTTTACTAGTGCTACAAGAGTGCCGTGTGCTGCTACAGGAGCGCCGCGCGCCTTTGTTGGCCTTTGCAAATTCCATGCACAGGAGCGCCGCGTTCTTTTCCAGGAGCGCCACGCAACTTTGCACCCAATTTTGAAGGCCTTCCTGGTGTCAAAATTTGGCGCAAGATGGCTCGTTGGAAAGCTGTGGAAGTATAATTTCCAGAAATACTTGAATTTTTTCATTTGGAGTCCATTTGGTTGTTCAAAAATTCATTCTCCCAACACTGGTAAAAACTGGTGAATCCTGGTGTAGAAATGCATAGTGCTGTTTGTAAGCCATTTTTGGATGCCTTCCCGGTGTCGGAATTGGGCCCAAGATGGATCGTTGGAAATATATGGAAATATAATTTCCAAATATGCTTGATTTGTTTCATTTGGTTTCCATTTTGGTGTTCAAAAACTGACTGTCCCATCACTGGCGAAAAATGGTGAATGTTGGTGCAGAAAAACATAGCGTTGATTGTAGGCTACTTTTTGATGCCTTCCCATTGTCAGAATTTGGCCCGAGATGGATTTTTAGAAAGCTATGGAAGTATAATTTCCATAAAAATTTTAATTTTTTCATTTGGAGTCAATTTGTTTGTTCAAAATCTGACTGTCCCATCACTGGTCAAAATGATGAATCCTAGTGCAGAAATTCTCCCGTGACATCTGAATTTTTCATATTTCTCACAAACCATGATACCTGTGTAGAAACGGAAGGAGGTTTTTCTTCTTGAACCTATGTGGGACAAAAACCTCTCTCACTTTTGTAAATTTCATCTCTTTTTGGTCAGAAAATCATTTTGAAACAAACTTCCCAGGTGCTCCTTAACCCTAATTTTACTGTGGCAGAGGTATTATGATTCAACAGCCATGCAAATTTTACTATCCCTTGGTATTTTCTGAGATGAGATATTTGAGCCTATTTTTGACTGTGGTTAAAAAATGCAGTGGAATTTATCTTAGGTTTAATCATCCTCCGTCTTCAATCATGGTGTACTGATATGGTACCTTCGGCCTTTTAATAAAGAGCATGCCTACATTTGTCTTAACCTCTTCTCCAGAATTTTAAAGTATGTCAAAATCCTTTTTGCATATTATGCACAACCATGTTCAGTTGTATGGCCTCTTGAGGGAAATGAGCTCAAGCTCCTTTGTCAATCATGATAAGCCTATTTGAAAGAAAAACACCTTTTTATGAGTGGAGCAGACCAATACTTTGAAACATAATCACTATTTTGTCCTTTCACCTGTGCAATGATTCACCTCATCAACCATTCTTCAAATTTTGTTTTGTTGGAGCTGCAGACTGTCCTTTGAGAGAAAACCTGTTAAAAGATGAGCTTGATCTCCTTTGATGGTAGTGGTACCCCTACTTTTTCCTTTTTGTTCTCTTCACATTTTTCTCTGTTCAAACAGACCTTGAAATCAATTAACGCTCTGGCCATCTGCTTATGAATGAAGGAGGCCTCTCACTTGGCGAAATATCTGAAGATTGTTTGATAAACATGCTTTACAAGGGTTCCTTACACATGATGGCAAGCAAACAAACTTGAAAACCTTATTGCTCTCACCTATGCCTGCAATCATTAATTTGCTTCAGAAAAACCCTAGTCAATGTGTTACTGTCTCACTGTTTATTAAAGCATATCTATCTCACAGTCAGTTGCAATCCTTTAAGTCAAACATTGGCCATCACCCTCTACTTGTAGATGAAGGAGGCACCTTAACCCTCTGCTTATAGATGAAGGAGGTTCTTGGCCATGACAAATTACAAGTCTTTTTGACAGTGTTGTTTTTCCTCTACCGTCTTTTCAGGCTGAATGAAGTTGCAAGAGCTTGATGAGAAACTCCTTGCCCTGCAGATGCATCTTAGGCTCATGATCACATTAAGAAGTATCTGTCTTCTCATGTATAGCCAAGAATTGTTTTCCAAGATTCTGATATGTTTCTTGTTCTTGTAAAATCCATAAACAGTGTAAAACACCTAAAGTCAGCTTGAGATTATGGTCTTATGCATTGCTAAGACTTAAGGGTGTATAAGTGGCACAACTTAGAGCTATGATTAACTTTATTGGTAGAGTGAGAGGTCTATTGTAACTGGTCTATAGCAGATGGAGGTTTTTTGGCCCTTTGATGGTTGCCAAGGGTGAGATGCCTTAAAGCACCACTTCCTAACTTAGGGGGGGGGTTCTTGAACAGATTTGGATTATATCTTTAGGGATGATGGGCAGAATAGTATGGCTGAGGCTAGGTAGGATTTGATGATGGGGTTTCATCTCGTCATGGGCGGACTGAAAAGGTAGGAGAGCAAAAACGTTTTATGGGTGTTTTCCCAGCTGGCAAATTTGACAAATTTTCAGATCGGCTATTGGAAAACTGGGCTGTTACAACTAGTCATCACTAACAAGTAAAAAATACTGATGACTAACACCTTGTATGCTTGAAAGTGTGTCACGATTTGTAAGAGGATTTTTAATATGTGATGTTAATAAGCCTAGAAATAGAAAGTTGGGATTGTATACACCACTTCCTATACCATCTTGACCATGCGAGAGTGTTTCTATGGAATTTGTAGGAGGTATACCTATGCCTAGCAGAGGTCATGATTACCTTTATGTAGTTTTGGATAGGTTCAGCAAGATGTGTATTTTGATGTCTTGTAGAAAACAGGTTACAGCTAAACAAACTGGTCATTTATTCTTTCAGAATGTGTAGGTGCATTTTGATTTCCCCACATCCATTGTTAGTGATCGAGATTATTGCTTTTTCGAGAATTTTTGGTCAAGCTTATAGGGACTCATGGACACAAAATTAAAAAAGAGTACAACATTTCATCCGCAAACAAATGGCCAAACATAGGTGGTGAAAAATATAGTGATACATCTTCTTCATGGTTATTGCAACACGCATCCTAAGTTGTGGGACATACATTTTCACTATATTCATCATGCTTACAACTGTGCCAAGCACTCTTCGACTCAAACCATGCCAATTGAGGCATGTTTTGGATAATTTCTTAAATATCCTTTATATTGTATCTTTGGGAAAGATGTTGCTATTAATGGTCATAGTGACATAGAGAAAGCTAAAAGATCCATTGAACAAGTTCAATTGGTACATCAAACAATTCAAGAATAGTTGGAGAAGAGTCAAGTGAAGTACAAGAAAAGACATGATAACCATCGTGTAGATCACAATTCCCAAGTCAGTGATAATTTTTGGCTTCACATTAGCAAAGAGAGACTCCAAGGAGAAGGTAAAAGCTAAAAATAATTCGATATGGTCCATTCAAAATTCTTGAAAAAGTTTGGTAATAATTCCTCTAGGTTGGATTTTCCTTCATACTTGAAAATTTATGTAGTTGTTAATGTTGAGAATTTAATATTGTATGAGCCCCCTTTGATTGAATATCAAGGATATAATGTTCAAATGCCTTCAATTGAATATTTCTCTCCTAAATATCTTGAAGAATTGAAACAAGAAACTATCATTGACAGAAAAACAAGGAAACATGGAATATCTTCTTGTGTGGCCTAAGGGCACAAACCCAAACAATGCTAAATGGATTGAAATTGGAAGGGTGAGGGAATTGTACCCTCACCTTTTTTTCAATTGAAAGTGATATTTTTGGGTCCAAAATCTTCTAGTGGTGAGGAATGATCTATTGGATCAATTTTACGCTCAAAATTCAAATTTATCATAATGGAACGGAACATGTGTGTTTGTGTAGATTTCGTTGTGATAAATCTAATGAAACTCATTTCACGAAAAACCAACTTTGTATGCTCCTGTAATCATGTTCTGTCTATTTTTGGAAACAACAAAAAAAAATGCTTTTTCGATTAACAGGGTTACCCAGTTAGCAGTCTTCACTGTAGACCGCACACTGATTGTAGATGGTTGACTGGACCTTTTTTGGCGATACATAGTGTGCCACTTGTCAAGTGTTGGTTTGTTTGGGACGGAGAAATTTCATTGGATGATGGTGTGACCAACTAGGGAATGCTACGTGGGCCAATCAAAGGTCACCATGTCACACCTTGGTGCTCGACCAAATATTTTGTTATGGGCAGATAGATTCTGAGGGGTTTGAACACATGACCTCTAACATACAATACCGATGCTTTTCCAATGTGCCACACAATGACTCTTAAACATATTAGTTCCCAAATTTTATATAAATGTGGTGGAAGGCATGTTTGGGGGTCGGTCAAGGCTAGCCCCAACCCTGGTCACTGCACCCATGGAAATAAGAGGTGGGACCAGGGGCGAGCGCTTAGCCTGACCCCCCAATTTTACATTAAAATAATCAAGCCAAAATATATATAATTAAATATTCAGTCCATAGGCCACATTGGAAAAATTAATGATCCCACAATTTGTGCCAAAGCTTGGAGGAAACGTTGCCCTGTTAGCGCTTTTTGGGGTGAATTTGTAGGACAGTTTGCAAGCAGGGAAAAATTGTAGGACGAATAGCTGAAGGAATTGGGAGGCTCAAAACTTCTTGATTTTTTGGCATTTTTGGGAGTAGAAAGAGGCTAGACATGGTTTTCTTGACATTTCTGAAGCCATTGGAACTATTAGTACAACCATTGGAGCATTGTAAATATATGTAAACAAAATTTTTTAACATAATGAAAGAGGCCCAACCATTAGAAGTTGGACCAAGAGATGTAGCCCAGGAGGGTCAAACTCCTTCATCAATTTTTGTTGTGTGTGTACTGTTATGGTGATATTGTCTTGAATTTTCTGTAAAAAACAATTTAAATTTCATGTTTATGTGTTTAATAATTTGACAAAAGAGGCTTAAAACCTAATTGAATCACTTGAATTTTTTCACAAACCTCAAGCAATTTTTAAATACAGATCACCTGTCAACTTGCATTTCCTTCGACAATGAAATTCCATGATGTTTTTCATGTTTCATTGCTTAAGAATTATGCTAAAGATGTTGATAATGTGATTCAATGGTCTGAATGCGGTGGAGGTAGAAGAATAATTCTGGCTAGAACCTCAGTATATCTTGCATAGAAATATTCTCATGCTTCAAAACCGAGAAACTGAGTAGGTTAAAGTGAAATGGAATCACTTTGGGCCTGTTGAAGCTACATTGGAGATGACTGAATAGATGCAGGATATGTATCCTTCTCTATTCGCTGGTTGAGCAAATACTTTTTTGGTATATGTTTTGGTTTATGTATATATGTATATGAATGTAAATATTGATATGAACTGTGTTATAAATCTCCAATAATTAGTATGGGTTTCATGTTGTTATGGTTGTTATGTTGTTATGTTGTCATGTTGGTTTGATTCTCAGTAGGTTGATCATCGTAAATACTGTAATGAGCTAAGTTATAAGGCTCCATGGGTAGTATGCTTTTCTTTTAGTAGTATTGTTAGTTGTATGTGTCAACATTGAGGATAGTGTTCCCCAAAGGGGGAGGGTTCGGTAACGACCATAGTGAAAAATACATGTAATAAACTTAATAATGGAAAAATAATAAACATGGTCATGGAACACATATTCGAAGATGAATGTTGGGAAAAAACATAGTGATGGGGATCACTTGTGATTAATTACTGTCTATGTAAATTGGCAAGGAAATGGAAAAGACTTTCGAAAGGAAAGATGGCATTTATTGGAATTTTATTTATGAAAATAATGGAAATTAGGAGAAGAGGAAAGTTAAAGGTCACAAGCTTCATATGAGGAGGAAAATGAAGGAAAAATAATGGAAAATGAAGAAAATAGAGGCCTCATTAATTAAAAAAGCTTCTGAGGATTAGTCAATGGCTTAATTAGGGGCATTTTGAGGTCTAAAATGGGCCCCCTAAGGAAACTATAAAATAATAGTGGAAATAATAAAATAATATTAGATTACATCATCAAATTTTAGAGGGAAAAAAACAAAATTTATTTTTTCAACTCATATTTTCAAATTATCTTTGTATGGGTTTACTCAAATTTCGAGTGGAAGCATTCATTGGATGTAGAATTTGATTCCTCAGCCAAGGAATATGCATGATGCATAATTTATATGGACCTTGCTACACGAAAATTGAGAAATACATGAAAAATGTTATTGTAATCATGTTTTTTAATGTATTTCTCAGTTTTCATGTAGTAGGGTCCATCAAAAGTATGCAACATGAGTACTCCTTGGATGAGTAATTAAATTTTTCATCCAACGAGTACTCCTGCTTGAAATTTGAGTAAAATATTAGGGAGATAAGTTGAAAATATGAGTTGAAAAAGTAGTTTTATTATTTTATTATTTTTTAATCTTTTGACTTTTTTACTCCAAAAAAGGTGAATCAACCCCCATGGTTGACATCATCATATTGAATCCTATTGGTTCTTATAAATTTTATTTTGGTTGTACATTTTTCTTAAGAGGCCCATTTTAGACCTCAAAATTCCTCTAATGTTTGGTTAGATCAGTTTTGGAACTCTAATTCTATTCTATATATCTCATACTTTTGGACACTTAGATTTTTCTTAGAGAACTCTTGGAGGAGTGTGGCATACTTGAGATTTGGAGCAAGAAGGCAAAGGAAAATCAGGAAAGCGCAAGAGGATATTGAGATCAGTAGCTACAACGAGTTTTTATTTGTAGGTATCGAGTTGCATGAATGATTTCCTTGCTAGTTTTGGCATGCATGGCATATGCACGTGGTTTCCTAGTTTTGGTATGTCAATGACATGGAGGATTTCCTGGATTGATAGTGGTTTTACCTAGCCTTGCCATTTCCTAGATAGTAATGGTGTTGTGGGTTTCTTCCTTTTGTTTTCTCATTAGTTCTCATGTTCCTTATGGGTGTGGGTTGAGTTACCAATTCCTGGAAGCCTTGGTTGGAAAAATTCTCTAGAAGAGTTGTAACAAATTGGGTTGAGTTATTAGTCCTGGAAGCCCTGGTTGGATGAATTATTTGGAATCCCTGTAACAAATTGGCTTAAGCTACTACTCCTCAAAGACTTCATTGGAAAAAAAATCTGGAAGCCCTTGGTGATTTGAGTTATGAGCACTAGAAGCCCTGGTTGGATACACACTATAGAAGCCTAACAATAGATGTGGGCTGAGTTACTAGTCTTGGAAGCCCTAGTCAGAAAAAACTCTTTGGAGCCCTAGACAGCTTGGGTAGAGACCCATATGGTGATGGTTAGTGATTTCTGACCATGAGGTGCAATCACTGTTTGAGGGTTGAGGTGGTTTGGCCTCTAGAATCCCTGGTCTAGTTTTGTTTTAAGTGTTCCATGAGATCCCACATTCATTCTTGGAATATGACACAAGGGTGATTGGTTGAAAGAAATATTTGGTTTATCCCAATCTATGATTGGGTGGTACGTGGAAGTCTGAGACCTGGTTGCATTTTTCATATGTTAATAAGATCTATTTACCTCTTGTATTTGATGGGTAAATATACTTGTTCATGTGTGGTTTTTATGGCTATTAAATATTTTTTATTTTGTTGGTTATATGCTCATTATGAGTATGTTTTATGATAGACTTGATGGATAGATATTATCATGCTTTGATTAGAAAATGAATGAAAAATGAATATATTACCTAATAGATGATAATGCATCTATTTTGATAAGGCATAAATTCTTCCTTACGAATCTCAAATAATTATGAGACCTCTATACTCATATATGTTTTTATGACTTGTAGATGTTATATTTGTGACATGTTTGATGAAATGCATGTCATGGCTAGTAGTGGTACGATAAAGTCCTTGATCAAATAATTGAATTAATATACTTATTCCATTGTTATTTATCATTTATGAAGGTCTCAAGAAGTTCTTGGCAGTGACCTGAGTCCCAACCCTAGAAACGTGGCTCAAAAATTCAAGTTCGTTGGCTCGAAATTTCCTAAAAATGTCCACAGTCACTGGTATGCCTTGTTGTGAACATAGTATGAACCATAGAGAACTCTCACAAATACTAGTACATGAATAAAGGAAAAGGCTTGGATACCCATAATTAAATGAAAGCAATGATTCTATGGATGGGTACTTAAGAACTCCATAAGCTAGAATGGTTTAAATGTTTTATGTTTGTTTTTTTGGATTATTTTATTGAAATTATAAAGCTAAATAATTAAATTTATAGAATCTAAATGTTTTATTTTGTTTAATATATTATATCTATTTATATTGGAAAATTAAAATTTTATAAAAAATTATACCATCAAATAAAAAAAAGCTGAAACATAAAACGTTTAAATTAGGTTCGATAATTTAGTTTTTTATTATATTTTGTATTATAATTTACCCAATATCCTCTAAACTTATTGGTGGAACATGATATATTTCATTTATATCCAAATATGAAGACTAATAACGTTTACATGTTTCACTCATAATTGAACAAATTAAGGTAGACATAGTTTTCCCATCTCATAAAAATGCATGTGTTCCACCTTTTAGCATATTGCATGTGTTAATTGAATATTATTTATTTAAGTTTCATGTTCATGTGTGAATCGATTAATTTAAAAATCTTTCCTTACATATTTCTAACAGATAGATATTTGAGATCCATAATGGTTGTTCTCATGCACATCCTCACTCTCTTCATATGGAATCTTGTACACTGCTATGACGGTCATTCTATAGGTAGACGCTGCCTCCTTATTCACTTACTTTTCTCTCACCAACACAACCCCCCCCTCCCCCTCCCCCTCCTTATTCACTTACTTTTCTCTCACCAACACACCCTGTTCCCCGCCATCTTGCACCACTATTAATAGAAATTTGTGAATGGTTGATAGGATTCTTTTAGAATTTTGTTTAAAATTTGATAGAAACTGCAACTTCTTAAGATTTCACACTGAAAAACAAGAGACCCAATTATACTCTAATGATCTGTAGAATGAAATTAACAATGTAGAAAAACATGCATAAAAATTCAATAAGATAAACCACAAATACAGAGTGATTTCTTGGGGAATCCAAATGGGAAAAACCGCTCATGTATCTTTGCATTAATCAGTTGAATTGAGATTCAATTATTACAATTTATAGCTCTAGCTATGAGCTCAACCTGCAAAAGAATAATTGTTCTCCTACTCAATGAAAAAGCCCTGACCAACACTTAGCCAAATATTTTCTCATCAATCCTCCAATTTCCTTTCACAAACCCTGAGGAAATTGGCCCCTATTATTTAGGAATTTCCTCCAAATTGATTGTGTAATTCCCAAGGATTGATCACTAATACCTCTACACTCAAAACTAGTTTAAAATTGATGTTACACCGCTTTGTCATCTCCACTTCAACTGAGGAAGTCGAATTCTCTACATGCACTAGCTATTTTCAGTTGATTGATATGTTAACTAAAAAATATTTCAGTTAGACTATTGCCCCACTGCACAACTTAACTTCAACTGACTCTATCAATAGTTAGAGGTCAGGTAACTAAATACAATTGAAGATAACTGAACTAGATTACTAAAATTTTGAAATCACACATGCATAACTGAAATACAAACCCTCTAACTCAAATTTGCTAAGATAACTAAGTGATAAGAACCATGCCACACTAGTTAACTGCCACCAAGTTTTTTTGTTGATGTGTAAATTCAATTTTACTCAATTTTACTAAAGCCAAAGTCAAATTAAGCCTTTCTTGCTACATTTTTTTAACACTCCCTCTTAGCATCAAAGGGGATTTCCACCACCCATGTCCTGCACCTATGGAATCAAAATTTACCTCTTGATATTTTCTTTGTCAAGTTGTCATCATCTTTCTCCTCAGTTGGAATGTATTGTAGAAACATAATTCTCCTCTGCACACAGTCTCGCCAATGATGATACCCAATATAAATGTGCTTGGACCAATCATGAAATACTATATCCATAGGGAGCTTAATGAAACTATGATTATCACATTATATCAATATCAGATCCATACGTTGACTGAATAGTACCATAAGTATTTTCCTCATCTATATCGCTTCACATGATGCTTGAATTGCAACCATGTATTCCACCTCTACTAAGCTAAGCGCCACAAACCTCTACTTCCTAATGTATAGGGAAGTAGTTGCAGACCCAACACTAAAGATGGAAATTGATGTAATTTACCTGTCATATGGACTCCCTGCCCAATATGCATTAGGAAATCCTTGCAGCTTCACTCCCTCTATTCTTCTATACCATAATCCATTATGGGTAGTACCTACAACGTACCGTAACACATGCATTGCTTCCTTCCAATATAATTTGGTAGGCCTCACAATAGCTTGGCTGAGCTCGTTTAATGCATATCACATGTAGGTTTATTTGTTCACAAAATACATCAGTGAACCCACAAGCTTCCTATAAATGGTATCATCAACTTTCTCATCGGAAGAAGCATATTCCTTCCTCCAGTTTGTAGCTAGAGGTGTGTCCATGGGCTTACAATTCTACATGTGAAATCTTTGAATTATCTTAGTAGCATTATTTCCTTGAGACACAGAAAAATCCCAATCACCCTTCCATACTTATAGCCTGAGGAAGTAATGCATGAGGCCCATGTATTTCATCTCAAATTCCCTTGCAATATCCTATTTGCAAGAGTGAATCAACTGCTCATCACTTGTCAATATCAAATCATAAAAATATAAAACAAGAGTAATGAACTTACCATCTACCACAATGTGATAGAGGCTCATGTCTTCTTCACTTTTGGTGAAGCCCAATCCTCTGATATAGCTATCGATCTGAGTGTACCATGCTTGAGGCGCTTGTTTGAGACCATTCAATTCTCTCTTGAGTTTGCACACATGCAACTCTCGATAATATGTCTTAAATCCTTTTGGCTACTCTATGTAAATTTCCTCCTCAATAACAATGTTGAGAAATACAGTCTTCACATCCATCTGTGGTCCACCCCATCTGTGCAATCAATTCTATAATGGATCTAATTGAGGAATATCCTAAAATTGGTGAATTGTTCTCCTCATAGTCCATTCCCTCTATTTGAAAAAATAATTTGGCCACAAATATGGCCTTGTACTTCTTGATGCTCCTGTTAGTTGCATGCTTCACTTTGTAGATCCATCTGGAACCAACCAATGATTTTCATTTTGGTGTCAAAACCACCTCTCATATAATATTCTTCATGATGGATATTTATTCTTCCACCATGGAATCAACCCAAACAGGTTGAGGAACTAATTCCTTAATTGAGGAAGGATCTGTCTCATTAAGCTTTGTCATGAGATCTATGTATCCAGTGTAACTATTATGTGACCACCTTTTCCTGCACTGTGATATGGCAGCTCCCACTTCCCCCTTGAATCCTAAAACAATATATCAACTACTATGGTTCTCTTTCTCCCCTCTCTGGAAGATTCTGGTTGAATCGGTGCCTTCACTCTACCTCCTATGTGCTCCTCTTCATGTGGCTACTACATAACCTCCTAAATCTCATCCCGAGCTTAATACATTAGAGCTAAAATATCTTTCTCTAGTGGGATACTCGGTTCTTGTTCGGAATATAATCTCATAGTCTTTTCCTCATTGAACTTGATGTCTCTCCTCACAACTGTCATCCTCAATGAAGGGAAATACGCCTGTTAATTGTGTGAAGTTTCAATGTATCCTAGAAAAACTCCCAACTTTGTTGTAGGCTCAAATTTACTCCTTGAATCCTAAGAGACATGAAAATAAAATAAAGCTTAAAAATTATGAAATGAGACACATCAAGATTTCCCCCATAGAAAGCTTCCTCTGGTGTTATCATGCAATTATTCTATGCGGAATTTGATTCTATAAGTAGACTGTGGTGTTACATGCTTTTTTCCATAGAGCTAATGGAAAACCTTAATCATGCAACATGGCCCTTGATTCTCCCACGAAGCTCATGTTATTCCTCTCAGCTACGCCATTACATTATGGGTTATGGGTTGTTGTCAACTCTCTTTGAATGCCTCCTTTTGGACAAAAATATTTGAAGGGTTGTGATAAAACATCACCTCCATTGTCACTCCTTAGAGCCTTCACCTTCTTCCCAGTATCCTTCTCAACTAATTCCTTGAACTCAACACATTTTGAGAAAACTTTATTCAACTTTTGCATAAAGAAGATCCAACATTTTCTAAAGAAACCATCAATAAATATATCATAGTACTTATGTTTTTCTATGGAGATTGTAGAAAAGGGACCACAAATATTATAGTGGACTCACTCCAATATTGAACCGGCTCTGCTCTCTTAGTCATGGAAGGTGGATTTAACATATTTCCCCAATGTACAACCCTTACAGAAATCCTGCTAGTCAAGAGATCCTTTAGGGAGGCAGATGATAATTTTCTACATGATATTCAAGGCACCATGGTGTAGATGACCCAATCTCTTATGCCAGAGTTCTCTGACATCTCTACTATGCAATTTATCAGCCTTGTTGCTCAATGCAATGAAATATCCCACCTCATGTTTATATAGGTTCTTCACTCAAACCCTAATCTGCTTCACTTTCCCAATGGATATGTGTCTCAAAAAATATTTCCCTTTACTGAAAATAACATCATAACCATGATCCTCCGAACTACTACAATGATTAGGTTAATTTTTAGTTCAGGTACAAACATAACATCTTATAGGTGAAGAGGAGATTCATTCTCCCTCTCAAAGGTGATAATACCAATTCCTAAAGCATTGTACCTCTAATCATCCCCCATCTTGATATGATTCTCTAGATACTTCACCTACAAGATACTAAAAGACTCCTTGCACCCTGTCATATGGAACGAGGCACCAGAATCAAGGTACCACACACTCCCAATAAAAGTGCTAGCCATGTATTCTATTAAGATGAAGTATAATTCAAATTGTGAACCCAGTGCTTCAACTACTACTCCTCCTTTATGGTTCTTCGTAGATTTATTATGTAGACATTTTGCTGCATAGTTCTTGAACTCATGGAAGTGGAAGCACATGATCTTCCTCAAGTTTTTCTTCTTACCATTATTTTTTCTGGATTTAGGATTGCTCTGGTTCTTCTTTCCTTTTCATTTCTTCCTTTTTAAAAGTAAGGAAAAATTCTCTTCATCCTGTGTTCTATATGAATTTCCATCTTTGGTATTTCTCCTGAACTCATCCTGAACCAAATCAGACCACAATATTTCCCAATTCGGTAAGTTTTCCATTCCATTCATAGAGTCCATGTAGTTGTGCCAAGATTTTAGAAGGCCTAGAAGAGCTAGGCTCACCATGTAATATTATACAACATTCACCTGAACCCCTCCAAGCACATCCCAAACTTTTGTAAATATGGAGAGATATTGCAAAATATTATCATTCTTCTACATTCTAATGTTTCAAAGTTTGTCTTTCACGGCTTATTTTCTATGCTCACTAATATTTTTGAATAGCTTAGTTAGTGTCTTCCACATAGAAAATGGCCTCTCTTTTTCATGGATACTTGAGACCACATGGTCCCTCGCACCTTCTAGAAGAATTCTCCTCGCCTTTGCAACATCCTTCTTCCATTGGATTAATTGTTGTGCATCTGACTGCTGGGGTTTTGCAATATCAGTTTTAAAATATTCTAACACACCATTTTCATTGAGAACTGCTTCCATTTGATCCTTATCAGGCATGAAATTTGAGCTAGCCTCTAGGGCATACTCTAATGCCACTGTGTTGAAAGACATTCTCCTGATCTTGAAGAAAAATGCTTCAAGAAGTCTGCAGTTTCGAATTCTTGGAAGAAAAGTTTGAAATATTAGTTCTAATGTGAATTCAAACCTCTAATACCATGTAGAAATTTGATATAAATATAAACTAATCAAGATTTCACACTGAAAAACAAGACATGAAATTCTACTCTAGCAATCCATGGAATGAAATTCATAATTTAGAACAACATGCATATACATGCAATAAGAAAAACAACAAATACACAATGATTTCTTGGGGAAACCAATTGGGAAAAATCCCTCAAGCTTCTTTGCATTAATTAGTTTAATTGATAAACTATTACAATTGGTAGCTCCAACTCGGAGCTCAATCTACAAAAGAGTAATTGTTCTCTTACTCAATGAACAAGCACTGGACAACACTTAGCCAAATATTTTCTCATCAAGCCTCCTATTTTCTTGCGAAAATCCTGAGTAAATTGACCCTTATTATTTAGGAATTTCCTCCAAATTTATTGCGCAATACCAAAGGATTGATCACTGATTACATGAAACACCTCTGGTCTACAATTGAGGTTACACTTCCTTGTCAGCTCCACTTCAGTTGAGGAACTCAAATTGTTTGCATGCAATAGAAATTTTTGGTTGATAGATCATTCAACTGAAAAATCTTTGACTTAGACTGTTGTTCCATTGCAAAACTAACCTTAAACTGACTCTATCAATAGTTAAAGGTTAGTTAACTAAATACAACTAAAAATAACTGAACTGGATTACTAAAATTTAGCAATCACACATGCATAAATGAACTCTAATCCCTCTAACTCAAATTTACTGAGCTAACTAAGTGAAAAGATCCATGTCACAATGGTTAACTTCCTTCAAGTTGTCTTGCTGATGTGGAAATTTGATTTTACTCAATTTGACTAAGGATAAAGTCAAATTGAGCCTTTCTTGCTACATTGTTTTAACATTTTTGTTTACAATTATTTTCCTAAAATTTTGTTTAGTTTAATAATTTTCATTTATATTTAATAGATAGATATATATGCATAGGGATTAAAATTGAGTGCATTAAAATGAGTCAAAAATATCTTAGCATGTATCTTAAGTGCCATTAAAAATATAGTCATCCAAAAGAAAAAAAATGCTCACTTTAATTTTCCCCATTTTTTAAGAAGTGCAAGATGCATATAAAAAAAATCTGAAAAAAAAAATATTCTTCATATCACGCATCACATATATGTCTTTCTAAGTAACAAGACTTGGGGTAAATTTGTTTGCATTGCAATTTTCCCTTGTGTTTTGAAGCTGAGAGCTTTATACTATAGGAGTCAACATATTAACTGTGTGCATACTAAATGAATTATATGATGTGGAAGTTTAATGACTATAGCGAAAAGAAGGAATTACTTTGGAATTTTAATGTTCATCATGAAAAGAAGGAATGGGTTTAGAATCAAATCACTTGCGTAGATTCTCACTATATTCATTCTATAATTTTTGGACACATGACACACTAGCTATCATATTATATTTGAATGTAAACAAATGAATGTTTGTAAAATCTTCACCTCTCCCTATTTTTTAAAATTAATTATCATTGTTTATTCCAACATGAAAGCCATGAATGGATAAGTCAAATAAACTACATATACACTTAGCTTTAAAGTTTTTTCTGAGTTTTTCTGCATATTAAACCCTTCTGACTGAAAAAACAAGAATTGTAGACCATTTACATGTCCAAAGAATGAGATATCTATTAAGAATTGCTGCCAAGACCACTTGAAGCTTCCAGTTTACTTCCAAATACTTCAAGAACATTTCAAAAAGCCTTCCAACGCCTCAGAAACCAAGTTTAAAGACCAAATACCTGCAAAAAATAGGTATTCTTTGAAAAAAGTAACCTCCTCATCATAAAAAAGAGCTATTTTTGTCAATTCGAACCTTGTGAAGCCTATTTTGCCCACAAAAAGAACTGTATTTCCCCCAAAAAGAAGAGATTTGATGAAAAACCCTGATAAAACCCCAGTTTCGAATACTATAAACTGTTTTAATCAAAATTGAAGACATTTTAAGCCTTGTTGCAGATCTTAGGAACCCCTGACTAATTCAAAAGCTTTGAAAATAATTATTACCCTCTGTACATGAATCGAACTATTTTTTAAGTATAGTTTATCCAAAAAAAACAACGAAACCCTTCTTATTTCATTTTTTGAGTCGGTAAAGAGTTTGAAGATCAAGTTTGAAATCAAATTGAAAGTTTTAACCAAAATAAAGTCTGGTTATACCCTTTGTTGTTCAAGAAACCTTTGTTAAATCCAAAAGTAACTTCTGTAAATAGTTCAAGCTTACGGAAGAGTACAAAAAAGCCTAAATACAAAGTTTTAAGCATCCAGAAGGTCTAAAATGTCAAAATCAAACCTAGCAATGGCTTTCAAAACCACTATTTTTATAAATCCACTACAACCTCCTGTTGTAGATTTGGAGCATACACCTCTAGTTGATGTATATTACAAGGAGATGAAGGAGATCAAGGAGATGAAGTTCAGATTTGGGAGTCAAATCTACCCAAGAATGTAGTTCCTCATACTCATCATTTCCCAAAAGTCATTAGGCTGTGCCAAACCTATTATTCACCTAACCAAAGAGCTATGGTTGATGCTAATAAAGAAGTATTGTTCACAATAAATGTAGATTCTATAAACATGATGCTTCAGCTGAAACCAAATTCCAATGCAGTTCCATTATCCATAGAATCTCTCACAAAGCTTTATATTCAGTTAGAATTTCCTAAGAGATTTCAGATTTCCAAAATTTCATGCCTACACATATTGAAATCCCAAAGATAAAACCTCCTTATTCTACTTCCAAATTTCCTAAAGGATCAAAGCATGTCATTTCTATGTTATCCTTTATCCTAGGTTATTTTACAGATGAGCATACAGATGAGTAAATTCTTGGTCTTCTGTCTACCTTTGTGCCCGTCCAATCTCCTTTTATCATTTATAACTATGATGAATACATAACTGATAATATCCATGATCAGCTTGTGAAATTACCCACTGAAGAAGTTTTCAGATATTCATCTTTCCTCTTTCACATGTTCCTTTATTTCCAAGAAGATAAATTCCCAATAAACCTTCAGAATTTGGATGTATAAGGGAATCCACTATCAGTAATATTTTGGAAATCTCTAATCATAAAATAATCAACAGAATTCACTTATATGGATTTTATAGATTGTTTTGTTCATCCATTGATAAACATGTTGACAAATAGTGTACATGAAAGAATCAGTGATGAGATAAAGAAAGTGTTACCACTGTTAGAACAAAGTAGAACTGGAGATTGGTACCTTTACCAAAATCATACAGAGATTAGAGTTTTTGGGTCAAATCTTTTACCCTATAAACTACCAAAATACTTGCCAATGAAATTTTTTTCCTTAGAGTACATAAGGAAAATTCTAAATTTAGATTCTATCAACTTCATGCCTACCAAAAAGAAGACTCAATTCAAGTTGAAGAACCGGGTAGGACCGTTCATTTGAAATCACATGGATGCAAATACAGAGGTAGCAAAACAATTGCTAGAACACAAATTTGAAGAAATTTTGTTATGGAATTATGATCCTCAGGGAATACTCAGTAAAATGAGGGTAAAATGAAAATTGACCCCTTATATCCATGATAAAATGCCTGAGATTGAATAATTTTTTAATCAAACAGAGTGGCTAGAAAATATTTTGATAGAAGCAGTTAAATAGGGTGATTCTAGTCACACCTTGAAAATTGTAAATCAAGAAGATAAAGCTACTAAGAGAATCAGCGAACAAGGTACCTACACTGCTGAAACAACAATAGAGACCAGATTAAAGCTCAGATACAACAAGAAACCCAAGCTCAATCTAGTAGATAAGGAAAAAGAAAAAATTGTTCTTGATGAAGAAAACACGAAGAAAAACACAGATGCTGCTACAATTATTGTGAATGAGCAAGAAAAGGATACTCCAGATACTCAAATGATTGAAACACAACAAAACATGGAGGCATCCTCATCATAGAAAGAAAAGAATATAGATTTGGATATCAAAGAAAAATACAAGGAAATCAAAGCTAATAATGAAGAGTTAAAGAATGATATTTATTCACAGTATGTAAAGAAAACTCCTGGAAGTCAAAACAGGTTATTATCAACTTTTGATTACACCAACAAGAAATTTCTTATGAAAATACTACAGCCAACAGTGCCTAAGCCTACAACAGTAGCAGACTACAAGAAAGTTGATTTGGATGTACCAGTTTATATCATTCATCCTTTAGATCAAATTGAGTTTCATAAGCAGAGCTCTGAAATGCTTTATTCTATTATGACTACCAAGGAAATGAGTGCCCAGAACCTTCATAACACTATAACCAATTTAAGAGATCAAATCAGGATTGAAAAAACTTATTCTCTTATCAAGGACACTATAATCAAGTCCTTAGAAGAATTGGTAATTGAAGTAGGGTATGACCCTACAAATGTAAATGATTCATAAGAGATGATAAAGAAGAAAAATGCTAACATAGAAGCACTTAGAAAACAATTGAAGCTTCCTCCAACTGAGCATCCACAAAAAAAAGAGATTCTGCAAGAAGAAAAATAGAAAGATGAGATGATGAGTCTCATACTTCAAATGACAACACAGATTAAAGACATGGAGACAGAAATGGACAAGATTGTCCAAGAGAAATAAATAGCTAAAACTTAGAGTGTCCCTCATACAATTATCCCCATGTTAACCAAAGTAGTTCCTTCAACCTTAGCAGAATAATTGGCACCAAAAGTACCATTGACTATAGTTGTGCCAGTGACATCTTCCACCGCTTCAGCTACAAAATCATCTACATCAACAGTGCAACAAACAGATGAAGCCAACAAGCTCATCAAAGCTATGGAAGAGATTTCCATATAGAGTAATGAAATCAATAGGTTGAAAGAACAAATCAAAAAATTTGAAGATGCCAAGAAACTAGCCCAACTCGATGGTAAAAATGAAGAGAAGAAAGCCAAAAGGGCTAGTGAATTGTTGAAGAAAGTTGAAGTAGAGTTGACATTGAAGGAACCAATGACTTTCATAAAGAATCATTTGTGGTCCAATATCATTGAGTCAATCAATGATCTTGGCATTCTATTCAGGTAATTTATGAACAAAAGGACTTGCTTAAAGTAGCAAAAGAAGAAATTGTGAAAACAAAAGAAGAACTAGGTGCTGAACCTGAATAGGTCCTAGAAATAATCAAATTTATCAACACCAAGAACAAACAAGAATTAGATGAAATAGGCATCACTAATAGAACTGAAATGATTCTTGAAGTGAGAAAGGTGATTACAAAGAAGAATTTTATGAAGCGGGTTGAAGCGAAGTGCCAAAACATGGATTTGGCCACAACTAGATTTATGGTAAAGTTTGATACATTGAGGCAAAAAGCCTTGCCAAATATAATTATCTTAAATGACAAATTAATGAAGCAGGAGGATTACAACAAAAAGATCAGAGATATTGCTAAGGAACAGGTAAAGAAGATAGATTGGCAAGGAGTGCCTATAGGAAATGTCTTGCACAAAATAATTGAAGATTTGTTTTACTTACAGCATGAAATAAAACATCTCTTTGTGGTTAAACCAACATTTATCAAATACATAGAGGCTAATGAAAACTACAGAAAACTTACCAAGATCAAATTGCCTAATGAAGAATTTTGGCGGAAACTTACTTATTAGCTGTAAAAGACATTTTTACAATAAAAAAGGAAGAAAAATAGTTTGTTGTTTTTACATAGTAAAAACAGAAATTTACATTAGTAAGGCAGATAAACAGTGGTTAAAGAGTATCAGATGGTAAAGTATATCAGATGAAAGAGTATCAAATAAGAGATAACATTTCAAAATAGATTTAAAATATATTTTTCCAGCAAAGAAGACAACACAATAGCTAGCTACACCCAATTCAAAACAACATTTCTATTTTATTTGGATAAATAGGACAACTTGCTAAGTTGTTAAGAAACTGTCACTATATTGTTGTAAAAGATATTTTATTTTCCTTAGAAAATTCCTATGAGTATTCTAGGATATTTTGTAAACATTTTTGTATAAATACTTCACCCTTTGAATTATTATTGTGGAATAAATTGTTGAAGATTTCTATAGTGATTTTTGTTGTACCTGAAGGATTTCTTGTAGCAAGTTCAAGTAGAAGATTAGATAAAAACCATAAAGCATCATATTTCAGGATTCATGTGATGAGCCATTGAAGTGAAGTACTTTCTACTGTCATTGTTTATCTTCTTATGTTTTACATACTTTCATAAATGTGTTCTAAATTTGAATGATAAATCAGGATTATTATTACAGAATTTGTTAAAAGCCACTATATCTTGAACTATTTATCATTTCTATGTTTTCTGTTGATTCCAGAGTAGGGAACCCTTAATTTCTCCCTCTTTCGAATGACCTCTTTGTTCTCCTTCTTTATCTGGATCAAAGAATTCTTAATTTGTTTTTATCTCGATTAATCCACTTCACAAATAAGCCTTCAAAGATATTTAGTGACTTGTCTATATTGCTCTGAAAATATTTGACTTTTGAACTTGATCTAGAGTTGTTTACTTGACATATTGACTCCTTTTGCCTAATGGAAAACCATATCTATTACTATTGATCCCTTTAAGTGATTTTTCCCACCAATCAAACCAAATATTAAAACCAAATTGTCCATATAACTAGCCTAAAATAAAAAATAAGAAACAAAGTTAAATCTTATAGAGAGAGCCCTCTCTGAACCCTAGGAAGGCTAGATCCTAGAGTTTAAAAGTAGGTTTGTGGTTACCTCTAATGTTCTTTAAACTATAAATTAAAATCTCACAAGTTGGGGAATTATTAGAGTGATAACATACTGGCGACTCTAATGAGGAACTAACAAATCCTTCGTTTTAAATAGGTCTTCAAGGAAATATTTTTCATTATCCTTTTTATCTTAACGCTGTTTTATAAGTTGTGAGTATCATTTCATAAAAAAATGTAATTCTGGCTTCCAGAAGAATATACTATACTGGGTCAAATCCAGATCCTCAACTTGCTGCTATAGTAGACAATTCGAGCAGAATTGGAAAAATGAATAAACAAGTAGAAGATTTAGGTAATAAATTTTCCTTAGTGAGAGCAAATTCTCTTCCAAAATAGTTGACAAGTATACAAGAATATATTTTGACTTGAATTTTGAACATTCCTTATTCAAAAATAAATCAGAAAGTGACTTAAATAGTGTTGTTAGAGATCCTGAATTTATTTCATTTCTTGAAACAAAGCAGGAAATTGTCTCAATAGATTCTGAATCAAAGATATTTGAATTTTATGATAAAGTAGATGAAATAAATACTACTATTCTTAAGGAAATAGATGAAGCTCTTCTTCAATGTTGAGTTGAATTAGCTGCCATATCAGCATATACACCTAAGCCCTTTACTTCTTAGTTAGATACCCATATTTTAGTATCTGTAGGGTCATCTCTTTATACCATTACATCATCTATAATTTCCACCACCCTTCAGTCCACAAATACATTTATCCCTAAAAAACCATTCCAACCTAGATTATTATTTCCATCTTCCACCACCTTAACTCCATCCACTAGTTTATCTTCTGCATTTTCAAATTCATCATTCTCGTTTCCAAGTACTTCTTCATATATTCTAGTTTCATCTTCTGCCATCCCAATTTCACCTTTTACTTCTTCAACCACATTTTCTAGTACATCATCAGACATTACAATCTCATCAGCCATTTCTTTAACTAGATCAGCTACTACTTTTAGTTTTTCCCCAAGCACTTCTAACTTACCTCCTAGCCAAGCTGGAATTCAAGCTATGGCTGCTAGGTATGCTCCCTTGGTCCTTCCAGGACAGTTACATGATATGCCTCAGGATTACCAGAGTAAAATACCTCAATTTGATTCTACCACTCATTACACTACCCAACAACATATTAATAAGATGAAATATTATTTTGAGCTTCATGAAATAGATGATTCTGATGTTCAAATGAGACTCTTTGCTCAAACATTAACATGGGAAGTTAAAAAATGGTTTAAAGGTCTTATTCCTAGTAGTATAGTTGATTTAGCAATTTTTCATAGATTGTTTTTTAATAAGTGGGAAAAGAAGAAAAATCCACTCCAAATATTATCTGAATTCGATGCTATGAAAAGAGCTCCTAATGAAATAGTCCAAGACTATTGCACTAGATACAACAACATTTATAATTCAATCCTAGAAAATCTCAAGCCCACTCCAAACTATGTACTACTCAAATTCCCTGATGGATTTGATACTGACATGGCCTATCAATTAAGAGAGATAAATGTTGATATTTTAGAAAGAATGAAAACATATGTTGTTAGTGTAGAAGTAAATATATTGGCTAGAAAAGCTAGATTAAGGAATGAGAGGAGAGTAACCATAAAAGAGCAGACATCTAGTTCAGATGGAAAATAGATCAATTATATAAGAATTTAGAGAGAATGATGGATAGATTAGACAATATAGAAAGAAGAACACAATGGAATAACCAACAGCAAATTAGAAATCCAAACATCAGGAAAAATACAAAAACAGGAAAATCCAAAGAATCAGCAACTGATCAGACAATAAGACCTCATTTTCAAGAGAACTATGTTGAAAGTTCGCATCAAGATCAAGATGATGAAGACACCATAAATCTAATGGGTATAAATTTTGATAACACTATCTTTCTCACACAGGAAGATCAAAAGTTATTTGAAATGCAACAACTGCAATTAGATTCAGGTGAATCATTTGACTACAAAGAAGGTTATGATTTTTTATAAATGAAGTACATAAGAAATATAACCTTAGAAGCAAGAAAAACACTGAGCCTTCTACTAAGAAAACTACACAAACACAAAATAAGAAAATAGTAGAAGCTCCCACTACAAAAGTTCTACAAATTCTCCCTACGGAAAACAAGCAAAAATCTAATTCATCCAAGAAAATTTCCATTCCTAAAATTTCACCTAGTCCCAAGATTGTTGATATAAGAGATGAGGCTGTCCAAACATCAATAGATTAACAAAAATCTGCTACTGTTAAAACACCTAATTCTGCTAAAACAACAATTTTATACTCCAAAGCATCCACTGCTGATCCAAAATCCTCAGATCCAAAAACTGCCACTGCCAAAACAACTTCTGATAATTCAAAATCTGAAAAAAAAATCTACGGCTTCTCAAACCATTGCTGAAAAGAAAAATAAGATCAATAAGACATAAGAAACACAAACTAAAAATGAAAAGATAACTGTATAAAAACAATATAAACCTACTCAAACTATAGTTACTAAAGAAGAGATAATTCAGTTTAGTAAATCACAACCTTCATTCAATATACAAGTTGAAATTACAAAATTAAAAATAGCAATTCCTTTGACAGAATTGGTAAAACATGATTTGTACAAAACAACTATCACTGAAACCTTAAACATGAATGATGGATAAGACTCAGTAAACTTAAATGATGATCAACCAGAGTTAATTTTTGGTCCTGGTGTTAATGGAAAACACCAAGATGGATCAGTTCCACTGTTTTACATTACTTTAACTGTTCATGTCCAAATATTACATAATGCACTGTTAGATTCAGGAGCTTCACACAATACAATGCCAAAAATAATAATGGAAACCTTGAATTTAGATATCACTAGGCCTTACAAAGATCTCTTTTCATTTGATTCAAGAAAAGTGAAATGTTTAGGTTTGATTAAATATTTTTGTGTCACAATAGTTCAATGAACTAGTAAAAGCATACTCATGGACATTGTAGTAGCTGATATCCCACCCAAGTATGGACTAATCTTATCTCCCTCATGGGGAGAAAAATTACAGGGATCTCTACAATTGGATATGTCATATGCAACTATATCAATTTTTGGCCAACCAAAGAAAATCTATAGGGAAACATTAATGAAATATATGGTGATTAGTGTAGAAAGAACAAGAAATTACCCAATTTAAACTACACCTACTGACCTAGATTCATGCATCTTATGCAACTTTGAAACTGATAATGAAATCAAAACTGAACTAAAAGATAAAAATAAAACACAATACAGTTAAAATATCTTTCATGAATCATTATGGCACTTAGATTTTGAGGGTTCAATCAATAAATTAGGAGCATGAGCAGAAGTTTGGATAACTAATATGGAAAATAATCCTGCATAAGGTCATGAATTTAGACTGAAATTTTAAATGTACCAACAATATGGCTGAGTATGAAGCCCTCATTTTAGGACTGCAGATTATCAGAAACTTAGGAGGTAAAATAATATCAATTATGGGAGATTCAAAGTTGATTGTAAAACATATAAATGGAGAATATTCTGTTTATAATCCAAGATTAAGCCGATATAGAGAAACTTTGTTAGATTTGATAGATGAATTGTTGGAATGTAATTTTTTTCTGCAATACCAAGAAAACAAAATGTACAGGCTCATTCCTTAGAAACTTTTGCTAGTACCTGGAATTTACCATTTCAACCATATCATAAATATACTATAGAAGTCAAAAATAGACCAATAATTCTAGATAATCTTAAATATTGGCAAATTTTCTCACAAGATCAACAGATTTACCATTTTATGAATAATGAAGGTGAATTTTAGAATTGTAAAATAGACAGAGACTGTACATTAGATCAGAAGTTAGATAGTGAAATTGAATTGAATAACATAGATGTAAATAATGTAAGTTTTTATAAACCTACTAAATTTATTCAATCAGACATAGATAACTTAGAAAAAGTAGAGATTGATGAGATAATTGATGATGAATTAGATATTTTAAATCTTAAAGACAATTTTTTACCAAAAGGCTTAACCCCTTTAGAAGATCTATTTGACTCAAATGATGTTGTGAGAAAACCCAAAATGGAGCCACTTAGATTTGATATTGAGGAATGTAACATACGTACAGAGTCTAAACCTAAGATGGTTAAACTTTCCAAAGCCTTACCTCAGCAAGAAAAAGAAAAATATATTGCTCTTTTTAAGGAATTTTAGGATGTTTTTTCTTGGAGTTATGAGGACCTAAAATCCTATGACACCAGTATAATACTACATAAAATCCCTATAAAAGAATACCAAAAACCTTTTAAACAAAAGTTAAGAAGGTTCAATCCTCTTTTGATGCCTTTAATTGAAAAAGAGGTAAAAATAATGTATGAGGCCCAAATAATTGCACCAATTAGATATTCTGATTGGGTTTCTAATCTAGTTTCCACCAGGAAAAAGACAAGAAAATTAGATTATGTGTTGATTTTAGAAATTTAAATAAGGTATCCTTAAAAGACAATTACCCTTTACCAAATATGGATCAAATTTTACAAAGAGTAGTTGGTTTTTCTAGGATTTCACTTTTAGATGGATTTTCAGGGTACAACCAAATTTTAGTCCAACCAGAAGACCAAGCGAAAATTGCTTTTACTACTCCATGGGGCACTTTAATGTATGTAAAAATGCCTTTTGGGTTAATGAATGCAGGAGCCACTTTTCAAAGAGCTATGGATATATCCTTTGCAAAAGAAATTCATGAATTCTTAGTGATTTATTTAGATGACATTACTGTATTTTCAAAGACTGATTATGAACACTTCGATCATCTTAGGCAAGTATTTCTTAAATGCAAGAAATTTGGCATCTCTCTAAACCCTAAGAAAACTTGAATTAGAAGAAGTTAATTTACTTGGACACATAATATCTAAAGAAGGAATTAGAATAGACCCTTCCAGAATAGAAGCAATTCTTAACATTAGTCCTCCTAGGAACATTAAAGAGTTACAAGCTTTTCTAGGTAAAATTAATTTTCTTAGAAGATGCATCTCAAATTTAGTTGAAATAATTAGAGAACTAAAAAATATCTCGAAAAAATATTCAGTTCTTAAATGGACTATTGAAGCCAAGCAATATTTTGAATCCATTAAACAATCTTTAACAAAAACCCCAGTCCTTATAAGTCCCGACTTCAAAAATGATTTCATCATTTTTTCATGTTCGTCAGAGCACACTATTGCTGCAGTTTTACTGCAAAAAAATTACCAAGGCTATGAATAGCCTATATCTTTCTTTAGCAAATCACTTAGAGATGCCACTTTAAAGTACA
Source organism: Pinus albicaulis (assembly GCA_034641835.2). Lineage (NCBI taxonomy): Eukaryota > Viridiplantae > Streptophyta > Pinopsida > Pinales > Pinaceae > Pinus > Pinus albicaulis. The sequence continues at coordinate 223,668 of JAXQQM020084600.1, read as the reverse complement.
ATATCATGGAGAAATAGGCCCTAGATTTGGTAAAGGCCATTAAAGACTTTAGAGTGTACATTCTTTATTCAAACATCATTTGCTATGTTCCAAATGCAGTTGTAAAGGACATTCTAACTAAGAGTGGTCCTAATGATAGAAGCGGCAAGTGGATTGCCACAATTTTGGAATATGACATAGAAATAAAACCCACTAAACTTATAAAAGGTCAAGGTTTAGCCAAACTCATGGCTGAATCAAATTTTCATGGTTTAGACATTAATTTTATTGCCCAAGCAGATGATCGGGAAGAGATGGTGACTCCAGAGATTAGTGAAGCATTTTTAGCCTCACCATGGTATGTAGATATCATATTTGTATTACTAAATTTACAAGCTCCTCCTGGATTATTAAGAACAAAAGCTAGATTCTTAAAGCTAAAGGTAGTAAGATTTTGTATATTAGACAATGTACTTTTTTGGAAAGATCATAGTGGAATTTTATTAAATTGTTTGATACAAGAAGAAGCTGACAAAGTTTTAGAAGAATTTCATGCAGGTGATTGTGAAGGACATCTCTACTCGAAGACTATTGTAGATAAAATCCTGAGAGCTGGTTTTTGCTGGCCTACTTTTTTTGGATATGTAAAAAGGTATGTGACCTCCTAACACAAGTGTCAAATATTTGTGGGAAAGAAAAAGTTGTTACCCCTGCCCTTAAAACCCATCTCAACAAAAATGCCTTTTCAACAATGGGGTCTTGACTTCATTGGTGAAATTCACCCTCCATCATCAGCATAACATAAGTGGATTCTGACAACCACTGATTATTTTACTAAGTGGATAGAATCCATACCCTTTAGGCAAGCCACTGACACTGTCGTTATCTCCTTTTTAGAAAGAAACATACTTTCAATATTTGGATTTCCTCAAAATATTATCACTAACAATGCAGCTGCATTCAAATCTAAAAAGGTGATTGACTTTTCCATAAATACCACATTACCCTTGGCCATTCTACTACATATTACCTTCAAGGTAATGGCTTTGATGAATCATCCAATAAAATCCTTGTGAATATTATCAAGAAATTACTAGAAGATAACAAGAAGACTTGGAACAAGAGGTTAGTTAATGCCTTATGGGCAGATAGACTTACCACTAAAAAATCTATTGGTACATCCCCTTACCAACTTGTTTATGGAATGGATGTTGTTTTTCCATCTTCCTTAGGAGTACAAGTAATGAAGATAATCTAAGTTACAAGTTGAGACTAATGACATTCAAAGAAGGATTAACCAAACCATTCACTTGCAACAGACAAGAGAAGAGGTTTATCTTAAGTCTCAAGTTATCCAAGAAATATAAAGAATTTTTTGAAAGGAAGAGTAAATAAGATGATTTCTACATTGGTGACAAAGTACTAAAATGGGATTCAAGAAGGGAAGAAAAAGGTAAACAAGGGAAATTTGATTTCCTATGGAAAGGACCTTATTATTTATGGTTACGGAGGTAACAATGCCTTCTTTATAAAATAAATGGATGGATCAGATCTACTAGGTGGACCTGTCAATGGCAGAATGCTAAAGCACTACTGCTCCTCAGAAGTAATCAATAATTAATTTTCTTTACTTTGTCCATTATAAATAACATTGCAGTTTTTAGATTGGATTGGATGTTTTACTAACAAAGTTGAAGCCCAGAGAGAAGGCCCTAAGCTTTGAAAGGTAAAATATCATAAGTATGAACAATTGTAGAGATCAGAATAACACTTACAAGGCCAGCTCAGTCAAAATTAAAAGGCTACTAGTCTCAAAGTTCTTGACATTTCACCAAGAAATGGCATCCCCATGCAGAGCCACTGTTAGGGTCCGATAATAATAGGGTTCATAATTTTGGAATTCACTATGATCAGTCTTGTAAATATGTACATACCTTGCTTTCTGCAAGTTTTTTTCCCATATTTTGAAAATAATAAAAAATGAAAAGAGGGTAAAAGTCCTAAAAGAAATATCAAAGGACTTGAAAGAAAAAATATCAAAAAAGAATAGAAAAAATCGACCCCCAAAACAAAAGGGAGATAAAAATAAGACATGAAAGTGATGCAAGCCAAAATGCCACTACTTTTTACTTTTACTGCAAGAATAATGATTATGTGCAGCTTGTTTAAAATTCCATAATCCATGATGAGTTAAATAGTTTAATCTTAACTTTTTCATGCTTTGAATTTAATGTTTATAGATAGAGAATAAATATATGTCAAAAATTTTAAACTTGACAAATCAATAAATCTTTAGAGAATAAATTAGGAGCTCAATAGTTTAATATGAGCCCTCAGATGAAATAAGGTTAGAATTAGATAGTTTTATGTTTTAAAAGAAAAATATATTTAGGGTTGCAAGCTCAAATGCACCCATGCAAATAATGAAAAAATGTTATAATAATGATGGGTAGGTAGAAAGCAGTTGTGCAAGGCATGTAATAAAACTTCATTTGGAAAAAACTACTAATTTCCCCTCCCCTCAAAGCATTCAATACTCAAAACCTTCAGTTAAAAAGGCTCAGAGCATTTCTCTGACTTTTGTTGGGACCGAACCCAAGGCTTAATAATTGATTGGTAATAAGTATTGAAATCCCTTCATAATAACCATTTTCTCAACATTATTCCCTTTTCCTATGTTAAAACACTTTTTGCTTAGGGAAAGTAAAAAATCCCCTTTAATTAATTTCATTTCACGCAAAAACACTCAAAAAACCCACAAAATAAAATTTATCCTCAGTATTATGTGTAATTGTTTAAAATGGGACCATTGTTGTGCTCAAATGCCTATTTTACACTTTGCTTAGTTGATATTATATGTATTAATGCTCACATCATACTCATTTCATATTAACCCTAATAGAATGTATTAATTCCTTTTTAACTACCCTTTCCTATAGATATATTAATTCCTTTATTTTAAAATACCCCAAACCCACCTATTAATTTTAACCTATGGTCCTATTACTCCACGTGAAATATTATCTCGCTTGCCCCTATAGGTTAAAATAATTTACATATATTATATAATATCCCCTGCTCAAAAGTCACAATACACATGTAAATTCCTCATTTACCATGTAAAACCACAGTTCACCTATTTTCTTATTACATTATGTTTATACGTTAAAAACTACATTTTAAATGTATAAATTAAACCCCGCCACATATAATTATCTGGGCCCCATGCCCCATGTACCGAGCTACTCCATTGCCAAATCTCATCCATTTGCAATCCTTCTCCTAGATCCGACGATCCATCAACAATATCGCAAATCCAATTATGCCCAACTTAATCAATTTAAAATTTGTGAAATGGGCAGTATTGACACACTCTCTCTCCTCCACGCTGTGATAAGAGATTGGATCACATTTGATCTAAATAAACCACTTACCACTTTCCCTTCATGTGATAACCACTGATGGTTTTCTCCCACTGGCGCTAAACCACCCTTCCTCTCACTTGACTCGCATTCAATGCAAAACCTGTTTAAACCTAAAAAATCTATAAAACTACATATATGCTTAGTTTTAGAGTATTTTTAAGTTTTTATGCATATTAAACTGTTCCGACTGAAAAAACAAGCGTTGTACACCATTTACAGGCCCAAAGAACTAGAGGTCTATTAAGAATTGCGGCCAAGACCACTTGAAGCTTCCATTTTACTTCCAAATGCTTCAAAAACATTTCAAAAAGCCTTCTGACACCTCAGAAGCCCAGTTTAAAGACCAAATACCTGCAAAAAATAGGTATTCTTCGAAAAAGGTAACCTCCTCGTCATAAAAAAAGAGCTATTTCTGTCAATTCGAACCTTGTGAAGCCTATTTTTCCCACAGAAAGAATTGTATTTTCCCCCAAAAGAACGGATTTGATGCAAAACCCTGATAAAACCCTAGTTTCGAATTCTGTAAACTGTTTTAATCAAAATTGAAGATCTTTTAAGACTTCTTGCATATATTTGGAACCCCTGACTAACTTAAATGCTTTGCAAATAATGAGAACCATATGTACATGAATCAAACTATTTTTAAAGTCCAGTTTATCCAAAAAAATAGAGAAACCCTTGTTATTTCATTTTCTGAGTCTGTAAAGAGCTTGAAGATCAATTTTGAAACCAAATTGAAAGTTTTAACCGAAAGAAAGTCTTATTATACCCTTTTTTTTTCAAGAAACCTCTCTTAAAGCCAAAAATAGCTTCTGTAATCACTTTAAGCTTACAGAAGAGTACAAAAAAATCCTAAATACAGAGTTTTAAGCATCCAGAAAGTCTAAAATGTCAAAATCAAACCCAGCAATGGCTTCCAAAACTACTATTTTTATAAATACACTAAAACCTCTTGTTGTATATGTGGAGCATACATCTCTAGATGATGTAGATTACAAGATAATTGATGCAGTGAAAGAATTCAATCTGCTAGTTCTCCACTACTGTAGTCTAGAAAAATCATTAGATCAAGGAGATGAAGTTCATATTTGGGAGTCAAATCTACCCAATTATGTAGTTCCACATATTCATCAGTGTCCAAACGTCATTAGGCTATGTCAAAACTATTATTCATCTAACCAAAGAGCTGTCGTTGATGCTAATGAAGAATTATTGTTCACTAGAACTATAGAGTCTATAAACATGATGCTTCAGTTGAAACTAGATTCCAATGCAGTTCCATTATCCATAGAAGCTCTCACAAAGCTTTATATTTAGTTATAATTTCCCAAGATATTTCATATTTTCCAAAATTTCATGCCTGCATGTGTTGAAATCCTAAAGATAAACCCTCCTTATTCTACTTCCAAATTTCCTGAAGGGTCAAGGCATGTCATTTCTATGTTATCATTTATCCTAGGTTATTTTACTGATGAGCATACAGATGAGTCAATTCTTGGTTTCCTATCTACCTTTATGCTTGTTCAACCTCCTTGTGTCATTTATAACTATGTTGAATACATAGTTGATAATATGCATGATCAGCTTGTGAAATTACCCACTTAAGGAGTTTTCAAATATTCATCCTTCCTCTTTCACATGTTCCTTTACTTCCAAGCAGATAAATTCCCAATAAACCTTTAGAAATTGGATGTAAAAGGGAATCCACTATTAGTCATGTTTTGGACATGTCTAATCAGATAAAAATCAATAGAATTCACTTATGTGGATTTTATAGATTGTTTTGTTCATCCATTGATAAACATGTTGAGAAACAGTGTACAACCAAGAATCAGTGATGAGATAATGAAAGTGTTACAGTTGTCAGAATAAAGTAGAATTGGAGATTGGTACCTTTACCAAAACCATACAGAGATCATAGTTTTTAGGTCAAATATTTTACCCTATAAACCACTAAAATACTTGCCAATGATATTTTTTGCCTTAGAGTACATAAGGAAAATTCTAAATTCAGATTCTATCAACTTCTTAGATGCCAAAAATAAGACTCAATTCAAGTTGAAGAACTAGGTAGGACTATTCATTTGCAATCATAGGGATGCAGGTACAGAGGCAACAAAACAGTTGCTGGAATAAAAAATTGAAGAAATTCTCCTATGGAATTATGATCCTCAGGGAATACTCAGTAAAATGAGGGTAAAATGCAAATTGACCCCTTATATCCATGATAAAACGCCTGAGATTAAACAATTTGTTAATCAAACAGCGTGGCTATAAAATACATTGATAGAAGCAGTTAAACAGGGTGATACTAGTCACACCTTGAAAACTATATATCAAGAAGATAAATCTACTAAGAGAATTAGGGAAGAAGGTACCTACACTGCTGAAACAATAATAGAGACAAGAATCAAGCTCAGAAACAATTTTTCAACAATAGAGACCAGATCCAAGCTGAATATAGTAGATAAGGAAAAAGAAACAATTGTTCATGATGAAGAAAACATAGAGAAAAAAAAAGATGCTGCTACAGTTATCGTGAATGAGAAAGAAAAGGATACTCCAGATACTCAAATAATTAATATACAAAAAAATATGGAGGCATCCTCATCACATCAAGTAGAGAATACAGATTTCGATATCAAAGAAAAATACAAGGAAATCAAGGCTAAGAATGAAGAGTTAAAGAATGAGATTTATTCACACTATCTAAAGCAAACTCTAGGAATTCAAAACAGATTATTATCAGCTTTTGATGACACCAACAAGAAATTTCTTATTAAAATACTACAGCCAACAGTTCCTAAGCCTACAACAGTAGCTAACTACAAGAAATTTGACTTGGAAGTACCAGTTGATAGCATTCATCCTTTAGATCAAATTGAGTTTCATAAGTAGAGCTTTGAAATGCTCTATTCTACTATCACTACCAAGGCAATGAGTGCTGAGAACCTTCAAAACAATATAACCAATTTGAGAGATCAAATTAGGAGTGAAAAAGCTTATTCTCTTATCAAGGACACTAGAATCAAGTCCTTAGAAGAATTGGTAATTGAAGTAGGGTATGACCCAGCAAATGTAAAGGATGCAGAAGAGATGATAAAGAAGAAAAATGTTGACATAGCAGCACTTATAAAACAATTGAAGCTTCCTCCAATAGAGCATCCACAGACAAAAGATATTATGCAAGAAGCAAACCAAAAAGATGAGATGATCAATCTCATACTTCAACTGACAACATAGATTAAAGACATGGACATAGAAATTGAAAAGCTTGTCCAAGAGAAAGAAACTACTAAAACTCAGAGTGTCCCTCCTACAGTTATCCCCATGGTAACTACAATAGTTCCTTCAACCTTAGTAGAAGAATTGGCACCAAAATTACCATTGGCTACAGCTGTTCCAGTGACATCTTTTACTACTTCAGCTACAGAATCATCTACATGAGCAGTGCAACAAACAAATGAAGCCAAAAAGTTCATCAAAACTATGGAAGAGATGTCCATACAGAGTAATGAAATCAATAGGTTGAAAGAAAAAATCAAAAACTTGGAAGATCCCAAGAAATTAGCCCAACTCAATGCTAAAAATGAGGAGTAGAAAGCCAAAAGGGCTAGTGAACAGTTGAAGAAAGTTGAAGCAGAGTTGATATCGAAGGAACCAATGCATTTCATAAATAATAAGTTGTGGTCCAAGATCATTGATTCAATCAATGATACTTGGCCTTCTATTCAGGTAATTTATGAACAAAAGGACCTTCTTAAAGTAGTAAAAGAAGAAATTGTGAAAACAAAGGAAGAACTAGGTGCCAAACTTGAAGAGGCCCTAGAAATAATCAAATTTCTGAACACCAAGAACAAACAAGAAATGGATGAAATAGGAATCACTGATGGAACTGAAACAATTATTCAAGTGAGAAAGGTTATTAAAAATAAGAATTTGATGAAGCATCTTCAAGAGAAGTGCCAAAACATGGATTTGGCCATAACTAGATTTATGGTAAAGTTTGATACAATGAGGGAAAAAGGCTTGCCAAATATTCTTGTCTTAAATGACAAATTAATGAAGCAAGAGGATTACAACTAAAAGATCAGAGATTTTGCTAAGGAACAGGTAAACAAGATAGATTGGCAAGGAGTGCCTACTGGAAAATTCTTTCACAAAGGAATTGAAAATTTATTTTATTTGTAGCATGAAATAAAACATCTCTTTGTGGTTAAACCAACATTTATCAAATACATAGAGGCTGATGAAAACTATAGAAAAATTACCAAGATCAAATTGCCTGATGAAGAATTTTGGCAAAAACTTACTGATTTGCTGTAAAAGACATTTTTACAGTAAAAAAGGAAGAAAAATAGTTTGTTGTTTTTACATAGTAAAAACAGAAATTTACAGCAGTAAGGCAATTAAAACGGTGTTTAAAGAGTATCAGATGGTAAAGTGTATCAGATGAAAGAGTATCAGATAGGAGATAACATTTCAAAACAGATTTAAAATATCTTTTTCCAGCAAAGAAGACAACACAACATCCAGCTACACCCAATTCAAACCAACATTTCTATTCTATTTGGATAAATAGGACAACTTGCTAAGTTGTTAAGCAGCTGTCACTATATTGTTGTAAAAGATCTTTTATTTTCCTTAGAAAATTCCTATGAGTATTCTAGGATATTTTGTAAACATTTTTGTATAAATACTTCACTCTTTGAAGTATTATTGTGGAATAAATTGCTGAAGATTTCTTTAGTCATTTCTGTTGTACCTAAAGGATTTCTTGTAGCAAGTTCAAGTAGCAAACTCAATCAAAACCATAAAGCATATATTTGAGGATTCATGTGATGAGCCATCGAAGTGAAGTAATTTCTACTGTCATTGTTAATCTTCTTATGTTTTACATACTTTCATAAATGTGTTCTAAATTTGAATGATAAATCAGGAGTATTATTACAGAATTTGTTAAAAGCACTCTGTCTTGAACTATTTATCATTTCTATGTTTTCTGCTTATTTCCAAAGTAGGGAACCCTTAATTTCTCCCTCTTTCGAATGACCTCTTTCTTCTCCTTCTTTATGGATCAAAGAATTCTTATTTCTCTTTATCCTGATTAATCCACTTCACCAATCAACCTTCAAAGATATTAGTGACTTGTCTATCTTGCCCTGAAAATATTTGACTTTTCATCTTGATCTACAGTTGTCTGCTTGACATATTGACTCCTTTTTCCCAATAGAAAACTAGATCTATTACTATCTATATCTTTAAGTGATTTTTCCCACCAACCAAACCAAATCTTAAAACCAAATTTTCCATATAACTAGCCTAAAATCAAAAATAAAAAACAAAGTTAAATCTTATAGAGTGAGCCCTCTCTGAACCCTAGGAAGGCTAAATCCTAGAGTTTAAAAGTAGGTTTGTGGTTACCTCTAATTTTCTTTAAACTATAAATTAAAATCTCAAAAATTGGGGAATTATTAGAGTGACAAACCTATCTTGCTTTTTACACAGGTATTATATAATGAGAGATACATGCACATCTTCACAGCCTAATTTTCAGATTGTGAAAAAATCTATTTTACACATCATTTTGCAGAGTTGATTGTGAAAAACTGGAGTGGAATTATAGGAAACTGAGAGAGATTTATCTTAACACCATATTTATCCACAAAAACCTCTTTCCATTTTTACATAAATATCTCGGATTGAGATATGAAAAGGTATCACTGCACCCAAATTTTACAAAATTTATGGAACAAAATGCACAAAGGAAGGAGACAGTTAGTGACTTGGATGCCTCATCATCAACTAAGAGTTGATATAAAATTCGAATTTCTCTTCTTTTTCATATTTAATCCATAAAAATACTGCCAAATAAATTCATTATTTTTGAGTGTCCTTTTATTAAGTTATATTTATGTAAAACAATTTGAGATATTTGTAAACCAATCTTGATATTTTTTCAAGATATTCTAGTTTAGAGTTTGTATAAATACTTCATCCTTTGAAGTATTATTATGGAATAAATTGTTGAAGATTATATACTCAATATTTATGTGCCTTAAGTGCTTTTGTACCAAGTTTCAAGTCAGCAAGCTAAATCAAATTAGTAAAGAATCATATTTTAGGATTCATGTGTTGGGCCACTAAAGTGAAGTACTTTCTTCTGTTATTTGTTAAATATCCTTATGTTTTCCATAAGGATATTTTCTAAATTTAAATGTGAAATGAAGAAGTGATATATCATAATTTGTTAAAATCTCTCTGTTATTTACTAGTTTTCATTTTGAGGTTTTATGTTGACTTCCAAAGCAGGGAACCCTTAATTGCTCCCTTTTTCAAATGACCTCTATCCTCTTCACTCCTTATCTGGATCAAGGAATCCTTGATTTCTCTTTATCCCGATTAAACCACTTCACCAATTAGCCTCAAAGATCTTGAGGGGCTCTGCTATCTTGCCCTGAAAATATTTGACTTTAGACCTTCATCGTGACCTATCTACTTGACACATTGACTCCATTTACCCAATGGGAAAACAGATCTACCACTATCCATATCATTAAGTCATTTTTCCCACCAAACCAAACCAAATTTTTCCATATAACTAGCCTAAGATCATATATTAAAAACAAAGTTAAATCTTATAGAGAGAGCCCTCTCTGAGCCTTAAGAAGGCTAGATCTTAAAGCTTGAAATTAGGTTTGTGGTTACCTTGGTGAGTTCTTTCTTTAACCTTGATAAATTACTAAGTGATAACATACTAGAGACCATACTGGGGAAGACTAACATTTTCTTCAGAAATATTTTACAGGTTCAAATCTGATCTATGATGGTGGACACTGATCAGACATACAAAGGTTAAAATCATCCACCTAGCGACTCCATTGTCAAAGATCCAGAACTTCAAAGTTCAGAAGAAACTCCATAACCAAAGAATCCATATTCCAAATCATTAATGGTGATACAACATGATAGGGTTTGTGGCAAACCTTTCATCTCATGAGATTTTCAATGAATTCAGGGATGGGTTATTTGAATTTCAGCTTGATGAGGATTTTCTAAGAGCTGTCTTTCTTCTTTTAAAATCAAGAAAATGATCTCCTCAACTTAAAATATGCGTTCTTGAGATAGTTTCTGGAAAATATGAAAATGGCATTAAAATTTTGCATTCTCAAGTTCAGTCTTATAATTTCCGAGATCCTAAAGAATTCTTGGAAAATATTCCTTCTCCAAAGCAAGAGGAAATTTTACTACCTTTTGACTTGTAGATTGAGGATGATTATGATTTCAAGTACAAGACTAAAAAAATAGTTTCAGGGTTTAATATTAAGGATACAACTAATCAATTAGTCATTGAAGGCCTAAAAGCACAAATCATACATCATGCTTTTGAAGATCCTATAGCAAATTATATGGAGATTATTTTTAGCTCAAGTCTGCAAACATGTTTTCTCTATGAGGATCAAATACGTTAGCATATGCCATTACACAACGTATATTTGATTATGAAGACACATGATCAAGTTATGCTTCCAATTTTGATGACAAGTAGTCAAATTATCCATTCATTTCGACAAATACTTGACCGGCTTCATTGGAATTTTTTTATTACCTGATTCAACAAGATTACTAGTAGATTACAGTAGGTAGATGAGTGCAAATAAGCTCAAAATTATGAGCATCTTTTCAGTTTCAGTTTAGTGTGTTTTCAGATTTCAGTTTGCAGAAAAGGCTTGGTTTTAGTAAGAGATTTCCAGTTACAGATTATATGACAGAGCATGTTGCAGATCTGGGAACATCTCAATAGAGAAGGCTACTAATCTTACATTTCTCAAAATTTCGCCAGGAAATGTCATCCCTATGTGGAGCCACTGTTAGGGTCCTATAATAATAGGATTCATAATTTTTGAATTGACTTTGATTAGTCTTGTAATATGTACATACTTTTCTTTCAGCAAATCGATGTACATACTTTTCTTTCAACAAATCATTTTCCCATATTTGAAAATAAAAAATGAAAAGAGGTTAAAATTCCTAAAAGAAAAATCAAAGGACTTAAAAGAAAAGGATCAAAAAGAACAAAAAATGGACCCCAAACACAAAAAAGAGATAATAATAAGACATGAAAGTGATGGAAATCAAAATGCCACTACTTTTTACTTTTATTGCAAAATAAAATGATTATGTGTAGCTTGTTCAAAATACTATAATCCATGATTAGTCAACTAGTTTAATCTTGGCTTTTCATTCTTTAAATTTCATGTTGATAGATAGAGAATAATGATCTTGTCAAACAGTTTAAACTTGAAAAATCAGTAGATAGATAGAGAATAAATAAGGAAGCTCAACAGTTTAATCTGAGCCCTTGTATGAAATAAGGTTAGAATTATATAGTTTCATGTTTTAAAAGAAAAATGAATAAGGGTTTGCAAGCTCAAATGCACCTAAATAAAGTAAAAAATGGTAAAATAAATGATGGGTAGGAAGAAAGCAGTTTCACAAGGCATGGATAAACATCATATGGTATATTACTAATTTCCCTCTCGACAATGTGTTCCAGTACTAAATCCTTCAATCATAAAGACTCATAGCATTTCTCTATATTTTTTTGGGACCGGACCCATGGCTTAATGATTAATTGGCACTAAGGTATTAGAATTCCCCTCATAAAAACCCTTCTCCTTCATAAAAATACTTTTCCTCCTTACCTCATTCATTTTCCTCTGTAAAATACCATTTTCCTATGTTTAAAACACATTTCATCAAAGCCATAATCCCTCCTTGTAGACCTGGATTTGATTAATGAAATGTTTTTTTCAGGTTAGTAGCAAAAGGAGAATTGGGGTAAACATTTTAAATACTAGTTAAAGTTGTTTGCTCCTAAAATACTTACAAAAAAATGAATTTTAAATGATATTCCTTAAACAAAAGATTCCAAGCAGCATAACAGAAAGAAGTCATCTAAGTAGAGAGAGACAAATTTGCACAATGAATGGTAAAAGTGAAATAAAAATTCACAGTGACAGTGAAAACAGAACAGTTAAATAGCATCAGAGTTAAAGTGTATTAGATAAAAGTTAGAGTGAAAGTCAAATCATAAAAACAAAGCAGTCAAGGTAAAAATAGTAAAAGTAAACATGGAGGAAGTAGTGATTAAACAGAGATGAAAAAAATTTCACCAACAACAATGAATTTTATCCAAAGTGAAAGTAAAAAAAGTTAAAAAACCAGTAAGTTTAAAACATGAAAACAGAGCAGGAAGGGACAGTTTCCAAAAATTTATTGTTCAAGTCATTATTTTGTAGAAACTATTGTGACCAATCCAAGATGAATTTTGAAAAAATGGAGGATTTTTGTGTTCATAAGAGGCCAATCTACAAAAATGTATCTCACTTTTTATACAGGTATTACAGAATGAGAGATACATGAACATCTTCACAGCCTAATTTTCAGATTGTACAAAATTCGATTTTACACATCATTTTGCAGAGCTTAATGTGAACAACTGGAGCAAAATTTTAGGAAAATGAGCAAGGTTTATCTCAAAAACATATTTATATACAATAACCTCTTTCACGCTTTACATATATTTCTTGGATTGAGATATACAAACGTATCACTGGACCCCATTTTTGAAAAATTTCTGGAACAAAATGAACAAAGGAAGGATATAGTTATTGACTTAGATGCCTCATCATCAACTAAGAGTTGATATCAAATTCGAATTTATCTTCTTTGTCATCATCAATCCATAAAAATAGTGCCAAAAGATTCATTAGTTTAGATTTTCCTTTTATTAAGTTCTATTTATGTAAAATAGTTTGAGATATTTGTAAACCAATCTTGATATTTTTTCAAAATATTCTAGTTTAGAATTTGTATAAATACTTCATCCTTTGAAGTATTATTGTGGAATAAATTGTTGAAGATTTCTATAGTCAATATTTTTGTACCTGAAGTGCTTTTGTACCAAGTTTCAAGTCAACAGGTTGGATCAAATCAGTAAAGCATCATATTTCAGGATTCATGTGTTGGGCCACTTAAGTGAAGTACTTTCTTCTGTTATTTGTTAAATATCCTTATGTTTTACATTCATACATATATGTGTTCTAAATTTAAATGTGAAATGAGGAAGTGATATATCATAATTTGTTAAAAGCACTCTGTTATTTACTGGTTTTCATTTTGATGTTTTATGTTGATTTCCAGAGTAGGAAACCCTTAATTACTCCCTTTCTCGAATTACCTCTGTCTTTTTCACTCCTTATCTAGATCAAGGAATCCTTGATTGCTATTTATCCCGATTAAACCACTTCACCAATCAGCCTCAAAGATCTTGAGTGACTCTGATATCTTGCCCTGAAAATATTTTCCTTTAGACCTTGATCCTGACCTATCTGCTTGACACATTCACTCCATTTTCCCAATGGAAAAAAAGATCTACCACTATCCATCTCATTAAGTGATTTTTCCCACCAAAGCAAACCAAATATGAAAACCAAATTATCTCATATAACTAGCCTAATATCATATATTTAAAACAAAGCTAAATCTTATAGAGAGAGCCCTCTCTGAGCCTTAGGAAGGCTAGATCCTTTGTTTCACCAATTACTTCGATTTATAATATTAAACCCTTGGGTTTATTAGTTCTTTTGGTGTAAAATATTAATAATCCCTTGAGATATTGGTAAGAGATATAAACTTAATATAATATTAGTAAAATATTATTATTATGTTATACTAGAATTATATTATAGTTTGAGTTAAAACTATTAATGTATTGAAATAATTTAATAATATATTTTTATTATATATTCTAATAATTTATATTCTTATATATATATATATATATATATATATTTCAAGTTAATATATAGTATGTATATTGTTAATATTATTAATATATTATAAATAGATATATAAAATATTTTTGTGATTTTAATCATAAATATATAATATTTATTTTGGTGAAATATATGTGTTGGGTAGTGGGTATAGGCCTATCGGCGTATATCAACCACATTGGTGAATGTGGTTGTAAATCTATTTCATATAAGCCTATCGGCATATATCAATCACCTTGGTAAATGTGATTGTGCTAGTTTCTATTTGTATGACCAATAGTCACCTATATGTGCCATTCTTGGTTCTTGAGATGTCGAATTCTATATTTTTTAGTTCAATGTACGTTCACTTTTGAAGTTTAGTTTTGTTTTTCCTTTTACAATTTGATTATAAATACTAGGAAAGTAAGGATTATCATGCTTTTATTTGTTTACTAAATATTCATAATATTGTTCTACTTGTCAACTCACTTCAGCTCTTTCTTATTTGAAACCTCTACCACGTAGTCAATTTTGATGAGTAGACAATTTTTCATGACACGATACTCAATTATCAATAGAAACTAACCCTATATCAAATTTACACTTTCCCTTTTTTTAATAAATGTTGAATATATTTGATGAGTAGTCAATTTTTCATGACATGATACTCATTTACCAATCGAAACTAACCCTATATCAAATTTGCACTTTCCTCTTTTTAATAAATACTTTAATTTCATATACCACACAATATAAAATATTTATTTTCACCTGACCAAATACATACTAACTTGCGTTCATTAAAAAATATCTTCTTAATATCACACCAAAATAATGTGTTTCCCATTGCTTCCTTTATTTTATACCATTTATATACTATATCATATAGATTATTTGGGAACATATGAGGTTAGTCATGCTCATTTCTATCTCATGCTCATTGTTATGAGATTCCTCGACCACTTGTATAGTTTATGTTGAATAAATTATGTATGAAATGCTTTGATCATTTTTATGTTTGAGTCTTTGCAAATCTTTTTTTGGAACATTGGGAAGGAGATTTAAATCTACAAAAAATAACAACAAGGGTCATCATCAGGCATTTCAAAAAGGATATGAACCATTCATCTCATTTACATTTATGATTTCATGTTAAACTAGGAATGTTCTTATGTGTTTGTTTGTTTTGTTCTAGACTTGGTTCCCAAGTCTAGGGAGTTTTGTCTTGTTAGAAAGATAAGATTTTTCCACCAAAAATGTCCAATATTATTTGAAATTAAACTTCTAATTTTCTATCATCCATTCATAAAGTGCAGTGTTTGAATTATAACTAGTTGATAATGGTGATACTTGTAGAATTTCTCCAGATGTTTGGCTCCACAATGTCATTGTCTTGATTAATGACTTTATATAATCTTTTGACTTTGACATTTTCATCCCATGTTTGGATCCAAGGCTTTGAATCTTTATGATCAAGAAGGATCACAAAATATTGACCCTTTTAATATAAACTATTGTCGATATTCCACTAGATTGTTCATCATAACAAATCTGTAAACATAAAGTAAAATCTGTACTATGAAGGATTAATTCCCTTTATATTCTAGATTTGTTATTCTTGTTTTCTTGTGTAGGCATGCAATAAATAATATGTGGAAAATATAGAAAAAGGAAATTCAAACACTCATGAACCATAATGAACATGAAGTTATGCTTTGGGAAACCCTTATAAGAGAGAACCTAGCTAGAAGGTGAGGCTTGTGTGATTTCTTTTCTATAAAATGAAAATGATGCATATGCAAAGGAGAAGGCACTATCTATGGAGTTTCCCAAAACTCGTGGCTTGTGGGATGTTCCGGAACACAAAATACCTCGAGTATTCTCTTCGTCCATCCACACTCAACTACTCTATTGTGGAACAAAATGTAAGAAAAGTATAATGTAACTTCTTTCCCTGCTAGTGGCTCAGTTATAAAATCACCCGATATCATACTTAGGGTTAAATTTGACCCATTCAACCCTCAAAATAAGTTATAATTTGAACCTATAGAGTCTTAATCATATTATCCATGTGTAAAATACCTTTTCCATGAGTATCAAGGGCTAGCATGCCAACTTCTTGATTTATGGTTGTCAATCAATGTAGGTCAACTTTTGGGAGGCATAAATTTTGGATCTAAACTCTAATTGGCATGTTTCTTGCACCAATGGAAAAATATTCAAGTGTGTATAATAGATTCACATGATCTGACACTTAAGAAGAAAATTTTCACTCCAATAAAATTTCATTTAATTCCTAAAACTAGCCCATTCTCCAAACTAGGTGTTGGGGGTCAAATTTTTCTTGTAAGACGATTCCTTCAAATTTTCCACCTTGAACCCATCAATATGGATGAAAAATTATATAGTGATATAATTTAGATATGTCGAACAATGGGTTTTCATTAATTTAAAGGTTGGGGGAGTCCTAAGTGGGACCCATGTTATAAAATAAGGGTAGATGGAGTGAGGTTGGCATTGATGTCAAGGTTGGGGGAAGTTAATGCATCAACGAGCAACTTGGATTAACACATCACAATTTATGGGAGATGGGAAACTTGTATCCATTAGAGGGGATACCAACATTATTTAATATTAATGGAAGAGGGGGTCTAAAATGAAATTAGGATGATAAATTTCCAAGGGAATGTGGCATATGATGAAGGGATTTAACCCCCTACCCCACCTAGAAAAGGGTTGAGGAAATACAAAACAGGATGAATACAATGTGACATTTGTGGGACCAGGTGAAACAAATGGATATGAAATCAATTAATAGAGTAGTGACACAAAATTTTAGGCGAAGAATAGCTGTTAAAGAAAATGATGTGGCATTGTTAGGTGGAGGACACATGTCACCTATATTAGTGTTTTTGTATGGCTAGTTGTGTAAAGGCAAGTGAAATGTGGCATGTGTTAGCACTGCCATGTGGAAAAATACACATCAACATTGACCACATGTTGGGTTGCCTTTAGGTGATAGAGAAAGGAGGTGGTGGGCTGGGGTCCTCTAGCTTATCACTAGTAGCTGCTTCAACGACCCTAAATTTCTTACCACTTCCAAATTTGGAGTCCCCCTCTACTCAACTCATTTTCCTTCTTTTCCTATGATTTCATAGGCTTTGAATCCTCCTTCTACCTAACTATGGTTTCATTACATTCTTGCGAGCCTAGCCTTGAAGCTTTAGAACTTGTATTTTTCTATCATAGTCACAATCACAACTTGTAGTGCTAGTCTCCCTAGCCTCTATAAGTGTGATTTGTAACTTTCCTAGAGTAGCTCACCCTCCTAAGTCTCAAATCACATTTCTAGTTCAAACTGGCTTGTGATTGCTTCCTGAAAGTGTGATTTGCGACTAAGAGTGCCTTTATCGCATTCGACAAAGACAAGTCACACTTTCAAGTTATGAATTTACACATGTTCCATCTCCTATATATCAAAAGTATATCCCTCTTTAATTTTATTCTACTTTCAGTATTAGATGAGCTAACCTCTCCTCTGGATAATGTTTATGATTGCAGCTACTAGGTAAGTAACACATCTTCGTCATCATTTCTTTTGTCTTACTTGCCAAGTATTGAATTGATTTAGCTTCCTTAGCCATGGATTTTCATACTTTTAAAATGCATTCCTCTCTATTATCTCTATGTTCAACCATCAAACTTTCCCTTTGACCTCTCCATTGACTAGTTCAACTATGCTCACAAAGAGGCATCGACTTCCTTCTTAATTTCAAGACTTGGCACTTGTAGTCTTAAACCCTCACCCACCATTCCAATGCTAAGGTTTATACCCTAAATTTACTCATATTTTACTTAAGAGAATTTCATTTCAATAGCCCACGGTTTCCATATCGAATGACCAAGCAATGTATTCCTTTGACTGATTTTTGAGTTTTGTCTTGAAGCTATATGAATGCATTTAAGGGGAATCATATTTTTTTTGGAAAAAACCATTGTGGAGGCATATCAACCCAATAATTAGAGATTCCAAGTCTCATTAATTCCATTCAAACCTATGGTGCATACAAAATAAAACCCCCTTTTCCATTAACTCTAATTTGCACATTCCATACATTGCAACCTAGACCCGTGATTAGGGACCTATAAAGAAGCCTATTTTTACCAATTGTAAATTGAAACTCCTCTCAATGCTGAGAACCATTTTGATTAAGAAATGTGAATAGAATGGTATTCCTCCCTTTTCAAGTCACAAGTCACATTCTTAAGTTGTAGTGTCACTAGGTGCTAAATTTGTGATTAGCATAGGTGACCTCTACCTTTGAAATCAAAAATCAATTTATAACTTCCAATGAAACTAGGATTGGATTTTGTGACTAATATGGTTTCTTTCCCTCTTTGGATCACAAGTCACATTTATATTCCACACAAAGACTACAATCTCAAAATTTCACTTGCACACGAACTTTGAATTGTGACTAGGTTGAGGTCGCAAATCGAATTCATAGTCCTTATCAATGCTGCCCTATGAAAATGAAACTTAGACTAGGATTTATATTTATAATTTGTACTAAAATATGGATTTGTGTCTAGAATATAATTTCCTTTTCCTTAAGTCAGAAGTTGCAGTTGCAATCATCAGTGCAATATAACTTTAAAGTGAGACTAGCTCTATCATTTAAATTTATGACTTGCAAGAAACCCTCTTCTATTACAAGAAAAAGTGACCTAATCCTGACATCCCAAAGCATAACCTCTACCTTTGTATTTTCACTTGAAATTAGTCGCTAACATTGGAATAAATTATTTCACTAATTAATATCTTCAAGATGTCAAGTACAATTGATCTAGATTTCCTCAACATATCCTATTCATTGAGAGATATGGTTTTCCCTACCTTAAGAGGATATGATAGAAGTTTTGTTAAGGTGGAAAGCAGCATAGAGGGAACTATGAACAAACCTCTTAAATCGTTAGTATATGGTAATACAAATTTATATATTAATAAGGAATTGGAGCTCACATCGGGTGATATTTACGTAAAGGTTTCGAAGAAAGACATCCCATAGATCAAGAAGACTTCTATGTGTATATAAATAAAAATAATTCTTGGTTATACAAGGTTGCCACACACCCACTATTCCTCCTGTGTGAAAATACTATAGAGTGTACTCTTCAACATACATATGAGGAGCAATGTGTGTTCAAAATTTGAAAGGGAGAACTTGTGGCATCGTTCATAGGATCAAACATTGTAAATTATTATAATTTGCCTAGACATCAAGAGACTTTTAGTAGCAGGTGGCTTGTTAGCTTTGATGGCTCAACTAAGGATGTATTGAAGTCTTGGTGGTAAGATCCAAATAAATTTAGGCATAGATAATGTTGGAATGAGGTCCCTGGTGAGCCCTGGTATTGCACCAAGAGTGCTGTGACTCCCAGGGGCTGCCCTACTTTACTTTATCAACCTGGGGTTCATACAAACTTGGAGGTGACAATGCTATATACACATCAGATGCATTATGTTCATGTCATCCTCTTCCACTTTATGAAAGGGTGCTATTTCTAAGGTTTCTCAGTGAAGTCCATCACACTTCAATGAAACTAAACTAAATTGCAGAAAGGAAATGGCAAAAGGAAACTAAATTAAATCGCTGAAAAAAATGACAGAAATGAAGCTAATTTAATTTGCAGAAAAGGAAATGACTGGAAAGAAACCAAACTATATTTCTGAAAAGAAATGGCAGAAAGGAAACTGATTCTAAGCCACACTTAACTTGGCCAAACGGCTAAATGCACTCTACTTGTCCTATGGTCTATCTATCATGCTTCTACTCATGAAACTAAGGTATCCATGATTTATTTCTAATTAAAAAGAGTGTTGATTTGTAGCTTGGAGGAAATAAAGGGGATAAAGAGGCTAATGGAGGGCTTAACACATGAAATGAGCCTCGGAAGTGGAAAGAGCGAGGTTAAAGCCTTATAAACCTTTATTATAGCACGAGAAATGACTTTGGAGTAGGAAGAACCCAAAAGTGCGATGGAGGAAAAAATTTGAGACATGCGAAATGCGATATCGCAATCGGTGGAAAGAGCGGTACGTATTAACGAAAACCACTAAACGATGCGAAGTGCAAAATGCGACGGAGATAAATCGGTGAAATGTGATGAACTAAATGTAGCGAACTATGAATTGCGATGTGGTCAATGTTGCGGATCACGATATGCGATATCGCAATATCGCAATCGGCAAAAAGAGCGGTAAGTGTTAATGAAACCAAATAAAAAGTGCAGGATGAAATTTGCGATAAGGTAAAAACTGCAGGATGCAATTTGTGATAAGGTAAAAACATGGTGATGGGACAAGAGGAAGAGTGCAATCGCAATATCAAAATTGGCAGTCAAAGGTAGTAAATGTTAAGGAAAAAGGGAAAAGGTGAGATTTGTGATATGTGATATCACAATATCGCAATCGGCTACAAGGAGCGGTAAGTGTTAAAGTAAAAGGGAAAAGTCACGAAGTGTGATTTCCAAAGTACGGTAGTGGGGAACTCAAGGATCAAAGGTACAGGTCGACCTTCGATGGTTTTTCAAGCGTTTTTTCATTAAAACGAGCTTGGAGACAACGATTGATAGAATAAAGGAATAAGGCAGGAAATTGGCAAATGAGAGCGGTATGTCTTCAAGACAAAAGGTCAGAGCTGCGAAGTGCAATTTCACGAACGGGTGAAGTACGATAGTAGGGAACTCGAGGAGAAAGGTGGAGGTGGCATTTTAAATGGGTTTTGAATGGTTTTTCTTTTACGTATTTTGCATTAAGAAGGTAAGGTAACTCTGAGTGAAAAAGAAAAGGAATAAAGTGGAGATGAAGGGCTTTAGTACACTTAGGGAAAAAGGTAAGTGCAGTAGTTAAAAGAAGCAGAAAATATGAGGTAGTGGAGGTATAACAAAATCAGTTTTTGGGTCTATGGGAAGATTCGCCCTCCTCGAGCTCTATTGATAGAGATGAGAGGGGGAGGCTTGGCCACAGCTTTTGGAGTTCTTCTCCTCTACTCTATTACTCATAAGCAAATAAAACTACAACAAAAAATTGAAAGCAAAGACTAAGAAACAACGAAACTATCAAAATAAAATCTAACTAAATGGCAAAGGAAAAACTAGCTAAGTGATAGAAAGAAAAAGATAGTAACAAGAGAGAAGTTGAGGTACATGGGTTGCACCCTAAACTACGAGCCCAACTCTCTGGAATTATATCAGTAAAATGGATTCTGTCTACTCATTGTATTCAAAATGAAATCTTATTACATCTCGAAGGTCTTAAACAACAAAAACCTAATAGCTTTCTTCAAAAGTTTTGAATGGAATCAAATCACTACCTAACTAACTAATTCCCTAGCTCTAGCTCTACTATATTTATTCTACAGGGCAGCTACCAACAACTCCCTTGAAAATGGTGATTGAGTCCACTTTGACACCAAATAAACATAGATTGAGTGCCCTTCGTCTTCATTTGCTTGGTTGCCTCTTGGAATTCGATTTACTGGAGACTCCAAGTGAAGTATGGCTTGAGTGCACTTGGTCTTGAGTTTCTTGGCTGCCTCTAGAATTCGAATTGCTGGAGGGGGATCTCATGAGGATCCTTTAGCCACCTTTGAGATTTAAAGAGGGTGGAAAATCCCCTTGAATCTCTCCAAGATTTCTCCCTAATTTCCTATTGTTGTGCTCATTTACTCTCCAATCCTGATCTTCCATTGGCAGGGAGAAAGTCCCTAAATCATGTCCTTCTCCAAATTAATGTAATCTACCAAATATTCTCACAATACCATTAATCCTTCCTAAGAACATATTAACGCATAATAAAACATTATTAAGTGTACAAGGAGAGATTTAATATATCCTTTTATGTGCATAAGGAAGGTAGATGGGCCTAAGAAAGGTTAGATGGGCCTTATTTTATGTCTAATTTAGAGGCCCATCAATCCCCTAACCGCATTTTTGGTGCAATTTTGTAACACTTTGTAATATTTAGTCTAGCGCAGGGGCTTTGGGGTGGGTCAAAGCCCCCAATTAATTTTAAAGGGTCAAAGGGTAGACCAGCAGTGCGCAAACCAGGGTTTGCAGACCATGGAGTAGCGCAACCTAATATGTTATCAATAGATAGATAAATCAATTCTAGAGATAGGCTAAGTGCTGATTAAGCTTGGATACGAAATTGTGGATTTTTTTGTCAATTTTTTGGGTAAGGCTCCTGCTGGCTGTGTGCGCGAAGACCCCGATTCCTGCTATGTGCGGACCCCGCTAGCTGTGTGCGTGGGCTGGTAGATATAGTCTATAAGTTGGACCTAGATATGAATGAATGAGAAGACTGTTGGTGATGTTTAAGTGTTTTTGTGTTATGTTCGTAGGCTACGCTTTATGTTATTTCTCAAATTATACTTCTTTGCTAATGCGCACGTGGATGCGATATTATGAATGCATAGATCCAATTTAAGTGCTCCGCTCCAGTTATATGTTATCTGATGATTTATGATCTCTGCTCTGCCAATATACTGTTAAGGTTTTCTATATAAGGTCTTAACCTGCGTAGCTCTATCTGATCTGAAAGGACCCACTTCAATTAACTTTCTCTCTCTTAGGGTGCGGAAACCTGGTTCTAGGACCCTCCCATACTACTTCGGGTGAGACCTTGGCTTGTGCAAGTGGGTCATTTCCGAAAGGGCCAGTAGTACAGGGGTTTGTTGGAAAACCTTAAAACCAAACTTGGGTGAAGACCCCTAAAGCCAACAAATGGTTCCATTGCCGGGACAGGGAGAATTTTGAGAGAGAAATCGGGTAATGCCATGGGGTCATTGGCAGCCATTGAAGCCTCAGCTTGAGGATTAGTTCAAAAAAAAGATTTAGGATCTTTCCCTAAAAGAGAATAGAAATAAGAAGCTATTTGCTAAAGAGTGGAGAAAATGTAAATTTTTAAGAGGTGCATGAAATATTCTTCGTATCTTTTGCACACGAGTTGCAAGGGTGGTTGGAACAATTGGCAGAGTTCTGTACCTGCTGGAAAGATGATCAGGTCACACAATGGACCCATGAATTAATCAAACAAATGAAAAATAATGATAACAAGATCACCGAGAATGTAGATCACTGGTTTGATTGTATTTTGGGAGGATTCATAACAGAATTTGCAGTTGATCAGTTTGTGTCATATTCGAAAGTGGAGCGAAGGTTATTCAAAGGATTTAGAGGTAATTTCCTTCAAACCCTGCTATTGTTGATTAAGATGCTATTGAGTGAAAAATGTGTCATTTGTAGCTACACCGAGTGAATGACCTCCGATCAGAGTGGAAGCACGACATGAAGTGGTAAATACTATCGGGTTAATCAAGAAGGAGATAGAGCGGTATACAGTCCCTTAAGGGAATCACCTGATATTAGCTAGGGCAGGGCTACACAAGTTGGGACCAGTCCACCGGCTATGCCATAATCAAACCCACATAAGGGTAAGAACTCTCTTGCCCCACCTCTGCCACCACCTGAGGATGATGTGGCCATGCACATGAAACTACCTACCTTTAAGGGTGTGGGGGATGAGGATATGGATCGATTCTGGTTTGTATCAGAGTTTGTATGGACTGTGCAGGACATTAATAATGATGCTGTCAAAAGAGTTCAATTGTCCATATACTTTGACGGAAGGGTCCTAGACTAGTTTATGGGGTTTATTAGTTCTTTTGGTTTATAATATGAATAATCGATCAATGTCATCCATGATCAAATGTCACATTCTGAGAAATATTGTCTCAATATGAAAATCACCCATGGCCAACCATGGTCATAGTTCGTCCAACGTCGCATTGTGACAACAATTGTCTCAATGTTTAAATCAATTCCCTTGGGTTCACCAATTCATTTGGTTTATAATATTAAACCCTTGGGTTTATTAGTTCTTTTGGTTTATAATATGAATAATCCCTTGGGTTAATTATTAGTGTTTATTAATTTCTTCAACTTGAGTATTTTTTTATTAATTTTATTGATCATTCGCCTTATTGGTCCCTTTGGTTATTAATATTTTTCTCTTGGGTTCACCAATTCCTTTGGTTTCTAATATTAAACCCTTGGGTTTATTAGTTCTTTTGGTTTATAATATGAATAATCGATCTATATCATTCATGATCAAAAGTCACATTCTGAAAAATATTGTCTAAATATGAAAATAACCCATGGCCAACCATGGTCATAGTTGGTCCAACGTCGCATTGTGACAACAATTGTCTCAATGTTTAAATCAATTCCCTTGGGTTCACCAATTCCTTTGGTTTATAATATTAAACCCTTGGGTTTATTAGTTCTTTTGGTTTATAATATGAATAATCCCTTGGGTTTATTATTAGTGTTTATTAATTTCTTCAACTTGAGTATTTTTTTATTAATTTTATTGATCCTTCGCCTTATTGGTCCCTTAGAGTTTATTAATTTCTTATGTTTTTGGGTTTAAAGTATTATTTCTGAGGGTTTTTTAATCTATTGATATTAAATTATTTATTCTTAGGGTTTTTCAATTCTTGGTTTATAATATTAATATTTATCCTTCGCTTCACCAATTACTCCGGTTTATAATATTAAACCCTTGGGTTTATTAGTTCTTAGGTTTTTTGTTTTTAAATATTATTTCATATGATTTATTAATCTCTTTAGTTTAATATATTAATTCTTAGAGTTTATTACTTTCTTGTGTTTTTGGGTTTAAATTATTATTATTTCTGAGGGTTTTTTAATCTCTTAGATTAAATTATTTATTCTTAGGGTTTTTTTATTTCTTGGTTTATAATTTTAATATTTATCATTTGCTTCACCAATTACTTTAGTTTATAGTATTAAACCCTTGGGGATATTATTTCTTTTGGTGTAAAATATTAATAATCCCTTGAGATATTGGTAAGAGTTATAAACTTATTATAACATTAATAAAATATTATTATTATGTTATAATAGAATTATATTATAGTTTGAGTTAAAACTATTAATGTATTGAAATAATTTAATAATATATTTTTATTATATATTTTACTATTGAATAATACAATATTATATATTCTAGTATTTTATATTCTTTTATATGCCACGGGGTCATTGGTAACCATTGAAGCCTCAGCTTGAGGACTAGTTCGAAAAAAAGATTCAGGAGTTTGCCCTAAAAGAGAACATAAATAAGAAGCTATTTCCTAAGGAGTGGAGAAAAAGTACATTTTTAAGAGGTGCACGAAATATTATTCGTATCTTTTGCACACGAGTTGCAAGGGTGGTTGGAAAAATTGAGGGAGTTCTGTACCTGCTGGAAAGACGATCAGGTCACACAGTGGACCCCTGAATTAATCCAACAATTGGAAAATACTGATAACAAGATCACCAAGAATGTAGACCACAAGGTTGATTGTATTTTGGGAGGATTCATAATAGAATTTGCAGTTGATCAGTTTGTGTCATATTCGAAAGTGGAGCGAAGGTTATTGAAAGGATTTAGAGGTAATTTCCTTCAAACCCTGCTATTGTTGATTAAGATGCTATTGAGTGAAAAAGGTGTCATTTGTATCCACACTGAGTGAATGACCTCCGATCAGAGTGGAAGCACGGCATGAAGTGGTAAATTCTACTGGGTTAATCAAGAAGGAGATAGAGTGGTACACAGTCCCTTAAGGGAATCACCTGATATTAGCCAGGGCGGGGTTGCACAAGTTGGGACCAGTCCATCGACCATTCCATAATCAAACCCACACAAGGGTAAGAACTCTCCTGCCCCATCTCCGCCACCACCTGAGGATGATATGGCCATGCACAGGAAACTACCTACATTTAAGGGTGTGGGGGATGAGGATATGGATAGATTATAGTTTGTAGTAGAGTCTGTATGGACTTTGCAGGACATTAATAATGATGTTGTCAAAAGAGCGCAGTTGTCCATATACTTTGACGGAAGGGTCCTAAACTGGTTTATGGGATACATTGGTTAACACGCGAATGCATCAATACAAGATATTAAGGATTCCTTGAGAAACAGTTTCGAAAGCCTAAATCATACTCTCAATGTGTAGTAGAATTGAAATACTTCAAGTATGGATCCACATAATTTGTCTCGGAAGCTGACCAACGATTGAAGAAGGTCATCAATTATGGGGTATTTGTCTACAAGGACAAGCAACATAAGGAATGGTTTATCACTATGCTATTGCCACACCTATGCGGACCCATGGGACAACAAAATATTGACTCCCACAAAGAAGCTATGGACATTGCTATGAAGATAGAATATACACCAAGAGATGATACTTAGTTCATGGCACTACAGATCTAGAGCCAGCTAGAGTCAATGCACTTAGAAATTCAGAACTTATGGAAGGACAAGGAAGGTAGCTCAGATATATGGTGCATATGTTGTAGGGTGTCGGGCCATACTAAGGATCAATGCCCTTTGTTGTTGGATTATATGCAGGCTGGGGGGCCAAGCCCTCTACGCCCTAGGGAAATGGTTGGAACTAGTAGCCCCATGCTATGGTGTGCTGGCTGTCAGGTAACAAGAAGACATGACAAAGATCACTGCCCATGCTTAGGTTCCTATGTTTTAGAACTGAAAAGAACGTGGTGCAAATTCTACTCGTTCGTGGGTCATGACAAAAAAAATTACCGAACACTCGACCTAATGATAGATAGTGGAAACCTATACACGGTGCAGGCTGGCCCCTCATCACCGCTATCTCCCTCTAGGAGGGAAGGATTCCCCACAAGAGGAAGGGGAGAAGGAATAGGTGGAAGTGCAGGTCGTGGAGGAGGGCAACTGATCTCCTACAATTGTGGGGACATGGGACATTATGCATGATATTTCCTGAACCCTACGCATTAGTCCTGTAGATATTGTAGGTAGTTTTACCATGTCATTGAGGACTGTTTTGTTCTAATAGAAGAAATGCAAGAGAAACAGAAGACGCCCACACAAAATGTATAATGGGTTAAGGCAGAGCCACGGGATGATGGGCCATGTATCAATGTGATTACGCGCAATGACATTACCATAGGAGGAGCTGAGGAAAAAGTTGCAGCTAAGTCACTAATCCAGAAATCTAGGGAGAAAAGAGAAAGCTTGGATCTGAAAAAGGAGGAAGAAACCTTCATGGAAGCTCAGAGGGAGATGGCCAAAGATGAAGCATTTGCCTCAAAAATTATATTAGACCCAAAAGTAGACGAAGTAGTTAAACCCTTCCTTCAGGCCTGTATGAAGCTGCTACACAACCAGAAGGAAGTAGAGAATCTCCAAGAATTAATAGATAGTTGCACAAAAAAGGTTGCCTCACAACTAAAGGTTAAAGCTGTGAACAAGCTATACAAGAACAAAAAAAGGACTGGATGAGAGATGCACATGATTGCGCAGATTGGAGACTATGAGATGGACCAAGTCATCCTTGACTTAGGATGAGATGAAAATGTCTTGCCCAAGAAAACCTAGAAAATAATGGGGGAACCTAAGATGGAATGGTATACTATTTAGTTACATATGGCTAACCAATGGAATATCATCCCACAGGGACAACTCCCAAAGGTTGTCGTAGACATCACAGGTGTTAAAGTTTAAGCTAATTTTGAGGTAATCCAGATAGTGGATGACGTGGATCCTTAACCTATGCTCTTAGGCCTAGATTTGGCTATTGACACAGGGGGTATCATTAATTTAAAAAGGAGAAGTATGATAGACTTTGAAAAATGAAGGTACACAGGTAATATTCCCCTTAGATCTAGCAGAATGTGAGTGGTATACTGAACCAGTATGTGAGGAAGAGGATGTTGATCACATCTATAAACTGACTGCCCAGGACAACGATTGGATCAACCCCATAGCTGATGGCATGTTATGTTCAGAAAAAGAAAATGAATGCCTCTCAGACTCAAATGAAGAGATAGAAAATTGGAAAAATTAGCTTCATGGTGTATTTGTGCTATATTAAGATCACAAAGAACTTTTGATGCATCTCTTGAGAGGTAAGAGAACTACCCTACTTTGATGGTTCTGGTAGTGTTAAGGACTTTCTTAGAGAAATTGAAGCCGAGGTCTTTGAAGAATGGAGGTTTTTGGCTCTTGAATTGGCTATGTGCGCGACCCCCTCGCGATGGTGGGAAACCCATAAGGGAGCTCTTCAGGAGTGGGGGGAATGCCGAAAAATGATGATCCTGCAATTTGACCCTTTTTCCAATCCACCTATGGAACTCTTCTCGGGGCAAGGGGATCCGCGAAAAAACTTGGATCTCTGGATGGAAGTATGGAATGAAAGCACGTGGAATGGATGGGTCCATATGTTTATTCATATGTTAGGGCCAATCCCTACCACGTGGTATTTGGATGTAGAACTACACCAACGTACTCGTCCCTAGGATACAATGGTTCAGGATTTCGTAGTAAAGTTTGGGTTAGTAGGGGGAACTTTGAAACTTGATCAAGCCCTGCAAGATATAGATGCTCTGGTCTTTAATGAGTCCCTCCCTAAGGAGTGTACCGTGCCATCCTGGGATGCACAGATGCAGAATATTGTTAATTGTAGAAATTTGTCAGTGGAAGATTGTGATGAGGACCCCCAGAATATCATTATCCCAGAGTTAGAAGGCGAATGTTCCATAGCAGGACCTTCACTACAGGGAGTTGATGTTACCAAACCATTAAAACTGCAAGAAGTCAACGTTGGCACAAAAGGGCAACCCAAGATGGCCAAGATTGGGGATTACTGGGATAATGACAGATTAGGAAAGATCGTGGAGCTGCTGACTGAATACTAGGATCTATTCCCCACAAATTTCTTGGAATTCAAGGGGATCGTCAGGGATATGGCCATGATGAGGATTACCTTAAAGTTGGATGCACACCCTATCAAATAGTTTCCCTATCAACTAAACCCTAAATATAAATAAAAAATTAAGGAGGAAATAGAAAATATGGTGGCTGCAGGTATTATTGAACCAGTGGAACAATCAGATTGGGTAAGCCCTCTGGTGGTCTAGGAAAAGAATACTAAAGGAGAGATAAGGATTTTTGTTGACCTATGCGAGTTAAATGATGCCTACGTGCATGATCCATTCCATACATCATTCTCTGATGAAATTATGGATAATATGGGAGGACAAGAAGCATATTCATTTACTGACAGGTCCTCTGGGTACCATTAGATCCACATCGCACATGAAGACCGCAACAAGACAACCTTTGCAACTGAGTGGGGATCATTCCAGTACAGTGTCATGATGTTTGGACTGAAAAACGACCCTGTCATCTTTTAATGCGTATTTGTAGCAATATTTAATGGATTCATTTATAAGATTCTGGAAGTATATTTTGACTATTCGACAGTGTTTGGATTAGTGAAGAATCACGTGTAAAACCTACGCATGATGTTGGATGCCTATAGGAAACACCAAATTTCACTAAATATCAAGAAATGAATCTTTTGTGTGCCATTTGGGAAATCTTATTGGGACATGTTGTATGCGAACATGGATTTATGGTTGACACTACCAAGGTCATGGTTATCCTCAATTTGGCAGTCCCTACCACTAAGAAACAACTGCGTTCCATCTTAGGCCACACTGGGTGCTACAGGAAGTTCATTCAAGAATATGCTTTGATCACCGCACCAATGGGGAAGCTGCTAAAAGAGGATGTCTCGTTCTTTTGGGATGATGAGTGTCAAAAGAGCTTTGAGCTGTGAAAGGAAAAGACGGTAATTGCACGTATTCTTATATTTCCTGACTAGGAAAAAGTATTTCATGTGCATGTAGATGCATTTGGGATAGCCCTAGGAGCTGTCTTAGGGCAGCCAAGAGAAAGGGACATCGATCACCTGGTTGCCTTTGCTAGAAGGAAGCTCTCAAACATAGAGCATAACTATTCTACCACAGAGCATGAAGGGTTGGAAATTGTGTATGCCCTCCAGAAATACAGGCACTATTTATTTGGTGGACACTTCAATATGTTCACGGATCATTTAGCTTTAATGTACCTAGTCAATACGCCTGTGTTGAGGGGGAAGATCTGTAGGTGGTTACTATTATTTTAGGAGTATGATTTTGAAATCATCATGAAAACGGGGAGGTTGACGTCATGCCTAATCACTTGTCTTGAATCGAGAATGGGGAAGAGCCAACTAACCTAGAAGAAGGATTACCTCATGCACAACTATTTTCTATCAAGGTGGTTGACGAGAAATTTGCAGACATTATTCATTTTTTGATAGTGGGTAAGGTGCCTGATGGATATTTAGTGCCATAGAAAAAGGAATTGGTCACCCATGCAACTAATTTTACGATAATCGCGAAACAACTATACAAGCTAGGCACTAATGAGGTGCTGCTAAGGTATGTATTGGAACATGAAAGAAAAGCTATCTTGGATGAGGCCCATGGAGGAATTGCAGCTGGGAATTATGCAGGAAACGCCACTATGCATAAAGTATTAAGTGTTGGGTTGTGGTGGCCTGCATTACATAGTGATGCCCATGCGTACTACTAGGCCTGTGACATGTGCCAACGAACTGGAAATCCCTTGCATCGAGATGAGATGCCCCTACAACCATAGATGGCTTTGCAAGCATTCGAAAAATGGGCCATATATTTTTTGGGACTCATCAATCCCCCAAGAAAGAAGATAGGTGCCCGCTATATCATCACTGCCACTGATTATGTAACCAGATGGGAAAAGAAAAAGTTGTCAAGGATTGTACTGTGGACATTGTTGCACACTTCATTTTTGAACATATTTTGACTAGGTTTGGTTGCCCGAAGATCCCAATGAGAGATAGAGGTACGCATTTTTTTAATGAAACCATTGTAGCTTTGACTGAGGAATTCCAGATCGACCATGCGAATATTACCCCATATCACCCATAAGCGAATGGAGAAGTAGACGCTTTCAATAAAATTTTAGAACATGTGCTCACTAAGGTCTATAACACTGACCGAAGCAATTGGGACATGTGCATCCCCTCAGTACTATGGGCCTATAGGACCACATGTAAGAAACTCATGGGAAAAACACTCTTCAGAATGGTCTATGGGAAGGAGGTCGTCACGCCTTTAGAATACATTGTTCCTAGCCTGTCACATCTCAGCTTTCACAAACATGGAAAAAACAGACATCATGCAGGAACGCTTGGTGCAGCTGATCACCCTGGAAGAAGATCGGTTCATTGCTTAGTTCCACCAGCAGGTTCAGAAGGCTCGCGAAAAATCTTGGCATGATTGACACATTTGGTAGCAGATCATTAAGGAGGACAACCTGGTATTACTTTATGACATCTAGTTTGCGAAACACCTAGGGAAGTTCCGTAAGCACTGGCTAGGCCCATATATAGTGAAGGAGACTACCGATGGTTGTGTGGTCAGGTTGGCTATGTTGCATAGAGATTACTTGGTAGGGTACGTTAATGGAAGTCATTTGAAACCCTATAGGGACAACCTGGTACTGACCAAATGACTATATGGCCGGAGTAGCTATGTAAAGGATGCTACACACACCAAGGCAAAAAAATGAAGGCATAGTCAATGGCTATGCGGGGATGGTGCATAAGCAAGGTGGTGAAACAAGGTGCGACACAGGTGCAGGGGTGGTACGCAGCTGGAAAAACTAGCTGTTGGAATGGGGAAACTAGGTGAAAAACCAATTTTACTGTTGAACAAAATGGGGAATTTGCATTTAATGTGGTGATATGAAAGGATTTTGTACCATTTCTGTAATGATAAGTTTCCATTAAGGCTATTCCAACCATTCTTACCCATCTGGGGCTATAAAAAATATGGTGTCGGTTAGAATATGTTTGTTTTCTTTCTAAGATTATTGCGCTCTGTGCTCCTTTGTGAAGCCAGTCTACTCTATGCCATTGCCATCTATTACACCATTTTTTTTTCATCTAACCTACTATCATTAGATGAACCCAAGTACACCATGTAAGACCAATTTTACCCTAAGTAAAATTGCTTTCACTATGTGAAATAACTTAGTAAAACACCTTTATTAAGTTGTTTATGGTCTAAACAGGAAACCCCAAAAGGAAATAATAAACAAATATACATTTGTTTATATTTTCTGGTCATATTTAACCCAAAACAAGGAAATCAATTTGTTGAAGATGGCAACAAGAAACAGTGAAGGAGGCATCCTGAAACATCTTTCCTGATCCTAGTTGGAAAGTGATCACCTAAACTAGGTGGGGACCACACATGTGATTTTTGTCGAAAAATCTATTTTTAGACATATGGAGCATGGTCCAGGGATTGCGTATGTTATCTCTGGAGTATTGGTTTGGTGTTGGTAAAAATAGATAGACATCTATTTTTTGGACTCATAGGTCATGAGGTCGAAGTCTATTTAGATCGCCTCTCCTGTAAATATGTCGAATATTATTAGCTCTTAATAATATTTTGACTCTAAACATTATCTTATTCTCTTGGAGCACTTCAGTTTGATGCCTGGATGTGGCACATGCAGCTGACAGAAGGAAATACGCTTTTTCTATGGTTTAAGTGAAGCTATTGCATGATGACTTCAGTTAGAACTCATGTGACAGAGTTTGGTGGAGTTGATTGAGGAAGTTAGTGGAGTTGTATTCAGTTTAACTAATCTAAACATAGTTGAGCTTTGTGTATCCAAGTTAACTAATAGATACAATTAGTGAGAGTGGTGTGAATTAATTATTAATTAATTCACTAATTATAAACTCATAAATCAACTAAAGAATATATCAGTTAACTTCAGTGCATGGACAGTTTCAGTGGAGACCAGTGCAAAAATAGGTGAAAGAGCAGGTTAACTATCAGTTGTGACTATACTATTGCTATTTGAAACACACAGATAGGTGGAGTAATCAATGAGGATTGCGCAGTTCAATCCAGGTGGTTTATCTATATAAAGAGACCATCCCATAGCATTGAAACACGCAATTGAGGTTGGCTATCAAGTGGCTAAAGGTTGGAGCATGAGTTTTTGCTAGATCTAGCTTGATAGTGTGTAGCATGGGAGGTAGTGCATGAGAGCTTGCAAAGAGCTTTGTACTATGATTGTTACATGATCTCCATGACATGTATAATATACAGATAGTTGGGGGTTTTCAGCTTTAAGCTTTCCCATGAAATACCGTGTTCATATGTGTGAATTTTTATGGCTTTAATGTGTGCATGCAATTGATTTTATTTCCGCATGTGATGATCAATGGTAGAAGAGATTCTGTATTATGCATGAAGCTAAAATAGTGTGTGATCAGGAGAATCTCGGTGAATAACTCATCTATTATTCAAATTTCTACATGGTATCAAAGCTGTGTTAAAGATTTTCTACATGGTATCGGAGCGATATTGATCATTGGAGCAATTGCAAAGCATTGAAGTGGTTGAGTTTTAGGATAAACTCAAGAAACATAAAGATGGAGAACGCCGGAAATATACATGCATATTGTATATAACTTTATACATGGAATGAGAGCGAGAATTTTTGGGTGCGCGAGTTTGTAGGGAATATCTGAAAATTTTTGGTGAAATATTTTCATAAACAAATAGCATATTTGGATTCCTTGCGAAAAAATACCCAAATTGAAAAAACAAATCGGTCGAATCGGAGCTCAGATGAGGGAGATATCATCGATTTAAAATCAGCTCTTTTGTTAAAAATTTTGCGACGGCGGGACAATTGCAATGTGCGCGAGCCAAGAATCTACATGCACTGAGGTACAAGATGCATGCAAAGCTTTGAAGAGCAAAGCAGAGGTTAGTGACTTGGTGGTTGAGAGGGAGCCTCTCAACATGCAGCGTGAGAAGCAGTCTCAGAAGGTTGTGGAGCAGCCACCACTGGAGATGCACAAGAATCTTTATAGATTTGATGTAGATGGGATTTCTACGGAGCTTCCTACTGTTGGGAAGCAGGAGAAAGACATGAAACTGATGCTTGAGAGGGAGCAAGTTTTTCATGTAGGTGATAGTGAACCTCGGAGTGTGGAGCAGCCACAAGAGGATCATGGAGTGGAAGAAACCACTCATGCAGAGAAATTTCGTGCCAGACGGGCAGAGGGAGTGCATGCAGCGATACCACCAGGTGAGAGGTGGGGCGACATGCATGATTAATCCCAAGAGGAGATTTCTCAGCAGGATTCATCAGATGGTGTGGATCTCATGAATTGAACCTGGCTACGAGGTGCCCATAGCACAGCAGTAGCAAGATCAGTTGGAGTGATGCAGGCAGATCAAAGTGACAATGTCGGATACTGGAGCGCGGATCAGAGTTGACAGCAAGTGCAAGAGTGCATGGGTGCAAGAGTTCAACAGCGCAGTGGTTCTTGATGACATGTGCAGTAGCTAAGCAGAAGTCGAAGACTTTGATGATAGATGCTAGATGCATCAAGACTGATTGAGTTGTTTGGAGCCTATTCAGTTTCAGAGGAGTTGCAGAGCAGATGCATGGAGTTGCATGGCGCTTGCAAAGGGTGCATGGCACATGCATGGAGTTTCATGGTGCATGCATGAGTTTGCATGGCGCATGCAAAGGGTGCATGGCGAATGCTTGGAGTTGCATGTCGCATGCATGGAGTTGCATGGCGCTTGTGAAGGTTGCAGGGCGAATGCATGGAGTTGCATGTCGCATGCAAAGACAGTCCTTTCTTGTTGAGAGGGAGTGTTGAAGATGGCAACAAGAAACAGTGAAGGAGGCATCCTGAAACATCTTTCCTAATCCTAGTTGGAAAGTGATCACCTAAACTAGGTGGGGACCACACATGTGATTTTTGTCGAAAAATCTATTTTTAGACATATGGAGCATGGTCTAGGGATTGCAGTATGTTATTCTTGGAGTATTGGTCATGTTGGTAAAAATAGATAGACATCTATTTTTTTGGACCTATAGGTCGAAGAGGTCGAAGTCTATTTTTAGACTGCCTCTCCTTAAAATAGGGAAGTCGAATATTATTAGCTCTTAATAATATTTGGACTCTAAACATTATCTTATTCTCTTGGAGCACTTCAGTTTGATGCCTGGATGTGGCACATGCAGCTGACAGAAGGAAATACGCTTTTTCTATGGTTTAAGTGAAGCTATTGCATGATGACTTCAGTTAGAACTCATGTGACAGAGTTTGGTGGAGTTGATTGAGGAAGTTAGTGGAGTTGTATTCAGTTTAACTAATCTAAACATAGTTGAGCTTTGTGTATCCAAGTAAACTAATAGATACAATTAGTGAGAGTGGTGTGAATTAATTATTAATTAATTCACTAATTATAAACTCATAAATCAACTAAAGAATACATCAGTTAACTTCAATGCATGGACAGTTTCAATGGAGACCAGTGAAGAAATAGGTGAAAGAGCAGGTTAACTATCAGTTGTGACTATACTGTTGCTATTTGCAACACACAGATAGGTGGAGTAATCAATGAGGATTGCACAGTTCAATCTAGGTGGTTTATCTATATAAAGAGACCATCCCATAGCATTGAAACAAGCAATTGAGGTTGGCTATCAAGTGGCTAAAGGTTGGAGCATGAGTTTTGCTAGATCTAGCTTGATAGTGTGTAGCAAGGGAGGTAGTGCATGAAAGCTTGCAAAGAGCTTTGTACTATGATTGTTACATGATCTCCATGACATGTATAATATACAGATAGTTGGGGGTTTTCAGCTTTAAGCTTTCCCATGAAATACTGTGTTCATATGTGTGAATTTTTATGGCTTTAATGTGTGCATGCAATTGATTTTATTTCCACATGTGATGATCAATGGTAGAAGAGATTATGTATTGTGCATGAAGCTAAAATAGTGTGTGATCAGGAGAATCTCGGTGGATAACATATCAGTTATTCAAATTTCTACACAATTAAATAAATCCTTATTTATTTGATTATTTCCTAGGAATAAGTTATTTAAATCCTATTTAAATAATATTCCTAGTTAAATTTGACTAAATCATTTATAAATAATAAAATAAATCATTATTTAGTTAATTATATTCCCACCATTTCCTTAAAATAGTAAATAAATCATTTATTTATTTATTATTTATAAATAAAGGAATTGACCCAAGTAAAAAATCCTTTTCCCTCCAACAAATATAATAAAATATTCGTAAAGGGTGGTTCTAGAATTTGATTAATAATATTTTATTCATGCACCAAGTTTCGAGATCGCCCTAATATTTTGTTATAAATAGAAGGGTTTTCCCCATTCATTAGTCACCTTTTGCTGCCTAAAGATCACCTTGGATCTATACACTTGGTCACATTTTCTCCATTTTTTGTCTTGTGAGCTCCCATTGAGTTCTATGTTTGCCTGGGTTTTGTACACCAACAAGAGAGAGAGATTCTAGATCTGAAGTGCTGAGGACTGTCAAGAACCCATCCCATTGAGGAGAACCGGAAAACACCTTTCTTGTTTTCCTCTCAGGTATCCCCTTTTCAATATAATATAAAAATTCTTTCAAATACATCGTTCATGTCTTATCTATTGGATGTATGGAGCCACATTTTACTTTATCTGCTTAATGTATTTTATGCTCAGATATGGATTTGTGTAGCATTATTTGGATCACCTAATTGCAAATTTAAAGATATTTGGCAGCCATAATCGATGTTAGGGCTATTTGTTATGCGTAGCTAAAGTGATCTTTTATGACAAAAGATTCATACTAACACCATCCATATGTTTGGGTAGGCTACCCCCTCTAATAGCAGCAACCCTAAATTCATCTTCTGAGCAACGATGACTATTACTAACCCTGCTGAGTCACTTCCTGTCATGGCATCCGGGGAAGCTGAGTCTGAAGATGTATTGGAAGTCACCCATGAGATGGAGGAGGTCATGTCCATGCTAGCCAAGAGGAAGGTAAAAGGGAATGTGAAGGGAGTGGAGAAAGGAAAAGGGAAAGAAGCGAAGTGGATCGGGGTGAATCCACACACATCCCCTCGGATTGTGCACTCCCCTCGCAAGGTACCTCAGGACTGCTCACCCGATTCATCAAAATTCCCTATGACGACTCTAGAGGAAGCTCTACACATGACCATGCTTTCATGGTTAGTGCCTTATGTTAAGTCGAGCAAGCCCACCATGCCCATCCCCAAGAATTTCGACGTTGTCCACACCTACCTGCAGATTCCTTGTCCCGAAGGAGGTGCCTTTGCATGGTGATATGTTAGGAGGTCTCCCCCTCCTTAAATTCATTGAACATGATCTGGGTAATCTAGAAGCCTTTCCAGCACTGACTCCAGAATTATATCTTGAAAGAGTAATGGATAGTAACGTGTCGAAGGTAGAGCCAATGTTGTGGGCACGCAGACTTGAAGGCTTAGGGATATTAAACGTATTGAGCATCCCCCACTTTTGCCGCTACAACATCATCAGTCTAGCTGTTTTCCAGCTACTAGCACTAGTCAAGGATGGGTGTTTGTGGACCCAAGGTTGCATCCCTATCGATGTTGCCCTAATTCATTGAATTGTCGACCTTCCCATGCACGGGCCAAATCCTAAGGAGAGCATCGGTAAGAAGTACGAGCAACGGATTACTGAGGAAGTCCGGGAGAAATATAAGATTGAACACATCCAATAAGGATTCCTGGTAGAAACAATACATGATTCGATAATGCAAATGGGTACCCTACTACTTGCATGTAAACTGATGTGAAAGTGTCAGGCATTGGCCATCCTTGCCTATGTAATTAAGCTTGCTGGTAGATGTGAGAAAGGTGTCTGCTACAATTGTTCACAGTACCTTGTGGATGAATTTTTAGACAATGTGCGTGAGGCGCAGTAGCATGGAAATGCATTCTGCTACTCCTAGCTAATTCTGTTAATTGCCTTGGTTGTGTGGGAGACACCTGACGAGGTAGTGCTCCCCGACCTTGAACCAGGTATGTGCGAAGGTGTGCGGTTTACAAATCTTTGGGATTTGAAAGATCACAAGAGTGTTTAGGAGAATAAGGTATTTTGGGTATTGTTTGATCGTGCTATGGCAGTAGCAATTCATTCCTAGCCACTTTTGTTGCCCACTGTCTATGAAAAATACAAGGATATCGCAACATTTTAGGTTACTATGCACAGTGTGTAGGTTTGGTCTCGCAGAGATCCAGAATGGTATGATCTCCCTTATATGGTTACAAAAGCATAAGTTTCTCAAGTGGTGGCTACATGGCCACTAGCGTGGAAGCTTGGCCTCAAGTCATCTGGCCTAGGTATAGTAGGCAGATCGGGTCAAAGAACCACCCCAAAGTATACTCCTTTGTTGGACACAATGAAGGAGCCTGAGGCACATGCTATGGAGAAGAGCACGACCCAAGAGATCCCTAAGGACACTATCATGGGGATAGAGCCGATGTTGTAGCAGGATCAGGGGCTTGACGGGCTCAATGGCGAAGATACGGCATCGTGACATGGCATCAAATGCACCAGTGAACCTCCCAAAGGGCCTAGGAAGAAGCGCAAGGCTATTAAGCCTATCGCAGACACAGAGGTCACATTGACAGAAGAGGACCTAGAGAATATTGTGGATGCCATCACTATTGCGTCAGAGGACTGATGGACTGCTTTGGAAGGAAAACACAAAGCCGCAGTAGAAGCTTTGTAGTCTGAATTGCAGGCCCTTTAACTGAAGGTAGACACAGTTCAGGTGAGTGTGGATCAAGAGAGGCAGAATTAAGCAAGCCAACTAGCTACAGTTGCAGCCTTGACCACTGTCATGGACAGTAGGATATACTGCCTTTCGGGTGTAGCTTTTGCGATGATACCCATGAAATTATGTAACCAAGTCCGTGCATGCTCTTAAGTTGGTCTCGACGTTGGGTTCTTGACAGGTGCGCAACTGCACAACTTGTTTACCTCCATCACCAATTAGCTTCAACATAGAGAACTACGAGCGCAACAACACCTTGTGAAGCAGAGAAAACTATTGTGACTAAAGCTGCCGATGTTGCCCAAGCCCAGGCTACACACATCACCCCCATCACACAATAGGCTGAATTAGAGAAATTGATCGATCACCTCTGTGAGGATATGCCAAAATTAATTCCTGCCTCTGCTATGTGGTAGGCCAAGGTTGAAGGCTTGGTCGCTGATTTGAAGGCATCATAGACTGAAGTGTAAGTTGTTAAGGCTAATTTGGAGCTTCAGATAGAATCGCTATAGGCCAAGCTACAAATTGAAAACCCC
This sequence comes from Pinus albicaulis, assembly GCA_034641835.2. Classification (NCBI taxonomy): domain Eukaryota; kingdom Viridiplantae; phylum Streptophyta; class Pinopsida; order Pinales; family Pinaceae; genus Pinus; species Pinus albicaulis. The sequence continues at coordinate 184,243 of JAXQQM020084600.1, read as the reverse complement.
CTAGAGGTCCGCACCCAGCAAGCCATGCTCGTCACAAAAGATACAACCAGTATTACTGCAAAGATCAATCAGGGCACCACGTTTTTTGAGTCTACTATGGAATTATGGTCCCAGGTGCAGCGTGATCCCCTCCTTCACCGAATCGATTGGGAGATGTACCAAAAAGAGAAATATTTTGAGCTAATGGAAGCCATTATGACCACCCTTGTCCCAACCCAATGACTAGCATGCTTTCGGACCAGCCACACACTCAGAAGCGAAACTGTGGGGCTTCGGTGCAAGAAGAAGGTACTCAACGACCATATGATTCCATGGGCTAACAAACCTCTCAAGATATCACAACAATTATATGGGGCTATGAAGCATTTGAATTAGACCCTGGAGAGTGTCACCGTGGCTACTGAAGGCCCAACTTCACCTGCGCAGGTCTGTCTGATCTAAAAGGACCCACTTCAATTAACTTTCTCTCTCTAAGGATACAAAAACCTAGTTCCAGCATTATACCATACTACTTCGGGTGAGACCTAGGCCTGCACAAGCGGGTCATTGCCGAAAGGGCCAGTAGTACAGGGGTCTGTTGGTGATCAGGAGTTCATAAATTTCGCTCAAAATTTAAATTTACATGATCTGGTTGAAACAAGGATGGTTGCGTAGATCTCGTATTCCTAATTTCGGTGTCGTGAATGGTTCGAAAACCAATGTCGTATGAGGGATATATTGCATTCTGATCAAAGTGCCAAACAAGTAAATTTTGCGACAGTTTGACTAGGGTTGACTGGGATGCAGAGTTAGCAAAAGGGAATATTATGAGGAATATTCCTTTCCTCAGAACCAATCGGGGTTTGACAAGTGTCACTTCTTTATTGGTTGAATGAGTTTGTACGTTGTTTTGAGGGCCAATTGGGGGGTGCCACATGGCTAACCCTGAGGCTTCCATGTGGCCCTTGAACCACATTATAAAATTTTGGGTGAGGTCCGCAGGGCTTGACCCCACAACCTCCGGTAGAGCACGCACATGGCACACCTCCCGAGCTCCACATTAGTTCTTAACTACAATGGGCTACGGGTTATTATTAAAGTTTAATGTAATGGATTATGGGGGTTGGGGACCACCGGCGATTCCCAGTGGTTTTCACACTGTGAATAATATACTCAACGATTAAAACTTACAATCCAAATTTTATGCGTTAATGCCAGCTTACGGTTACATTGTGTCTCATGCAATGGTTAAAATGAAAACTCCATGTAGTCTTCACTAACCACAATGCTCCAATCAGAGTTTAAACTTATCACCACAGTTACTACCGTGGGTTCCACCAACCATTACGGTTAGGCTGTGGGTTTGGGGTGTGCATGTGTCCACCCCAACCACAAACACTTTATGTTGCAATTAATTCCGATGCAGATCTGAGCGTGCCATTTTGGGCGGAATTGGCTATTTTAACTCCAGATAAGTGGAGTTCTCCACTTTTAGTGGATTTTTTCTAGGTGTAACTAGGAAAAAGAGTAGGAGACTCAATTTTCGCCCATTCTGGAGTCATTTTTGGATCATTATGGAGCCATTAGTGCAGAGAAAACAACCATTAGAGAATTATAACTACATGTATTTGCAAAATTTTGAGAATAATGGAATATGGACATGCCATTGGGAGCTAGACCAGTAGATGTAGCCGAGGAGGGGTGAACTGCTTCATCATGCATGCTATGTAAATTATATGTGGTGACTTATTTCTTTGTTTGCACTGCTGTTCAGAGTTATTTAAGCTTGGTTTATGCTTCTAATTCACCTAAAATAATCTACAATTCATGTTTAAAATCCTTAATCCTTAAGAAAACTAATGAGACAACTATGCACATGTTTATAAACTGAAAACACACATAGCATAGAAAAACTAATACAACCATTTCAAATCATTTTGGTATCAGAGCTAGATTTTATTCTGGTGTTGTTTAGTGCAAAGAATTTTTTAACAGTTTGTAAGTTTTTAGATGCTTACTAGGCTCAAGCTCAAAAGAGGAGAAGGAAAATTGGTGGAAGCAGAAGGGTCTCAAGAAGAGCCAAAGAAAAGGAGAGCAAGGTTTCCACAATCTCCACCACCTAGCCCACCTCCTAAAGAAGCAGAAGCTACATTAAGTATGCCTCATGAGGAAGGAGAAATCCATGAAGTAGTTGATCCCAAAGAGGAAGAAAGAGTGTTCAGGAAAGCATTTCTTAACATGAATGAGATGGTTATAATCCTTTATCAAGAAAGGAATGAGAGACTGGAAGGAGAAAGATCCAAACGTCACAAGGAAGGACAAGGTTCGTCAAGAGGTCACAATGATGAAGATAAGTCAAAGAAGGAAAATGGAGGAAATGGAGGGAATGGAGAGCCATCATCCTCATGCTCATCATCATCATCCTCTACTTATTCAGTACATCAACCACACAAGTCAAAGAACACTGGTAAAATTCCTTCTTTTAAATTTGATGTTAAGTTTGAATTGCCAATGTTTAATGGTGAAGTCAATGAAGAAAAGCTTGATAATTGGATTAGGAAATTGTAGGTCTATTTGAGAATCTAGAACCTTCAAGATTATGATACCAAAATCCAATTAGCTTCATTGAGAATGGAAGGTGCAACACTTTTTTGGTGGGAAGCAAAGACAAAGGAGGAGATTAAAAAAACATGGTAATATTATTCTATCATGTTTAGATTTAATCACTGCTATAAAACAAGAGTTTTAACCATTAGCTCATATGCAAAAAGCCCTAATGAACTAGCATAACTTTAGGTAATTGAAGGGAAAAAATGTGCAAGAATACACCCAAGAATTTAGGAGAAGAGCTCTCTTATTAGGGGTAGATTTGCAGAGCCAAGATACTTTTCTCAAGTACATTGGAGGCTTACATAGATACCTAAAACATATTATTCTCATGTTTAACCCCACCAGTCTATATGAAGTATGTGTTCAGGGCACACATCTAGAAGCTAGAGGGAAGAAATTTTTTGAAGAGGGTAGAAAGAAACCTTTTAAGGGTAAATCCAAAGAGAAGACCTCAAAAGGTAAAAGAAAAAAGAATGCATCTGTTAAGAAAGATGGAGAAGAAGTGGTTTATAAACATTGTTCAAAAGAAGGCCATGATGAAACTCATTTATGGAAATTACATCCTTAAATGAGGCCAAAGAAACCTAATAACAAAGGGAAACAAAAAACTACTACTAAAACTCAACATGATTTAGGAGATGATTCATGTGATGAATCTAAGATTACAACCATGGGATTGAAGAACATGAAGGGAAACGAAATTGAAACTAAATCTATTACTAGTACATCAAACTATCACATACATGCTCCAAATGAAGAAGAAAGAATAGAACTGTTTCATGTGAGGGTCATATACAAGCATACCATGATTAACACATTGTTTGACAGTGGGTCACAAGAAAACTTAATATCTAAAGACTTGGTCAAGAAACTTAACCTTGAGACCATCCGACCTCCAAAACCATATCCATTAGGTTGGATTTCTAACGATGCAAATTTACAGGTTTCAAAGAAATGCATATTGCAGTTTGCAATCGCTGCAAATTTTGTTGACACAGTTGAATTAGATGTGGTTCCGCTTGACATACTAGTTATTGTGTTGCAGAGTCCTTACTTTTATGATAGGAAAGCGATCTTCTATCGCAATGAGAACAAATATCATTTATTCAAATATGGTAAGTTGTTCATTGTTAGAGAACATCACAAGAAGACAAACATTTCTATGGTAAATGCTGGACATGTAAAGAGGCTGGTAAATTCAATAAAAAAAAATTTCTTCTTATGATTAAGCCTAAAGATGATGTGAATCATGAATAATTTGTGGGATGTGATCATAAGTTGAAATCAGATTTATATGATGTAGTTAATGCACATCATGAGATGTTTCAGTAGCCAACATGATTGCCTCCAAAAAGAGAGATTCAACATGAGATTCAATTGCAGCAAGATTGTCCTCTTCCAAACGTCGGTATGTATCACATGTTGATAATGGAGAATTTTGAAATAAAGAGGCAAATCAAAGAGATGTTGGACAATGCAATCATAAGGCCAAGCACCTTGCCATGCGGTTCACCCATAGCCTTGATACCAAAGAAAGATGGGACTTTCCGCATGTGTGTAGATTTTCAAGCTTTGAACAAGATTACGGTAAATAATCGTTACCCACTCTCAATAATAGATGATTTTATTGATTAGAAGAAATAAGAATTTTTTTCACTAAGTTATATTTACGAAGTGGATATCATCAAGTAGGAATTGCGGAAAGTGATATATGGAAAACTCCATTCAAAACCAAACAAGGACTCTTTGAGTGGCTAGTTATGCCATTTGGTTTCTGTAATGCACCGACAACTTTCATGCGTGTTATGGATAGCGTTTTGCATACATTCCTTGATTAATTTGTGATTGTGTGCTTATATGACATATTTATTTTTAGCAAAACAAGAGAAGAACATGTCTTGCATGTGAATAGAGTGCTTGATATTTTGAAAAAAGAGAAATTGTTTCTTAAGATGTCCAAGTGTGAGTTTGGAAAGACTTCTTTGGTTTATTTGGGCCATATTGTAGGAGGAGGGGAGTTGAGGACTGATCCTTCTAAAGTGTAAGCCATTGTGAATTGGTCCACACCCAAAACAGTAACAGAGGTAAAAATTTCTTAGGTGCATCTCAATATCGGAGAGGGTTTATTGCTAACTTTTCTTCCATCGTAGCTCCTATGCATGCAGTGAAAAGTGTGAAGAAAGGATTCCAATGGGGAGGCAAAAAACAGAAATCTTTCGAAGCTTTAAAAGACAAGATCAATTCAACTCCAGTCCTTGCATTACCAAATTTGAGACAACCATTTGAGATACCAACTGATGCTAGTAATTATGCCATGGGCACAATACTTTTGCAGCATGGTAAGCCTATCGCTTTTCATTCTGAAACATTTAATGGTGTTGTGAAAAATTATCCTACATATGAAAAAGAACTATATGTGTTTCTACAAAGCGTCAAGAAGTGGAAACACAACTTGTTGGGTAAAGAAACAATTTTGCATACGAATCACCAACCATTATAGTACTTGCAGTTGCAAACAAAATTGCAGAAATCAAGACATTTTAGGTGGATGGGATTTCTTCAACAGTTTCACTTGGTTATAAGGTACAAGAAAGGTATTTTCAATAAATTTGGAGATACGCTTTCAAAACCAATCATTAGTGCATCTAATTTACTCAAAAATTATTCTGTTGTACATGAGAGTTACATAGAACAATATGCACATGACCTTGATTTTCAAGATGTGTATGCTAGTTTGAGTGAAGGGAATCAAGTTGAAGAAAAATATTATCACATGCATAAGAATTTGTTGTTTCATTTGGGCAATCTGTGTATATGACAAGGGGAGAGGATAAGTGTCATGAGAGAAGCTCATTCATCTCTTATTGCTGGGAACTTTGGGGTAAGAAAAACAGTGGCGCATCTACGGAGTTATTGCTATTGGCCTCACATGGTAGATAGTGTGTCACATTTTATAAGAGGTTGTTCTATGTATGCAAAAGGTAAGCCTAGTAATAGGAAGCTTGGTTTGTACATGCCACTACCGGTACCATCAAAGACATGGATAGTGTCTCCATGGACTTTGTTGGAGGTCTACCTATGTCAAGAAAACGACATGATTATCTTTACGTAGTTGTGCATAGATTCAGTAAAATGTGTGTACTTATGCCATGTAAGAAAACCATTACTGCTGAGCAAACTACTAAAATTTATTTTCAACATGTTTGGGTTCATTTTGGATTGCCAACTTCTAGTGTTAGTGACATTGATTCTGGATTCATTGGGAATTTTTGGTCAAATCTATGGAGAATGATGAACACAAAGTTGAAAAAGAGTACTTATTTTCATCTGAAAACTGATGGAAAAACTGAGGTGGTGAACATAACCATTATGCATCTATTGAGAGGATATTGCAGCAAACATCCTAAGTTGTGGGATGAACAACTGCATTACATTCAACATGCTTACAACCTGGCAAAGCACTGTTCAAATCAAATATAACCTTTCGAAGTATGCTTTGGGTATTTTCCAAAATCACCATTAGACTTAATCTTTGGGAAGGATGTTTCAATTGATGGCCATAGTGACATTGATAAGGCTCAAAAGTTCATTGAGAAAATTCAGATTATACATCAACAAGTTCAATAACAGCTTGAGAAAATTCAAAGAAAATACAAAGGGGGGCATGAAAAACATCGAGTTGATCACAAGTTTCAAGAGGAAGATGAGGTATGGTGGCACATTACCAAAGAAAGGATGCAAGTGGAAGGTAAAAAGCTCAAGTCTATGGTCCATCCAAGATCATAAAGAAAGTTCGTAATAATGCATTTCAACTTGACTTGCCTTCTTATATGCAAATGTATTCCGTTTTTAATGTTGAAAAATTACGTTTGTATGAGCCACCTTTAATCGATGATCAAGGAAGTGATGTTCAGTTACTTTCAATTGAATATTTCTTGCTAGAATTTCTCGATGAGCTCAAACAAGATACAATTCTTGACGGGAGGACAAGAGCATCCAAGAGGGTAAGTGTTGACTACCTTCGAGTTGGGCTCAAAGGAACTAAACCAAGCAAGGCCAAATGGATGGAGGTTGGAAAGGTGAGGGAGTTGTGCCCTCATCTACTGAATAGGTAATCAAGTCTTTTGGTGTTCAAAAGCTTCCCAATGGGGAGGAGTGATCAGAAATTCATAAATTTTGCTCAAAATTCAAAGTTACAGGATTGGGCTGAAACCAAGATGGTTGCGTAGACCTCGTCTTCCTGATCCCAGTGCTGTGAACGATTCAAAAAACTAATGTCTTATGAGGGAGATATCACGTTCTGATAGAAATTCCAAATCGGTAAACTTTGTGACAGTTTGACTAGGGTTGAATGGGATGCACAATCAGAAAAAGGGAATATTTTGAGGAATATTCCTTTCCTCAGAACTAATTGGGGTTTGACAAGTATCGCTTATTTATTGGTCAAATGAGTTTGTATGTTGTTTTGAGGGCCAATTGGGAGGTGCCATGTTGCTAGCCCTAAGGCCACCACGTGGCCCTTGAACTGCATTATAAAATTTTGGGTGAGTTCCGCAGGGCTTGATCCCATGACCTCCAACAGAGCATGCAAACTCCACACCGCCCAAGCTACACGTTAGTTCTTAACTACAATGGGCTATGGGTTATTGTTAAAGTTTAATGTAATGGAGTATGGTCATTGGGGACCACTGGTGGTCCTCAGTGGTGTTCACATTGCAAAAAATATATGTCAATACCTGACAGTTAAATGTTACAACATGTAGTTTATGCGTTATCGACAACTTGCGGCTACATTATGTCACATGCAACGGTTAAACCGAAGACTCCGTGTGGTCTCTGCTAACCACGCCGCTTCAACCAAAGTTTAAACTTATCACCACAGTTATTACCATGGGTTCCGCCGACCATTACGGTTAGGTTGTGTGTTTGGGGTGCACATGTGGCCACCCCAACCACAAACACTTTATGTTGCAGTTAATTGCAGTGGAGGTTTGGCCAGCGCCTCATTTTGGGCGGAATTGGCTATTTTAACTCTAGATAAGTGGTGTTCTCCACTTTTAGTGGATTTTTTCTAGGTGTAACTAGGAAAAAGAGTAGGAGACTCAATTTTCACCCATTGTGAGTGAATGAAGAGTCATTTTTGGAGCATTCTGGAGCCATTGGTGTAGAGAAAAAAACCATTAGAGCACTGCAACTACATGTATTTGCAAAGTTTTGAGCATAATGAAATATGGACATGCCATTGGGAGCTAGACCAGCAGATGTAGCCTAGGAGGGGTGAACTACTTTATCATGCCTACTATGTAAATTATATGTGGTGACTTATTTCTCTGTTTGCATTGATTTTCAGTGTTATTTAAGCTTGTTTTATGATTCTAATTCACCTAAAATCATCTACAATTCATGGTTAAAATCCTCAATAAGAAAACTAATGAGACAAGTATTCACATGTTTATAAACTGAAAAGACACTTAGCACAAAAAAAATAATACAGTCATTTAAGATCAGTTGGAAAAACTTAAAACTAAACCTGGGTCAAGACCCCTGAAGCCAACAGATAATATGGGATCTACAAGACTGAATCTCTTAGGAAATTTTATCAAATTCTAGCTGCTATGATGTGCAGAATCTATGGAAAACCAAACACGGAAACCTTGGTCCCCTTAATGCATGCATGTGCCACTAAAGGGACAGTATTTAAATGGGAAAGTATGTTGGAATCCTCAATGAAATACGATGACCATGCAACAAATAATATTGAAGAAGGACAACACTCAAAATCTTCTGTCGCATCTTACTTATGGAAAGCAATATTTGCAAAGTGTGACTTTGGAGGGATTGGCTTGAAGTGGAGTCTTGAAGAGGAATTAACTGTGCATATCTATTTCAAATGGTTGTGGAACACAAAGTAGAAAGGGATATATGAAAATATTATGGAATACTTCATCTCTCCTTTAATTATTGTTTTGTTTCTCTAGCATCAAAGCATGATTTCCTTTTTGTTGTTATGGTTTTCATTCTATAATTAGTTCATGAGCATAGCATGAGTTTGATGAGTATGTGTGATTTAATTGTCAAGAGAGGTTAAGGTTTTAAAGATTAATTTTCTTTTAGAGATTTTGAGTTTTGAATTATAAAGGTAACTTGTTGGAAGTATTTTAAAGAATAGAATTTATTTGTTGAAATAGTGATTTCTCATACATTTAAATGTAATGATTAGTAAGTAATGAGATGTTAGTTTAATTTCTACACTAAGTGAGTTCTTTAAGTTTAAGTTTATAGGTAGCATTATTCTTTGCAAATAGGAACTCTGATATTTGTATTGGAATTTTTGTGAGTGGATTTCCGAAGTAGATAGATTATTATTTTAAAGCTTGAATAAATTATTGTTTTAAAGTTTGCGCAATCATTTATCCTTTGTTCACATTCCAATCAATAGGATTGATATCATAGTTCAGTTTAAAACAATGGTTAGATTATTTTAATGTTGATTGATGTTCTTTTGCAATAGAAATCTGTGTTGCTTGAGCATGTTATTTTATCAATTGATTAATTTTAAATTAGAGATAACATTTCGTATTTTAATAGTAAATTGATTTTCGCACTCTATTTTAGGTTAGATTCTCTGATCCTACATTATTTGTGCTTGTGCCTCTAAGTATTACGACCCCAGATTGATAATTTAATGTTGGAATTATAAGTCATATAATTTCCCCAACATTTTTGGCGTTGTTTTCGGGCAGGTGCTCAAAGGATTAGAGCATATTTTATTTCACATTTTTTAGTGTCATCTTAGTTGCTAGTAAATCCAAGGGAAAAGAGTGTAAGTGTTGGAAATATATTGTCATTGATGGCAAAGGAAAAGACAGGAGCAACACTTGAACTATCATAGAAAAGAACCAGCAACAAGACAAAGGAGCATCAAAGAAACAGAGAGGTAGCAGAGGTAGCAAAGAGAGCAGTAGAGATAGCAAAGAGGGAAAAAGAGAAGACAAGAAGTAGAGGCAACAAAGATAGGCAGAGTAATGAAGCAGAGAAGCAATGCGATGCGATTCTTGTATTTGCGATGCAATCGCATATCGCAATCGAAAAAGGCAGCAAGGTAGACTAAGAAACAGAGGCATCGGATTTGCGATGCGATGCAATGATATAAGGAAATGGGACCTACAGGGAAAGTGTATCGTACAATGTTCCGAAGGTGGGGTACAAAAGAGTTGAACTTAAGAAATGTATTGCCGAAACATTTACAAAGGAATTGACTCTATTCTTTAAGATCAGTTAAAAAAATAGCAGAAGTAAGGTGTGACCCAACGATGAACGGGAATTGTGGTTTCGAAGGGAGAAAACCGGCTATATTACACGGTCACAAGAGTAGTAAGTGGAATTACCTTTTTGAACACGATATTGGTCTTCGCTCGACGCGTGGCAATAAGTGGTATTTGAATACCATTTATATCGCGTAAATTTGGAGGATTAACCCATGAGCATCTAAATTGCACGATAATGCACGAGGACCATTGGATGAGGGTCTAATTAGAGGTTGGAGCACGAGAGTAAATTTACCGTTGGATTGCCAATTAAGTTGCGCGGTGAAATTTTTAATGTTAAGGCCTAGAGTGGAAGAGTGAAGATCGACGACAGAGATCTTATCTGAGATTGAAGATCAACGGTGGAGATCTCATTGCATTGGTAGAATGAAAGATCAAAGGAATGATAGGTTGAAAGTTGTGATTGCGATTGAGTGATTTAATTGCAACCGTCCAATCCCAATCAACAACAACTATTGGATTCACAGTGAGTGATCGCATCAGATATTTCTAATCGCATCGGCGCAGCGGAAGTGCAAGTGAATAAGGTGTTGAATGTTGCGATTAAGATGGTGTGATCCAATCGTAACCATTGGATGACGATCGATAGCAACTGTTGGATCATAAAGGAAGTCGGAGTGGGGTCCACAGTGATCCATCGCATCGGCGGAGATTCAAATATGAAAATATAAGATTTTCCTGTGTTATAGTGCTTCGACGGATAAAAGAGAAACATAACATATGACTTTGAAATGCAGAAATATTGGATGGTGGGACCTTCGCTAATCGCATCAGTGAAAACTAGATGACCAAAAGCACAAGAGGACCTATGAATGTTACGATTGCGATTGGAAAGTTAAATAAGGTGGAGTGTCTTTGTAGTGTGGGCTCCATGTAAAAGAAAAAGGTTAATATATGATTGCACCAAAATTTTAGACCAAAGCTGAAAATGAATAAAAGATAAGGTTATAAGTACATATGAACCAATATATATATCTATTTAGTGTGGGGCCATCGCATCGGCATGAAGGCAGAACTGTGAAACATGTTATTGAAGTTTGCGATTGTGATTAATCGCATCGGAACAATCGCAATCAGAAATCATCGGAGGAGGCTCATCGCATCGGGGAATGGAATGAGTTCGGCAAGTGGGCTCGGAAGGCTATTTTCTATGGTAAAAAGGTCTTTGTTATATGTTGAGAGTTATTTTAGGTTTTTATAGAAGAACTTTGTAAATGCGTTGAAGTAATTTTGTACCATATGAAGAACTTCTGCAATGTAAAACACTGTGAAGTTTGATAAAGTTGGAAAAGTTGGAACAAAATTTGGGAAATTCATTCTACATGCATGGAAAAAAGGAGAGTATTCAGAAACTGGAAAAGACAGAGACAACAACAGAAAAGATACACGCACAGCAAGCCAAGAACTAAATGGGTTGATTTTAAATCCTTTTTGTAACAGAAATGTAAATGTTTTAATTGATTTTATATTGTTTGTGATGCAAAGTCAAGTCTCCAGAGGCAAAGAAATATCCCACTGCAATTTTGAAATGTATAAATATTGTAATAATTTTCTGTATATGCTGGATAAAGAAAAGCGAAGGTAGAAGTCAAAGAGTCATGACTGTTCACTTCGAATTCCCCGTGGAATGCAAATAGTCATGAGGTGAACTCTATAAATGATATCAAATTGATATGCATAAAGAGGTTAGAGAATGCAGAAATAAAGTAGTGAGGCAGAGAAGAAGGAGGAGCTGATAGAGAATCTGAGAAGATACAGAGATGATATAGGGTAGATATGAGGACTGATGGATAACAGAAAATAAGGAACATAACAGAGCTGATATCCAAGTAAATCAGTAAGTGTTTTCTTTTGAAAGAGTGAGGAAGCTGGAGCTTCCCTATCAAGTTGTAACTTGATAGATGTCAGTTGTAGATGACTGAGGTAGGAGCCTTTTTTAGGTTGTAGCTTGCAGAAAATAGAGGAAATTGGTGCTTCCATTTCAAGTTGTAGCTTGATAGATGTCAGTTGTAGCTAACTGAGGTAGGAGCCTCTTGTAGGTTGGTGCCTGAAAAAAATTGATGGAATTTGGAGCTTCCTTGGAAGTTGTAGCTTGAAAATTGAGGTAGGAGCCTCCTGTAGGTTGGAGCCTACAAAAAATCAGTGGTGAGAGGGAGTTGGAGCTTTCCTTTGCATCACAACAATAATAAGATGTGGTTTTCTCCCTTATGGGTTTCCACTTATATCTATTGTCTATGTGTATGATGTTTATGTGTTGATATGGTTTATCTAATCTTCTTAATACTTGCTGCTCACATCTTAAGTATTCCAGGAAGTGTTCCTCCAAACACCTGACCTTATATATATCCTTATGTCCAAAAGAGTGAAATTGAATGTATGATTTCATAAATGTTAGAGGCTAGTATAGTTCAACCTAGTCAAAGTTTTTTCTTTGCTCCTGTAGTATTGGTACACAAGAAGGATGGATCATGGCGCATGTGTCTCGATTATAGGGAGCTCAATAAGCTCACCATTAAAGATAAATTTCCCATTCTTGTGATTGATGAATTACTGGATGAATTACATGGAGCAATTTATTTTACCAAGTTGGACATTCATTTAGGATATCATCAAATTAGAATGAAGAATGAAGATATTCCAAGAACAACATTTCGAACTCATGGTGGTCATTATGAATTTTTGGTCATGCCTTTTGGCCTTACCAATGCACCGTCTACATTTCAAGGGTTGATGAATTTTATTTTCAAACCCTTAGAAAATTTGTGCTAGTAATTTTTGATGATGTACTAATCTACAACAGGTCTTGGAAGGATCATGTTCAACATGTTGATAGGGTGCTGAAACTATTGCAGGAGAAACGATTATATGCAAAAAAATCCAAATGTTTCTTTGTAGTACAAGCGGTGGAATATCTGGGTCATATTGTATCTCACGAGGGTGTTAAGGTAGACCCTAACAAAATTAAAGCCATTAAGGAATGAAAATTCCCCATAACCATAGAAAATGCAATGATTTCTCGAGTGTACAGGGTATTATTGCAAGTTTGTTAAGAATTATGGGAGAATAGCAGCACCTCTAACAACATTATTGAATAAAGATGCATTTTCATGGACTCCTGAAGAAACTAAGGCCTTTGAACATCTTAAAGAGGCAATGTGCCTAGCACCATTCTTAACTACCCCAGACTTCACAAAAACCTTTATTGTGGAATGTGATGCCTCAGGAAATGGAATTGGTGCTATTTTAATGCAAGAAGGAAGACCCATTGCTTTTGAAAGTTGTCTAATCAAAGGAAAGTATTTACAAGAACCTGTTTATGAGAAGGAAATGCTAGCAATACTACATGCACTAAAGAAATGGAGAACTTACCTAATGGGAAGACAGTTCAAGGTAAAAACTGATCATGATAGTCTTAAACACTTTTTGGAACAAAGACTATCTTCAGAAGAGTAGAAAAAATAGGTCACACATATGTTGGGTTATGACTTTGAAATAATCTACAAAAAAGGGAAGCTAAATGTTGTTGCAGATGCACTCTCAAGAAAGAATGAAGAGGTGGAAGCATTGCTTTGTGCCATTTATATTATCCAACCATATTGGATAACCGAAGCAAGAGATGAATGGAAGAAGGATGAAGAATTGTGGACACTCATTCAAAAGTTGCAGCAATATCCTAGTACATATGATACATTTAGTTGGAAAATGATTCCTTATGGTACAAAGATTGCTTATATCTTTGTAAGAATTTCCAACTAAAACAAAAGATTCTTTTGGAATTGCACACTTCTCCTTTAGGAGGACACTCAGGATTTTTAAAAACTTACCAGAGTGTGAAGAAAGATTGTTTTTGGGATGGCCTTAAATCTGATATTCAAAAGTTTGTGGCGGAATGTTTGGTTTTCCAACAGAATAAAGTTGAGACAATTAAGACCCCAGTTCTTCTACAGCCTTTATCCATTCCAACTCAACTTTGGGGGGAGATTTCAGTGGATTTTATCACAGGTTTACCTAAGTCTGAAGGAAAGAGTGTCATCATGGTGGTAGTTGATAGACTGACCAAGTATGCACACTTTTGTGCATTATCTCATCCATTTAAAGCAAGTACAGTTGCTACTACATTTATGGACACAATTCAAAAGATACATGGAAACCCAAGGGTTATTGTGAGTGACAGAGATCCCATTTTTACTGGAAATTTTTGAACGGAGTTATTTTCCTTTTTGGGTACTCAATTAGTTCATAGCTCATCTTATCATCCTCAATCCGATGGTCAAACTGAGATAGTAAATAAATGTTTGGAAGGATATCTTCGTTGTTTTGTATTTGATAAACAAACACAATGGGTCAAGTGGTTACCTCTCGCTGAGTGGTGGTATAACACTTCCTTCCATACTGCAGCAAAAATGACCCCATTTATCGCACTTTATGGATATCATCCACCATCCATCACATCATCTTTAAGAGAAAATTCGAAGGTTCAAGCAGTGGAAGATCACATCGAGCATCAACAAGAAGTTCTCCAACTCTTAAATGACAACCTGAATTTGGCACAAAATCAAATGAAACAACATGCATATCAACATCGCAACGAGAGAAGTTTGTATGTAGGAGACTGGGTATTTTTATGGCTACAACCATACAAACAAATGTCCCTCAAGAAAGCTATGTTCCTTACAAGGTGTTGCAAAAGATTGGTACTATGGCATACAAATTGGAGCTTCCTGCTTCTTCAAGAGTGCATCCAATTTTCCATGTTTCATGCTTAAAGAAGGTTATAGGTGAAAATATTCCAGTTCAAACAATATTGCCAGAACTTGATGAGGAAGGAAAAATCATATTGGAACATGAAGCGGTCACAGAAACCAAAACTTGACAGCTACGGAATTGATCAATTTCAGAGTATCTCATCAAGTGGAAGAACTTACCCACTGAAGATTCTACATATGAGGATCATAATTTTATATAGAAGCACCCAGAACTACTCAAGCATTGAGGACAACACTTTTTTGAAGGAGAGGGGCATGTTAGGTTCCTATATTACTAGTATAGTCCCTTATTGTTGTTAGTGTAACCCCCTTATTGTTATTATTGTACCTTTGTAACCCCCATATTGTTACTATTGTGCCCTTAAATTATTATTGTTAGGTTGGCTAGGATCACATTGTGGGCCCACTAGGATTAAATTGTGGCCTTATGGACTCCTATATATAGAAAGGAGGTTTTTTAATTTGTATCATCCAAGAATTGTTCATTCATGTAATGTATTGGTGGTTGCCCCCTCGAAGTGGCTTATTTCTAAGGCGGTGATATCTCTTTTCTACTATTTCTAGAGCTAGTTTCAGAACACGGGGTTGTACCAATTGCTCTTGGGATTTGTGCAGTGCCCATACGTAATCTCAACACACCAGTACATAGAATTATAGAAACACACTGGTGCGCCATATCAGACAAACACACTGATATTTATAATTGGTAATGGTATTTGTGCGGTGCCCATACATCGTACAAATGCACCGGTGCATAGTCTCACATAGAAGCACTGGTGCACAATATCCAATAAATGCACCAATATTTTTAATTGGTTTTGGTGTTTATGCAGTGCCCATAGGTCACAGAAATGCATTGGTGTGTTGAAGCATAGACACGCATCGGTGTACAGTAACTGACACGCATCGGAGTTCAATTTGTATTTTTTTAGAAACATCAACCTATGACAGTGCAATTATTATGATTTTTCTAAATTCATTATTCATCAAAAGTCGACACATCTTATAAGAATATTCATATTAATTAAATTTTTATTAATGCATTTGAATGTGATGTTTGCATTAATTTGTTATATCATATCATAATTATTGTGATTTTTTAAAATTCATTATTCATCAAATTCGACACATATATCTTATAACAATATTCATATGAATTAAATTTTTATTAGTGCATTTGAGAATGACAATGGAGAATGCAATAGCGACAATGGAGAACGAAATAGAATAAATTAAAATATATATATATATATATATATATATATATAAGACAGTCTTTTTCATACAAAATGGGACAGTTATTAGTATCCCTTTGTCTTTCAATTGGGACACTATGTCCATTACATTAAACAAAATGTATGATTTCACAGACAAATATTTCAAAAAATACAATGCTTTGCTTTGATATCCAAACATAGTGATCATCATTCTTCGCTTGAACGGTTGTCACTGCTAGAGATACTTCCATGACTTGGGTTATTTTCAGGAATGTTTTGTTCATGATGTTGATTATTTTATTCTTCTTCACCTTCCATCTACAAACATAAAATAAACTGAAATGAGTGTATATACATTGGTGAGAATAATAAAAATTGCAATATTAAGTAATATACATCAATGTAAATCGAAAATAAAAATGACGTAGGATAGCAACAATTGACTCATAAACTATACACATTCTTTCAAAACCATGTACTATGCCATCTTTCAAAATTTCATCTGTTGGCACCGTACATACTTTGTTTCCTGCAAGTTTTATAACCCATAACAAATCATATATTTAATATAAAATATTTTTTTATTCTATTAATTATAAACGAAGCTAAGTAAAACAAGATCGATAGATGCTTACAAATTCAACAATTAATTTTTGATATGCTAACATATACTCACAACCCATAATTAACCCAATTTCAATCAATTCGTCTGATGGTTCTTCTTTGTATGTTAGCACCTGTTTAAAGACATTCAATGATGATTTTTGTAAAACAACTTAAAAATGCAAAAAATGAAGTCTAGTTAAGTTGTTATAAGGAAGTGAAAATTACTCACAAACTTAGATATCGACCCTTTTCTTCTTTGTCATCTTGTTTTATGTGCTAAATAGGTTCCATTTCCTTTTCTTTTCTGCAAAAAAATTCTTGAAAATTAATATTTAATGCTACATTTTTTATTTAATGTACCAAATGATCGAAAAATTCAATGATTACATATTACATTTGAATCATGTTGTTATTGAGATGGCTCCTCTTGCGATGCAATTTTGTCCATTTCTTTGACCATCTCCTTGTACACATTTTTGGACATTTCTACTGGCATATTTTTGATATCAGCTCGTTTTTTGAGATTTTCATAATCTTCCTGAAAATGTAACATAACAATAAACTATTTAATTTTTATATTGATATATGAAAAGTAAATATAACAAAAGTGATATTTATAAATAATTCTAGACAAACATTTAAAGGAATATTACTTTTTCATTCCTTATTTTTTTTTGTTGTACGTTTTTTCTATTAAAAGTCTGACATGTCTCATTGATCAATTCTCTGGAAACTCTTCCTATAGTTTAGCTAAAATTTGGTTCTTGGAATCATTAGATTGGTTTTTGTATTTTAAGTGGAAAGATGATCCAGGTGGATATTGGTGGCCACCCACCTATTCCACTTGGCCCCCCACCATTGTCTCTTTCAGTTTTTCAGTTTCGGCATAACTTACTATTTTTAGCAGTTTTTCGGGTCCTGAACTTCCGGAGCCGTTTTGAGGCCCTAAACGACGTTGTTTGGGTATGAAAGCGCCAGCGAATTTTCTGATAAAATTCGTCCTGACAGCTGTAGTCCTCGGATAGAGCTTTCTAATGATGTATCATATGCGTCAAACGGAGATAGTATGCCAAAGTTACGGCCCCGGGAAGTTGAAACACCAATTTACCCAAACGGCCCATAGTTTTGGCATTTTGGCGCTTCTATCTCCTAGGTTAGGTTTTTGGGGATGTTTAGGGTTCTCCATTGTTTCTCACAGCCGCAGTCTTCGCGCCTCATTGTAAAGGCCGCAGGTCCTGTAGCCACCACATCTCTTCTGCAGATCTGCCACCAAAGACCCTAGCTATATTTCCTTCATTATTGTCCGTTATCTTTCGTTATTTGATATTAATGAAATGAAGTGCTATTTCCACGTACTTCCGTATTTATGGTTATGTGTTTATTCTCAAGGTTTCGCACAGTCCGGGATCGCGGGTGACGCCCGCAGCGTCCGCTTTTCTCGACCCTTGCATGTCCCCAACGAGGTCGGGGTATAAGGAGCTAGGGCTTGATCTGGTGGAACCTTTGCAAGATCAGCCTCGCAAACCTCGACGGACGCCTATGGGGGACGAAAAGAAAGATGAGGGAGCAGGAGATCCTATCAAAATATTGCTCGAGGAGGCCCTCGAAAAACAATGTCTCTAGGAGTTACAACAATCACGATGATCACTAGTACTGATGGATGCATCCGCTGGTGGTAGTACAACATGATCAATATGAGGTGCAGTAGTAGTGGAGGCAGCCTGCTCAGTCAATAGTACTGCAACCTTGGCGGTCGATGGTCTAGCCTGCTCATGATGATCGTGACTAATACTCATGGTGGATGCTGCAGGCTATTGACTGGACGTGGCTGATGGTCCGGCCTCATCTCCATGATGACTAGTGTCAGATGTTGGCAGTGGAGCCTCATGCTGATCATCAGGCGCGCCGCGAGGTGAATGATCACGAGATGCATCTGAGTGGCTGCTGGTAGATTGTCCATCATGTGCCGCAGCTCGACTACGCCTATAGCTACGAACAATCCTCCTCAATCGCGTAACAGCTGTCGTAGCTCCTACGACATGCCGCATCAGGCCGTACATGTCACACGACATGCCTCTCCACATCTGTATCAATCTATCATCGCCCTGTATCTCTCTGTAATGAGCGGGCCTGATGCCCGCATCTGAAATAAATCCACAGAGTTGGCTGCCCAACTTCATCCGGTATCTGGTCTCTGGTCGATCACGCCTAGCAAAAGGCAGTACCGGTGCACCATGAGGCGCATGAGGATCAACACATCTCTCTATTGTGCCACCGGCCTCATCTTGATCTGGTGCATTAGCCATCTCCTAATCGTAATCATCAGGATCGACACCTGGATCATGTGGTGGATCCGACATCTCATCGCTATTAAAAGACCCAATGTCTGCAAAATATATACAAGTACACAACAATAATTAGACAATTTCATTACATAATTTAATAAAAACAAGTTAAAGAACATGTTAGAAGAAATATAAATAAAATAGTAATATTACCTCTATCATCTGGCGGCTCATCAGGAGTGAAGAGGATGTTGGGACACCCTCGCCAATCTAGTCCAGCATAAGGACATGGGACCATAATGAAGGGATGCAGCCTGCCAACGCTGGCTAGTGAGTCCAGCGAATCATGTGATATCCTCGCTGGAAACATAGTGTCTCCCCTCTTGGGCATCATTTTCCTCCACATGCACATCCGGGCCTGCAACATCAGCCTACGAGGCTGTCGAACAAAACTAGGTCTCATCTCTGGAAACCTCTCAAAAAATAAACAAAACAACTCTGAAGCAAAAGGGAAGTTGACCCTCCCTTGTGCATGAGCACGACATCTATCTAAGGCCGTAAAAAACTGTCACAAAAAAATGGCAGACCTCCTGACAAGTCGTGGCTGCTGTACTAAAGAATCAACGTAATATAAAAGTGAGCAACTAATGCGTTGCCCGTCACTGGTGTTGTGCGAAATGATCGAAGCGATAATAGAGAGGCACTGCACGTCCTATCTACCAAAAGCACCTATACGTAACTGACCTCCAGGTACCTGAAACTCTGAAGGAGACAACACATGTGCTCCAATGTATCTCTGGGAGTAAACTAACTGAATCCCTACTACACAACCAGGTGGCACGTCTGGAAATGAGGGAAAATCCACCCCTCTCCTCGATAGTCCTGTAATAAAATAAATGTCCTCCTTAGTGGGTGTGTATCACTGGTCAGTACCAACCTGAAAAGCCTGCCAGTGGGCATTCCACCTACCAATAAGATGTCTCAAAAGCACACTATGGGCCTTTTTTCCAAAAATAGCCTCCTCATAGAACTTGAGGAGGCCTACCTGCTTAAGGATCTCCTGGGTATCAACAGTAATAGGGTGAGGGCATCCATCTCTCTCCCTCTCTCTCGCCTCCCATTGGCGAATCATGTCATACTATTCTGCTTGTTGTTGTTGCTGTTCTCTATGAATCATTTCCATATTAAATAATTTTTTTATTAAAGCATAAATGTATTTATAAATATACATATATAATTTTTTTTGAAAAAAAAACATACATACAAGTCGGTGCTCCATAAAAACAGTCACGCACCAGTGCCGGTGCGTCCTAATATTTTAGCGCACCATCCTCAGGGCCCCTAATGAAACAGACCGCACCGGCTTCTGTGCCGGTGTCTATTTTTCAAGCACCGCAGATTGTATATAATTCAGAATATCGGTGCGCTGACTGAAATATACGCCCCGACGCGTATAGTCGTGTCAGCGTACCGACTTCATGACAATGACATAGTTGACGGTGTGGTCTTTTACCCGGCCGCACCGTTGACCCTCTCGGAATGAAACATGTGGTGCGCTGACATAAACCGAGGCAGAAAATGCAGTCAACGCACCACACTGTGATTGCCGGGGTCAACAGTGCGCCTAGATAAATGAGCGCACCACATTTTTCTTTTCTATTTTTAATTTAAACTTATTCGGTGCTACTTGTAAATTTTACAGGTAGCATCGCTACCGGTGCGAGCCAAACAGCTCAAGCGCATCGCGCAAATTTTTTTTTTTTTTTCAATGGTTATTTTAAAGTTTATTTCAATATCTAATCTGGTAAAAGGCTTAATTATAGAAAAACTAGAAAAATACCTGTACATTTTGCGGTCGAGGAAGCATATTGGCTGTAAAATTTGGAAAATAAAATTTGCCCACTGTTTTTCAAAATGCAAGCTGCAGATTGGTTGCCAATGCAGAGCAGCAATGCGTGCAATGGGTGCAATGAGAGCACCGATGTCAAGGCGGCTCAGAAATAAGGAAATAGCACTGGGGCTTGAGAGCTCTGGAGCACTGAGGAAAGTGAATAATGAAGTTTTTTGGCCGTAGTTTTTTTTTTATTAACCTTGTTTTGGTGCGTAGGGTTTTATAAGCGCACCAGTGCGGTTAAATAAAACCGCACCGGGCGGTATCAATTTTGGCGCGTTGTTTATAATGCGCTGGGGTGTTGCGCTAACCATGCACCGGGATGTTTTAGTTTCGGCGCGAAAATTTGATGATGCACCGGGGCAGCATAATGGTAAAGCATTGGTTTTTTGGCCTTAATTTTTTTTTTTTTTTTTTTTTTAAATATAACGCTATTCCAGTGCGTGCTGTTTCTGGCGCACCAGTGCTCCTAGAGAAGAACACACCGGTTCGTTTCTGTTTTGGTGCGGTGTTTTATGATGCACCGACGCGGAAGAGTATTGACGCCCCGGTGCGTTACAGTAATTGGACGCCCCGACAGTGTGTACTTCGTGCACGTTGTCTGGTGTGCCAATGTTTGGTGCGCACCAGTGCGTTCTCTGGTATCGTGCGTACCGGTAATTGATAGCTCAAGAGCACTGGAAAACTGAAAAATATGGGTTTTTTGTCGTTTAATTTAACCCTTTACTGGTGCATGTTGTTTATAGACACACCGGTACTGTTTGCTGCAAACGCATCGGTCGGTTTGTGTTTTGGCGTGTTTTTTATGATGCACCGGTGCGGTTTCTGTCTACCGCATCAGGTGGTTTCGGTGTTGGCGTTGTGTTTTACAATGCACCGACGCGGATGAGTTGTGAGGCACCGGTGCTCTATTATATTATGACGCACCGGGCGTGTGTGTACGGAGTGCACAGTGTCCGGTGTGCCAATGATTTTGGCCACACTGGTGCTTTATTTTTTTGAGAGCACCGGGGCGAGTTTTAACAATAAGAGCACCGATAGGAAAACATCCGCAAAACCCTTCGCCCGCCAACCTCCTCTAGTAACCTCCGCTAGAAAAGAATGTATGGTGTATTTTTCTTTGTGGTTCCTCAAAAACATCCACTAGAGGGTCTTTTCCTTGTAGTGAATGATGAATGAATATTGGTGAAGGGGAGTTTATCATAATAATTCAACATTTTCCACTATCCAATCATTGAGCCTTGGGTCCGGTCCCAACAGAAGTCAGAGAAATGCTCTGAGCCTCTTTGACTAGAAGTATAGAATACTGAATACCTACAAGGGGAGGGAAATTAGTGATTTTTGCCCGATGAAGAATATTTACGTGAATTTTCCCACTTCTTTCTACCTACCCAACATTACTCTAACATTTTTTCTTCCTTTTAGCAGGTGCATTTAAGCTTGCTACCTTGAGACATTTTATTCTTTTGAAAGCATAAAACTATCTAATTCTACCTTATTTCATCTGAGGGCTCAGATTAAACTGATGAGCTCCTCATTATTCTCTACCTATCTACTGATTTGTCAGGATTAAACTGTTTGACAAAACATTATTCACTATCTAAACATGGAAATTGAGAACATGACAAGTCAAGTTTAAAGAGTTTAACTCATCATGGATTATGGCATTTATTGATACTCTGCCATAATCATTTGCAAAAAGTAAAAAGTAGTGGCATTTGAACTTGCACACTTTCATGATTTATTTTCATCTTTTTTCTTTTGGGGTCTATGTATTTTTTAAGTCCTTTGATCTTTCTTTTAGGAATTTTTACCCTCTTTTTGATTTTTTGATTTTTGATTTTTTTATACAACGCTATTCCAGTGCGTGCTTTTTCTGGCGCACCGGTGCTCCTAGAGAAGAACACACCGGTTCGTTTCTGTTTTGGCGCGGTGTTTTATGATGCACCGGCGCGGAAGAGTATTGACGCCCCGGTGCGTTACAGTAATTGGACGCCCCGACGGTGTGTACTTCGTGCACGTTGTCTGGTGTGCCAATGTTTGGTGCGCACCAGTGCGTTCTCTGATATCGTGCGTACCGGTAATTGATATCTCAGGAGCACTGGAAAACTGAAAAATATGGGTTTTTTGTCGTTTAATATAACCCTTTATTGGTGCGTGTTGTTATAGGCACACCGGTACTGTTTGCTGCAAACGCATCGGTCGGTTTGTGTTTTGGCACGTTTTTTATGATGCACCGGTGCGGTTTCTGTCTACCGCATCAGGTGGTTTCGGTGTTGGCATTGTGTTTTACAATGCACCAGCGTGGATGAGTTGTGAGGCACCGGTGCTCTATTATATTATGACGCACCGGGCGCGTGTGTACGGAGTGCACAGTGTCCCGTGTGCCAATGATTTTGGCCACACTGGTGCTTTATTTTTTTGAGAGCACCGGGGCGAGTTTTAACAATAAGAGCATCGATAGGAAAACATCCGCAAAACCCTCCGCCCACCAACCTCCTCTAGTAACCTCCACTAGAAAAGAATGTATGGTGTATTTTTCTTTGTGGTTCCTCAAAAAAATCCACTAGAGGGTCTTTTCCTTGTAGTGAATGATGAATGAATATTGGTGAAGGGGATTTTATCATAATAATTCAACATTTTCCACTATCCAATCATTGAGCCTTGGGTCCGGTCCCAACAGAAGTCAGAGAAATGCTCTGAGCCTCTTTGACTTGAAGTATAGAATACTGAATACCTACAAGGGGAGGGAAATTAGTGATTTTTGCCCGTTGAAGAATATTTACGTGATTTTTCCCACTTCTTTCTACCTACCCAACATTACTCTAACATTTTTTTTCCCTTTTAGCAGGTGCATTTAAGCTTGCTACCTTGAGAAATTTTATTCTTTTGAAAGCATAAAACTATCTAATTCTACCTTATTTCATCCGAGGGCTCAGATTAAAATGATGAGCTCCTCATTATTCTCTACCTATCTACTGATTTGTCAGGATTAAACTGTTTGACAAAACATTATTCACTATCTAAACATGGAAATTGAGAACATGACAAGTCAAGTTTAAAGAGTTTAACTCATCATGGATTATGGCATTTATTGACACTCTGCCATAATCATTTGCAAAAAGTAAAAAGTAGTGGCATTTGAACTTGCACACTTTCATGATTTATTTTCATCTTTTTTCTTTTGGGGTCTATGTATTTTTTAAGTCCTTTGATCTTTCTTTTAGGACTTTTTACCCTCTTTTTGATTTTTTGATTTTTTTTTTTTTCAAAATATGGGAAAACAACTTGCAGAAAGAAAGGTATGTACATATTTTACAAGACTATCAAAAATTAATTCAAAATTATGAATCCTATATTTATAGGACCCTAACAGCGGCTTCACATGGGGATGGCATTTCTTGGTGAAATGTCAAGAACTCTAAGACTAGTAGCCTTCAACTTTGACCATGATGATCCAGTAATTGTCTTTTGTTTTCTACAAAAACTCATATTTATGACATTTTACTCTTCAAATCTTAGGGCCTTCTCTCCGGGCTTCAACTTTGGAAAGAAAATATCCAATCCAATCTAAACTTCAATGGATATTTACAATGATGGAAAAAGTAACTGGGACTAATTATTGGTTAAATCAGAAGAATAGTAGTGTTTGAACATTCTACCATTAATTGGTCCTTCTTAAATATATGTTCCATCCAAATCTTTGATGAAGAAAGAATTGTTACCCCTATATCCATAAATAACATAAGGTCCTTTCCATAGAAAGTCAAACTTCCCATGCTTGCCTTTGTCCTCTCTCCTAGAATCCAACTTTAACACTTGATCTCCAATGTAAAAGTCATCTTCTTTACTTCTTTTATCAAAAATTTTCTTGATTTTATCATGAATGACTTGGCATTTTTCATCGACTTCTTCCCTTGTTTGTTGTAAATGAATAGTTTGATTTATCCTCCTTTGTATATCATTGATTTCCACTTGTGATTCTTGAATGATCTTCATCACTGGAACACCTAAGGATGATGGAAAAACTTCATCCATCCCATAAAAAATTTGATAAGGGGGAGTGCCAATTGAATTTTTGGTGGTAAGTCTATCTGCCCATAAGGCATAGACTAACTTTTTATTCCAAATTTTCTTCTTGTCTTCAAGTAATTTTTTAATGATATTTACAAGGCTTTTGTTTGAATATTCAGCTAGGCCATTACCTTGAGGGTAATAAGCAGTAGAGTGGCCAAGGCTAATGTGGTACTTGTGACATAAGGCAATCATTTTCTTAGATTTAAGTGCTGCTGCATTATCAGTAATGATTTTCTGAGGGCATCCAAATCTAGATAAGAGGTTGTTTTCTATGAAATAGATAACGACCGTGTCAGTGGCTTGTCTAGTAGGAATGGCTTCAATCCACTTAGTAAAGTAATCTGTTGCAGTCAAAATCCACCTATGTTGGCCAAAATATGGGGGGTGAATTTCTCTAATGAAGTCTAAACCCCATTGTTGAAATGGCATCTCAGTTGAAATTGGTTTTAAGGGTAAAGGTAACAATTTTTTTTTTCCTTCAAAAATTTGATATTTGTGACATGAAGTAACAAATTTCTTAACATCAGCAAATAAGGTAGGCCAGTAAAAACCAACTCTAAGAATATTATCTGCAGTACTTTTCCAGTATAAATGCCCTCCACAGTCACCTGCATGAAATTCTTCAAGAATTTTGTCAGCTTCTGCTTTCAATAAACAATTTAGTAATATCGCACTATGTTCTTTCCAAAAAAGCACATTATCTAAAATAAAAATTCTCATTGCTTTAAGTTTAAGAAATCTGGCTTTTGTCCTTGATAATCCAGGAGGAGCTTGTAAGTTTGTAAATACAAAGATAATATCTGAGTACCAAGGTGAGTCTAGAAAGGCTTCACTAATCATTGGAGTAGCCATCTCTTCCTGGTCATCAATCTAAGCAATACAATTTATGTCTAATGCATTGCAGTTGGATTCAGCCATTAATCTGGCTAATCCTTGTCCTTTAATGAGCTTTGTTGGTTTAATTTCTATGTCATATTCTAGGTTAGTGAAAATCCACTTACCTCTTCTTCCATCAGGGCCATCTTGAGTAAGAATGTCTTTAACTACTGAATTAGGGACATATGCAATTATGTGGGAATAAAGAATGTAAAATCTGAAATCTTTTATAGCTTTAACCAAGGCTAAGGCTTGTTTTTCCATTATGTTATATTTCAGAGGTGCATCTCTAAGAGTCTTACTGAAAAAAGCTATGGGCTGTTCAAAACCTTGATCATTCTTCTGTAGTAAAACTGCAGCAATGGTATGTTCTGATGCAAAAGAAAATATTATAAAGTCTTTCTTAAAATCTGGATTGATTAAGACTGGTGTTTTAGTTAAAGCCTGTTTTATGGAATCAAATGATTTTTTGGCTTCAACTGTCCATTTTAAAGTTGAGTCTTTTTTCAGTATATTTTTCAATTCTCTAATGGTTTCAGCTAAGTTTGAAATAAATCTTCTCAAAAAGTTGATTTTACCTAAAAAATCTTGTAATTCTTTGATATTTCTAGGTGGATGAATGTTCAAAATTGCTTCTATCCTAGCAGGATCAATTCTAATTCCCTCTTTTGAAATTATATGTCCTAGTAACTTACCTTCTTCTAGTCCAAAAAGAGTTTTCTTTGGATATAAAGAGATGCCAAATTTCCTACATTTAATAAAACCTGTCTCAAATGATCCAAGTGTTCATTATTTGTTTTGGAAAATACAGTAATGTCATCTAGACAAATTACCAAGAATTCATGAATTTCCTTAGCAAAGGCTATGTCCATAGCTCTCTGAAAGGTTGCTCTTGCATTCATCAGACCAAAGGGCATTTTCACATACATGAATGTTCCCCAAGGAATGGTCAAAGCTGTTTTAGCTTGATCTTCCTTTTGGACTAGGATCTGGTTATATCCTGAAAAACCATCTAACAAAGAAATTCTAGAGGAACCAACTACCCTTTGTAATATATGATCCATATTTTGTAAAGGGTAATTATCCTTTAAGGACACTTTGTTAAGATTTCTAAAGTCGACACATAACCTAATTTCACCTGTTTTCTTTCTTGTTGGTACTAGGTTTGAAACCCAAGAGCATCATACATGTGTTTTACTTCCTTTTCTATCAAAGGTAATAGAACAGGATTAATTCTCCTCAATTTTTGTTTGAATGGCTTCTGATTATATTTTATAGGAATTTTGTGTTGGATTATGTTTGTGTCATAAGCTTTAAGATCTTCATAACTCCAAGCAAACACATCCTAATATTCTTTTGAAAGATCAATGTATTGTTCCTTTTCTTGTTAAGGTAAATATTTTGACAGTTTAATCATTTTTGGTTTTAATTCTGTTCCAATGTTACATTCCTCAATGTCATACCTAACTGGTTTCATTTTTGGCTTTTTAGGCACATCATTGGAATCAAAAAGGTCTACCAAAGGGGTTAAACCTTTAGGCAAAAAGTTATCTTTCAAATCTAACATGTTAATTTATTATTCAATGATTTCCTCTACATCTACTTTCCCTAAGTTATCAATATCAGATTGAGTAAATAAAATTGGTTTGTTAATTTATATACATCTATGTTATCTATTTCACAATTAAAATCTGGATCTATATTACAATCTGTATCTATTTTACAATTTTTAAATTCTTCCTCATTATTCAAAAAATGGTAAATCTGTTCATCCTGAGAGAAAATCTTCCAGTACTTGAGGTTGTCTGGGATGATTGGTCTATGTTTAACCTCAGCAGTATACCTATGATTTGGTTGGAATGACAAGTTACAAGTACTAGCAAAAGCTGCTAAACAATGTGCTTGAATATTTTGCATTCTGGGTATAGAAGCAAACTTACATTCCAATAAATCTTCAGTTAAATCAATTGTTGTATCTCTGTATCTGGCTAATATAGGATTATAAACAGAATAATCTCCATTTACTTTCTTAGTGATCAATCCCGAATCTCCCATGATTATTATTCTTTTTCCTCCTAAATTTCTAATGATTTGGAGGCCTAGAATAAGTGCCTCATACTCTGCCATGTTGTTTGTACATTTAAAGTTGAGTCTAAAGGCATGTCCTTCTGAATGATTAGTTTCCATATTTTTAATCCGTACTCCTGCTCCTGCTCCTGATTTGTTTACAGAGCCATCAAAATCTAAGTGCCAAAGGGATTCATGAAAAAATTTGTCATTGTTTGGTTTTGGCTTTTATCAATCAGTTCAGTTTGTATTTCATCATTATCAAAGTGACATAAAATGAAAGAGTCAAGGTCAATTGGTGTAGAATAAATAGGGTAATTTATGGATCTCTCAGCACTACTGACCATGAATTTCATTAAATTTTCCATATATATATATTTGGGTTGACCAAACACTGATATGGTAGCATAGCTCATGTCCAATTGTAGAGATCCCTGCAACTTTTCTCCCCATGAGCAAGAAAAAAGCATACCATACTTTGGTGGGATGTCAGCTACTACAATGTCCATTACCATACTCTTACCAGGGTAGTGAACTAAATTGACACATAAGTCTTTAATTAATCCTAAGCACTTAACTTTGCTAAAATCAAATGAGAACAAATCTTTATAAGGCCTAGTTATTTCTAGATTAAGAGTTTCCATGATAGCTTTAGGCATTAAATTGTGGGAAGCTCCTGAATCTAACATAGAGTTGTGTAAAATCTGATCATGGATGGTAAGACTGATATAGAAAGGAGGGACTGATCCATCTGAATGCTTTCCATTCACATCAAGGCAAAAAATCAACTCAGGTTGATCATCATTCAAATTTATGGCATCTTCACCATCATTCATATTCAAAGTTTCAGTTATAGTTGATTTGTATAAGTCATTTTTAACCAATTCTATTAAAGGAATAGGTATTTTTAAATTAGCAATTTCAGATTGAATATTGAAAGTGGGTTGAGATTTACTAATTTGAACTAATTCATCTTTAGTAACTGTTATTTGAGTTGGTTTTTCTTGATTTTCAGTAGTTGTACTTTTATCTTCAATTGTCTTAGCATTCTCTGTTTGAGTTTCCTGAGTTTTTCTGTTTTTAATTTTCTTTTCTGGGACAGTTTGTGTGGTAGCATAAAGTTTATCAAACTTAGAATTATCAACAGGTGTTCTAGAATTATCTATTCTGGGATTTGTTGATTTAGGATCAGTAGGAATATTTTTAGGCTCAGAATTAGGAATCTTTTTTTTTTTATTGAATTAGAAGCTTTAGAAGTATTAGCTTTTGGTGCATCTTTGGAAGATTGAGCTACTTCATTAGCAATATCAACAATCTTGGGACTTGTTGGTTTTTTAGGACTGGAAGGATTGGAATTTTGCTTATTTTCCCTTGGGAGAATTTGCAAAACTTTTGTTTTTGGGGTTTCTACATTTTTCTTATTTTGATTTGGGAATTGTTTTTAGTAGAAGGTTCATTATTTTTCTAGTTTCTAAGGTTATACTGACTGTGAATTTCATTAATAGCAAAGTCATAACCTTGTTTATAGTCAAAGGATTCACTGGAGTTTAATTTGAGCTGTTGAAGCTCAAATAGTTCCGGATCTTCCTGAGTGAGGAAAATGGTGTTGTTTTCATCTATTCCCATTATATGATTGATGTCATCCTCATTTTCATCATTATTTTGAGAAATTTCAGCATAGTTCTCTTGAAATGGGGGCCTAATGTTTTGGTTTGGAGCAACTTCTTTAGCTTTTCCAGGGTTATTATTTTTTCTGAAATTGGGATTTCTAATCTGAGGTTGATTATCCCATTGAGGTTTTCTATCTAAATTATCTAATCTTTCAATCACCCTTTCTAAAGTTTTAGTAACAAAATCTAATTTAACATCTGAGTTTGAACTTTCTTCTTTAATTGTAACTCTTCTGTCATTTCTAAGTCTGGCCTTCCTAGCTAAAATGTTAATTTCTACACTAACAACATCTAATTGCATCTAAGGTTTAGGCATCTCTTTCTTTTAACTGATATGCCATATCTGTATCAAATCCATCAGGGAATTTGAGAAATATAGAGTAAGGTGTTGGTTCAAGAGCTGCAGGAATAGAATTATAGACACTGTTATACCTAGTGTAATAGTCTTGGATAGACTCAGTAGGAGATATTTTCAAAGCATAAAACTTAGATAAAATTTGAAGGGGGTTCTTTTTTCTTTCCCATTTATTTATCTATGAAATGCAGCTAAATAAACTACACTACTAGCTGCTTAATTTTTGAACCATTTTTTAACTTCTCCTGTCAAAATTTGGGCAAATAACCTCATCTGGACATCTAACTCATCAATCTCTTAAATTTCACAGTACAATGTAATTTTAGTTACATGTTGTTGAGTAGTATATTGTGAAAGGCCATCAAACAATGGTACAATTTTTTGGTAGTCTTGAGGCATAGATGGAGGTTTTAGGGTAAAACAAGGGGAGCATACCTGGCAGCCATGGCTTGAAGCATTGCTGAGCTGGGAGGTATAATAGTAATGATAGGGGCAATACTGGATATGGTAGATGATGAATTAACAACTGCAGTTGAAGAGTTGGGAAATGAAGATGATATGTAGATGGAATTGCTAGGAAATACAGATGTGGTGCTTATAAAATCTGATTGCAAAGTAGTGGATGTAGTGGATTGAGTGGATGAAGGAAATAATATCTTGGGCTGCAAAGGCAACTTAGGAATGAAATGGTCTATAGATGAACTTGCAGAATTATCTATAAATGAAGTGACAACATATAAAGATGAATCTGCTGTTGGTATTATTGTTGTGTGCAATTGAGAAACTGGAGGTTTTATGTAAGACAAAAATGAGCTAATTCAATAGCTTCATTAATATCTTTAATCAATGAAACATTAATTTTTTCAAATTTATTTTGATATTCATATTTACTTGACTTTGTTCCTACTGATATATTTTTTTATTTTGCATTCAAAAATGAAAGGAAAACATGATCTATAATAGTATTTTTCAAATCAGTTTCAGATTTAGTTTTAAACAATGAATATTCAAATTTTATATCAAAATCAATATCATTTAAACTCACGAACTCTTTGGGTAAAGAATTGGCTTTTCTTAATGGTACTTCAGTTTCTAAATTGACAATTTTTTTTTCTTTTTTCCAATCTGTTCTGGGTTATCTACTATAACTGCAGGCTTAGGATTCTGGTTAGACCTGGTATAGTAGGTTTTCCTAGAAGCCAGAATGACTATTTTGAATATCCACCACCTATAAAAATAATCTTACAGTAAAAATATAAATGAAAGATCTTTCTTTAAGACTAAATTTAAGGCTGGAGATTGGTTAGTTCCCCAATATGGTTGCTAGTATGCTATCACTCTAGTAATTTCCTAGGTTGTGGGATTTGAATTTTTAGTCCAAGAAAACTAGAGGTAACCACAAACCTACTTCAAATCCTAGGATCTAGCCTTTCTAGAATTCAGAGAGGGCTGTCTCTTTAAGATTTATCTTTGTTTTTTTATTTATGTTTTTAGGCTAGTTATGATAGAACAATTGGTTTTGTTTTTAAAGGTTTTGGTGGGAAAAAAACACTTAGAAGTAAAATAGAGGGAAATCTACTTGTCCATTGGGCTATGGAGTCTAAATCTAGATAGCAGTACTAGAAGTCAAGGCCAAAAAGGTACAAATGTATTCAGGGAAAGATAGATAACCCTCAGAGACTTGGGAAAAATGTTTTTGGTGAAATGGTATGATCAGGATAAAGGCTATGAAGGATCCTTTGATCCAAAAAATGGAGGAAGGAGGCATGGGTCAAACGAGAGTCGGAGCAATTAAGAATTCCTAACACCATAAATCAGAAGAAAACATTTAAATGGTAACTAGTTAAAAACAGGGAGTAAAGGACTAGCCTGTAGTAATATTCCTAGTTACTCATTACGATAGAAAGAAAGAAAACAATGACAAGAAGAAAGTACTTTACTCATCAGTTTATCACAGGGATCCTGAATTATGATGCCAATTTAGATTTGTCCAGTCCGCTACTTCGAAATCAACACATAATAGCCTCCAATGTTTTAGCAAAAAGTCTATAGCAAATTCTAGCAATTTTATTCCACACTCAATACTTCAAATGTAGAAGTATTTATACAAAATGTAGTTACAAATATCCTAAAGAAACGTAGGAATATCTTTAGGAAATATAAAATATCTTTACAAAATAAGAGGGACAACTGCTTAACAAATCAACAAGTTGTCCTCTTTATCCAAAATATATAGAACAACCTTATCTAACAAGGAGATTTTTATTGAATAGCTATCTTGCTTGCTGGCTGTTTAGGAAATATCTTTGTTTGAGTTGCCTTGGCTAACACACTTTCCTCTGATACTCTTTAACACTGCTTCTTTAAACACTGATACTCTTTGACTTATTTTTCACTCTTTACTGCTGAAAAATATGTCTTACTGTAGTAAAAAATTAGCTGACTGTCTCTTTATTTCACTGTTTCTGTTTGACTATTTTTAGTGCATTTTTCTTCACTGTTTTATCTTTTCACTGTTACATTAAATCTGTGAATTGCTGCCACTGTTCTTCACAGGGAATTTTTATATTCTTCAACTTTCTAAAATTATCATCTGCCTCCGTGTATTTAGAAAAATTGGGCTTAAACACAAAAATATGTTTGATCTCATGTTGAAGAAAGAAAAAATCTTCAAAGTGTTGGAGGAGGACTTTACCTGTAGGAGTGCCTTGTGGCAATGGTTTACTTACTTTTTCCTTGGAAAATTCTCAGATTTTGTTATCATAATATTTCTGGGGCATTAATTTCTCATTAAAGACATGAATATCTGGCAAACCCTTCTTTCTAAAGTTTGTATACTTCACCATAAAATTTTTTATGGCAATATTCATTGCTTCACACTTCTCTTCTAGGTAGTTCATCAAATTTTTCTTTGTTACTACCTTTTTAATCTGCAAAATGGTATCTATTCTATCCAGTATCTGTAACTCTTCAACCTCTGCTCTGGTATTGTTGTTCAGAAAAGTGATGAGTTTCAAAGCCTGAGTTGGCTTATCAGTTAACTCATCTCAGTTTGGGCTTCTAACAGTAAGTCTCTTTGCTCATAGATGAACTGAATTGAAGGCCATTGAGAATGTATAACTTCAATAATATTTTTCCATAAATGATTCTTGACAAATGCAATTTGTTCAGTGAATGTTAGCTCTTTCTGTAATCCCTTAATTTGTTCTCCAAGTCTAATTGCCTTCTGCTAATGGGTTTTAGCATTTATTTGAGCTAACTTATTTGTGGATTCAAGATTTTCAATCATTTTCTTTAGGCTATTGATTTCATTATTTTTCAAGGACATTTCCTCCATATCCTTCACAATCTGACCTGCTCCATCCGTTTGCTGCACCTGTGTTGTTGAAGAATCCGTGGCTAATGTAGTAGCTGAATGCACTGGCACTGCAGTTGCCAATGGCTCATTAGGTGCTAATTTTTCTCCCAAAGTAGAAACGACAGCTGAGGTAATTACTGGTATAACTGTAGGAATATTTGGAGCATCAGCTTCCTTTATAGTCTCTTTCTTCTTAACAAGTTTATCCATTTGAGTCTCCATTTATTTAATATGAGCAGTTAGTTTGAGGATCAACTGCATCATCTCTTATTTTTCTGTTTGATCCTGAAGTATTTCTTTGGTCTGTGGGTGTTCACTTTGAGGAAGCTTCAGCTGTTTCCTCAAAGCTGCAATATCTTCATTCTTATTCTTAATCAATAATTCAACTACCTGCACATTTGAGGGATCATATCCCACCTATAAAATCAAATCTTCTAAGGCTTTAATCCTTAGGTCTTTAGCATACAAGGAGCCTTTTTCAAGCTTCATTTGATCCTACATGTTGATAATGGTATTCTGCGACTTAGTAGCACTCATAGCCTTTGTTAACATAGTGGAATATAACATTTCAGAGCTATGTCTGTGGAATTCTATTTGGTCTAGCTCATCCACATTTGTAGTATCTACTTCAAACTCAACCTTTTTATAGTCTGCCATTGCCTTTGGTGTTGAAGTAGTTGGCTGCAGAAATGACATAATCATTTTATTTGTGGAATAGTCAAAGGCTGTTAGTAGCCTATTCTGATTCCTTGGTTTTTTTTTGAGAAACTGAGAGTAAATCTTAGACTTGATTTCTTCATTCTTTTGCTTGATTTGCTTTTACTTTTCTTTGATATCTAAGTTTTTTTCCTCAGTTGTCTGTGAGGAAGAAGCATCCATATTTTGTTTCTTAATCATCTGGATATCATCTTTACCTGTTGTTTGATATTTTCCAATCTCTGCAAGAGTCTCATTGATTATCACTGTGGCTTCATTATTGTTTACCTCAGGCTCATTTGTATCCTCAACATCAATTACCTTTTATTTCCCTATGAAACTGAATTTGAGCCTTTTATTGTAAATCAACTTGAATTTTGTTTCTGTGGTTGTTTCAGTTGTATAAGTTCCTTCATCTCAGCCTCTTTTTGTTGAAGTTTTAGGCTATTTTGCAACTACCATAGCTTGTGTAGTATCCATTTGTCCTGCTGCCTCTGCATTGATGACTGTATCTGTCAATGTATTTTCCACCCATTCTGTCTGATTTGCAAACTTCTCAATTTCTGGCTTAGGTTCATGTATATATGGTGTAAGTTTGCATTTAACCCTTAAATTACTCAAGATCCCTTGAGGATCATAGTTCCATGGAAAGCTCTCCTGAAATTTAAACCTTGCTAGTATCCTGGTGATTTCCTTTTTTGCTTCTCTATTATTTATGATGAAAGGCCCAACTTGATTTTTAAGCTTGAATTGGGTCTTTTTCCTGGCAGCTAAGAAGTTGATGGAGTCAGAATTTAAAATTTGCCTTAAGTATTCCAATGCAAAAACTCTCATGCACATTTATTTTGGTAACTTATAAGGTAACAAGTTTGAGCCAAAAATTCTTATCTCTGTGTGTTTTTCATAAAGAAACCAGTCTCCCATCTTACTTTGTTCTGATAACTGCAATATTATTTTCATGTCTTCATTTAATTTGGGCTGCTCTGCTTTGTACAATATATTCATTGATGGCTGGAGGAATAGGTTTGAAAAATCTGTATAACTGAAATCATTTCCCTCTTTCCTAAGCAAAGAAGTCCAAAAGATGATGGACAGAGGCTGGCCCTCTAAGTCCATGTTTTGTAATGAAATTGGAAAATTGTTAGCTTGGAAGAACAGAAACAAATGAAACAAGTATGATGAGTACCTAAACACCCCTTCAGTGGGTAGTTTGGTCAATTGGTGATGAATGCTATCTGCTATAAAACTGGCATAATAAAAAATGAGTGCAGGGGGTTGACCTGGCGATAAAGTGGATAGAAATCCAAGAATGGATTCATCAGTGAATCCATCTGTGAAATGTCCCAGTATAAAAGATAACATGGAAATAATATGCCTTGACCCTTTAGGAAATTTGGCATTTGAATAAGGAGGGTTTAACTTAGGGATGTCAACATGGGAAGGCATAAAGTCCTGAAATATCATAAACTTTTTTGGGAAATCCAAGCTTAAGTACAACTGGGTTAAATATTCAATAGAAAGGGGGAATAAATGAGGATCAAATGGTAACTGCATCATTTGATTTATGGATTCTGTTGTAATTGTAAAAAGGACTTCTCTGTTTGCATTAATAATAGCCCTTTGGTCTGGTTCATAATGCTTTTGACACAGTCTAACAAGATCTTGTCCAGGATGAGTCAAAGGAACTACATATTGGGGCAAATGAGTCTCCCAGATAGGCATTTCATCTTTGTCTAAATATTTATCATAGCACCAATTATGGATTTCCAAAAGGTTAAATTCTACCACAGGGTCAGCAATATTGTAATCCATATCAGTTAATGGAATAGTTTCTTCAGTAGGTACTGGTGGCTGAAGTGGATTTACAAACACATTGGGTTTAGCAGTAAGTGCAGGAGTAGATTTGATGGCTTTTGATGCTTCAGATTTGGGAGGCTTGGATCCACTAGGTTTAATAGGTTTAGAACCTCCAGCTTTGGCTATCATCTGTTTCTTAGTCATTTTTGAATAACTAATGCAAGCTTAAACTGTTTGCAAGAGTTGTTTTCTTTAAAAAGAGGATAAATTTATCAATTTATAAGCCAAGGATAAGGTTCAAGTGATATCTTTGCTCAATTAGGTATCTGAGATATGCAAACTGGTTTAAGACAGAAAACGAGGGTTTTCTGAATAATTTGGACTGTAAAAAGGCGTTTTCAGGATATATTTGGGCTTCAACCTCCTCCCTATTCTTTGAAATTGATTTTAAGTGAGCACAACTGAGGAAATTGGCTTCATAAGAGGCTTTTTTGAACACAACAATTTCTGGGAAAATTTGCAAGGGTTTGGCCTGTTTTAGGGAGTTTTTGGCAATCTCCTGATGAATTTTTAATTGAAAGCTTGTTTTGCTTAAGGACGGTTCATAATTGACTGTGCAGGGTTTTAAAATGATGAAAAATACCTCAATTTGCAAATAATTTGACACTTGAAAGGGTTTCTAAAACTTTTGTTTGTTCCTGCGAACGAGTCCTGGTGCAGAGAAATGGATTTTATAGTCTTCAACAGGAGAATCTGTGGTCAAATCTAGATTTTGAATTGGAAATTTATCAGCATGGGCTTAAACAAATTCGGGCGGCTTCAATACAGTTGGGAAGAGTTATTTTTTAGTTTGGAACACGCAACTAAACATTAACAATGGCATATCAAAGGTTTTAAACTTTGATATTTAACCATCATAACTGCATTAATTACAGGTCTTATCATAGGCGGGAAGGCAGTTAAGATTTTCAAATGTGAAAACCATCAGTGGTTTTCGTGTTGGCTCATGGTGGTAAGCTGTATTTGGTGAAACGAACGCGATCGAATGAAATCGCGCCACGTCAGGGGTGACGGTATATTGAAAACAACTCATTTCGCGTTGATTTTTGCTTTAGGAGAATGTTTTTTTATGCGCATGATATCGATTCTACACCGTCAAATCTAACAATTTGATGCGAAGGGCCAAGATTAAAAGGGAACGTGCGGTTGAAAGGGATGTGGGACCGGGGTGACTTATGCACTGGCGAGCTTTAAAATATAATAAAACCTTTATATGATATGTGTTTGTGATAAAATTTTTATATACAAAAGGGCTATGTATAAGCGATATATGGTGGGTTTATTGGAACATGAGGGATGCACGTGAGGCGGCTTAATTAACTAAGGTTTAATTTTATGTATAGCATAAGGCTATTACATATCGGGAATAAGGATGGGAAAGGTTTAATTCGAATGAAAATCAAACCATAGCTTTACCATGATAGAACCTCATGTTAAAGGTGTATGCGGGGATTGATATATATATATATATTGCAAAGGTTTTGGGTTTAAAGTTTGGTTTAAACTAAACTTTATAATAAGCGGGGAGTATGTTTTATTTTCAAATACATAGGATACACCCGAAAACTTATTTATATATATTTTTTATTTTATTATATAGTTTTTTTAAACCATGGGGGGTTTAATAACTATAAGGGGCGGGGTATTTCTACATAGTTAGTTTTAGGCCAAAGGTGGTATTCTTTGGGTTTTATTTCAGCATGTGGATATTAACTTTGGCTTAAAATCTTATAATAATGGGTTTTTGGGGAATATTTAACATAAAGGGAATTATATAAGTAGGATAAAGTAATTTTGGGGATTTAATAGCATAAGTTCGAAATTAATATGACAAGGAGAAAGGAATACACAAAAATACACTTATATGACTATGTAAAGTGAATTTTTTTTAAAGCAAAGCTTATTATTTCATAACTTCACCACTTTTACTCAAGATAAAGTGTTTTTTGAGGGTTTGCATGCTTTATGAATGAAGGGAAATAATCAAATGGGATTTTATGTATCATTAAGTAAAAAAGGAGTTTTTACTTATGAAAATGATTTAAATGTATGAATGATGAATGAATATTGGTGAAGGGGAGTTTATTATAAGAATTCAACATTTTCCACTATCCAATCATTGAGCCTTGGATCCAGTCCCAACAAAAGTCAGAGAAATGCTCTGAGCCTCTTTTACTGGAAGTATAGAATACTGAATACCTACAAGGGGAGGGAAATTAGTGATTTTTTCCCAGTGAAGAATATTTACATGATTTTTCCCACTTCTTTCTACCTACCCAACATTACTCTAACATTTTTTCTTCCTTTTAGCAGGTGCACTTAAGCTTGCTACCTTGAGACATTTTATTCTTTTGAAAGCATAAAACTATCTAATTCTACCTTATTTCATCTGAGGGCTTAGATTAAACCGATGAGCTCCTCATTATTCTCTACCTATCTACTGATTTGTCAAGATTGAACTATTTCACAAAACTTTATTCACTATCTAAACATGGAAATTGAGAACATGACAAGTCAAGTTTAAAGAGTTTAACTCATCATGGATTATGGCATTTATTGACACTCTGCCATAATCATTTGCAAAAAGTAAAAGGTAGTGGCATTTGAACTTGCACACTTTCATGATTTATTTTCATCTTTTTTATTTTGGGGTCTATGTATTTTTTAAGTCCTTTGATCTTTATTTTAGGAATTTTTACCCTCTTTTTGATTTTTTGATTTTGATTTTTTCAAAATATAGGAAAACAACTTGCAGAAAGCAAGGTATGTACATATTTTACAAGACTATCAAAAGTCAATTCAAAATTATGAATCCTATATTTATAGGACCCTAACAGGATGCATGGAAATTTCAACTTGGTATCATAGATACTTTGAAGGGAAGCTAGATCAGAGAGTGCATAGGTGTCAACTCCAAGAGGAAATTGTGAAAATGTTTCCAGAAGAAACAATGTTTCCAAGTGAGTTGACTAGACATGGAGCATAAGGCTCAACAAAGAACATAGAGATGTGATCTTGACTGGTTTAGTGACGAGATATGATGGCATTTTTGGTGGATTTATGGAGATCTAGGCCCACAACAATATGTTGTGTGGCAAGTTGTTGATGATGGACTTCTGTTGACTTGTCAAAGGTTGAGACAACTTAGGTGCCTTAGAAAGGAGTGCTTTGGCTCAGATAAGGTAGCTGTGTGTGGATGTCAGGTTAATCATGAGATAGTATCTTCGCTAGTTGCAGAGTTTCACATCCAACAACGGAGCCATGTGCATATGAGGTGTTTGACCCAGGAGGATGAGGACACTTGCAGAGTTGAGTTGTGATGGTGTACAATGGACTAGGCCTAGTGTTCAACCACAACATGGGACTGGACTTTAAAGGACCCAAGTTTAGTTGTAGCAATTTCTGGGAGGGAAAGGAGAGTGATCCAAGAGGAGTTTGTGTAGGCTTAGAGGGATTTTGGCTTCAGAGGTAGACTACGAAGGTGAGTCAACCACCCAATGGAAGTCTAATTTTCATATTCAAGTGAAAGAGTGGAGTTTTTCAGGCCATACAGGGAAAGTCACAAACCATACAAGAACCATAATGGTGTGCACAAATAAAGTCATAGACCACGTGAGGAAATTTATCGTGCACACACGGAAATTCATGGTACATGCAAGGATAGTCATGAACCATGCAAGGAAATTCATGATCATACAAAAAGAAGATGTGGCACATGCAAGGAAATTCACGACCATGCAAGGATAGTCATGAACCATGCAATGAAAGTCATGATCATACAAAAAGAAGATGTGGAACATGCAAGGAAAGTCACGAACATGCAAGGGAAAGCCATGGAGCTGGATATTTCAAGGAATATGGTGTCTTCAAAGAACCAAGTCTTCTAGAAAGACATGGTTAAAGATTAGATTTAGAGAGAGGGCCACTTCCAGGTAGTGGTGGAAATACCTTCCTTACTAAGAGGGAATGTTGAAATTTGGGTGGCTCATAAGGTATTTTTGAGTGGAGAAAAGCCACTAAAAGATATCTTGTTGGAAAATTACCCAGGTTTGAGGGTTTTTACCCAAAGGAATGGGCCTTAAACCCATGTAAATGAATTTTGTATTGTTATTTAATGTTAAGAGGTTGTGTTGGGGTCTCCTGAAGGACAAAGAGGGTTCATAATAAACCTAAGGGAAAAGTATAAATACATGCCAAAGGAAAGGCTAGAACCAATCAAGTGAGAATAACATCACTTGGTTGGAGAAGGCTAGAAGGACTTAGCCTAGACAACTCAAGGAGAATTGCAGCAAGGAGGAGTTTTGTCTTAATAAGGTTTTGACTATTGTTTTAGAGGGACAAGACCTAGTATAGGAGTACTGAGCCCTAGATTGAGGGATGATACAATTGGTTAGGGCTGGTCGAGGTGAAAGACAAATAATGTTGGTTAGCCGTGACCTGAAAGGAGTAATATTCTTGTGTGATAAAGTAGGGCTAAGGCCTGGAAATATTTGGTTAGAGCAAGATGAGGACCAACCAAAGAAAGGGACCAAGATCAACTGGAAGGGTTGTAGTATGCCGAGGGTATGTATTGTGTTTTGTAAGGCAGAAGTTGTGGTAAAGAGGAGCTGTTAAGGGATAGCTGTAGCCTAGAACAATAGGCCAAGGCAGTGACAAGGTTGGAATGTGGTTATAGAGTAGGACGAGGCCTACACAGGGCCTAGGAAATGGGATATAGGGAAAAACAAGGTAAACATAGGTTACTGAAGCAGGTCGTGTTGAAGAGGAGGTTGATTAGGGTTTTTGTAGCATTGTAGGGGTGTGATTAGGGTAGGTTGAGGCCTATAGTAATGTACAACAAGAATTCTATGGGCTAAATGGATTAGCCTATGATTAAGAAGTTGTTGGAGGAGTTTACAGGTGGGAAAAGGTTAACTATGAGCCCAAAGAAATTGGATGGATAGTTTGAGGATGGAAAGGAGTGCCCTATGTATTTCAGTAGAAAAATAAAGAGTTTGGTGATAAAGGTAGCGAAGGAAGGATGAAATCTACAACAAGA
The DNA here is from genome assembly GCA_034641835.2 of Pinus albicaulis. Classification (NCBI taxonomy): domain Eukaryota; kingdom Viridiplantae; phylum Streptophyta; class Pinopsida; order Pinales; family Pinaceae; genus Pinus; species Pinus albicaulis. The sequence goes on along the minus strand of JAXQQM020084600.1, from coordinate 143,567 downwards.
AGACAATGGTTTAAAGGAGAAGATATTATGGACAAAAGAGGACTGAAAGGGACAATTTCCATGGACAAGATACAACAAGTAACTTAAATTCTTTATTCTTTGTTTTCATGGGTGAAAGAGAGCTTGATGGACTAGGCCTCATCCCTAGTTGTTTCAATCAAAGGAAAAACTTGTATTATATCATTTTATTTTGGTTTGCAAAGAACCGTGATCCTTGGTACATGAGCCCTAAGGTTTTCTTATTAATGGACAAATAAGGAATGTGTTTGGGCCATAAATCTTGTGTATTGTTATTGATTTCATTGTTGTTATATTTTTTTGCGCAAATTTGTTTAAAGTTTGGCATATCTAGTGTGATTGTGTTCCTAGCTAGAGCATAGACCAAAACTAGGGTGCGTGGAAATTTCAAAACCTTCAAACCTTCACTTTTTAGGAAGCCCCATTGGATTTCATCACCTTTGGCATAAACATATTTGGATTTTTCTTGGTAATTTTTCTTAGAGGCATGTTTTTTTCCCATTGATATTCACATTATAAAATTCCCTAGAAAATATTGTGATTAATTGTTCAAATTATCCCATTTGGTTGATCATTTTCTTCACACATTGGATTCCATTAATCATTGTCATTGCCTTCTACTTTTTTGGAAACTACCATATTGGGAGAAAATTATCCTGTTGATAGTCCATAATCCAACATCACAATAACTTCATATGATATTTTTGGTTTTCAAACTCATGTGGTGATCATTTTTTAAGGAGCTTTCATATGATATGTATACTAATGCAAATGTGTGAGGGAACTCTCACCCCCCTCCAACACCTAGAAATTTTGGTTTACCTTTCACAACTACCATCAAATTTTCTTAATTGAATAAATAAGTTATCCCATCCATCATGATGTGAATTGGACGTCCATGGCATCTAAATTACCTTTATAAGTCCATATGTTTGGAAGAAAAACCAGTGAATTAAGAATATCATGTTTTTTAATTGTGGTGTCCATCTAATAGTATCATAGTTGATTTGGTTAAGCTTGGAATTTTTCAATGTACACATAAATGAGTGGTATAAAAGTGGTACATTAGCATCTTATAGGTACATATACTATATTTACTACAATAGATGCCAAGTTCCTTGAATAATTTCAATTTCATATCTAACATGAAATATGATGAAAACTCTTGACTACTTGTCATTAATTTGCATATACCCATATCACTAATCATATACATGAATAGTAACCTAGAATAATAATATAAAATACCATTAGAGACCCATCTCCCATTGGTTTTGTTTTTTAAATCCCTTCTTATTGTCATTTTCAAAGACATGTGTTATACAAAATCTACATCTGTGGACATAAGTATCTTCCCTAGACTGGGTGGCCTAGCCTAGAACAACAGAAAGCCAAAGAAGCTAATGTTTCCCTTGAAGTAAATAGATAATGGGATAAAGCCTACCTGTAATCCGTCATATGCTTCACTCCTCTCTTGGCTTGAATGCTCCAATCCTAGCTCTGATCGCTATAATTAGAACTCGCATAATCAAACAACACAAGCCAACAATCTACAACATCTACATAGCATCATATAATTAATTCATTCAATGGAACAACATGGCATCAAAATACATGAAATCACAACATCACATATTGGAAAACAATGAACTCTTTGCATTAATATAAATGGAGTGAGTTACAACCAAATATATGAGTTGATCTTGTAGAAGACCTCCTCCTAGTCAACTTGTCCTTCTTTGCCACAAAGTGTACCTATATGTTGCCTTAATGCATGGAATAATTATTCTTCATTGCAACAACATGAGGGTAGAATCTATCTCCAAAATCCAACCCCTAGCTTGTGGATGACCAAAAATATATAGAAGGGGATGGTAAGTTGGGAGTTCTTATCCATTAACCAATCTAGGCTTGAGATCCACTCTTGTTGGGAGGATGAGCTCAAATGATAAGGGATGGAAACTACAAGGTAGTATAGGATAGGATTCAAGAGTTTTATTTTAGGTAAATAGTTGTAACAACTCTTGAAATCTTTTGGAAGAGGAAGCTTTAGAAATATTTTTATTTTTCCTGAATTTCTAGAATCAACACACCCCTAACATAGGGAAACCTGCTGGTGATCAACCCTGCTCAACAAGGGAAAAATTTCTAGTGAACGTAGGTCCACAGGCTTACAGACTGCATTGGTCCTTAAAATGACTGAATTGAGGCAGTTTCAGGCATAAACTCGGGGATTAAGGGGAGTCATGATCAGGGATTTGTGTAATGATGATGTTAAGGGGTAAAATGATGTTGATTGATTCAGTTTGTAGGCCAACTCATCAGATGTGACAAAATGTCCTATAATATATTTCCCCCAAAGCGCAAAGTCAGAAATGGTGATGGATGAATGAAGTTATTTACTTTGTGACAAGTCAGGATCAAGAACAAGCAGTGAGATAATATTATGTTACAATACATTTACATCATGATATCTTTGCTAAGGTAGGAATACCCATGCTCAACACATAATTTGACATTACATGTACAGTGATAAAAAGGCGCGTCCACTAATGACAAATGGTGGACGCATGACTTGATGATTGTCTGAGTGATCATAGCCATCATACATCATAATCTTGTATTAATCCTGAAATCACAGCTCGGATGGATTAAACTAGATCTGGGGTCTTCTATCTCGTTCACACGACCACCCAATGTACAAGTCTAATAATGAGAATAAATGAGCTGGAGTCGAACATGGTAGACACCATTTTATTACTGACCAATGATGTAAGTCATTAACGGATGCGAGAAAAACCACCGATGATGTTAATGACTCTCAAGGTACTGCAGTACAATCCGTATGGTGTGAATGAATGAGTTGAAGTTGAACACCACACATAATATTTCGGTCGAAGGCCACTGATGTAAACATGTCCCCAAGAGTGAGGAAACTTTCCATTGATATATGCAAGCACCAATGTACCTAAGGGTTGTTTCTAAGTCAAATTCTTGGATAGTTAGTTGATGTCTACAGGAAGCGACTCGTCGTAGGGGGGACTTGATGTATCCCCCATTAATGACACGAAACGAGTATCACGATTTGAGACAGAATGATAATGAGACAAAACTAGATCAGGAAAAAAAAACTTGGAATGAAGGCTTAAGATTATTGTAGAAGATATTGACTAAATGACTTCTCTTATACAAAGCAAAGACACTGAATCAGAGTTGGAAGCATTGACCCTGTTATCACCCAAAAATTTTCAAAACATCATTGTGTCATGTTTGTTTTTGGTCATGGTTCAAATTAAGTTTAGAAGTCAATTTAGGATTTGGTTAAGGGTAAGTTAGATTTTAATAAGTTCAAAGGTCATCATTAAGTTCAAATAAAGTCTTTTAAAGGTCCATTCATTGTCAAAATATCCATAATTTACATCTAGGAGTCATTCCATAAAGTTTTGGGTCAAAACTATGCAATTAGCCAAGAATCCACGTTTTCATAGTGACACTAGTTCAACAAAGTTGATTTGCGCTATGAAAGTGCTAATAGTTTCGTAGCGCAAACTGGGAAAAATACACTGCGAGCACTACGAAATTGCGGTTTCTTAACCGTCTTGTCATTTGAGCTGGAAATTGTCAAAATTTGTTGGGAAATGGTAGGTTAGTGGTATGATAGGCCAGTTAATGATGAGATTCGATGTACTTACCCATGCTGCAGTCATAATTTTCATGATAGGGCATGAATGAGGCATAATTCAGTTATGAGATGACATTTCAAATTCAAAATCTTGCTTAATTGGTCATACACATTTCTGTTGCCTCCATTCAAATTTCTAAGCTCTGAAGTGTCAAGCCAAACCTGTGGCTGTTTAATACAAATTTTTTCTTCATCCTAATCAAGCGAGGATGATATAAACTATTCAAGTGAGGCTGTTTCATATATTCAAGCGAGGCTGACAGGATTTTTTGAGAAGCATGGAAGAGGAAAAGAAAGTCCACAGAAGGGGACACTACTTAAGATATGAGCCTGAAAATATGAAGGCCATAATTGACGACCCAAAAGTGATGGAGGCATTTAGCAGAGTAGGTTGTCTTCGGCTTTGTGAAAAGCTGCAGGGTTGCCACACGTAGGTGTCTAAATAATTTGCATTGCACTTCAATGGAACAACTACCAAGTTTGGGATGATAAGTGTGCCAATTACACCAGATATTATTGCTGTTGTGACAGAGACACCAAGGGGTCAAGAGACTTGGTTCAAAAGTTTCAAATTTGATATGGATCTATGCAAAGAATTCATGAACCTGAGTATGCAGATATTGACCTCAATAATGCTATCCCTAGAAGCTGCATCAAAGACACTTATGCAAAGAAATTTCTCAACATCCAAAGATATTTTACATGTGAAGGCAGATATCATAAGGTCTACACATATCATTTCAAGCTGCTTCTGCATTTCACAGGTAATATTTCACTTGATTTTCCCTTTTACCTACATAGGAGTCTTGCTAAAATGGCTGATATGCTAAAGTACAAGCCAAATCTGAAGGTTGTGAAACATCTTTTTTTCATCATGGTTTGATGAAGTTATTGATTTTGAATGAGATTCAGAATATAGGCAGGGATTGGTCATTATTTTTGTTTATAAATGGTTTTGAGTTGGAAACACTAACTCTTGCTAGAAACCCTAAAACTAAAGGAACTCCATCACCACTAGTAGCAGAGTCTAGTTAACCTGTAGTTGCAAAACCAAAGCAATTTGCAAAACTAAAGCCAAGGAAACAAGTTGAGAAAAGGACAGAGTAGACACACGTGCTTGATTCTCCAACTCCAACACCTGCAAAACAGAGGTAAAAGATTGCAAAAGAGGCAAAACAGAAACAAGATGTCAGTAGGCAGGAATCAAAAGAGTAACAAGAAGCCAAGTAGTGGCATTAAAGGGAAAAACAGTTGCTACAGATACAGAGGACAACCCAGTGATAAAGGGAAACTTAGATGACATCCTACATGCAATTGAAATAGAGGAGACACCCATTGTGCAAGCTGACTTCATTGGAGAAGATGAGCACAAACAGAAAAAATCTAAGTCTGTAAAGAAGCTTGAGTTTGAGGGTGAAAATGCAGCTTTTATCTTTCAAGCTAGAAAGCCTTTAACTAGGCATGCTAAGAAACTTAAGGAGGGCAGCAAGGAAGTTCAAGAAACTATTGAAATAGCTAAATCCCCTGAGGAAGTGGTTGATCTCTCAACACGTGTAGAGAAGCTTATAGCTAGCAGAACAAAAGAGGGAAAATAAGAAGTGAAAAAGAAAAAATAATTTAAACATCTTGAGGAGAAATTGAAGTTGGCAAACCAAGAAATTTCTGTGATGAGAAAGAGGGCTAGAAAGCATAGTGTTGAGAAAGCAGAGTTCAAAATAATGAAGGCACTGTGGGAAGGTAAAATTGGTTCTATGTCTGAAACCCCAAGCAGTGCAGAACACTTTTTCACATGAACTATCCCAGCAATAAAGGAAGCCAAATTTTTCAGAGTAATAAATACTCACTTGAGAGCTAGTAATAGGAAACTTAAAAGTCAAGTGGAATATTTGGAGTAGCTGCTGAAAGTTATTCAGGATGAGTTAAAGAAAAAAGGTGCAAAATGACAATCATTAAAAAGTCAAAAACTAAATCAAGTGAAAATTAAGAAGGAACCTCATGAAAACTGTGTTTTTCAGTTCATATGGATTTTTTATTTTATGAAATCAGTGTTATTTTTGAATTTTGGCACATTTATAGTTTTTAATTTGAAAAAATTTGGACAAAATTTCTCACTCAGCAGTTTCATAGCGCAAACAGTGTAGAAAGAGTGAAAAGCGATATGAAACTGCTGTAGCAGCTTTTTTCACTCTTTATCATAAATTTTTGAAGGGAAAAAGTATGAATTATGACCTAAAATTGCTAGGGAGGATGTATTAAATGATAATGAAGATAATATTGGAGGAAAAAAATTAAAATTTTGAAGAAGAAAGGGTAAAAGAGTTGCGCTACGAAACTGTGTTGTTTTCGTAGCATAGTCTATTAAAATTCATTTGAAACAATGTAAAGATGGTTTGGGACAGCTGGAGCTTAGGGAGGATTTTTGGCAGGTGTTACTTCAGTTCCTAATAGCAAAGGACGTCGAAATGATGAATTCATGATGGTCAAAACATCTAAAAAATTCAAGGGACCATATCCCTAGAAAACAGGGTACTGTTTCCTACTTTGATGGAGGTCGGCATTATGGTCATCAAGATTTGAAGCCAATCATCTAGATTCAACTAGGTGTAAATAAATTTGGCAAAGGATGTAATTTAATTAAGATAAGTTTGTTATATATAGGTGATTAAGAGTTTGAATCCTATTTGTAATAGGATTGTTTAGTAGATTAGTTGTCCTTTTGTAATAAATACCATGTCATATGGTTAGGCAAGGTGTCAAGAGTCAGGATTTCGATGTATCTAGTATCAGATAAGGTTATCTTATGTTGTAAATGATCTATAAAATATCAAGAAGTCAGATATGTTAAGGGTTGGACATTTTTAGCAAAGGACTGTGTTTATTGTAAGTGACTGGTTTTTAGCTTAATACAGAGATTTATACTTAGCCAAATTGAGATTCATAATGAGTTCTAGTGTGTTATTATTCTAATTGCATCATTTTACTATCCTATGGAAGTGGTGTTTGTTTATGTTACTCAAAATTCATCTTTGATGCTCTGACTTCCTATATAGAAAAACTGACTGTGTTTTTTACAGTTTCACATGTGTATCTCTGGACTAAACTCTGATATGCCTCAACTTCCATGCTAAGTATATTGATTGGTTTTACTGAAACTATTTTGACTCCATAAGCCCAATGTGCACTTGCTGATGTGATTTACAACCAATATCTGTCATTTATCTGCTTATTACCCCACATAGAGTTATCCATATATACTTTATATCCAAATCATTAACCCTTGAGAGAGCCCTCTCAGGTTGAGAAGGCTAAGCCTCAATCAAAAGATTGGTTTGAAACAATTGCATGAGATTGATTTGATTAGTAGCCTATCAGGTCCAATTTTGTGATAACATTTTGGTGCATCTACTGGGAGTCTGAAGATATACATCTCCCAAAAATTATGAAGTTGAACTCTTGAAGGTAGCAGGAGCTCAGAATCTATTCGAGGCTGCATCTACGTTGGTGACTCCATTCAAAGTTTATATGATCAAAGGTGGCTTCGAGAAGGAGATACACGAGGATTAATCTTGACCCAGATCCACCTACTATCATGGACAATCCAAACACCATTTCCAGAGGCAGTAAAGGCATTTATGAAATATCAGGTACTCCATCACATTCAAAATCCTTGTCCTCTGAAATTTTAAGAATTCCTAAAGATAAAAGAGTTGATGATAAAATTCAAGAGGTTTTCTTAGATCATAGAGTGAAAAGGAGCTAATTGAAATTATCTTGGACTTGCATAAGAGAGGTATTGAGACCTCAGCTCTAGTAACACAGGAAGAGAAAGAAGAGTTTTGGGAAGTTGTTACTTCTGAGTTGTTGTTGGAAAAATAGTCTTTAGATAGATTCAAAGAGCTTGATCCTTTTGAAGTATTGTTGAAAAGTAAAGCTGGTTTACCTCTTCCAAATTGGAGTTCAATTGTTAGTGGACCACAAAGACCAAAAAATCCTCCTCATAGCAGTTTTTCATCCTTTATTTCTGCCATCCCTAAATCTACTACAGTCCCTTTAACCATGGCTGGAAATGTACCTCCACCACCTGCTGCACCTACTAGATATGCCCCTCTTGTTCTTCCAACTATCTTACATGACCTCCCTAGAAAATATGTTGCTAGAATCAAAACTTGGGGCAGTGATGAAGACATTATAGCAGAAGAACATGTGGACCAATTTAATGATTTTATAGACAGGGAGGAGGTTGATGATGAAGATGTTAAATTGAGGTTATTTGCTCAGAGTTTTACTGGTGAATTTAGGAAATGGTATAAAGCCCTTACTCCTAGAAGTATTCATAATTGGAATGAGTTTGAAGATACTATTATGAGAAAAGGGGGAAATAGAACTAATACAGTACAAGTCCTCATTGAGAATAGCACTTTGAAGATATTTTCTGATGAATCTGTTCAAAAATTTTCAAAAAGGTTTAACAAGGTGTATGAATCTATTCCTGTCCATTTGAAACCACCACAAGCCTTAGCTCAGATGAGATATGCTGAAGCATTTGATTATGATTTTTCTATACTGTTGAGAGAAAGAGAATCCCCTTCACTTGCTGAAATGAAAAATGATGCAATGAAGGTGGAGGTTAATTTTATAGCAACTAAAAAGTAAAAAATGGGTAAGACTAAGTTGAAAGAAGAAGAGAAGCCTTCCTCCTCTACCTCCCAGGATAAGCTGGATTCAATGATGAAAACAATGGAAAAGTTGATGGATAGGTTGGCCCTTGGGAATACCTTTGCTCCTCCTGCACAACATGAACCCCAATTTAGAAACCCTTAGTTCAGGAGACCTCAGAATCAACAAAGGCCAAGGGAAAATAGAAATCAGCAGCCTGATCCTCTAGTGAGACCTCCTTTCCAACATAACTTGGTTGATTAAGAAGATGATCCTGAAATCCCTGAAGAGTCTATTCACTATTTTGATGAGGAAATGTCTAGAATTTTCTTGAATAAAGAAGAGCATGATCAATCAGACCAAAGTTATCATGGAGAGGAAACATCAGATTATCTAAAAGGGTATCAACATGCTATTTTTGAGATGCAAAAAAAATACAATCTCAGAAATAAAAATGTGCCTATCATTGCAAACAAAACACAGCCTAAGAAAGATACATCTAAGGTTTATGATGGCAAGAAAGATGCTCATAAGGTCGTTGACGGTAAGAAAGATACACCAGCTGTTCCTCCTATCAAAGAAGCTGAAAAATCTATTTTTTTTTCAGCCTTGAGAATGAAATTTCTAAGATTAAAATATCAGTCCCTTTTGCTGAGATTCTCAAGCTAAATGAATATAGAAGAAGGATTGTCAAAATGTTGAATTCACAACCAGGAGCTGCTGATATCTTGAATGTATTAGAAGATCATCCAACCATATACTTGGGTCTGAGACTAGAAGATGAACAAAATGAGGAGGTGCCTCCTTTTTATGTGAGCCTTAGCATTCTTGACATGACATTTCATAATGCTATGTTGGATTCAGTGGCCTCTCACAATCTTATGCCCAAAGTAATCATGGAAAGAATGGGGTTAGAAATAATTAGGACATATAAAGACTTGTTTTCTTTCGATTCGAAAAGAGTTCAATGCATTGGTTTAATCAAGGATGTTGTTGTTGGTCTAACACAAATTCCTGCTAAAACTGTGGTCATGGATATCATGGTAGCAGACATTCCACTGAAGTTTGGTATGATATTGTCAAGGTCATGGGCAGCGAAAATCAAAGGTACAATGCAGATGGACCTTACTTATGCCACCATTCTTGTTTTTGGTGAGCAAAGAAGACTGTATCGAGAGACAAGAATGGCCTACATGGCGAGTAGTAAAGACAAACCCCAAAATTTTCCAATCTATGCTCTTGAAACTGAACTTCTTTCTGCTATTCTTTTCAATGAGTTGACTAATGAAGCAGAAGATGATAAGAAAGCAGGAAATCAGAGTTCTGAAATTCAACAGTCTAAAAATCAGCAAACAGAAGTTCAACAAGTCAGTGATAAGGAGGAATAATGTTGGTGGTCAGTACATTTTGATGGATCAGCAGGTAGATAAGGAGCAGGAGCAGGGATTTGGGTCATAAGTCCAAGTGATGAGAGTAATTTATTTTCCTATAAATTTAACTTTGATTGCACGAATAACATGGCTAAGTATGAATCCTTGATTTTGGGCCTAGAGGTTTTGAAAAGAATGAATGCTCAAAACATTTATGTTTTTGGAGATCCAAAGTTAGTTATTAAATAGGTTGAAGGTGTTTATCAAACAAAAGATATAAGGATGAGGGCATATAGGAACTTAGTTTTGGACATGTTGGAAAAATTTCAAGATTATTCATTCACGGTCAAAACTAGAGAACACAACTCCATTGCTGATTCCCTTGCTGTCTCTGCAAGTCTTTTCATTATTCCTATGCATTCCACAGAAAAATATGAGGTTGAGATTCACCATAGACCAGTTATCCCTGATAATATTACTCATTGGAAAGTTTTTGAGAATGATCAACAAGTGAAGAAATTTATTGAGCTGAAAGAAGAGTTTGAAAATATACAATTAGATCAACAAAATATGCTTCCTAAGTCTAAAGGGAAATCTGAAGTTTTGCAACTAAAGAACAATTTTATACCAAAGGGACTCATACCTCTTGAAATTTTTTTTGATCAGAATGATATTTTTAAATCACCTAAGATACAAGCTGATGATGACGAAGTTGAGAGCCGTAACCTTGGTACAATAGCTATTCCCAAAATGATTAAACTTTCAAAGTTTATCTTAGCTAATATGAAGTTTAAATATGTTGAAATGATGAAGGGATTCATAGATGTTTTTTCTTGGAATCATGTTGATTTGAAAGAATATGACCCCACTATTATCCAACATACTATTCCCATAAAATAAAATGAAAATCCTTTCAAGCAGAAGTTAAGGAGGATCAATCCACTTCTCATGAAATTGATTGAGAAAGAGGTCAAGAAACTCTTTGATGCCAAAATCATTGTCCCAAACCGATTTTCAAATTGGCTTGCAAACTTGGTTCCAGTTAGGAAAAAGAGTGGAGAAATCAAAATATGTATTGACTTCAGAAATTTGAATAAAGTCTCTCTGAAGGACAATTATCCTCTCCCGAAGATGGACCAAATTTTGCAAAATATTGTTGGTTCTCATAGAATGTCTATGCTTGATGGTTTCGCAGGAATGTCCGTTACACGCCGCAATTTGTCACCGTCCCTACCATTCCCCGTCCCGCACAATGGAGGACACATTATGTGACCCGTGAAGCGTTGTCATGCCTTGCAAACACCATCATTGCATCCCTTTCCATGAGGACAACATTTCTCCTGTTGATCATTTCCTGAACAGACCCGTAAAAACACATGTTTTTGCATTGGCGCTGGTAGCCCGTTATGTACTCGCGCCAATGGGGGAAAATTAACACTGAGCCCGCGCCAATTGGCGCTCTGTCCCAGTGTTGTACCCGCGCCACTCTGTTTATGGAAATTTTTTTTAAAAAGAGGCGAAGTTTCGATTACAACAACTTCGTGGATGAGTCATCAGGAGTGGTTTCGCCTGAATAACCACGGCCTTCCTCCTTTGGCCTCTTGTTTCCACCATATGGGGAACCTCCCAAAGGATAAGGCCTCCCTTCCACTATTGTAGGGATCCCAACCTCTTCCTCTCCTCTATAAATATAGCCTTCATCCATTGATGAAGGGGCTGAAAGGTTGAAAGGCTGATAGTCTTGAAGTGCTGAAGCTTTGCATCTCCCTATTCCCAAGTGCCTTTGTGCTGTAAAGAATCCCTTCTTTCCCTTAAGGCCCATTCAAGCGAGGAGACCATTGCTACGAGACTCTGGAGAGGTTTTCCCTTTCCTTGGTGAGCTTTGCGAGACGTGGACGACCGGAGACCCGTTCGAAGGAGGCTGCGACGTCAGAACTTGGTTGTAACTTCTATTCGTTTATCATTTAATAGATGACTATGATTATGGTTCCACTCCGTTTTCCATCATGTTAATGCGAGTAATATATTTTCTGACCGATGTTTAGTTACGTATGCTGGTTCCTATGCTTGTATCTGTTCGTTTCTTCTATGTGCAGGTGTTCATCCGCGGAGATCGTGGAAGAATTGTGATCTGCCAGGGCTGAAGGATGGGGACGCTTCTTCTTCTTCAGATCAGAGCGTTGGAATCCAGGTAGGTTTCTATCCCAAATCTTTCATTCGTAACTAGGAGCTTGCGTCATAGCATTGTTTGTTTGTTGCTAGACCCCTGCTGGGCTAGTAGGGATCGCCTCTGTCCGCAGAGGGGATTTACCTTCTCAACAAATTGGCGACTCCGCTGGGGAGATCGTCCGGTCTTCATTGTCTCGTTTATGTTGTTTCGCTTTGATCGTTTTTCCTTGCTTGATGAACCTTCTGGGTTGGATTCTTTCTGTGTTTTGGCTTTTGGTTCAGCCCCCAGAGGATCAGATCTGACCTTTGTTTTTCCGAATTTTCACCTTTTCATAGTTGGCTTGATTGGCGCGAGTTTAGCCCTGACAGTCGCGCCAGTTGGCGCAGGTTGCCAGTTTATCACTCGCGCCATCCCCTGTCTGGCGCGGATTACAGCCAGACAGTCGCGCCATTTCCTGTAGGTGGTAGGGTTACCCTTGTTCGGAAGCTTCTTTTGGTCAGTACTTTGCTTCGGGGTTTGTTTTAGATTCAGCTTGAAGTGGGAAGTCTGGTCTTGGTTGGGAGAAATTCTTTGTTTTTTCATTTTCAGGCAGTGGCGCTTGTTGTCAGTTAGCAACCCGCGCCACTTGGCCATTGGCGCTAGTTTTCAAGTAAAAGTCGCGCCAAGTGGCGCTAGTTGTCAATGTACAAGTCGGGCCACTTTCAGGGTGTATGAAAATTGAGGTTTTTTTCCCTTAATCCTTTGCCAGCGTGTCTTTCCCTTCCGGCCTTTCCTCCGTATGAGCATAGATTACATTGCTCATTGTTTGGAATGTCTTCTTTCTATGATCGCTTGATGTAAAAGGGAATGAATGCCTTGTTCTGGTCTCATGCTTTGGAAGTCCTCTTTGTGTTTTGTCACCTTTTGAGGGATTTTGTTACAAAGTGTTTTGAAACAACGATTGCATTCTTAGTGTTTGTTTACATCTCTTTTGCATTAGGAAGATTTGCGTTGTTTTAGTTTTCGTCTCAAAGTGTTCTTTTTGTTAAAATACATTAGATCACATTGCATTGAAAAGTGTTTTTGAGATTCATCATTGGACTTAGATCACATTGTTTAGTGATTGAAAACTAAAAATCGCTTTGAGTGCATTCTCTTTTGTTAAAAGCATGCATTAAGTAGATTCTGATTTCTTTGAAAAATGCATTGAGTGCATTCTTATTATTTGAAAAGAAAATTGTGCATAGATTACAATTGCATAGTTTTAAAAAAATAATTTTGCATAGATTACATTGCATAATTCGCTTCGTTGAATGTTTTAGAATACTTTTGGATAGAGAAAGTCATCTAGTTTGGAAAAGTTTCGTTTTCAGTTGTGCTGTTTGTTGCATCATTGTTTGAAGCTCTTCCCTTAACTAGATAGCATTCATCGAATTGGAAAGATTTCTTTTCTCATGTAGCTTTGCATTTAGGCGTCTTTTGAGACACTACATACAATAGGGCCTGAAAATTGAAACTTAATTGAAGATCAACTGTAAAATTTATTCAATTAACCTAAGGCAGCATTGGAACTTAACGAAACATATTTAGAAGGTCTAGGCTAGAGACGTGTTCCGATTGCCGTTAAACCTAGTAGTCATTATTGTTCGTTGGCTTTAGACAAAGACTAGTAATGACTTCAGGCTCCCCGTACCGTCACGTATATAAAGGGAGACCCCACTAGGTTGCTATCCTTTATCCATAGGAAGCCGAGTGTGCCGTCCTATACCCGTGATACACCGGACACAACATTCGGGGATTTTTCCTGCACGTACGTGAAGTCCTTGGTTGATTTCTCTTTCATTTTGAAACCAAGGTATATATTGCAGTTCGCGGATATCTGGTACACCCTTTGTGCCTAGTTTTTCCTGAGCAGTCATTTGGTCTTTTCTGACTCCCTAAATTTGAAAATACCGTCAAGCGCTTGTCCTTTCACGCTTGTATCAAATCTGAAAGAGATAGAGTCATATTTCTATTGTTTCTCGACTCTTAAAACATGAAACGGTAGAGTTTCTTACTTTTCAATGCGGTAAAAATTAATCACCCACGATTACATGCCCGCTTAGATATTGCTTGTTGACCGTTTGATCGTGTGTCTTGACTCTTTTTCAGCCCATGTGTGGTTTTGAGTCTTGATGGCAACTTTTTCAGAGTTTACCAACCAAGGAATCCCCTCAGAAGGGAATCCTAGTCATTTTCCTCCTTGGAAATGTTGGTGCTCCTCTACATGGCGACGTTGTCCCTTCCCGGTTTAACTGTTGGGCTGTTCGTTTGGTTTGCTCTCAACCTCTCGTTGTCCGAATGCATCCACTACCGTTCAACCGCTCCTCCGCCCGAACAACCTCATGTTGATTCCAAAGGTGGATCCCCCTCTTCGCCCCCCCCCCCCCCCTCCCTCTACTTCGCCCGGGAGAAAGTCTCGGATTCAAGTAACCAGGTGGCTAAGAAGAAGAAGAAGAAGACAAAGAAGAAGAAGTCCGATAAGCGAGAGGCTAAATGTATAGCTACTGTCTCTGAGATATCTCCTCTTGATAAACCTTCCTACCCTCCACGGAAAATCAAGTTCCCTTGCCTGTTGTGCACGGGAGACCATCTTCTTCGAGACTACCCTCGCATTCCCATGGTGCTCGAAGTATGGTCCAACGGCCGCCCACCGTTGCCTTTGGCTTTTGGGAGTCAGGTTGGGGGCACGTCTTCAACTAGTACTGATAAGGCTCCTAAGAAGCAGGGTAAGATCACCAATCCCTGTAAGTTGTGTGAAGGGCACCATGCCATTCACCTTTGTCCTTATATGGATGAAGCCAAGCGAGTTCGGGACAACCTACGGCTCTACACCACGCCTTCCACCCGGTTATAACCGCTTTCTTGAGTCCTCTACCAGTTCGATCCTATGATTGGTCAAGAGTCATCCTCTGGGTCGATCCCACTCCCCCAGAAATTCAAATTCACGAATCCGTCCCTGACCAACCATTGGTCGTCGGATCGGTTGAACTGGCCCCGTCCGCGGTGGACCAGGTCTTTTCTGTCGAGAGTGGATCTCACACCCCCCATGTCCTTCTGATCTCTTCAGATTCTTCAGACTTGGAGAGAGATTCTCCTGTCCCTGTACTTCAAGAAGCCCCTCCTCCGCCTCCCATGATGGAGGCTACGGAGGATATTCCTCCCGCCTTCGAGATGGAGGTCATGGATGATGCTTCTTCTACCGTAACATTAGGGGAAGACCTTCGCTTGTCGATGGTAGCCCCTCCGAGTAGTTTGGTCGCTTCCTTTGATTGGAATCGATTTGCAGGATTTCGCCTTCTGTCTTATGTGCCTTTCGAGATCACAATACAGGCTCTTGGTCTGGTTGTACCCAGTACCATTATAGAAGAAGGTGCCTCTGTTAGTATTCTGTCATCAACTACCTGGCAAGCTTTCGGTTCACCGCCGCTTGCGCCCGTTACGCAGAATATGTTGAAATTCAATAGAAGAACGAGTCAACCGTTGGGGATCCTTCCAAGGTTACCTGTGACTTTGGGAGATAAAACCGTCCATATGGACGTGATGGTCGTTCCAGGCCCTTTGGATTTCAATCTGCTTTTGGGGCGCGATTACACCTATGCCATGGGAGCGCTTGTCTCCTCCCTCTTTCGCGTGATGTGTTTTCCGCATGAAGGAAGGATCGTGACTATTGATCAGCTTTCGTTCTTTGGTCCTAATATGGCACCTCGTCCGCTATCATCCCTTCCTGGTTTTTATCCACCCGTTGTATCTCCCCCACCCCAGGTCAACTATGTGGCTACCTACCCCGTGCTTGTTCTTAGTGATGATGCCGTCGTGCATAGTGTGCTGGGGGCATTGGGTCCAGACTTCCAAGATGTCTTCCTCCCCACCAGAGTGGAACTTGAAGCACCGCCTTCGAAGCCATTCTCTACACACTTGCTCGGAAAGCATGGTTCTTTTCCGTGTCAAGCTCCTCAAAATGAAACAAGGTCGTCGTGAGCATAGTTCCTTGTCTCCAGGTCAAGCCCTTAAAAAAATGAAACAAGGTCGTCGGAGCATAGTTCTTTTCCTTGTGTCAAGCTCCTTAAAAAATGAAACAAGCAGTTGGTCGGAGCATAGTTCTTTTCCTTGTGTCAAGCTCCTTAAAAATGAAACAAGCAGTTCGTCGGAGCATGGTTCTTTTCCTGTGTCAAGCTCCTTAAAAAATGAAACTAGGTCGTCGGAGCACAGTTCGTTTTCTTGTGTCAAGATCCTTAAAAAATGAAACAAGGTTGTTGGAGCATAGTTCCTTGTCTTGTGTCAAGCTCCTTAAAAAATGAAACAAGGGTGTCTGAGGATAGTTCTTTTAATGTGTCAACCTCGTTAAAACAATGAAACACGTTCCCGTTCAATTCGAGTCTTTGATCAGATCTCGTAAAATCCCAGTCGAGTCTTTCTTAGATCTCGTAATTCGAACCTTCACTCCATCTGCCTTTCATATGGACTGAAGCTTGGGGGGCATGTACCTCGAATTGAGTCACCATGCCGGGGGCATGCTTACTTTTTCAAGCATAGTTTGTTTCCGTTTCAAGCTTGTGTAAAAATGAAACCGGTTTCAAGCATAGTTTATCTTTGTTTCAAGCTTGTGTAAAAATGAAACCTTTCCCATTTTACCCCTTGTGATTGTCATCTTATCAGCCTATTTTTCCAGATGAGCCTTGGTTTTCTCGTTCCATCGTCATTATCTGCTTGGCCGATCATATGCCTTCACTTGGTTGTTTTACCCGTTCCTGAGGAACCGCTGCTATGAGTGGTCTTGTTAGCCAGCCTCTCGACCTTTATTTGTTCATAGTAGTTCCACCATTACCGGAACCAGTTGCTACCCTTTATACCACTCGTTCCTCCAGGAGGAGTCATCTTTCAGCTCTTTTCTGACTCTCTAAACATGAAAAGATCGTCGAGGCCCTTGTCGTTTCGATCTCGTTAAAATGGACACGAATCGACATTCACCCAGTATAAGTTTAACCCTTTTTCGGGCTGGGATGGATTGATTACGTAAAAGGAATACCCTAGCCTATCGCGACTAGGAGGTTTTCCCGGATATTGTTTTCTACCTTTTCGGATCTGGGGAACTATTTACGAAAAGGGACCAGTGGAGTTTTCTTTTCCGCCGTCTTTTCAAACTCTCTAAACATGAAAAGACGCCGAGTTCTTCCTTTGTCAGACTCGTTAAACCCTGATGACATTGGATTCCGTCGAAATGACGTTCTCCGAGTTTCTCCTTCCTAGGACTCGTTAAATGTACTAGGATGGATTCGCCCGAAGGGCGGACTTATATGACAAGCATATGGTATCCTCTTCAAGCTTGTGTAAAAATAAAGAGGTACTCACCGAAATGGTGGGGGAAAATGGAACCATCATCGTTGTCGTGTCGGCAGTATGTCGCTCTTGAACATGGCACTTGTCTGCATTCGTGTCGGGTTGGGGAAATCTCATCTCATTTTTTCACTTTGCCTCCGTGGGTTTGGATAATCCTTTTTGACCTCTCCTCTGCTCATTGCCTCGTCACCATGACCTCTGATCCGTTGATGTCAAATACTACCAAATCCACTGTCGTGCCGTCAATATGTTCAAGAGAAGTTGACCTCTGCAAATATCAACCTTCCTCTGTTTCTCATATGATCCTGATTCACAACAAAACATTATGTTCCTCTGTCTCGTGTCGATGATGTGGGAATCATTATGGCCCACCTTCGATCAAGGTCCCTTCCTGTCGACTTCAACTCATTATCCAGGAAGTTGGTCTAGAGACTCCTGATGGTACCTTGGAGCCTGCATGCCTCAATGGCAGGTTCGTCGCATTCGACGTGAGGTTTTTATCATTGGCCTCCGATCGAATGATTCTACGGGTGTTCGACATCAGCTCATTTATTCGCACGCCGTAGATTGTACCTGTAGTACCTTGAGGACCATTGTCATTATTGGTGGTTTCTCTCGCGTCTGTTAACAGCTTTCATCATTGGCTGGTAATCAGACGATGTTCTTGCATGTTCGACTTCAGCTCACATATTCACATGCTTGAACTTGTACTTTGTTGGGTCGGGATGGAGCGCAAGACCCTCGATTGTGTCTGTTGTAATCCAGGCTGCGATTGTGGATTATTATCATTATGTACATGACTCACTGATTGGATGGCTGCGACCATACCTGAGTCTATTTGTTCGATCCTAGTTGGATGGCTGCGCCCATACCCTGGATCCGGATTATAACATACTCTGTTTCGGATGGCTGCGTCCATACCACATATACATCATGTACTTGAGATATCAGTTGTATCTTTCTGCGCAGGTTTTCCGACGGCGGGCCTTCAGTTGAACATGTTCTCGTAAAGAATTTCACCCCTCTCTCTCTCGGGCCTCATACTTTAGGGGGCATCTGTTACACAGTAATTTGTCACCGTCCCTACCATTCCCCGTCCTGCACAATGGAGGACCCATTCTGTGACCCCGTGAGCGTTGTCATGCTTGAAAATACCTTCATTGCATCCCTTTCCATGAGGACAACATTTCTTTTGTTTATCATTTCCTGAGCAGATCCCTAAAAACACCTGTTTTTGCATTGGCGCTGGTAGCTCGTTATGTACTCGCGCCAATGGGGGAAAATTAACACTGAGCCCGCGCCAATTGGCGCTCTGTCCCAGTGTTGTACCCGCGCCACTCTGCTTTTGGAAAGTTTTAAAAAAAAAAGAGGCGAAGTTTCGATTACAACAACTTCGTGGATGAGTCATCAGGAGTGGTTTCGCCTGAATAACCACGGCCTTCCTCCTTTGGCCTCTTGTTTCCACCTTATGGGGAACCTCCCAAAGGATAAGGCCTCCCTTCCACTATTGTAGGGATCCCAACCTCTTCCTCTCCTCTATAAATATAGCCTTCATCCATTGATGAAGGGGCTGAAAGGCTGAAGGGCTGAAAGGCTGAAGGGCTGAATGCTGGAAGGGCTGATAGTCTTGAAGTGCTGACGCTTTGCATCTCCCTATTCCCAAGTGCCTTTGTGTTGTAAAGAATCCCTTCTTTCCCTTAAGGCCCATTCAAGCGAGGAGACCATTGTTACGAGACTCTGGAGAGGTTTCCCTTTCCCTTGGCGAGCTTTGCGAGACGTGGACGACCGGAGACCCGCTCGAAGGAGGCTACAACGTCAGAACTTGGTTGTAACTTCTATTCGTTTATCGTTTTAATAGATGACTATGATTATGGTTCCACTCCGTTTTCCATCATGTTAATGCGAGTAATATCTTTTCTGACTGATGTTTAGTTACGTATGCTGGTTCCTATGCTTGTATCTGTTCGTTTCTTCTATGTGCAGGTGTTCATCCGTGAGATCGTGGAAGAATTGTGACCGCTGGTGGTCGAAGGACGAGGACGCTTCTTCTTCGCATCGCAGCGTTGGAATCCGTATTTCTATCCCAAATCTTTTCATTCGTTACTAGGTGTTTCTGCGTCATAGCATCGTTTGTTTGTTGCCAGACCCCCTGCTGGGCTAGTAGGGATCGCTCTTTCCGCAGGGATTTCTACCTCCACAACAATGTCTATGCTTGATGGTTTTTCAGGTTATAATCAGATTTGGGTACATCCTTATGATCAGGAAAAAACAACCTTTACTACACCATGGGGTACTTTCATGTACGCTAAGATGCTATTTTGTCTCATGAATGAAGTAGCTACTTTTCAGAGGGCGATGGATATTTCTTTTTCTGAAGAGAAGGACAATATGGTGGTTGTTTATCTTGATGACATAACAGTCTTCTCAAGGAGGGAAGAAAATCACTTGAAACACCTAGAAAGAATTCTGCTGAAGTGTAGAAGGTTTGGTATCTCTCTAAATCCCACCGAAAGTATTTTTTCTTTAACTTCAGGTAAATTACTTGGACACATAATTTCTAAAGATGGGATTAAGATTTATCCAAACAGGGTCAATGCAATTTAGAAGGTGGATTTTCCAAGAAGCATGAAGGAGATTCAATCTTTCCTTGGAAAGGTAAATTTTGTAAGGTGTTTTATTCCTAATTTTGCTGAGATTGTGAAGGACATAACAAGGATGATGAAGAAGGGAATTGACATTAAGTGGACAGCAGAAGCAAGACACTCATTTGAGGAAATCAAAAGGGAACTCACACAAGCACCAATATTGATCAGTCCAGATTTCTCAAAAGAATTTCAGGTTTTTACTTTCGCATCAGAGAATACTATCGCTGGAGTTCTGCTACAAAAGGGACATCAAGGTATTGAGCAACCTATTTCTTTCTTTAGTAGGACATTATCCAACTCTGAGCTGAAATATAATATCTTAGAGAAGCAAGCCTATGCCTTGGTGAAGGCTATCAAAGATTTCAGGATTTATATTTTGCATTCTCATATTGTGGCTTTTGTTTCTAATATTGTTGTGAAAGACATTCTCACTCAAGCCGATCCTGATTGTAAGAGGGGGAAATGGATTGCTAAATTTCTAGAGTATGACATAGAGATAAAGCCAAAAAATTTGGTCAAGGGGCAAGGCCTAGCAAAGCTGATGGTGTAGTCAAACTTTGACTGTCTTGATATAAAATTAATTGCATAAATATCAGAGATTTCAGATGAGGAAGAAGAACTAGTTCCTATTGAAGAAAAATACATCACTTAAGATTGGTACAAGGAGGTTGTTTTTGTCCTACAACATCATAAAGAACCTACTTATATAAAAAAGTCTAAAGCAAGGTTTGTAAAGCTTAAATCCTTGAGATGTTTTATTTTTGACAGAAATCTATTTTGGAAGGATACTGGCAGAATTTTGCTGAATTGTTTGTTGGAAGAGGAGGCCGAAAAAGTAATTGAGGGGTTCCACAAAGGAGATTGTGGAGGTCATCATTATTGGAAGGCCACAATGAACAAGGTTCTTAGCACAGGGTACTATTGGCCTACAATGTTTAAGGATGTCTACAAAAAGATTGCTGCCTGCCATGAATGCTAGATTTTTCGAGGGTAAGAAGAAACTTGTACCTTTACCTTTAATGCTTATATATGTGGAAGCACCATTTCAGTAGTGGGGGTTAGATTTTATTGTAGAGATCCATCCATCATCATTAGGTCAACATCACTGGATTCTTACAGCAACTGATTACTTCACCAAATGGATTAAAGCAATCCAAACTAGGCAAGCTAATGATTATGTGATTATTTATTTTTTAGAAAATAATATCTTGTCTAGGTTTGGTTGCCCCATGAAGATTATAACTGATAATGCACAGGAATTTAAATCTAAGAAGCTGGTAAATTTATGTCATCAATATCATATTACTCTTGGGCATTCTACTGCACACTATCCGCAAGGGAATGGTCTTGTTGAATATTCTAACAAGATTCTTGTGAGGATCATTAAACATATATTGTAGGAGAATAAGAAAGCTTGGCATTTGAAGCTGAAGTATGCCTTATGGGCTGATAGGATATGCACAAAAAGGTCAATTGGAACATCACCATATGAATTGGTATATGGGGCTGAGGCCATTTTTCCTACATCTTTAGGGATACTTGTCATGAAGTTGATTCAAGGGTTAGAAGAGGAACCAAATTTAGTCCAGAGGAGAATCAATCAACTTATAGCTCTGCAGGAGAAGAGGAATGAAGTTTATAACATCAATCAACAATCTCAAAACAGAATCAAGAGGAAATTTGATAAGAAGATCAAGGAGGAAGGTTTTCAAATTCAGGATGAAGTGTTGAAATGGGAGGCCATAATTGAAGAGAAAGACAAACATGGTAAATTCGAGAACTTGTGGAAAGGTCCTTTCAAAATAGCTTCTTTCCATGGGAACAATACTTACATACTGTAGGAGATGGATGGAAAATCATATGCTGGAGAACCTGTCACTAGCAGGTTTTTAAAGCATTACTCTTCCTAAAATCTGATTGATCATTCATGTCATTATACATATTCCATTTTATGAGTTTTTCTGCTAACAATCACAAGCTAAATCAACAAGCTTGAGCCTGAGGTGAAGGCCATTAGAGCTTGAGGAGAAAGTTTGGCAATTTTAAAGTTTTTTCTATTTTGGTCAAGAAAATGGATAGCAACACTGGAACTATTGGTTCTTAGTGTACCACATGGGCACACTATCCCAAGTGGAGCCACTGTTATCACCTAAAAAATTTCAAAACATCATTGTGTCATGTGTTTTTTTGGTCATGGTTCAAATTAAGTTTAGAAGTCAATTTAGGATTTGGTTAAGGGTAAATTAGATTTTTATAGGTTCAAAGGTCATCATTAAGTTCAAATAAATTATTTTAATGGTCCATTCATTGTCAAAATATCCATAATTTCCATCTGGGAGTCATTCCATAAATTTTTGGGTCAAAAATGTGCAATTAGCCAAGAATCTATGTTTTTGTATTGCCACTAGTTCAAAAAAAGTTGATTTGCGCTACGAAAGTGCTAATAGTTTCATAGCACAAACTGGGAAAAATACACTGCAGGCGCTACGAAAGCGTGGTTTCTTAACCGTCTTGTCATTTGAGCTGGAAATTGTCAGAATTCGTTGGGAAATGGTAGGTTAGTGGTATGATAGGTCAGTTAATGATTATATTTAATGTACTTACTCATGATACAGTCATCATTGTCATGATAGGGCATGAATGAGGCATAATTCAGTTATGAGATGACATTTCAAATTCAAAATATTGCTTAATTGGTCATACACATTTCTCTTGCCTCCATTCTAATGTCTAAGCTCTGAAGTGTCAAGCCAAACATGTGGCTATTTAATACAAAGTTTTTCTTCATCCTAATCAAGCGAGGCTGATATGAACTATTCAAGTGAGGTTGTTTCATATATTCAAGCGGGGTTGACAGGTTTTTCTGAGAAGCATGGCAAAGGAAAAGAAAGTCCACAGAGGGGGACACTGCTTAAGATATGAGCTTGAAAATATGAAGGCCATAATTGAAGACCCAACAGTGATGGAGGCATTTAGCAGAGTAGGTTGTCTTCGGTTTTGTGAAAAGCTACATGGTTTCCACACACAGGTGTCTAAAGAATTTTCCTTGCACTTCAATGGAACAACTACCAAGGTTGGGATGCTAAGTGTGCCAATTACACCAGAGATTATTGCCACTGTGACAGAGATACCAAGGGGTCAAGAGACTTGGTTCAAAAGTTTCAAATTTGATATGGAGCCATGTAAATAATTCACGAAACCTGAGTATGCAGATATGGGCCTCAATAACGCTATCCCTAGAGGCTGCATCAAAGACACTTACGCAAAGCTTTTGCTCAACATCCAAAGATATTTTACATGTGAAGGCATATATCATAAGGTCTACACATATCATTTCAAGCTGCTTCTTCATTTCATAGGTAAGATTTCACTTGATTTTCCCTTTTACCTGCATAGGAGTCTTGCTAAAATGGCTGATATGCTAAAGTACAAGAAAAATATGAAGGTTGTGAAACATCTTTTTTTCATCATGGTGTGATGAATTTATTGATTTTGAATGAGCTTCAAAATATAGGCAGGGATTGGTCATCCTTTTTGTTTATAAATGGTTTTAATTTGGAAACACTAACTCCTGCTAGAAACCCTAAAACTAAAGGAAATCCATCACCACTAGTAGCAAAGTCTAGTCAACCTATAGTTGCAAAACCAAAGCAATTTGCAAAATTGAAGCCAAGGAAACAGGTTGAGAAAAGGACAAAGCAGACACAAGTTCTTGATACTCCAACTCCATCACCTGCAAAATAGAGGTCAAAGATTGTCAAAGAGGCAAAACAGAAACAAGATGTCAGTAGGCAGGAAATCAAAAGAGTAACAAGAAGCCAAGTAGTGGCATTAAAGGGAAAAATAATTGCTACAGATACATAGGACAACCCAGTGATAAAGGGAAACTTAGATGACATATTATATGAAATTGACATAGAGGAGACACCGATTGTGCAAGCTGAATTCATTAGAGAAGATGAGCACAAACAAAAAAAAGCTAAGGCTGTAAAGAAGCTTGAGTTTGAGGGTGAAAATGCAGCTTTTATCTTTCAAGCTAGAAAGCCTTTAACTAGGCATGCTAAGAAAATTAAGGAGGGAAACAAGGAAGTTCAAGAAACTATTGAAACAGCTAAAGCCCCTGAAGAAGTGGTTGATCTCTCAACACCTGCAGAGAAGCATACAACCAGCAGAACAAAAGAGGGAAAAGAAGGAATGGCAAAGAAAACAAAATTTAAACATCTTGAGGGGAAATTGAGGTTGGAAAACCAAGAAATTGTTGTGATGAGAAAGAGGGCTAGAAAGAATAGTGTTGAGAAAGCATAGTTCAAAAGAATGAAGGAAGTATGGGAAGGTAAAAATGGTTCTATTTTTGAAACCCCAAGCAGTGTAGAGCAATTTTTCACATGGACTGTCCTAGCAATAAAGAAAGCCAAATTTGTTAGAGTAATAAATACTCACTTGAGAGCTAGTAACAAGAAACTTAAAGGTCAAGTGGAAGATTTGGAGCAGCAGCTAAAAGTGATTCAGGATGAGTTAAATAACAAAGGTGCAAAATGACAGTTTTTAAAAATTTAAAAGCTAAATCAAGTGAAAACTAAGAAGGAACCTCATGAAAACTGTGTTTTTCAGTTCATATGGCTTTTTGATTTGATGAAATCAGTGTTATTTTGAGTTTTGGCACATTTATAGTTTTAACTTTGAAAAAATTTGGACAAAATTGCTCACTCACCATTTTCGTAGCGCAAATAGTGTAAAATGAGTGAAAAGTGCTACGAAACTGCTATAACAACTTTTTTTCACTCTTTCTCATAAATTTTTGAAGGGAAAATGTATGAATTATGACCTGAAATTGCTAGAGAGGATGTATTAAATGATAATGAAGATAATCCTGGAGGAAAGATATCAAAATTTTGAAGAAAAAAGGGTAAAAGAGTTGTGCTACGAAACTGTGTTGTTTTCATAGCATAATCTATTACAGTTCATTTGAAATAGTGTAAAGATGGTTTGGGAAAGCTGGAGCTTAGGGAGGATTTTTGGCAAGTGTTACTTCAGTTCCTAACAACAAAGGACCTCAAAATGATGAATTCATGATGGTTGGAATATCTCAAAAATGCAAGGGACCCTATCCTTCGAAAATAGGGGACCGTTTCCTACTTTGATGGAGGTCGGCATTATGGTCATCAAGATTTGAAGCCAATCATCTAGATTCGACCAAGTGTAAATAAATTTGGAAAAGGATGTAATTTAATTAAGATAAGGTTGTTATAGATATGTGATTAAGAGTTTGAATCCTATTTGTAATAGGACTGTTTAGTAGATTAGCTATCCTTTTGTAATAAATACCATGTCATATGGTTAGGCAAGGTGTCAAGAGTCAGGAGTTCGATGTATCTAGCATCGGATAAGGTTATCTTATGTTGTAAATGATCTATAAAATATCAAGAATTAGAATATGTTAAGGGTTGGAAATTTTTAGCAAAGGATTGTGTTTATTGTAAGTGACTGGTTTTCAGCTTAATACAAAGATTTCTACTTAGCCAAATTGAGATTCATAATGAGTTCTAGTGTGTTCTTGTTCTAATTGCATCTTTTTACTATCCTATGGCAGTGGTGTTTGTTTATGTTACTCAGAATTCATCTTTGATGCTCTGACTTCCTATATAGACAAATTGAATGTGTTTTTTACAGTTTCACATGTGTATCTCTTGACTAAACTATGATATGCCTCAACTTCTATGCTAAGTAGATTTATTGGTTTTACTGAAACTATTTTGACTCCATAAGCCCAATGTGCACTTTCTGATGTGATTTACAACCAATATCTGTCATTTATCTGCTTATTACCCCACATAGAGTTAGCCATCTATACTTTATATCCAAATCATTAATCCTTGAGAGAGCCCTCTCAGGTTGAGGAGGCTAAGCCTCAATCAAAGAATTGGTTTGAAACAGTTGCATGAGATTGATTTGGTTAGCAGCCTATCAGGTCCAATTTTGTGATAATAGACCCAAAAATGAAAATGGAGGCTTTGAAAAGGTATGATGAACCAAAAGACAAACAAATTTCCCAACCCAACAACCACGGAGATGAGGTGGAAGACTGTCGTGTTGAAGAGCGACTCATTGCCATTAACAAGTGGAGTACCTTGTTTTCCCAATTTCCATAACCATACTGGTCAATACCTCTTTATTTTTTAAAAAGCTTGAGGAGGACAACATATGCTTGATCTATAAGTTCATCCTTCGGATGAATCCCTCTGAGTATGTTTAACGAACCCTGAGAATGAGTGGTTTGGTCTCATTATGTTTGACAAGTCCATCGTTTTTTGATGTTTTAGCGATTCCAGCGAAGGTAAAACTCGACATATTTTTCATGTTTAGAGAGTTTAAAAAAGAGGCGAAAAAGAGAAATCTAGATGTTCCTTTTCGTAGATAGTCCCTTGAGTCTAAAAAGGCAGAAAACAATACCCAAGAGAACCTCTTATACATGTTCGAGTAAGGTATTCCTTTTTTGTAAAAAGTATATCTCAGTTCGGAAAAGGGTTAAACTTATACTGAGTAGACGTATTTTCATTTACTTTTACGAGTCCAAAAAGACAAGTGCTCGTCAATATTTTCATATTTTGGGAGTCTGAAAAGAGATAAAATAGAACTCTAAGGGGTTCCTTTTTCGTGAATTTATGGAGTCTGAAAAAGTGATAAAACTATACTCGGTTAAAATGAGCTGTTAAAACTCGACAAAATCCATTAAAAAACTGTCGGCCTGCTCAAAACATCAGAAAAAGGATTAAAAATACCCGTTTCATGATAAAAAAGTGAACCATTACTAGGTCAAAGCATTAAATATGATAAAAAAGCGACCATAAGTAATAAAAATGACTATTCACATTTACCTTCAATAGTGAGAGCTCTGAGTAGGTTTTTCCCTCGATCTTCTGAACTTGATTACAGAAAATACGATGGATCATTTCAAGCATTGTTACTTCTAGGTAGGAGATAAAACCTTTCTCTTTCATTTCATAGTTTTTTTTTGTGATTTCATGCAAATTTATGGACTTTTTAGGGCCCCAGGGTTTGAAAAACTTTCCCTTGGACCAATGCAGGCTCCTAAAGTCGAAAGGAGCATTGAATTTAGGTTCTAATGCACTCCAGGTAGGGGTTAAATGCACTATCCTCCCTTATAAGGCAACGTTGGGCACAAATCCCATGTTAAATTTAGTAGTTTCTCTCAAAATTTGTCAATTTTTTTGCATTAGAAGGATCCTAATGAGTCTCTTGTTGATGTTTCAGGTCTTCATTAGCACAAAATTACCTTTTTATGGAGAGAAAGAGAACATGAAGGACAAGATTTTAATGCAACAAATGATCCCACCACCATTAAAGCACTAAAAAATTGTGGATTGTTGAAATTTTTCCGGTTACCTAGCATGAGGAAACAGATGGAATTACTTGATTTCATTGTTCGTTCATGGGATGTGCAAGCACAATATTTCAGGTTATGGGAACATTTTCTTGAGATAAAAGTGGAAGACATACATTTTCCGACAGGTTTATCCATGAGAGGTGCCCGCATCTCTCTCCTATGTGGGATAAGGGGTGGAGAAACAATGAAAGACTATATTTCCACTTATTGCAGACCTCGAGCCTAGCCGACTAGAGATGGAAAGATCAACATTAAAGATATTCATCATTTCCAGATTGGCTGGTAGCGCAACACTTCATGCAACTAGCATATCATACATGCAATATGGTTTATAGCATTTGGAGCAAACAATCTTCAACTATAGCAAAGGGGTGTTGGTCAATATTAAATAACAATTGTCTAAAGAAAAATAGGGTTTAGCTATGCCATTCAATCTTGATCTCTTTTTCCATGAAGAAGATTCCATTATTACAACCTCAACATATCACGCCCGAGGCTATTGAATTGAGGGTTCCATGGATGAGGAGGTGGATAGATCTTATGCCCCTACATGCAGGTCCATTGGCGGTTAGCTTCTTACTAGCCTTTTTTAGGTGTTTGCATAAAAAAATCATTATGATAGATGATTATTCGTACGCAGGGTTGGATTTCCGTGATGACCCCGAGCTCATGCTTCCTGAGGGTGAGAAATGGGGTGCTATGGGTAAGATATCTTAACCATTTAAATTTTTTTAAGAGTCTTACAATTTTTTTGTGTTTTTGATGTTTCTGAGACTAAACTATTGATTTTTCATGCGAATGTTGGGCCCATTCGACTTATAGGTGTTTCATATCTCCATCGTGCAGGAGATCCAAATCAAGTAGTAGCACCAGTACATGTTGTTACAGTAGGATGGGATGGACTACAAGATCTCAACGTAGCCGAGACCCTAGCAGATGTGGAGCACCACATGGAAGGGTTGACATGGCATCATAGATGAGACCGTGGTCGATTATATCCCTTTGCGACTTCAACGATACACTATTGGATTGCCTAGCCATATTGGTTAGCTACTGTGCAAGATAGCTCGTGTAGTGGCATGTTATCATGAGCACTATGATTAGTCTACTGGGTTTCATAGTCGTATCTACATATAGTTTTTGATATGGGCCATGTAGCCATGTGTGTCTTAGACACAATTTTGTAAAACAAACTTCTTATATATCTATCTATATTCAATGTTTCGATGTTCCTATTGTTGTTTTCAATGAATGTGATGTGTATTGAAACTTATTTACATTCGTTGAAAATTTCTATATAAAACAGGATTAGATAACACATATGTCATTGTATTTATATCTCTAGAAATATGTTGATATTAGATGAAATAAAAATGTCTTTATATAAGGAAAACCCTTAAGAACATGCGAAGGATGGTGGGACTTCTGACTGAATAGACATTAGCCAATTGTAGTACCACAAGCTGTGAGTAAATCCTGATGACTAAACAATGGATACCATATGAAATAACATCAGATAATAGCTCAACCACGACGCTATACTTAGTGATTTTGTTGGTAAAGTGACCGATACAAATACCTTGTATACTCACTAACTCACCATTTGGAGCAAAGATAGCCCACGTTGTTGAGGATAGGTTCTGTCAGGAATCTGTAATTTTAGCAGATTGGTGAGACTAAAACTGCAAAAGCAACATTATTTCAACCACTTTGGGATTCTAGGATCTAGCCCTCCTGAATCCGGAGAGGGATCTCTCCAATAAGTGCAAAGATGGATTTGTCTTTGGAGTTTTGGGTAATGATATTAGGCTAGTTATGAAGGCCAAGGGTTTTGTTTGTTTTTTGGATGGTTGAGCATGAAAATTACTTGAGGGGAAAGTTCTAAGTGCAAAAAGTTTCAAAGGTGAGAAGTTGCAAGTGAATAGAATAGCTTTGGCTAAAAAGATAGATATAACGCTGGTTTTTAGTCCATTTGGCTATGGAGTCATAACAGGGCTTTAATTGATCAACAACATCAAGAGTGATCCAAGGGGCAAGTCATCTATATCACAAGATTATTGAGATTAGAGTGATGGAATGGAAACAATAAAGTGTTGGAGGGGTGGAAACATATAATAATTTCACAAAGGATTTATAGTCAGTCCAAACAAGGAAAGCCTCTTAAGTAACTGTTTAAAACCAACCAAGGACAGGGCTAACCATTGACTTCTTGGGCAAGTTTGTATTAAAGCAGCTTAATTGACAAACAATCCAGTAATCCACATAATTACCTTCAGAAAGTATGAAAACATATAAGAGAAGACACAGTGTAACCTAAGATCAGATAAGGTACTTTTAAACCTAGTCTGATTTCAGCCAACATCGAGAGAAATATTCAGAATCTGCATTTGGAGAATAGGAACTAGAAACAGGGAAAACCATCACTTTTCCAGTCTAACTTTAATAAGCAAATGATGAAAATAACTTTCAAGAATAATGTTTAAATGAAACAGTAGGACGAGGGAACGCTAACATTCCTAACTGCTTAAACTGTATTGAATCATTCTTAAATAAACAAATTGGAGGAAAACATTGAGATAAATCTTATCAGTTAGAGAAGGGTACTGGTAAACAGTAAATCCTAACTCTATAAATGTTGTTCTTTATCAGAGAATAGTGAACAATATGACATACATAGAAGGAAAAACAATAACAAAGAAAGAGGCACTTCACCAGTGATATAGACCAGGATCCCAAGAAACAGCTTGTTATTGATGTCAAACCAGTTACAGTACTCAAGTCCAATGTTTCAGTTCAGCAATCATCTTCACTATCCAGCCTAACAAGTCTAACACAAACAGAGCTTCAAGGGCCAGTGAACACTATCTACAATTAGAAGCTTAAGCTCAAATGTATTTCAAAGTTCTGTAACCAACTCAACCAACCCCTCTCTCATCTTCTGCAAAAGTATATATAGAAGAATGAGGAGGTGAGATCTGATAAAAGATCTCCAATTACAATTAATACAGATTTAATGGCTTCTTGGCCTTTAGGGGGCTCAATGAAGAAACTTACAATAGGTGTCTTCTGTATTAAATGATTTACATAAATTTTTAAGCTCGGTGGGAGCTTTTGTTGACCTTGGAGGTTCTGTGTGATGTCGGGGTTACTCCGCAGATATTGTTTGCATTAATTTTCCCTGCAGAAGTAACTCTCTGGCTGCGTTGAGGCGAATATCTTCATTTGATCAATAACTTCGGCCTCTGATTGAATACTTTGAGGCACAGGTGGCATTTCGGCAGCTGGGAGGAATCAATTTGCCTCAGAGGTGGCAGTGGAGGCTTTATGTCGATAAAACACTTAAGATTTTCTTCTTTAACTGTGTTTTTAATCGGGGATTAGGCTTTTGATAATCATTCTTAGCCGTAATCCCCACAAAACCTGTCTTCAATCCTTTTCTATGGTATGTTTTTGTTGTCGACATTGATACTCTTTGATTTGTGATTGACTTGCTATGTTTTTCTAATGTGCAGGGCCGCGCAGGGGCGATATGGCATCAATGCCTCATGAACCACCGATGATACATGAATTTGAAATCTGCAAATGATTTTCTTTGATGGATCAGAGGCAGGAGGATCATCACCCTCTGCTTCTGAATTTTCTTCGGACATGGCGGAAAAACCATTGAAAACCCTGAAAAATTCAAAAAACATTATAAAATCCTGCATATATAGGTCTGCTGCTTCAGAAAGCACGTGGAAAGAGCAGGGCCGTTGGATGGCATCATCCAACGGTCGAGATTGATTGGGGGAAAACAAAAGGAAGGCGGATGAATAATTTAAATCAGAGCCGTCGATGACGCAGAGATCGACGGCTAGGAGCGGAGGTGAAGGGACGATTGTGGGCCGTCAGATGAGATCGGCCCAAGCGATCAACGACAGAGAAAAGGCGTTAAAAACTTTAGAAAATGTGACCGGACATCAAGATTTTAATTAAACCATGTTGAATAAAATTCCTGGGTCCAGATTTTCTGACTGGATGAGGAACCATGGAAACCCGCCCAATAGAAATCTGCCGCATGGACGCTGATGTGGCGTTGGGACCACCAGCACTACTTTGGACGAGGGGACTAGGTGATGGAATGTGGGCCGTCGATCTGCAGATCATATCGACGGCAGAGATCTTTTAAACACCGTGCCGTAGCCTAGTTATCGCGTGGGCATCTTCAGTGAGCGATCGCCGTCCGATGGGCGGCCTCAGATTGGACGGTGGACGTCCATATCGCGCCGGGTCCACGTCCGAACTTTAACGCGCGATGGACGGCGGTTTCATGAACAGTGCCCAAGACACGTGTCGCCCAACGTATGGAATCGCTGCGAAATGGAAGAAACCGTCGCACGCTCGGAAGTGGTGCGATGAAATCTGCCTGGTTTTGCAATCGGTGAGTGGATGGCGGGGACCACTGAGGTGATAGACTCCGCGTCGTCGATCTGCAGATCAGATCGACGGTGGAGATTGACTGGGGTTTTTGCATCGGCGGAAAGTTTATAATAAAATAAAAATCGAAAAACTAATATAACTGAAGGTTTATATTAATTTATAATGCGGCTTGGCGCCCGACTGCGGGGCCGTGGGTTAAATGGAGAAATATGTGACCGGGGGTTTAAATAAGGGGGGCTAATAGCAATTGGGCAACGCGATAAGCGCTTGGAAGGCTGGCGCTCGATTTTGGCGCCTGGGCGTATGGAAGGAAAGGGTTAAAGACTTAGCCCAAGGGGGATTAAGTCTACAATCCATAAAAATGTAATTTTTATGGATTTTCAATCATTTTCAAAGGTTTAGAGGGGTTCCGATAAGGAAAAGAAGAAGTCTTTAAACCTTATCAATGGATTTTGAATAAGAGAAAAGGGAGAAACGTGAAAGTGAGGGTTTTTCATGGGGGATGAAGGGGTTAAAATGAGGTCAGTTTTGGAAGAAGGGAAAAAGGAAAATGGTGCTTGCAGCAGTAATCTGTCTTGGAAATCTGCAGGATTTCTGAATGTAGAATAGGCAAAGTAGTGAAGATTATGGACAGAGGCATGAGGCCTTCAAGAGTCTTCAAGAGCCAACACTTTTTAGCAATAAAATTTGTTCCTTGAAGGCTCAAAAACGTTTTAGCCACCTTTTGCTATAAAAAATTTATAGGTGGCTAACAGTGGCTCCACTTGGGGATGGTGCCTTCTTGAAGGCATCAAGAACTTCAGAATTGCATTCTCTGGGAGGCTGACCTGTGTCACATCCATTATGTTCTCTAGGAGGCTGATCTGTGCCACATCCATTATGTTCTCTGGGAGGCTGACCTGTGTCTCATCCATTGGCTACCTTTCTTTATGTGGATGATTTTCTTTTGAAAACATATTAGTAGCCATAAAAACAATGGTTCTTTCATCAACAAGCTTTCTACCTACCCAATCCTACCGATCTAACATTTTTTCTTCATTAGAGTGCACTTGTATTGGCAAACTCTTTTACAACATTTTATTCTTTTGAAAGCAGGAAAACTAATCTATTTCTACTCCTTATTTCTCATGGACTCAAATTAAACAGTTGAGCCCATATGATTCTCTACCTAATCTACTAATCTGTTAGGATTAAACAGTCTAACAGATTTTTATTCTCTAAATTCTACAACAGAAATTTAAAAGCATACAAGTCAGGATTAAACAGTCTAACTTGATGCTGGTCTATGGCATAAAAACAAGCTGCACATAGATATTATTTTGCACAAAATTAAATAAAAAATGGAAGGCTTAAGATCTGAAAGTTTCTCATCATGGCCTTCTCTTTTCTTTACAGCTCTAGTTTGAATTTGTTTGAGCTGTTTTGTCTTTATCAACTGGCTCGGATTTTGAGCTGATTGGAACCAGATTTTTACATATCTTGACTCATAATTTGAAGCATATTTGAGTCATTTTCTTTTTGAAACCTTAGGTTCAGATTTTGATCTTGTTTGAACCTTTAATTTCTATCCTAAACTATATACTGATAAGCCAAGATTAAACATTTTGGCAAATCGAATTCACTATCCTATCAGCAGAAAATTTAAAGCTAATTAGTCAATATTAGACAGTTTGACTAACTAGAAGTGTGTTATTCAGGAGTGGCATTTGAGCTTGCACACTTTCAGATTTGTTTCTCTTTTTTGGTATGGGGCTATACCTTTCTTTTTTTCACAATCTGCCCTCTTTTCTTTCTTTCACTGTTTTTGTATTTTTTGATTTTTATAACTTTGAATGCAATGGTGGGTGAAGTATTTATAATGAGAAAAAGATAAAAAGGCTTTCGGAGCATAACATGGATCAAGAGAAGTAATTCTTAAGCATCCTGCCATTGACAGGACCCCCAAACAATTCTGCTCCATTCAACTCCTGCAAGAAAAATGCATTGTTATCAACAGCTGAATGAATAGAGTAAGGGCCAAGCCATAAGTTGTCAAATTTTCCATGCTTGCCCTTTTCTTCCCTCCTTGAGTCCCACTTTAAAACTTTGTCCCAAATTTTGAAATTGCTAGCCTTTGTTCTTCTGTCAAAAAGCTTTTTGATGCTGATCTGCTTCTTCAATGTCTTATTATAAACCTCCTCTCTGGTCTGCTGAAGATGGATGGTCTGATTTATTCTTCTGATCATGTCATTATCTTCAGTTTGAATCTCTTGAATCAACTTCATTACTGGTACACCAAGGCTATTTGGAAAAATTGCATTAGTACCATACACCAGCTGAAAAGGTGACATGCCAATAGATTTCTTCAAAGTCAATTTGTCAGCCCACAGTGCATGAACTAGATTTGTGTGCCAAGACTTTTTATTGTCCTCCAAAAGTTTATTGATTATGTTCACTAAACCTTTGTTTGAGGATTCTGAAAGTCCATTACCTTGAGGGTAATAGGCCATGGAATGCCCCAATGTTATCTGATATCTGTGACAGAATTCAACCATCTTCTTTGATCCAAATGCTGCTGCATTATCAATGATTATCTTGGTAGGACAGCCAAATCTGGAGAGAATGTTAGTCTCAATGAATTTTATAATAACAGAGTCATTGGCTTGCCTACATGGAATGGATTCTATCCATTTAGTGAAGTAGTCTATGGCAGTAAGAATCCATCTATGATGGGCAGAAGATGGTGGATGGATTTCTCCTATGAAGTCAAGTCCCCACTGTTGAAAAGGGGCTTCAATAGTGATTGGATGCAGAGGCAGGGGTAGCAGTTTGCTTTTTCCTTCAAAAAGTTGACATTTATGACAGGCAATGATCATTTTGTGTATATCAGGAAAAAGAGTAGGCCAATAGAAACCAGCCCTCAAAATTTTGTTGGCTGTTGTCTTCCAGTATAAATGACCCCCACACTCTCCTTCATGGAACTCGTGCTTAACCTTCTCTGCATCAAACTCAGGAAAAAATTTAAGCAATAGACCACTTGCATTTTTCCAATAAAGACCTTTATCTATAATGCAATAGTTTACAACTTTCAATTTTAGGAATCTTGCCTTTGTTTTTGTCAAACCAGGAGGTGTATTCAAATTAAGCAAAATATAAACAATATCAGCATACCAAGAGGAATTCATAAAATGGTCTTCAACAATGGGTGTTAAGACTTCCTCTTGGTCATCCAAAGCATCAATCATATTAATATTAAGAACTTCAAAATTGGATTCAGCCATTAATCTAGCCAAACCTTGGGCTTTGATTAGTTTAGTGGGTTTTATCTCTAAATCATATTCAAGGATAACAACAATCCACTTACCTCTCTTACCATCTGGGTCTTGTGTTATAATGTCTTTAAAAACTGAGTTTGGGACAAAGGCAATGATGTGTGAGTGAAGGATGTATACTCTAAAGTCTTTTAAAACTTTAACCAAAGTAAAAGCTTGCTTCTCCATAATGTTATACTTCAGAGGGGCATCCCTCAATGCCTTGCTAAAGAATGCAATAGGCTACTCTTGTCCTTGTGTATTTTTCTGTAAAAGGACAACAGCTATGGTATGTTCTGATGAAAACGAAAAAATATAAAAATCTTTTGAAAAATCAGGACTTATAAGAACCGGTGTTTTGGTTAACGATTATTTCACCATCTCAAAATACTTCTTTGCTTCCAAGGTCCATTTTACCCCTTGCTCCTTCTTCAACATGTTTGTGATATTCTTAAGGAACTCAGCCAAGTTGGGAATGAACCTTCTCAAAAAGTTAATCTTCCCAATGAAAGATTGCAACTCCTTGATGTTCCGAGGATGAGAGATTTGCAATATGGCCTCAATCCTCTTTGGATCTATCTTAATACCCTCTTCTGAAATGATGTGCCCAAGAATTTTACCTTCTTGGAGACCGAATAGTGTCTTCTTAGGGTTTAAAGTTATCCCGAACTTCTTGCATTTCTCGAAAACTTTTCTCAAATGTTCTAAGTGCTCTTCATCTGTTTTTGAAAACACAGTGACATCATCAAGGTATATAATGATGAAGTAGCCCAATTCTCCCAAGAATGCTATGTCCATGGCTCTTTGAAAAGTTGCTCCAGCATTCATTAGACCAAAGGGCATTTTCACATACATGAAAGTGCTCCATGGTGTAGTAAAGGCTGTCTTTAATTGATCAGCAGGGTGAACTTAGATCTGATTGTACCCTGAATAGCCATCCAACAAAGAAATTCTTCTAGACCCTACCACCCTTTGTAAAATATGATCCATCTTGGGTAAAGGGTAGTTTTCTTTTAATGAAGCTTTGTTTAGGTCTCTAAAGTCTATACAAAGCCTGATCTCTCCAGTTTTCTTCCTAACAGACACCAGATTAGACACCCACTCAGAGTATCTAATAGGGAAAATAATACCAGCATCGTACATTTTCATGATCTCCTTTTGAACCAAAGGCAGTTTCTGTTTGAATAGTTTTTGGTTTTCTTTGAGGGGAATTTTGTGCTGTATTATTTCAGTGTCATAGGATTTAAGATCTTCGTAACTCCACGCAAAAACATCAGAGAATTCTCTAAACAGCTCTATGTATTTGAGTTTAATGTGAGCTGGTAAAGTCTTAGACAGTTTAATCATCATAGGTTTAAGTTCACTGCCTATATTGCACTCTTCCACTTCAGTCTCTACAGGTTCCAGCTTTGGTTTATTTGCCACATCGTTAAAATCAAACAACTCTTCTAAAGGGGCCAGACCCTTAGGCAAACTTTCATCTTTAGAGTGCAGAGTTTCTAACTCCTCTGTTTCAAACTCTGCATTCATTTCTGTTTCGTTTTCAAGTTTTCTACATAACAGGTTCATATTAGAAAGTTCAGGAGATGGTTCTTCTTCGCCAAGAAAATTTTCTTCCTTGCAGTCTATTTCATAGTCTGAGTCCGAAATGTTTAGTTCGAATTCATTTCTGAATTGCATGAATTCTTCTATTTGTTTGTCATTGTCAAACACCTACCAATACTTCTCATTATCAGGCACAGCTGGTCTACATTTTATCTGAGTTGTGCAGTCTTTGGTGTTATATGGCGTTAAGCATGTTCTAGCTGCAAAGGATAAATTGTGGGCGGCAATATTTCCTTTTCTTGGGACAAAAAACAGTTTAGACTCCTCGAATGTTTTCAAAAGGTCCATGACATCGTTTCGGTAGGCCCTAAGTCTGGGATGATTTGCATTATACTCCCCATTGACTTGCCTAATGACTAACTCTGAATCCCCGTGAACTTTAATTCTCCTGGCTCCTAAATTTTTCAACAAACGTAAGCCTAGGAGAAGGGATTCATATTCTGCTATGTTATTGGAACACTGAAAGTTTAGTTTGCAGGAAATGCTTTCTATGTGGTTGTTTTTAGTGTTAGTAATCCAGACACCTGCACCAGCATTGTTCTTAGTGCATGATCCATCAAAATACATACTCCACAGAGGACTATTTTCGGTTTCTCCTTGGTTAGTGTCCTCTTTAACTAATGTGCTCAAGGGTTGTTGCGGAATCTCAACACTTAGTTGTATTTGTTTTGATTCCCCAATTTTTTCGTTTATTTGAGGGTTGTTTTCTTGATTGTGAATGTTTAAAAGCAATGGACACCTTCCTTGTAGCTCAAGACCTTTTTTTGGTTTGCTACCGTCTTTAAATGCAGCAAACTGTTTTGACACTTCTGCGTTGTGTTTCTCTTCCTCCCTATCGGCCATTAATTCTGTTAAAGTGACTTGTTCACTAAATGTTTCATCATTAAACATAATAAAAGAATCAAGGTTTGTATTTACAGAATACAGGGGAGAGTTTTGTGGTGTGTCTTGAATTGTAACCGTGAATTTCATATGGGACTCCCTATAAAGTCTTCTATTATGATTGAAAACAAGGATAGTCGCATAGGTCATGTCCATCTGCATAGTCCCTTGCAACTTAGCCACCACAATATCCATGACTAAGGATTTGGCTGGAATTTGGGCTAAGTTAACATAGAGGTCTTTGATTAATCCTAAACATTTTACTCTACTGGAATCAAAGGAGTAAAGGTCTTTGTAAGGTCTGGTGATTTCTAGACCCAGGCTCTCCATTACAGCTTTTGGCATCAAATTATGAGAAGCCTCGGAATCATGCATAGCGTTGTGCAAAATATTTTCATGAACGTTTAAACTCACATAAAAGGGAGGAACAGGTCCCTCTTGATATCTACCTTCAATCGTAGGACCAAAAATCAGCTCTGGCTGGTCATCACCTCATTTTCTTCTATTTTTAAAGCCTTCAGAATTTGGGTCCTATATACATGTTGGGCAGCTAACTCAGTCAAGGGAACAGAGATTTTGATCTTTGAAATTTCCGGTTGAAAATGCAGCAAGATGATGGAGCTTAGTGAAATGAAGTCGCCTTCACTAAGTGGGCCCGCAGGCAAATTCTAGCGCAAAATCTATTTTTAGACTATGCCTATTTTTAGACATATGGAGCATGGTTCGGGGATTCCAGTTTGAGATTCTTGAAGTATGTGTCATGTTGGTAAAAATAGATGAGACTCTATTTTTGAGGTCAAAGAGGTCGAAGTCTATTTTTAGACTGCCTCTCTTTAAAACAGGGAATAAAAATATTATTTACCCTTAATAATATTTAGACTATAAACAGCAGTTTACTCTCTTGGAGCACTTCAGTTCGAGTTGCAGAAGTGGCTCATGCATCTGAAAGAGGAATCACGTGGTTCCCAAGGGTTTGATGGCATCATGCATGGTTGACTTCAGTTGTAGAAGTTTGGAGGAGTTAATGAGACAACTAGTGGAGTTGTGTTCTGTTTATTTTAGTTGAACTGGTTGAGATTAGTTTAACTAGCTAATCAATTAGTTATGAGTGCAGTGAATTAAATATTATTTAATTCATTAATTAGTAACTCATTATTCAACTCAAGAACACATCAGTTCACTACAGTGCATGATCAGTTCAGTGGAGACCAGTGAAAGAGGTAGATGAAAGGGTGGAGTTAGCTATCGGTTGTGACTATACTGTTGCTATTTGCAACACACAGATAGGTGGAGTAAGCCCATGAGGATTGCGCAGTTCAGGCTGGTGGTTTATCTATATAAAGAGGCCATCTCATAGCATTGAAACACGCAATAGAGGCAAGGCAATTGGCGGTGAGTTTTGAACCAGTAACCTGTTCAAAACTGAGCTAGATTGTGAGTAACTATATGAGAAAGTACTGAGTACTTGTGAGGAGTATTGTACTGAGTTAGTTACTTGATTTCTCCATTATAATATACACAATAGCTGCGGGGTTTTCAGCTATAATCTTTCCCCATACATACTGCGTTAATGTGTATGATGATTTGATGTGTATCGCTTGATTTTATTTCCGCATGTGTGATGATCTGAGTTGGTTGAGTGGAAGAGATTATGTGTTGCATATAAATTCGAATTGTATGTGATCAGGATAGTCTCGGTGGATAATTAATCATTATTCAGCAAATTTCTACATGGTATCGGAGCTATTGAAGCAGAGATTGATCATCACAGTGATTACAAACTTATTTCGGTAGACAGAGTCTGCATGCGGGCCAGGTAGCCTCCGGATTCATCTTTCTTCGGAAAGTGAAAGGTCTGGTAAATGCCCCTTACAGTCCATCTCTGTGCTAGAAATAATTTTTTCTCACGATCTAGAGCGGTTGAGCTTTGAGGTGGAATTCGAAGTTTTGCAGCAATTTTGTTTTCTTGGTGCCAGTGTTGAAAATGTCTTTCAACGGTTTGCGACTCGAATATGCTCTTGAAGGCAGTTCGAATTATGTTGCATGGAAGGATCGCATGGAAGTAGTATTAGAAGATAATGGTCTCAAGGAGTTCGTAGATACGGATGTCCAAAAGCCCACTGATCCTGCTGAAGTCGATGCATGGCAAAAGAAGATGGCGAAGTGTCGAAGGATCCTGTTGGAGGGCGTCAAGGATCATATTGTATCCAGCCTACATGGAAAGGCTACTCCATATTTAATGTGGAAAGCTTTGACAGATCTATTCCAGAGTAAGAGTGACCAAAGGAAGCTGGCGCTCAAAGATAAGCTCAGGAACATCAAGATGGAGAAGGGCGACAGCATCGCCAAATACCTCATGAAGTTCACTCAGTGCAGAGATGAGCTGGGAAGTGTGGGGGTGGCTGTCAAAGTTTCACTGATTGCATGCTTAGTTTCAAGTATGCTGGGATCGGTGTGGTTCTTGGACAGCGGTGCGTCATTTCATATGACGGGAGATCGGAAGTTGTTCTCAGATCTGGAGGACAAGGATTTGGGTATGCACATCGAGATGGGCGATGACGGTAGATACAGTGCGACTGGTATCGGTACCGTATCCTTTCAGAGGGAGTCTGGTAAACCCTTTGTCTTAAAGGATGTCATGCATGTACCTGGATTGAAGAAGAACCTGATTTCAGTAGTGATGTTGGAGGATAAGGGGTATGATGTGGTCTTCAGCGAAGGAAAAGCCTTCTTGCACAGTAAGACTACTGGAGAGACCCGGAAGATAGGGGTTCGAACTCAGAACCTTTATCAGTTGCAGGTAGATGACTGCGCAGCTATGGCATGCAAGGCGGGAGAAGTGGTGAGCCGGGATGATGAGGGCGAACTATGGCATAGGAGATTGGGCCATATTCACCATGGAGCTTTGAAGATTCTGCAGCAGATTTCTACTGGACTTCCTAAGGGCACTCTTGCGCAGTCAGATCAGTGCAAGGGGTGTACTTTAGGGAAGTATATGAAAGCCACCTTTCACGAGAAGGATAGTCGCGCCACGACGATCCTTGAGAGAGTTCACACAGACGTGTGTGGTCCTTTCTCAGTTGCTTCGACAACAAAGCACGGGTATTATGTGATCTTTGTTGATGATTTCTCTCGAAAGTGCTGGATCTTCTTCATGCAGAAGAAGAGCGATACATTCGCGAAGTTCTGTGAGTTTAAAGCACTAGTTGAGAAGGAGTCGGGGAAGAAGGTGATTGCTCTAAGGAGTGATAACGGTGGTGAATTCATCTCGGCTGAATTCAAGGAGTTCTGCAGCACAGAAGGGATTCAGAGAGAGCTCATCGCACCCCATAACCCACAGCAGAACGAGGTGGCTGAGCGGAAGAACATAACGATCGTGGGTGCTGCACGGGCGATGTTGCATGATCAGGGCCTACCCCTTCACTTGTGGGCTGAGGCATGCAATACAGCAGTGTATGTGCAGAACCGTTGTCCTCACAAGGTTCTTGGCATGAGTACACGAGAGGAGGCTTATTCTGGCAAGAGGCCTGATATTTCCCATTTGCGGATTTTTGGTTCTCCTGTCTACATGCATGTGACGAAGGATGCGAGAAGGAAGATGGATCCAACTGCTGAGGTTGGAATATTTGTGGGGTACACTGATACACCTCACAACTACCAGGTGTATTTGTCAGACAGTCGCAAGACTGTTGTGCGACGGGATATAAAATTTCAGGAGGAGAAAGCCATGCGGTGTTCGCTTGAGAGGGAGCTACACTTGCATGCAGATGAGGAGCTGTTAGTTCCTAAGGAGGAGCTTCCGGATGTGGATCAGCCACAAGAGGAGGTTCAGGAGGTGGAAGAAACCACCGAGGCAGCGCCAACCATCAGAGGGCGCATGCGCACTACAGAAGCTGAGCGACTGGCTCGGGATGCAGAGAAGGTTGTAGGACCACCTACAGCACAGCGCAGACAGAGGCAGTCACCGGATCGGTACACTGGATACATGGCTCTTGTGAGTCAATGTGTTGTGATGAAGCCATCCTCTTTTGAGGAAGCTGTGGAGGAACCCGCATGGGTTGATGCCATGATCGAAGAATATGATTCGATCGTCAGGAACAGTGCATGGGAGATTGTCCCAAGACCGGTTGGGAAATCAGTTGTGGGTTCGCGATGGATCTACAAGGTGAAGCAGGCGGCTGACGGGAGTGTGGAGAAGTACAAGGCGAGATTTGTCGCCCGTGGCTTCTCACAGATCGAGGGGATTGACTATGAGGAGACTTTTGCACCTGTCGCAAGGTACTCTTCCATACGGACGATCCTTGCTCTCTCAGCGCAGATGGGGTGGCACATTCATCGGATGGATGTGAAGACTGCGTTCCTCAATGGAGTTATTGAGGAAGAGGTGTACATAGAGCAGCCTGAAGGTTTTGAGATCTTCAGCAGTGAGTCGCATGTGTGCCGACTCAAGAGAGCACTGTACGGGCTGAAGTAAGCACCTCGTGCTTGGTACACTCGGATAGACAGCTACTTCACCGGGCTTGGATTCTCCAAGAGTGAGGCAGATCCAAACCTGTACCAGATTGTGGTGGAGGGGAAGCTGTTGATCATCGTACTGTATGTAGATGATCTGATTTTGACCGGCGATGAGCAGTTGATACTTTCATGCAAGGAGGATCTTGCACGAGAGTTTGAGATGAAGGACTTGGGCATCCTTCATTATTTCCTGGGATTGGAGATTTGGCAGCGCAGCGGAGGACTGTTTGTTTCTTAGGGAAAGTATGCCCGGGAGATTTTGGAGAGGTTCAACATGAAAGGTTGCAAGCCTGTTGACACTCCTCTTCCTGGTGGTTGGAGGAAGGAGGATGCTACTTCAGCGGAGGTAGTGGATGCCACTGTCTATCGACAGTTGGTGGGGTCGCTTATGTATCTGGTCAATACATGACTCGATATATGCTATGCAGTTAACCAGCTTTCGCAAGCTATGATTAAGCCTACCAAGCTCTTTTGGAAGGCAGGCAAGCATGTATTGCGCTATATTAGAGGCACATCGGGATATGGTCTATGGTACAAACAGGAGGATGGAGCGAAGCTTTCTGGCTTCACTGATGCAGATTGGGCAGGGAGTCCAATGGACCGGAAGAGCACTTCTGGAGGAGTTTTCAGCATTGGGTCGACAGCAGTTTCCTGGTACAGCAGGAAGCAGAGATCCGTGGCACTCAGTTCAGCAGAGGCCGAGTACATGGCAGCAAGTTTGGCTGTATGCGAGGCTATTTGGATGAGGAAGATCCTCGCGGGATTGTTCGAGGTTGCATTTGGAGCGTACGGTGATCTCTTGTGATAACTTGAGTTGCATTAAACTCTTGGCTAATCCGATATTCATGATAGATCCAAACACATCGACATCGGTACCATCATAGAGGAGATTGTGTTCGGCGGAGAATCATGATGCTTTCATATGTTCCCACGGAGGATCGGGATCTTGCAGCATCTGACGAGCGCTCACCAAGGCAAGGTTCGAATTCCACAGAGGCAGGATAGGGGTTGCAGATAATCCATATCTTGTTGAGAGGGAGTGTTGAAAATGCAACAAGATGATGGAGCTTAGTGAAATGACGTCGCCTTCACTAAGTGGGCCCGCAGGCTATTTTTGGCGCAAAGTCTATTTTTAGACTATGTCTATTTTTAGACATATGGAGCATGGTCTGGGAGTTGCAGTATGCTATTCTTGGAGTATTGGTCATGTTGGTAAAATAGATGGGACTCTATTTTTGTGACCTATAGGTCGAAGAGGTCGAAGTCTATTTTTAGACTGCCTCTCCTAAAAATAGGGAAGTCAAATATTATTTACCCTTAATAATATTTGGACTCTAAACAGCAGTTTACTCTCTTGGAGCACTTCGGTTCGAGCTACAGAAGTGGCTCATGCATCGGCTTCAGAGGAATCATTAGGTTCCCAAGGGTTTGATGGCATCGTACATGGTTGACTTCGGTTGGACTTCGATTTGCGAAGTTTGGAGGAGTTAATGAGACAACTAGTGGAGTTGTGTTCTGTTTATTTTAGTTGAGCTGATTGGAGATTAGTTTAACTAGCTAATCAATTAGTTATGAGTGTAGTGAATTAAATATTATTTAATTCATTAAATATTAACTCATTAGTCAACTCAAGAACACTTCAGTTCACTACAGTGCATGATCAGTTCAGTGGAGACCAGTGAAAGAGATAGATGAAAGGGTAGAGTTAGCTATCAGTTGTAACTATACTGTTGCTATTTGCAACACAGAGATAGGTGGAGTAAGCTATGAGTATTGCAAAGACAAGGCTGGTGGTTTATCTATATAAAGAGGCCATCCCATAGCATTGAAACATGCAATAGAGGCAAGGCAATTGGCGGTGAGTTTTGAACCGATGCTGTTCCAAAAGCGAGCTAGGTGTGAGTATTTGGCATGAAGAGAAATCTTGAGTACTTGTGAGGGGTATTGTCTTGAGTAGTTA
This sequence comes from Pinus albicaulis, assembly GCA_034641835.2. Taxonomy (NCBI): domain Eukaryota; kingdom Viridiplantae; phylum Streptophyta; class Pinopsida; order Pinales; family Pinaceae; genus Pinus; species Pinus albicaulis. The sequence continues at coordinate 99,592 of JAXQQM020084600.1, read as the reverse complement.
CTTGATTTCTCCATTATAATATGCACAATGAAGTGAGGTTTCGGCTATTGCTTTCCCCCCATACATCTTGTGCCCATACATCTTGTTAGCCACCTATATTTTTCAATTATATCAGCTGGTGGCCAAATATTCTTTGCAGCCTTCAAGAAAAAAATTCAAGCCTGAAGTTGTTGGTGCTTAAAGTCTGTTGGTAAGATCATGAACTGCTGGTTGGTTCTTCATACTTTTCCTTCTCTCAGCCTTTGATATTCCATGAAAATCCTAGTCAAGTACTACTGCATCCCTTTTTCTTTTCCCTCCCTTGCTTCCGTTTTACCTTCATTCTTCCATTTCCCTTTATTCATGAAAACCCCACCAAACCATGTGCTATTCCTCGTCCCTCCATTAATCTCTTTCCCCAAGGTTAAAAAACCCATGTTTTAACCTTATCGGAATTATATTTCCTTTTGGAATTCTTTGGAAAAACCATAGAAAACACATGTTTCTATGCGTTAAGCTTAGACCCCTCAGGCTAAGCCCCTGCCTTTTTCTTCCTCCATATGCCCCGATGCCAGAACCATGTGCTAAGACAGACAGGTGCTTAACTCTTGAAATCTATTTTTGCCTGAAAAACATTGAAAAACCTTCGTAAAATGCAAATCGGGTTTTATTTTATTTTTCATAAAGTTCTCCGCCAAAGAAATTATATTAAAACTCGATCGTCGATCTGTCCCACAGATCAATGGTGCGGAGCACCCCTAACCTGGTGGACCCCCCTTCATGGTATATATCCCGCACCACCTTTCATCAAGTAGCGGTTTTATCCCATCGGCCAGCGATTCCACATGCTGGCCGACACGTGTCCTCCACCTCGTTCCCAAAACCGCCGTCCTTCCGCTTCGCCCGAGCATTATCTTTCGTACCATAGCCCCGTGGCGGGATCCACCTCCACCGTCGGATGTGGGCCCTCCCATCCGACGGTTGCCGATCACTTCTTCTGTCCGGCCTTTAGTGGACTTGCCCACCTGTTAAATTCCCCCCCGCGCGTTCAAAAGCCGATCTTCACCGTCGATCTTTGCAGATCGACGGTTCTCATGCAACCGCTTGATTCCATTGTACAATCCCCTTTTTCCTCCGCTGACTTTTCAGAACGCCCCCGACCGTTGATCGCATTACGATCAACGGCTTCGATTGCTCCATTTTCCCGCACGCCCTCCAAAGCAGATTAACCTATAAACTAGATTTTTACGTGTTTTTTGTATTTTGCAGGGAAGAAGTCATTTGTTCGTGTTTTAAACAGGGTTCTTAGACCTGGAGGGTGATGATCCTCTATGTCTCAATTGCTCTGTAGAAATCACCCACAAGGTCATTTTTCACGTCTCATCGGTGTTTCTAATGGCATTGATGCCTTTTTCTACCTACACAGCCCTGCACAGCAAGGAAAACCGTCGAAATCAACGCAGAGAAGGAGTATCAGATTTTAAAGACAAAATGAACCAGAGCAGCAGATCAGTGAATATATTGGCGGGGATTACGGCTAAGACGGTTATACAAAGCCTAGTCGCCGACTCAGAACACAGATTAAAGGAAAACCTAAAAGTGTTCATCAGATACATCGCTTCCACCGCCATACTTTGAGGCAAATTGATTCCTCAACCATGGCGGTCACCACTGTTACCTCGGGAATGCTCCAATCGAGGAGGGATGAATTTATTGAACCAGGATCGGATATTATGCCTCGGAACAACCAAGCAAATCTTTACGCACCGGATTTAATGCTTGAATGTTTGCGGAGTAACCCTAATAGTACGCGAGCCTCAAAGGTCAGCAAAAGCTCCCTTTGAACTTACTTCATAAGTGTAAACACATTAATGCGATTGCAACACCTGTATAAATTCTTCATCGAGCCTCCCGGAGCTGAGGAAGATGATGCACGTGGTGTATTTTGAGATCTTTTATCAGATCTCACCTCGTCATCCTTCTATAAATACTTCAGTAGAAGATGGGTGAGGGGTTGGATTAGTTGGTTGTCAATGTAATTCTTTAGAGTGTAAATGTTCGATTACCGAGTGGAAAACTCTTATTTGTAAATAGTGGTTTCATGGGCTCTTGTGGAGTCGACCATCTGCTTGTAACAGAATGAGGTGGGTTGTGAAGAGATGGTTAAAACATTGGATTTGAAGATTGTAACCGGTTTGAAGCAATCGATACAAGGTGATTTATGGGATCTTTGGTCTATCTTGATGGTGATGTTATTCTTCTTTTGTGAACTTGTCATTTTGTTTTGTTTCTCAATTTGTTTCATTTTCCCTTTGTAAGGAAACGATTTAACGAGTGTTAGGACCCTCATATATCAGTAACCTTCCCTGGCTGAGAAATATTTATTTAAATGTTTTCTTTCTGCTGTGTTATTTGAGAATGATTTAATTCAGTCTAAGTACAGAGATGCTGGCGTTCCCTCACCTTTTCGTCACTGCTGAATGTTATTTTTAAATGTTACTTTCATATAGGTTGTGTAAAGAATGAATTGAGGAAATCAAAGGTTAGCCCTGAGTCCCTTTCTTGTTTGCTCAACTATTTGACTGTTTCCCTTAGGATGTGTCAAAAGCTGACTAGTTTCAAAGTACTTATCAGATCTTAGGAAATTCTGTGTTATCTTTGTGATTATCTTGGAAGTAACTAAGTAAAGAAGAACTAGGAGAGGATCAGGGTGAGTCCCAGCCCACTAGTTTCTGCCCCAAAGGTTTCCTTCAAGTTTCCCTTCGTTTTTAATCTTTGTTCTGTTAGAAGTGTATCAAAGGCTGGATAGTTTCAAAGTACTTACCAGATCCTAGTTTGTTTCTATGTTTTTCTTAAGTGCCTGGTCAAAGGCTGGCTAGTTTCAAAGTACTTACCAGATCCTGGGCTGTTCTTTGTTCTGCATCTGTTATTTCCCTTTCTTATTGTATGACCCCATTCCCTAAATCAAACTTTAAAGAGATCCTTAGGCATAGATGACTTGCCCCATAGATTCCACTTGAACCTGAATGTTTCAATTAAATTCTCTTATGACTCCATAGCCCAATGGATTGAAAACTCGCCATCATCTTTCTTTATAATCAAAGCTTACTCTGTTTGCTTGCAACTTCTCACCTTTGAACCTATTTGCATATAGATCTTTCCGCCTCAGACAGCAACTATGTTCAACCTCCGAGAAAACCAAACAAAACCCTTGGCTTTCATAACTAGCCTAATATCATCACCCCAAACTTCAAAGACAATATCCATCTTTGTACATACAGGAGAGATCCCTCTCCGGATTCAGGAGGGCTAGATCCTAGAATCCCAAAGTTGGTTGAAATGATGTTAACTCTGTGATCGGACTTTAATAGCGAGAAATCGTTTAGAGACCTAACACATCATGTCTGTTAATGTGTATGATGAGTTGATGTGTTATCGCTTGATTTTATTTCCGCATGTTTGATGATCTGAGTGGAAGAGATTATGTGTTGCATATAAATTCGAATTGTATGTGATCGGGATAGTCTCGGTGGATAATTAATCATTATTCAACAAATTTCTACATGGTATCAGAGCTATTGAAGCGGAGATTGATCATCACAATGATTACAAACTTATTTCGGTAGACAGAGTCTGCATGCGGGCCAGGTAGCCTCCGGATTCATCTTTCTTCGGAAAGTGAAAGGTCTGGTAAATGCCCCTTGCAGTCAATCTCTGTGCTAGAAATAATTTGTTCTCACAAATCTAGAGCGGTTGAGCTTTGAGGTGGAATTCGAATTTTGCAGCAGTTTTGTTTCTTGGTGCCGGTGTTGAAAATGTCTTTCAACGGTTTGCGACTCGAATATGCTCTTGAAGGCAGTTCGAATTATGTTGCATGGAAGGATCGCATGGAGGCAGTATTAGAAGATAATGGTCTCAAGGAGTTCGTAGATACGGATGTCCAAAAGCCCACTGATCCTGCTGAAGTCGATGCATGGCAAAAGAAGATGGTGAAGTGTCGAAGGATCCTGTTGGAGGGCGTCAAGGATCATATTGTATGCAGCCTGCATGGAAAGGCTTCTCCATTTCTAATGTGGAAAGCTTTGACGGATCTATTCCAGAGTAAGAGTGACCAAAGGAAGCTGGCGCTCAAAGATAAGCTCAAGAACATCAAGATGGAGAAGGGCGACAGTATCGCCAAATACCTCATGAAGTTCACTCAGTGCAGAGATGAGCTGGGAAGTGTGGGGGTGGCTGTCAAAGTTTCACTGATTGCATGCTTAGTTTCAAGTATGATGGGATCGGTGTGGTTCTTGGACAGCGGTGCGTCATTTCATATGACGGGAGATCGGGAGTTGTTCTCAGATCTGGAGGACAAAGATTTAGGTGTGCACATCGAGATGGGCGATGACGGTAGATACAGTGCGACTGGTATCGGTACCGTATCCTTTCAGAGGGAGTCTGGTAAACCCTTTGTCTTAAAGGATGTCATGCATGTACCTGGATTGAAGAAGAACTTGATTTCAGTAGCGATGTTGGAGGATAAGGGGTATGATGTGGTCTTCAGCGAAGGAAAAGCCTTCCTGCGCAGTAAGACTACTGGAGAGACCCGGAAGATAGGGGTTCGAACTCAGAACCTTTATCAGTTGCAGGTAGATGACTGCGCAGCTATGGCATGCAAGGCGGGGGAAGTGGTGAGCCGGGATGAAGAGGGCGAACTATGGAACAGGAGATTGGGCCATCTTCACCATGGAGCTTTGAAGATTCTGCAGCAGATTTCTACTGGACTTCCTAAGGGCACCCTTGCGCAGTCAGATCAGTGCAAGGGGTGTACTTTAGGGAAGTATGTGAAAGCCACCTTTCACGAGAAGGATAGTCGCGCCACGACGATCCTTGAGAGAGTTCACACAGACGTGTGTGGTCCTTTCTCAGTTGCTTCGACAGCAAAGCACGAGTATTATGTGATCTTTGTTGATGATTTCTCTCGAAAGTGCTGGATCTTCTTCATGCAGAAGAAGAGCGATACATTCACGAAGTTCTGTGAGTTTAAAGCACTAGTCGAGAAGGAGTCGGGGAAGAAGGTGATTGCTCTAAGGAGTGATAACGGTGGTGAATTCATCTCGGCTGAATTCAAGGAGTTCTGCAGCGCAGAAGGGATTCGGAGAAAGCTCATCGCACCCCATAACCCACAGCAGAACGGGGTGGCTGAGCGGAAGAACAGAACGATCGTGGGTGCTGCACGGGCGATGTTGCATGATCGGGGCCTACCCCTTCACTTGTGGGCTGAGGCATGCAATACAGCAGTGTATGTGCAGAACCGTTGTCCTCACAAGGTTCTTGGCATGAGTACACCGGAGGAGGCTTATTCTGGCAAGAGGCTTGATATTTCCCATTTGCGGATTTTTGGTTCTCCTGTCTACATGCATGTGATGAAGGATGCGAGAAGGAAGCTGGATCCAACTGCTGAGGTTGGAATATTTGTGGGGTACACTGATACACCTCACAACTACCAGGTGTATTTTTTAGACAGTCGCAAGACTGTTGTGCGACGGGATATAAAATTTCAGGAGGAGAAAGCCATGCAGTGTTCGCTTGAGAGGGAGCTACACTTGCATGCAGATGAGGAGCTGTTAGTTCCTAAGGAGGAGCTTCCGGATGTGGATCAGCCACAAGAGGAGGTTCAGGAGGTGGAAGAAACCACCCGGGCAGCGCCAACCATCAGAGGGCGCATGCGCACTACAGAAGCTGAGCGACTGGCTCGGGATGCAGAGAAGGTTGTAGGACCACCTACAGCACAGCGCAGACAGAGACAGTCACCGGATCGGTACACTGGATACATGGCTCTTGTGAGTCAATGTGTTGTGGCGGAGCCATCCTCTTTTGAGGAAGCTGTGGAGGAACTCGCATGGGTTGATGCCATGATCGAAGAATATGATTCGATCGTCAGGAACAGTGCATGGGAGATTGTCCCAAGACCGGTTGGGAAATTAGTGGTGGGTTCGCGATGGATCTACAAGGTGAAGCAGGCAGCTGACGGGAGTGTGGAGAAGTACAAGGCGAGATTTGTCGCCCGTGGCTTCTCACAGATCGAGGGGATTGACTATGAGGAGACTTTTGCACCTGTCGCAAGGTACTCTTCCATACGGACGATCCTTGCTCTCTCAGCGCAGATGGGGTGGCACATTCATGAGATGGATGTGAAGACTGCGTTCCTCAATGGAGTTATTGAGGAAGAGGTGTACATAGAGCAGCCTGAAGGTTTTGAGATCTTCAGCAGTGAGTCGCATGTGTGCCGACTCAAGAGAGCACTATACGGGCTGAAGCAAGCACCTCGTGCTTGGTACACTCGGATAGACAGCTACTTCACCAGGCTTGGATTCTCCAAGAGTGAGGCGGATCCAAACCTGTACCAGATTGTGGTGGAGGGGAAGCTGTTGATCATCGTACTGTATGTAGATGATATGATTTTGACTGGAGATGAGCAGTTGATACTTTCATGCAAGGAGGATCTTGCACGAGAGTTTGAGATGAAGGACTTAGGCATCCTTCATTATTTCCTGGGATTGGAGATTTGGCAGCACAGCGGAGGACTGTTTGTTTCTCAGGGCAAGTATGCCCGGGAGATTCTGGAGAGGTTCAACATGCAAGGCTGCAAGCCTGTTGACACTCCTCTTCCTGGTGGTTGGAGGAAGGAAGATGCTACTTCAGTGGAGGTAGTGGATGCCACTGTCTATCGACAGTTGGTGGGGTTGCTTATGTATCTGGTCAATACACGACCCGATATATGCTATGCAGTTAACCAGCTTTCGCAAGCTATGGTTAAGCCTACCAAGCTCTTTTGGAAGGTGGGAAAGCATGTATTGCGCTATATTAGAGGCACATCGGGATATGGTCTATGGTACAGATAGGAGGATGGAGCGAAGCTTTCTGGCTTCACTGATGCAGATTGGGCAGGGAGTCCAACGGACCGGAAGAGCACTTCTGGAGGAGTTTTCAGCATTGGGTCGACAGCAGTTTCCTGGTACAGCAGGAAGCAGAGATCCATGGCACTCAGTTCAGCAGAGGCCGAGTACATGGCAGCTAGCTTGGATGCATGCGAGGCTATTTGGATGAGGAAGATCCTCGCAGGTTTGTTCAGGTTGCATTTGGAGCCTACAGTGATCTACTGTGATAACCAGAGCTGCATCAAGCTCTCGGCTAATCCAGTATTTCATGATAGGTCCAAACATATCGACATCAGGTACCATCATATCAGAGATTGTGTTCGGCGGAGAATCATGATGCTTTCATATGTTCCCACGGAGGATCAGGATGCCGACATCCTGACGAAGGCGCTCACCAGGAGCAAGTTCGAATTCCACAGAGGCAGGATAGGGGTTGCAGATAATCCATATCTTGCTGAGAGGGAGTGTTGAGAATGCAGCAAGATGATGGAGCTTAGTGAAATGAAGTCGCCTTCACTAAGTGGGCCCGCAGGCGAATTCTGGCGCAAAGTCTATTTTTAGACTATGTCTATTTTTAGAAATATGGAGCATGGTTCGGGGATTCCAGTTTGAGATTCTTGGAGCATTGGTAATGTTGGTAAAAATAGATGAGACTCTATTTTTTAGGTCGAAGAGGTCGAAGGCTATTTTTAGACTGCCTCTCCTAAAAATAGGGAAGTCAAATATTATTTACCCATAATAATATTTGGACTCTAAACAACAGTTTACTCTCTTGGAGCACTTCAGTTCGAGCTACAGAAGTGGCTCATGCATCTGACAGAGGAATCACGTGGTTCCTAGGGTTTGATGGCATCTTGCATGGTTGACTTCAGTTGGACTTCAGTGGCAGAAGTTTGGAGGAGTTAATGAGACAGATAGTGGAGTTGTGTTATGTTTATTTTAGTTGAACTAGTTGAGATTAGTTTAACTAGCTAATCAATTAGTTATGAGTGGAGTGAATTAAATATTATTTAATTCATTAATTAATAACTCATTATTCAACTCAAGAACACATCAGTTCACTACAGTGCATGATCAGTTCAGTGGAGACCAGTGAAAGAGGTAGATGAAAGGGTGGAGTTAGCTATCAGTTGTGACTATACTGTTGCTATTTGCAACACAAAGATAGGTGGAGTAAGCTCATGAGGATTGCGCAGTTCAAGCTGGTGGTTTATCTATATAAAGAGGCCATCCCATAGCATTGAAACACGTAATAGAGGCAAGGAAATTGGTGGTGATTTTTGAACCAGTAACCTGTTCAAAACTGAGCTAGATTGTGAGTAACTGTATGAGAAAGTACTGAGTACTTGTGAGGAGTATTGTACTGAGTAGTTACTTGATTTCTCCATTATAATATACAAAATAGCTACGGGGTTTTCAGCTATAAGCTTTCCCCATACATACTGTGTTAATGTGTATGATTATTTGATGTGTTATCGCTTGATTTTATTTCCGCATGTTTGATGATCTGAGTTGATCTGAGTGGAAGAGATTATGTGTTGCATATAAATTCGAATTGTATGTGATCAGGATAGTCTCGGTGGATAATTAATCATTATTCAGCAAATTTCTACATTTCCTGCTCCAAGCTGAAAGGAATTTGACTCTTGAAAGTGCTAGTTTCAGCCTTATTAGCTGTCATTTTATCAACAACATGGGTTTTCTGATTTTTTCTATTTATACTTGACAAAATTATTTTCACAGGAGTACTAGCTGAAGTGTTAGTAATACTAATGCCTGCACTCTGTTTTTCATTGTTTTGAGTGCCTTTCTCTTTACCATTATCAAAATTTACAGCCACTGTTTTATCCTTTTGTTTGACAACTTTAGGCTTGTTTGCAGTGCTGTTTTGTGAAGATTTAACAGAGGTTTTGGTGTTGGGAGTTTGTTGTCTGGTTTTGCTTCTAAGTTCATATTGTCTTTGAGACTCTATGATGACATTTTCCATGTCTTGATAATAACTTTCATCATCATCTCTTTGGTCATCATAAGTTGTATAAAGACCTTGTTTTCTATCATAATGAGCTTCAAAGTCATCATCCTCTACCCCAAACATGTTGATATCATCTTCCTCCATTATTTCATCCGTTTCCTCAACCTCACTTATATAGTTTTGATGAAAAGGAGGGGTGATCTGTTGATCATCTTCCCTAGGTCTGTTTGGAGGTTGATTCCTTCTAAAATTCTGGTTTTGGTTCTTGTTTCTATTTTGAGGAGCTGTTTGATTTTGGCTTGCTTGTGCTCTCTTAATTATGCTCATCTCTTTCATCATCTCTTCCATCATTTTCTCCATCTTTGAGCTGGAAGTAGAAGGTGTGGATTCCTCTCTAAAATATACTCTCTTCTCAGTTTTCATTCTCGCTCTTTTCTCCATCAAGTTGACTTCCACAGAAAGAGCACCCTTTTGCATCTCTTCAAGAGTTGCAAAATCTCTTTCCCTTAGCTGATAGGCCATCTCGGGGTCAAACCCTTCAGGAAACTTGTTTAAAGCTGAGCCTTGTGGAGGTTTTAGATCTGGGGAAAGTGCATTATATACATTGTTAAATCTGGTACAATAAGCTTGTACACTTTCCCCTGTGTTTCTATGGAGGTTCTTGTAATCAGAAAGGACTTGGAGAGGATTCTTCTTTACTTCCCATTTGTTTAAGAATGTCTAATGGAAAGCTTGAAGATCATTGATACTATGGGGGGTTAAGCCTTTAAACCATTTTCTTACTTCCCCCCCTAAAATTTGAGCAAATAATCTAAGTTTGACAGAATCATCATCAATTTCATTTTTGTCAAAGTAGTCATTCATCTTATCCACATGTTGTGATGCAGTTGTAGCATTGCTAGCATCATATAATGGAATCTTTGACTGATAGTCCTATGGAATATTGACTAATGGTGCAGGAAGGACTAAGGGAGCATACCATGTCGCCATTAATGTGATGGGGGTGGATTTACAAGAGGTGGATTAACTAAAGGGAAAATGGGATGAAGTGGAGTGGTTTGAACAGTGGATGAAGGATGAACAGAAGTGGATGGACCAGGAATAGATTGTTGAGCTGATCTTGGATGAGAGACACCTAGGTTGTGAAGGAAATGTAAATCAGGAGGTGTTGTTTCTCTGCTCCCAAGATGTTCACTTGTTTCAGGAGAAGAAAGTGAAGACTTAGAATCTAACTGATCTAAATCACCAAGAGACCTAGTTCTAAAAGGATTCACTAAGTCAACTTGTGATTGTTGTAGAGCTGTAAGATTGTCGGGAAATGACTTAGCTCTCAAGGGTGATCTGAAAAAAGTTTATAATTTAATCCTAGGAGACTTCCTAAGGATACTTTCTGGGTTATCAACAAACTCAGGTGGATCAGGGTCAGGATAGGCTCTAGTGTGAATCTTTCTAGGAGCCACTATGCTGTGTTTTTTAGACCCAAATAAACAAGAAAAGTTCAACCAGGTATGACAGTCTTTAAAAGGTTAACTTATCTGTTTACACAAATTTCAATCCTACAGTCCTCTAATTGAGTTTGACTAATTTTATGATGATAAGGGTTCTTCCCAGTGGAGTCTTAAGGTCTTTTCAGGATTGTGGAGTCGCCAAGTGGAAGTTTTAAGCTCTTTTCAGAGGTAAAAGGTTTTATGGTCCACCACCATGTTTATTTGATACCAATCTGAAATATTTTAGTTTTTCTGGGTTATTTTTCAGTTGTGTGGTTTCTAGGAATGTCCTGACTCTGTTTCAAAACTTAGCTGCGGTTATGAGACAAATATAGTCTACTCTTATGGCTAAGCCAGCTGATTTTCCAAGGTTAGATAAAGACTTATGAGAATCCTAGGGTTTGCCTAGTTTGTCACTAATTCAAACAAGTTTCATCATGATAACCATTCCTCGATAGTGCTTGAAAAGGCTGATTTTTACTCACAAGTTTTATGAAGTTCTTAAGGAAACCTAAGGTGAAAATTCAACTGATTCCCCAGCGGAGTCGCCAAAAATGTTAATTGCTGGCGGCTCAGCTGGTTAATATAGCAAATGTTCTCAAACCAAATCCCTGATATCCTATGGTTACCCTCAAATGAAAATGTTTCTGGGTTTCGTCCTGAGTGGAGTCGCCAAAAATGTTAGGAATCTGTAATTTTAGCAGATTGGTGAGACTAAAACTACATAAGCAACATTATTTCAACCACTTTGGGATTCTAGGATCTAGCCCTCCTGAATCCAGAGAGGGATCTCTCCAATAAGTGCAAATATGGATTTGTCTTTGGAGTTTTGGGTAATGATATTTGGCTAGTTATGAAGGCCAAGGGTTTTGTTTGTTTTTTGGATGGTTGAGCATGAAAATTACTTGAGGGGAAAGTTCTAAGTGCAAAAAGTTTCAAAGGTGAGAAGTTGCAATCGAATAGAACAGATTTGGCTAAAAATATAGATATAACGCTGGTTTTTAGTCCATTGGGCTATGGAGTCATAACAGGGCTTTAATTGAGCAACAACATCAAGAGTGATCCAAGGGGAAAGTCATCTATATCACAAGATTATTGAGATTAGAGTGATGTAATGGAAACAATAAAGTGTTGGAGGGGTGGAAACTGATAATAATTTCACAAAGGATTTATAGTCAGTCCAAACAAGGAAAGCCTCTTAAGTAATTGTTTAAAACCAACCAAGGACAGGGCTAACCCTTGACTTCTTGGGAAATTTTGTATTAAAGTAGCTTAATTGACAAAAAATCCAGTAATCCACATAATTACCTTCGAAAAGTATGAAAACATATAAGAGAAGACAAAGTGTAACCTAAGATCAGGTAAGGTACTTCTAAACCTAGTCTGCTTTTAGCCAACACCAAGGGATACCTTCAGAATCTGCCTTTGGAGAATAGGAACTAGAAACAGGGCAAACCATCACTTTTCTAGTCTAACTTTAATGAGAAAATGATGAAAATAACTTTCAAGAATAATGTTTAAAGCAAACATGTAGGACGATGGAACGACAACATTCCTAACTGCTTAAACTGTATTGAATCATTCTTAAATAAACAAATTGGAGGAAACCATTGAGATAAAGCTTATCAGTTAGAGAAGGGTACTGGTAAACAGTAAATCCTAACTCTATAAATGTTGTTCTTTATCAGAGAATAGTGAACAATATGACATACATACAAGGAAAAACAATAACAAAGAAAGAGGCACTTCACCAGTGATATAGACCAGGATCCCAAGAAACAACTTGTTATTGATGTCAAATGAGTTACAGTACTCAAGTCCAATGTTTCAGTTCAACAATCATCTTCACTATCCATCCTAACAAGTCTAACACAAACTAAGCTTCAAGGGCCAGTGAACACTATCTACAATCAGAAGCTTAAGCTCAAATGTATTTCAAAGTTCCGTAATCAACTCAACCAACCTCTCTCTCATCTTCCGCAGAAGTATATATAGAAGAATGAGGAGGTGAGATCTGATAAAAGATCTCCAATTAAAATTAATACAGATTTAATGGCTTCTTGGCCTTTGGGGGGCTCAATGAAGAAACTTACAATAGGTGTCTTCTGTATTAAATGAGTTACATAAAGTTTTAAGCTCGGTGGGAGCTTTTGTTGACCTTGGAGGTTCTGTGTGATGTCGGGGTTACTCCGCAGATATTTTTTGCATTAATTTTCCCTGTAGAAGTAACTCTCTGGCTGCGCTAAGGCGAATATCTTCATTTGATCAATAACTTCGACCTCTGATTGAATACTTTGAGGCACAGGTGGCATTTCGGCAGCTGGGAGGAATCAATTTTCCTCAGAGGTGGCGGTGGAGGCTTTATGTCGATAAAACACTTAAGATTTTCTTCTTTAACTGTGTTTTTAATCGGGGATTTGGCTTTTGATAATCATTCTTAGCTGTAATCCCCACAAAACATGTCTTCAATCCTTTGCTCTGGTATGTTTTTGTTGTCGACATTGATACTCTTTGATTTGTGATTGACTTACTGTGTTTTTCTAATGTGCAGGGCCACGCAGGGGCGATATGGCATCAATGCCTCATGAACCACTGATGATACGTGAATTTGAAATCTGCAAATGATTTTCTTTGATGGATCAGAGGCGAGAGGATCGTCACCCTCTGCTTCTGAATTTTCTTTGGACATGGCGGAAAAACCATTGAAAACCCTGCAAAATACAAAAAACATTATAAAATCCTGCATATATAGGTCTGCTACTTCAGAAATCACGTCGAAAGAGCAGGGCCGTTGGATGGCATCATCCAACGGTCGAGATTGATCGGGGGAAAACAAAAGGAAGGCGAAATAATAATTTAAATCAGAGCCATCGATCGCGCAGAGATCGACGGCTAGGAGTGGAGGTGAAGGGACGATCGTGGGCCATCGGATGAGATCGGCCCAAGCGATCAACGGCAGAGAAAAGGCATTAAAAAATTTAGAAAATGTGACCAGATATCAATATTTTAATTAAACCATGTTGAATAAAATTCCCGGTTCCAGATTTGCTGACTGGATGAGAAACCATGGAAACTCGCCCAATATAAATCTACCGCGTGGACGCTGATGTGGCGTTGGGACCACCGGCACTACTGTGGACGAGGGGACTGGGTGATGGAATGTGGGCCGTCAATCTGCAGATTAGATCGACGGTGGAGATCTTTGAAACACCGTGCCGTAGCCTGGTTATCGCGTGGGCATCTTCGGTGAGCGATCACCGTCCGATGGGCGGCCTCTGATCGGACGGTGGACGTCCATATCGCGCTGGGTCCAGGTCCAAACTTTAACGCACGATGGACGGTAGTTTCATGAACAATGCCCAAGACATGTGCCGACCAGCTTATGGAATCCCTGCGAAATGGAAGAAACCGTTGCGCGCTCGGAAGTGGTGCGATGAAATCCGCCTGGTTTTGCAATCGGTGAATGGATGGCGGGGACCACTGGGGTGATAGACTCCGCGCCATTGATCTGCAGATCAGATCGATGGTGGAGATTGACTGGGGTTTTTTCACCAGCAGAAAGTTTATAATAAAATAAAAATCAAAAAATTAATATAACTGAAGGTTTATATTAATTTATAATGCGGCTTGGCGCCCGACTGCGGGGCCGTGGGTTATATGGAGAAATATGTGACCGGGGGTTTAAAGAAGGGGGGCTAATAGCAATTGGGCAACGCGATAAGCGCTTGGAAGGCTGGGGCTCGGTTCTGGCGCCTGGGCGTATCGAAGGAAAGGATTAAAGACTTAGCCCAAGAGGGCTTAAGTCTACAATCCATAAAAATGTAATTTTTATGGATTTTCAATGGTTTTCAAAGGTTTAGAGGGGTTATGATAAGGCAAATAATAAGTCTTTAAACCTTATCAATGGATTTTGAATAAGGGAAAAGGGAGAAATGTGAAAGTGATGGTTTTTCATGGGGGATGAAGGGGTTAAAATGAGGTCAGTTTTGGAAGAAGGGAAAAAGGAAAATGGTGCGTGCAGCAGTAATCTGTCTTGGAAATCTGCAGGATTTCTGAATGTAGAATAGGCAAAGTAGTGAATATTATGGACAGAGGCATGAGGCATTTAAGAGTCTTCAAGAGCCGACACTTTTTAGCAATAAAATTTTTTCCTTGAAGACTCAAAAATTTTTTAGCCACCTTTTGCTATAACAACTTTATAAGTGGCTAACAGGTTCCTAGTACTCGTACTGTTACTTTGTCAACATCCTTGCACATATGTGGTTCATGGGATGCTGACATTTGCAAAACAAGAGTAAACAAGATCCATTAGAGAATTCTTGAGGTCTAAAATGGGCTTCCTAAGAAAAATGTATAACCAAAATAAACTTTATAAGAAACAATATGATTCAAGATGATGATGTCAACCATGGAGGATGATTCACCATTTTTGGAGTAAAAAAGTAAAAATATTAAAAAATAATAAAATAATAAAACTACTTTTTCAACTTATCTCCCTAAGGTTTTACTCAAATTTCAAGTACTTGGATGAAAAATTTAATTCCTCATCCAAGGAGTACCCATGTTGCATACTTTCGATGGACCCTGCTACAAGAAAAATGAGAAATACATGAAAAAATGTGATTACAATCAAGTTTTCATGTATTTCTCATTTTTAGTGTAGCAGGTTCCATCAAAATTATGCAACATGGGTACTCCTTGGATGAGGAATCAAATTCTACATCTAACGAGTATTTCCACTCAAAATTTAAGTAAACCCATAGGGAGATAAGTTGAAAATACGAGTTGAAAAAATATTTTTTTCTTTTTTCCCTCTAAAATTTGATGATGTAATCTATAATATTATTTTATTATTTCCACTATTAATTTATAATTTCCTTAGGAGGCCCATTTTAGACCTCAAAATTCCCCTAACGCAATAGAAACCGTAGGAAACTTTGAAGAGACACATTGCAAACACACTCAACAAACCTATAAACAATATGTACACAATGTACTACACATGAGATCAAGCATATTATTTCTTAACGTATAACTCATTCCTAGGTTGCGTGAGTGGGATTCGATCAAAATCGAATAACTCATAGGCACCTTTAGCAAGAAAACACTTAACACTGTGTGGAGCTAACCTCATAGGTTGGAACTTCCATGATCCTAGTTTGTAAGAATCTTAGTCATATAGAAGGACAAGGTATCCTTCTGAGAAGACACGAGGCTTGACACTTTTTTCATATTGTGCCTTGAAATGTTGTAGGCTTCATTAGCCATAGCAACATCTCGCCCAGTCTCATCTAAACAAGTCAGATGTAAGAGACATTCCTCTTCTATAGAAGTGGCAAGAATAAGTTCTATAGCCAGTTTCAGTGATGGAATCTCACATTCGATTGAGAGGATTACTTCCAGACCATAAACAAATTGGAAAGGAGTGAATCCAGTAGCAGTCCTAACATAGGTTCGGTATTCCCACAAGGCAACATAAAGAAGAAAATTCCAGTTCGATTTATAAATCCATGTCATACGTTGAAGCATCATTTTGAGAACTTTTTTAATGGCCTCAATCTTCCCATTAGCTTGAGGGTAGTAGGGAGTGGAACTTTCATGAGTAAGTCCCAACTTGGCAGTAAGTTCAGTCATCATTTGATTGTGAAAGTGTTTTCCATGATCCGTGACTATGGCTTGTGAAACACCAAACCGTGCGATGAAATGGCTGAAGAAAAAATATGCAGTCATTTCGCTAATATTGTTAAATGTAGGATTCACCTCAGACCATTTAATAAAATAGTCTACCCCTACAATTGTATAGCCATGCCCTCGACCGAGTGAGGGTTACATGCCATGAAATCGATACCCCATTTCGCAAAAGGACCTACAATGATAACGAGATGCAATGGACCTGGCGGAGCATGAGTCTTACGATCATAAATATGGCATGCGTGACACTTTTGGATGACATGAATACAATCGCGAAATATGGTGGGCCAAAAGTAACTAGCATGCAGGATCTTTCGTGTGGTGGAATATCCAGAAAAATTACTGCCACATTCCCTTGAGTGGCATTCATTGAGGACTTTCTCAACCTCCTAATGTGTGAGCACCTTCGAAAAACCATATCAATACCATGATGATAAAGGGTGTCATCGACGATGATGTAATTATTGGCTTGGTATTGAATATGTTGTTGCTCAGAGCAAGAGGCATCCGGTTATAAAGTCTGGGTCAGGAGATATATAAGGATGTCTACATACCAAGGGTTAGATGATGATATAAAAAACGATGACTTGTTTGGGGTGGAATCCTCAGACATCGATTTAGAATCAACAGAGGGAAGGTCGCATACGAGCACAAAAAAAGCTAAGGATTTCTTTGATTTGGATATGATGGACTCCAAATCAAACTCATGCAAGATAATGATCCAGTTAGAGTATTTCCCCCCCATTGATGTGACAATATGTATATCATAGGGTTTCAATTTGAAACGACCATAATTTTTCAGAGCAATATATAATGACGAAACCTTTGGACATCTTGAACGACCACCAAAGCTAACTTTTCCACGTGGGTATATTTGATTTAGGTATCATTGAGATTCCGAATCAAATAATAGATGGGATGTTCAGTCCCTAGTTCATCTTCTTGGACCAATTCCATTACTATAGTATTAATGGAAACAATAAGATACACAGAATAGTCGCGCTGATAATTTATGGGATATAAGAGAGATGCCCGAATAAGTACATCTTTCAGGGCATCAATTGTTTTTTAGAAGTATTATCCCAATGCAAGCAAATCCATTTCTTAAGCAGGAGAGTGAATCCTTTGGTCAAATCTGCATAATTAGGGACAAACCTCCATAGAAAGTTATCCTTCACTTGGATTAGTTGAAGCTGAACGAGAGAAGAAGGCGCAAGAAGATCGATGCTTTTTTTAAATTTTAGAGGATCTATATGAATTCCATGGTTTGATATGAAAAAACCAAGGATTCGAGCAGAACGAACAAAAAACAAACAATTGTGCATGTTAAGTCAACTATTATAGTGTCTACACTGTAGGAAAATGGCCCTAAGGTGCATTAAGTGATCAACCAAATGTTTAGAATGAGCAGGGAGATCATCCAAATAAGGCTACACAATATGTTTAAAGTCGTGGAAAGTGTAATCCATGGGTAATTGAAATGTACCCCCAATATTATTTAAACCAAAAGGGAGTTTCCGGTAAGCCAAAGTACCCCAGGGAAAAATAAATGCAGTCTTAGGTTGATCCACTAGGAGAATGTTGATTTGATTATAGCTGAAGAAACCATCCTTAAACATATATATCTCACAACTGACACTGTTATCACTCTATAATTTATAAGATTGGAAATACTAAACAATAAATCACAATATCAAAACCGCTTGAAGCCTAGGATCTAGCCCTCCTAGAGTCAGAGAGCGATCTCTCTATTATATTTAGATTTATTTAAGTTTACGGATATTAGGCTAGTTAAATTGATCGTAAGATTTGTTTGTTTGATTATTCTTGGTTGGATAGGAGGGGTCTTTCCTAAATAGTATCCATTGGGCTATGGAGTCAAAATAGTTTGGGTGTACACATCAAATTCTGGAGCGAATGCAAGGCAAGCTAACTGCAAGTACTGGCATTTATAGTTGAGTGGAATTATGGGATGAAGAAAAGGGCTTTCAGTAATGACTTAAGAGCAACTAAGAATTCTTAAATCATACATCAGAAGAAAACATCGAAATTGTAAAGATAATCAGAATTAAGGTACTATGAAACAACAAATCTTAATCTAACCTTCCTGTTTTACAAATAGAACTATAAATGAAACACGTGAAGAGATTACAGTGGGAAAAACATTAAACATGAATGAGGAAAAACATCACCAGGACACACAACACATGAATCTTGCAGAATGCTCTCTTTATTGATGCTCCAGCATGAAAAATACGAATACTTGCAATGAAAAGTGTTTACAAAACCAAGGTCCAACCCTTGTTACATAATGAAAACTTGTATTTAAACTATTTACACTGTCTTGCCGTTATCGAAACGGAAATTGGTTCGTTTACTCTAAGAGTAACTGAAAATGGGTCTGTGTGTTTCATGCACGGATGCATGTGACTGTTTCTAGACAGATGTCCGAATTATAAGCGGAAGTGTCCCTTCATTGGAATGGCCCTCTGGCCATTGCCCGATGTCCTTGTGGAGCCGTTATCTGACGTTGTGGCGGTTTGCTATGCTGGCGGATCTGATACACTAGATGCGCTGGTACTGACAATTCACTGAGCTGCCAATTTTGTCACTAAACTGAGTTGTCATCCTTCCTAGAGCCTGCATAGATTTTCCCAAATATTTCTTGTCGGGACCTTGGTCCTATTCAGCTTTCTGTAGACTTCTTCTATCTTGGTGTACTTTACGAATGTGGGTTTCAACTTAAAAATGTGTTTCACCTCATGCTGTATGAAGACATTGTTGCTGATGACTTCATAGAATTCTTTCCCAGTCATGGTGTTCTTCAAATTTGTGATCTTGGATATGTCCTTGGATATCTCTGTTAGCCTCTTTACATAATCAGTTTTGGGCGTCAGTTTGTCGTTGATGAAAAACAAGGAAGGCAAACCTCTTTATTTCAGTGGCTCAATCCTATTAAAAAACCTACTCACCCAACCTCCATCTAATGGAATATTTCATATATCTATGTGACCATAATATTATTATTCAACAACCTTTTAACTTCAAGAATAGAGTCTGTTCTTTCAACCACTTCCAATTGCTCCAACTCATTGCTGCTCTTGGAATTCAAGAATTTGATGATCTTGTTGGCAGTTTTGGGCTTATCTCAAAGTTCCTCATTTGTATTCTCAATGGAAACCTTCACTACCTCAATTAGATCCCTTTGTTAATAAATTATCTGAATGGAGGGAAATATATCATTTACAGACTCAATTATATCCAACCATATGATTTTTTTTACCCTTCCCATCATGGAGCCAATTGAGGACTCCTGAAGGGACTTCTGCAAGCTCTCATTTATCTTTTTGCTGATCTGCAGATCTGTGGCATGGGCAGAGTCTTTCCCTTTGAGTTGCTCCAACAGGTCATTGAGTTGATTCTACAACCTTTTTATCTCTATTGACTATAGATACATGTTTTCCATCACCTTGGCTAGTTTCTCAGTACTTTCCCTCGGTGCTCCTATGGATGTTGTAGCTGTTGGGATCACTGTGAGGGGAACCGCTTGTAGGGGGATCATGGCCTTAACTGCTTCTTTTTCTACTCCCTTCACATAATCACTTATTTATTTCTGTCTTTCTTTGATCATTTTCCCCATCTCATCCTCCATTTTCTTGATCTGCTCTGTTTGTTCAACAATTAATTGTAGCATTTCTGCTTTTTGTGTTTCAGTTGCTTCTATCTCCTTGGTCATAGGGTCTTCTGTTGTTGGCATTTGAAGCTGCCTCCTCAAAGCAGCTATGTCTACATTCTTCTTCCTCACAAGTTTTTATGGCACTGCTATGTTCGATGGATTGTACCCGAGCTATATCACTAAATCCTCCAGATATTTTATCTTTGAATCTCTGGCCATGGTGAAGACATTTTCCAACTTTAATTGTGACTGTGCATTGGAAAATTTCACCTGTAGTTTTGAGAGGCTCATGGATGTGTTGTTTAGGGTGGAGGAGATCATTTCCCCAGTCTGCTTGTGCATCTCCATCTGGTCTATTGGGTGGATGTTATTTGCATTAAACTCAAATGATGTCTTCTTGTAGTTCACTGCACCTTTGGGCTAAGGAACTTGTGCTTCCAAGAATGCCATAATCATTCTTCCCTTCTCAGAGTCAAAGGGTGATAGGAGTCTACTCTGGGAGATGCTTGTTTGTTTCCAAAATTCATTGTAGGTGTTGGTCTTGAGAACCTAATTCCTTCTCTTGATCTCCCTGAATGTGCCATAGATGTCTTCCTCCTCTTTTTCTACAGTGGAAGTATATGTGGGAGCTTGCACATCCCGTTGTTGGAATGGGATGGTGGCAGAGGATGTAGAGAATATCTGGTGGCCACCTGTTGAAGCCAAACTTGGTGAATCCCCCTTTGTGATGATAACTTGATGGTTCTCCTCATTTCCTTGATGAGGGCCCATGTTGATCCTGGCTCTCTTCCTATAGTTCATTTTGAACTCCTTAGTGGAGGAATCGATGTCCATGTCTGTTGGATCCTCCCTGGTCCTCTTACTTCTTGTTTCCCTTTCAGGCTCCTTCCTTTGTCATCTTGAACTCATGCTGATTTCTTCTCTTGTGGAGTTGGTGTTTGGATTCCTGAAGTAGAGATGACTTGCTCTTCGGCCTCCTAGAGTGTGTATGCTTCCCATTATTTTTGGTTCATGTACTTCTCTATCTCCAGTCTGTGGGTATGGGTATAGGGTGTGGATTTGTTTTCCACCCTCTTCTTGGAGATGATCCCCATTGGATCATAGGACTAGGTGAAACTATGTGTGAATTTCATCTCTTTCTATATTTTATCTACATCTCCCCTTGTTGCTCTGCTGTTGCAGATGAATGGGCCGATTCATGATTTGATCCTAAATTTTGACTTCTTCTTGGCCGAAAAAAAATGCACCTCATCAGCATCTATCATTTTCCTGATATACTTAAGGGAAAAGATCCTCATGGAGAGGTATTTGGGTAGTTTATAGGGGGCCAATTCACTACCATAAACCCTTATCTCTGTGTAGTTCTGGTAGAGATACCATTCTGTTGTCCTGACCTACTCTGTCAACTGCATCACATTCTTGAATTCCTCATTGACCCTTGGCTTTTTGGTGTTGTTGAGTGCATTGATTGATAGATGAAAAAATAGGTCTACAAATCTCTTGTATGAATAGTCTTCCTGCTCCTTTCTTAATATAGTTGTCCAAAAAATGACCGATTGGGATTGAGAGTCTTCACCTTGCTTTATTATGTCGAATTCGAACTTGTTGGACTGAAAATAGGTAAACATGTACACCAACATAGAGGTGTATTTGAATACCCCTTCTATTTTAAAATTCAAGAACTAATCATGGATTGAATCAGCAAGGAACTAAGAATAGTTGAACATAATAGTGTGCTTGGCATCTGCAGAGAGGATAGACAAGAAACCAATTATGGCTTCATCTATCCACTGATCATTATGATAACTTAACAAATAAGGCAGGGTAATCACAATGTGCCGGGTCCTTTCTGGGAAGATGGATGATGGATATGGGTGATTTGTTGTAGGCATTGGTGCATTGCGGGCCATGAAAAACTCCAAGGTTTTGGCCCTACTGGAAAAGTCTAATCCCTGGTATAGTCCTATGAGGGCTTCATATGAAAAAGGGACGATGTTTTCAACAATGGGGGCATATAAAATCTCTTGAAAGGATGGGGCATTTACATGAAACAAAATCTCACCTGCAGGGTTCACTATGGCTCTATTCTTAATATCATAGCAATACTGATACTTCCTAATTAGCTCAGAGAAGCTATGGGTTCTAGGGAAGATGTAATGTGGGAGCTTGGTCCTCCACAGGCTGATACCATCTTCTTTGTCAAGAAGTTTATCCTCGAGCCAATAGTAGACATCGAACATGTTGAGGTCTGACTCTGTCTCGTGGATCTTGTAATCGATATCAGCCAAGGGAATATGGTCCAAGTCTACTTGGGGGTAGACCATGGGATTGAAAGGCTGCTGATCTGCCTTGGGAGGCATGATTTCATTTTTCACTCTCTGTTTCACTTGCAATGGAGAATGGGCTACAAGAGAAGGGGAAGAGAGAAGGGATAAACGATATCAATTGACACTGGGGAAGGGGTAAGACCGAAGGGGATCGGGATCAAAAATTAAAAAATTGAAATGAGACTGTGACCTGGCTTACTGAGTGCTAGTTTTTCCTTCTTTGACGTGAAATTCGCCCTTCGGCCATGATAGTTGGTTGAGATCTCTTTTACAGATGCTTGTGAATGTCACAACCTGTAGTAATTCAACTAAAACAACAAATGGAAACAGTGGCACCACGGCAAATTCGAGTTTTAACATGTGGATGGAGGGAACCCGTTGAGTTGGCACGGGTCTATTGGATAATAGCTTGACCATTCATGGTGAAACAACGCTATTGGTGGAAGGGAATGTGATGGGGTAAAGTGGACAGGTGATGGAGGATGTGGCACGACGCATTGGCAACAGTCACAGGGCGGCAATAGTTTGGGGAATGACGTAAACAACTTTTCGGAGGGGGGCTCCGGTGGTAAGTGGTAATGGAGAAGGGGGGGTACAAAGTTGCAGGAACGCAACATGTGGAGGAGGAGGTGGTAATGGATACTGCCCATTTTGGAAACCTCCCCTCCCCCCTCCCTTTGTTAACATCTAGAGGTTGAAGGGGGGCCGAAATGAATCGAGGTCTGTCAATGGCGAGGTGAGGGGCGGAGATGAAGAGTAATGTGAGAGGTTTTTAGTGCTGACATGATAGGGTGACAGGAATATGGGCCCAGGTCTGGGGATGAGTGCTGGGGGAATGCGTGACGTGGCGGGGAGGTGGGACCCGATGACCATTGAAAATAGCACGTCGAAGGATTTAGCAATGACTGGTAGATGGTAAACCGTAACTTCTGTGAAGTGTGAAATGCGGGGAGAGGGAGGTGACTTGGAGAGGAGGGACCCGCGGACATCGCAGATCGTACATCGGAGGGTTTAGGTATGAGCGGTAGGGGTAAAATGTAAATATTTTGAGGTGCGAAGCGCGGGGAGGTGGAGTGACGTGGAGGGAATGTGGGGCCAGACCACATCCCATGGATCACAACTTTTAAGTTTTAATTATAAGCGTGGAGGAAAACCCTCACAGACGTGAAGTGCGAAGTGCGGGGAGGAGGTGAATGACGTGGCAAGGGAAAGTGGGATCGAATACATCACAAATCACATATCTTAGGTTTTTTTTATAAGTAGCGGGGGTTAAACTCTAAAATTTGCGAAGTGTGAGGAGGAGGTGAGTGACGTGGCAGGGGAATGTGGGACGACCCACAACCTGTATATCACAGGCTTTACCATTCTCTTTTGGTGTTATCCTTTCACACTTGTGAAGTGCGATTTGGGGGGGGGGGGGGGGAAGAAGTGACGTGGCAGGGAACGTGGGACTGCCTGCTGCCCGCAGATCACAAACTTTACCAATTTATTTCGTGGTGTCATTTTGAACTTGCGAAGTGCAATTTGGCGCTTGGAAGAACTTTCACAACGCTTCAGATGAAATCGACTCCCCCTCAAAGGATTTTGAAGTTACCATTTCATTTTTTCCTTTTGTTTCTTCCTCCTTTGCATATCTACCTACCCGAACTACTCATCTAAAATTTTGTCTTTTCTTTGTAGGGTGCATTTAGACTTGCAAGACCCTAAAAATTTTCTTTTAACATTCTAACCTAACCCTTGTCCCTTATTTCTCCTATTGGTTCAGATTAAGCTATTGAACCAATCTCATTTCTACCTATCTACTGATAAGCCAAGATTAAATAGTTTGGAAAATCTTTATTTTCTAACCTATCAACAAAAATTGAAAACTATCCAATCACGATTAAAATGTATGACTGGGAAGACCTATCTAAAAGAGTAGTGGTGTTTGAACTTGTGGCACTTTCAATTTTATTTCTTTTTTTTGGGTTCTTATTTATTTTTTCCTTTTTTTCTCTTTTCATTCTCTTCTCTTTTTTCTTTTATTTTTCTCTATTTTTATACCCTCTTTTATTTCTTTCTCTTTTTATTTGAAATCATTTGAATTTTCAAAAGAATTTGAATAATGAAAACCTTTCATGAAATATGAAGTATCTAGTCACCTTGAGATCCTATAATTTATAGGGTACTAACAGTGGCTCCAGCTGGGGATGGCGCTTCTTGAAAAGAAGTGTGAAGAACTTGAGACCAGTAGCCTTGGATGCTCCCTTTTCTGCACATCTTTAACTGCTTCCCTTTATTTTTCAACTAATTTCCTTTCTGTTTTCATATCTTCTCATCAAACTAGGCTTAGGGCCTTCACTCCGGGCTTGAACCTCGTCCACTGAATTATTGAAAACTATAAGACTGTGGTATTTACAATGATGACAATTTAACCTGAGTTTAGAAAAAATAATATTTTAGCATCCTGCCATTGATAGGACCTCCAGATACTTCGGTACCATCCAAACCTTTGAGAAAGTAAGCATTATTTCTCCTGAAAGCAAGAATGATGTATGAATCTTGCCAAAGATTGTCAAAATTTCCATGCTTGTCTTTATCCTCTCTTCTGGAATCATTGTTTCAGAACCTTGTCACCTAGACTAAAATCACTGGCCTTGGTTCTCTTGTCAAAGATATTTTTGATATTCTCTTGCAGCACTTGGGTTCTGTTGTAAACCTCTTCTCTGAACTACTGTAGATAAATGGTGACATTAATCCTCCTTTGAATGTCATTTGGTTCAGCTTGGACCTCTTATATTATCTTCATCACTGGAAATCCCAAGGAATAAGGAAACATTGCATCCATTCCATAAACCAATTGGTATGGAGACATGCCAATTGATTTATTTGTGGTGAGCCTATCAGCCCACAGAGCATTGATCAGCTTATTGTGCCATGATTTCTTGTTCTTCTCCAAAATCTTTTTGATGATGTTCACCAGGATTTTATTTGAGGATTCAGCCAGTCCATTACCTTGAGGGTAGTAGGTTGTTGAATGCCCCAATTTTATATGATATTTGTCGCAGAAATCAACCATCCTTTTGGATCTGAAGGCTGCATCGTTGTCTGTAATGATTTTCCTAGGATAGCCAAATCTAGAAAGGATTTGGTTTCCAGGAATTTTATGATGACTAAGTCAGTGGCATTCCTATAAGGGGTGGCCTCTATCCATTTGGCGAAATAATCCGTAGTAGTAAGGATCCATTTTTGTTGAGAAAAGGATGGAGGGTGAATTTATCCTATGAAGTCTAACACCCAGTGCTGGAAAGGGCTTTCTACAAAAATAGGTTTCAGGGGTAAGGGCAGTAGTTTCCTCTTTCCTTCAAAGATTTGACATTTATGATAGGTAGTAACCATCTTATGAACATCAGGGAAAATGGTGGGCCAATAAAAACTAGCTCTCATAATTTTGTTAGCAGTGGTTTTCCAATAGAGATGCCCACCACAGTCACCTCTGTGGAACTCCTGCATTGCTCTATCTGCATCATCCTTTAGTAAACATTTAAGAAAAATGACTCCCATATCTTTCCAATACAAAAAAATTTCCAAAATGCAGAACTTAACAGCTTTGAGTTTTAGAAACCTAGCCTTCGTTTTAGATAAAGTAGGAGGAGCATTCAGATTAGATAGTACATACAAGATATCATCATATCATGGAGAATTCAGGAATGCTTCATCGATCGGTGGAGTCGCTAGTTCCTCTTGATCATCTAATGTGTGTACCATGTTGATGTCTATTCATGTAAATTAGATTCTGCCATCAATTCATCCAGTCCTTAGCCTTTGATCAACTTGGTAGGCTTGATCTCCAAATCGTACTCTAGGATCACTGCAATCCATTTCCCTCTTTTTCCATCAGGACTGTTTTGTGTTAGAATGCCCTTGACCACTGCATTTGGAACATAAGCAATGATATGTGAATGTAAATATATACTCTAAAATATTTCAGTGCTTTAACCGATGCAAAAGCCTATTTTTCCATGATATTGTATTTTAGAGATGCATCTCTCAATGCCTTGCTAAAAAAGGCTATTGGTTTTTCTTGTCCTTCACTATTTTTCTGTAACAAAACAACATCAATAGTATGTTCAGAGGCAAAAGAAAAAATCATGAAATCTTTGGTGAAATCCAGACTGATTAGTACTGGGGCCTTTGTCAATGCTAGCTTGACCAAGTCAAAGGACTGTTTTTCTTCTATGGTCAACTTTATTTATGATCCCTTCTTCAGCATGTTAGTGATGTTCCTTAAAAGTTCTGCCAAGTTAGGTATAAATATCCTTAGTAATTTGATTTTACCAATGAAGGATTGGAGTTCTTTCAAATTTCTGGGATGGATGATTTTCAATATCCCTTTAGTCCTGCTAGGGTCAATTTTGATTCCATCCTTATAGATAATATGGCCCAACAATTTTCCTTCTTCATACCAAATAATGTCTTCTTAGGATTCAAGGAGATTCCAAATTTTATGCACTTTTCAAACACTCTTCTCAAGTGTGTTAAATGTTCTTCATCGGCTTTAGAAAAAACAATGATGACATCCAAATAAATCACGATAAGGTGGCCAATGTCATCAGCAAATGCAATGTCCATGGCCCTTTGAAAGGTAGCTCCAACATTCATTAGTCCAAAGGGAATTTTCACATACATGAAAGTCCCCAAGGCGTTGTGAAATCTATCTTATCTTGGTTATCAGGGTGCAATAAAACTTGATTGTGACCAGAGAAACCATCTAACAAAGATATCCTACTGGAACCCACTACCCTTTGTAGTATGTGATCCATCTTAGGTAAAGGGTAGTTATCCTTAAGAGATACCTTATTAAGGTTTCTGAAGTCAATGCAGAGCCTAATTTTTCCTCTCTTCTTCCTAGTTGGGACAATATTGGAAACCTATTGGGAGTACCTGAGTGGCACTATGATTTTTGCTTCATATATCTTTTTAATCCCTTTCTCAACTAAAGGCATTAAAACATGATTTATTCTTCGTAATTTCTGCCTGAATGGATTTTGATTTTATTTAATTGGAATCTTGTGCTGAATGATGTTGGTATCATATGATTTCAAATCCTCATAACTCAATGCAAACACATCGATAAATTCCTTGAATAAGGCTGTTATCACCCAAAAATTTTCAAAACATCATTGTGTCAACTCTATTTTTGATCATGGTCTCAAATGGGTTTGAAATTCATTTTAGGATTTGGTTAAGGATAGGTTAGAGCTTTTATAAGTTTTAAGGTCATCATAGAATTCAAATAAAGTTTTTTAAAGGTCCATTCCATGATCAAATACTCACATTTTCCATTTAGGAGTCATTCCATAAGGTTCCGGGTTAAATTTTTGCAATTAGCCAAGAATCATCCGTTTCGTAGCGCCGCTAGTTCAAAAAAGTGGATTTGCGCTACGAAAGCGCTAATAATTTTGCAGTGCAAACTGGGAAAAATACACTATGGGCGCTACGAAAGCGCGATTTATTAACCATCTTGTCAATTGAGCTGAAATTTGTCAGAATCCGTTAGGAAATGATAGGATAGTGGTATGGTGAGTTAGTTAGTGATCAGATTCAATGTACATACCCGTCTCACAGTCATCATCATCATGATAGAGCATGAATGAGGCATCATTAAGTTATGAGATGAAATTTCAAATTCAAAATATTGCCTAATTTGGTCATTCTCGCTTTCATTTTCATCCATACGAGTGTCTGAGCTCTGAAGCAGTCAAGCTAAGCCTGTGGTTGTTCTATACAAAGGCTATCTTCATCCTAATCAAGTGAGGTTGTTCCATATACTCAAGCGAGGTTGTTCATATCCTAATCCAGCGAGGTTGTTTTATAGATTCAAAAGACGCTGAGAGGTTTCTCTAAGAAGCATGGCAGAGGAAAAGAAAGTCCACAGAGGGGGACATTTCTTAAGATATGAGCCTGAAAATATGAAGGCTATAATTGAAGATCAAACAATGATGGAGGCTTTTAGCAAAGCAGGTTGTCTCCGGTTTTGTGAAAAGCTGCAAGGTTTCCATACACAGGTCTATAAAGAATTTGCCTTGCACTTCAATGGAACAACTACCAAAGTTGGGATGTTAAATGTGCCAATTACACCTGAGATTATTGCTTTTGTGAAAAATAACAAGGGGGCAGGAAAATTGGTTTAAAGGTTTTAAATTTGACATGGAACCATGCAAGGAATTCATGAAACCTGAGTATGCAGATATGGACCTAAATAATGCAATACCTAGAAGCTGTATCAAAGACACCTATGCAAAGCTGTTGTTCAATATTCAAAGATAATTTACATGTGAAGGAAGATACCATAAAGTTTATACTTATAATTTCAAGCTACTTCTGCATTTCACAGGTATGATATCACTAGATTTGCCCTTTTATTTGCATAGGAGCCTTGCCAAAATGGTTGATAAAGTACAAGAAAAATTTGATGGTTGTGAAACATCTTTGTTTCACCATGGTTTGATAAAGTTATTGGTTTTGAATGAGCTTCAAAAAATAAGCAAGGATTGTTCTTCCTTTTTTTTTATGAATGGTTTTGAACTGGAAACCCTAACCCCATCTAGAAACCCTAAAACCAAAGGAACTCCTTCACCACTAGTAGCGGAGTCTAGTCAGCCTGTGGTTGCAAAATAAAAGAGGTTTGTAAAGTTAAAACCAAGGAAACAATTTGAGAAAAGGACAAAGAAGATACAAGTGCTTGTTGCACCAACTCCATCACCTGCAAAACAGAGGTCAAAAAGTTTCAAAGAGGCAAAACAAAAACAAGTTTCCAGCAAGCACGAAATCAAGAGAGTGACAAGAAGCCAAGCAGTGGCATTTAAGGGAAAAATAGTTGCTACATCTACAGAGGACAACCCAGTGATGAAGGGAAATTTAGATGACATCCTTCATGCAATTGATATCGAGGAGTCACCCATTGTGCAAGTTGATTTCATTGGAGTAGATGAACACAAACAGAAAAAGGTTAAGTCAACAAAGAAACTTGAATTTGAGGGTGAAAATGAAACCTTTATCTTTCAAGCAAGGAAACCTTTGACTAGGCATGCTAAGAAGCTCAAGGAAGGAAGCAAGGAGTTCCAAGAAACTATTGAAACAAATAAAGTCCCTGAAGAAGTGGTTGACCTCTCATCACCAACAGTAGAACATGCAGCCAACAGAACAATGAAGGAAAAAGAAGAAATAACAGAGTGTCAACATCTTGAGGAGAAATTGAGGTTAGCAAATCAAGAGATTGCTATGATGAGAAAGAGGGCCAGAAATCATAGTATTGAGAAAACAAATTCAAAAGAAATAAGGTAGTATGGGAAGGTTAAACTTGTTCTAGGTTTGAAATTCCAAGCAGTGCAGAACAATTTTTCACATGAACAGTTCCAGCCATCAAGGAAGCTAAATTTGTCAGAGTAATCAATACCCACTTGAGAGCTAGTAATAGAAGACTTAGAGATCAAGTGGAGGACTTGGAGCAGTAGTTGAAACTGACTCAGGATGAGCTAAAAAACAAAGATGCATAATGACAACCATTAAAAAGGTCAAAAGCTAAATCAAGTGAAAAATTAAGATGGAACCTCATGAAAAATGTGTTTTTCAGTTCATATGACTTTTTGTTTTGATGAAACCAGTGGTATTCTGAGTTTTGGCACATTTTTGGTTTTCATTTTGAAGAAATCTGGGCAAAACTACTCACTCAGCAGTTTCGTAGCGTAAACAGTGCAAAAAGAGTGAAAAGCGCTACGAAACTGCTGTAGCAGCTTTTTTCACTCTTTCTCATAAATTTTTGAAGGGAAAATGTATGGATTATGACTTGAAATTGCAAGAGGAGTTGTGTTAAATGATAATTAAGATAATACTAGAGGAAAGAAACCAAAATTTTGAAGGTAAAAAGGTAAAAAGGCTGCGCTACGAAAAGCACTACGAAACTGTGTTGTTTTCATAGCGCAGGTCTATTTCAACTATTTTGAATAATTTGATGGTGGTTTCAGACAACTGGGACTTAATAATTATTTTGGGTAGGTATTACTTCAGTTTATAACAGTAAATAACCTCGAAGTGATGGTTTCATGATGGTTAGAGTGTCTCAAGAATGCAAAGAATCCTATGCCTAGAAACAAGGGACATTTTCCTAGTTTAATGGAGATCAGTATTGAGGTCATAAAGAGTTGGAGCTTATCATATAGATTCAACCTTATGTCAATATACTTGGAAAATGATGTAATATAGTTTAGATAATGTTGTTATGAGTAAATTTAAGGAGTTTGAATCCTATTTGTAATAGGATTGTTTATTAGATTTGCAGTTGTCATTTTGTAATAAATACCATGTCATATGGTTAGGCAAGGTGTCAAAAAGTAGGAATTCGATGTATCTAGCTAAGAATAAGGTTATCCTATGTTGTAAATGATCTATACAAGATGAAGAATTAGAATATGCAGGGGTTAGACATTTTTAGCAAAAGATTGTGTTTATTGTAAGTGACTGGTTTTTAGTTTAATACAGAGTTTTCTACTTATCCAACTTGAGATTCATAAAGAGTTCTAGTGTGTTCTTGTTCTAATTGCATATTTTTATTACTTTATTGTAGTGGTGTTTGCTTATGTTACTTAGAATTCATCATTGATGCTCTGAATTCCTTCATGAACAAATTGATTGTGTGTTTTACAGCTTCACATGTATATCTCTTGACTAGAACTCTGATATGCCTTGATTTCCATGCTAGGTAGATTGTTTGGTTTTACTGAAGCTATTTTGACTCCATAAGCCCAATTTGCACTTGATAATGTGATTTACAACCAATATATATCATTTATCTATTTATTACCCCACATAGAGTTAGCCATCTATATTTCTATCAAAAATTATTAATCGTTGAGAGAGCCCTCTCAGGTTGAGGAGGCTAAGCCTCAATCAAAAGATTGGTTTGAAACAATTACACGAGATTGATTTGATTGGAAGCCTATCAGGTCTGATTTTGTGATAACAAAGGCTATATATTTTTTCTTTGTAATAGTAGGCAGAGATTTAGATAGTTTGCTGATTTTGGGGTCTGCTCTGTGCCTATATTACATTCCACAATGTCTGTTTCAGTTGGCTCTATTTTGGGTTTTTTGGCCACATCATTAAATTCAAATAACTCTTCTAAAGGGACTAGACCCCTATAAATATTATTGTCTTTAAGCTGGAATATTTCAAATTCCTATTTTTCCAGGTCTTTTTGTTTATCGATATTATATACAGTGTTGTGAGATGAAATATTTAAAGTAGTATTTACATCTAGAACAATGTTTTCCATAACAACGGCTTTTGTTTCCTCAGTAGTTTGTACCTTGATAAGACTGTCTCCCTCACAATCCATATCCATATTACTATTTTCAAATTCATCTCTAGATTGCAAGTAACTCTCAATTTGTTTATCACTGCCAAAAAATTTCCAGTATCTCATGTTCTTTGGTACTATAGGACAATGTTTGACCTCAATTGTATGTTGCTTGTTTGGGTGAGGTAGTTTACAGGTGTTGGCTGAAATAGCTAGTCCATTGGCTAGGACATTCTGGTTTCTGGGGATGACTACCAATCATATTCCTCGAAGGTCCTAAAAAAATCAAGGACAACATTTCTATAAGCTCTTAGTCTAGGGTGTTTGGCTGCATATAGCCCTTTAACCCATTTAATGATTAGCTCGGAATCACCCTGCACATAGATCCTCCTTGCTCCTAATATTTTCAACATTTGTAATCCCAACATCAAGGATTCATACTCGGCAATTTTTTTTGTACACTGGAAGTTTAATTTGTATGAATGACCCTGCACACTATTGTCTCTTGTGTTATACACCCAGATTCTTGCCCCAGAGCCAGCTTGGCCACATGAGCCATCAAAACTCATGTTCCTAAGAGGTTCATAGGCATGGTCTGGTTGCTCTGTTTGGGTTTGATTGTCAGTGTTTTCTGTGGGATCATTTTCTACTTGGGAAATCTGTGAATTGGTGATTCCATCATTATACAAAATGAAAGAATCCAGGTCAGTGTGAAAAAAGTACAGAGGGTAGTTGTGAGGCTTTTCTTGGCTGCTTACCATGTATTTCATCAATGTTTCTCTATAAATCTTCCTCAATTGACCAAACACTGGAATGGTAGCATAAGTCATGTCTAGTCGCAAATTTCCTTGTAATTCCCCCCCCCCCCCCCCCATGAGCGAGATCAAAGAATTCTGTATTTTGGGGGAATGTCTGCTACAATGATATCCATCACTAAAATATTTGCAGGTATTTGAGCTAGAGTGACACAGAGGTCCTTGATCAGGCCTAGGCACTTAAATTTTTGAGAAATAAAAGAGTATAAATCCCTGTAGGGTCTAGTGATTTCGAGGCCAAGTTTCTCCATGACTTCCTGGGGCATTAGGTTGTGTGAGGTACCAGAATCCAACATGGCCTTATGTATTATTTTATCATGAATATTCAAACTGAAATAAAAAGGGGGAACCCCTCCTTCTTTTGGTCTACCATCAACCTCTGGCCCAAACAAGAGTTGAGGCTGGTCATCACTCAAATTAACAGTGTCTGTAATCTCCCCTATATTTAACACTTTTAGGACCTGAGATCTGTAGAAATTTTTGTTGAGCAATTCAGTGAGAGGGACATAAATCTTTACCTTCACAAGTTCACTCTCAATACTGAAGGGATTTTGATTTCTCAGCGGGTTTGACATGTCTATCATTTCAACCTCTGTTCTTTGGGTAACTTCGGTCTATTTTCTTGTACTGGGGGTGTGCTTCTGAGGGTTTTTGGTAGGAACATCTACTGGTTTCTTGTTACTATTCTCTATGTTTTTATTTTTTGAATTATTTAAAATTTTCTTAGTGTTTTCGGTCATTTTCTTAGCTTCAGATTCAAATAATTTCTTGGTATAGTTATCTCAATTCCCTTTATTTGAGTTTTCCAAATTATTTTTTCTCCTTAAGTTGTACTATCTGTGAACTTCCAAAATGGCATACTCAAAATCCAATTTGTAGTCATCTGATTCTTCGAGTCCGAGGTCATCTTTGGCTAGTGAGAACAAGTCTTGCTTTCCTCAGTGAGGAAGACAGAATCATCTTCATTAATTCCCATCAGATTTATATTATTTTCCTCTTCTTCCTCCACCATCCCTTTGTTATCATCAACATAATTTTCTTGAAAGGGAGGCCTAATCTGCTAATCGAGACCCATTTTCTCTCTCTGACTAATTTGTGGAGGGTTTCTTCTCGGGTTTTGATTTTTTTTTTGGGTTGCTAGTTAATGTCTCTAGGTAGTGCCCTTTCATTCAAACTCATCCTCTCCATCATCCTTTCCATATTCCTCACCAGGTTATCGATCTTGGCATCAGATGTGGATGCTATAGGCTCTTCTCTTATGGTGGCTCTCCTCTCGGTCCTCATCTTGGCCCTTTTAGCTAACAAGTTAGCCTCTACACTCACAACGTTCTTCTGCATTTCCTCTAAGGTTGAAGAGTCTCTTTCCCTAAGATGATAGGCCATATTTGGGTCAAATCCATCTGGGAATTTAAGCAGCACTATCCCTTGAGGTGGTATCATATTGGCAGGGAGTACGTTATATAAGTTGTTAAATCTAGCACAGTAGTCCCGCACACTCTCCTAGGGGGGATTTTTTGATAGTTTCATACTCTGATAGGATCTACAATGGGTTTTTCTTGACTTCCCACCTACTAATAAAAATTTGGTGGAAAGTAGGGAGATCATGGATACTATTAGCAGTTAGGTCCTTAAAAAATTTCCTGACCTCACCCCCTAAACTCTGGGCAAACATTCTCAACTAGACACTGTCATCATCAATTTCTTGCTAGTCAAAATAATCATTCATCTTATTAATGTGTTGTTGGGTTTTCGTAGGACCAGTGCTGTCAAACTGGGGAATCTTGGACTGGTATTCTTGGGACATAGGGGGTAATGGGGTTGGTAGCACCAATGGGGCATATCTGGCTGCCGTGATTGGTGGAGGTGGTGAAGGGAGACGGACGATGGATGAAGGTGGATGGGTAGTGGTGCCGTGTATGGATGGATAAAAAAATATGAGGTCAGTCAAATTCTGAGATTTGTTCCTAAAGAGAATTTGTTCAAACTGTAAATCAAATTGAACGTCTTGCAAAGTAACGAAGTTGTCGGGCAAGGAGCTAGACCTGCAAAGAATCCTGTCACTAGTGGGACTGTTTGTTTTGGGAGATGTCCTCAATTTTATTTCAAGATTATCTACGATAGGAGGAAGATTTGGATCCAGATGGGATCTGATGGATATTCTTTTGGGAGCCAGAATTCAGTCCAAAATCACAGAAAACTAATTTTTGAATATTGGAAGAAACTAATCTTTAAAAGAAAGTTGTATCATTCGGTGTTTTTTAGGTAGGGTTTCTGAATTCAAGTGAAAATTGAAAACTTTCAGCTTAGTCCCCAGTATGGTCGCCAATACATTATCACTCTATAATTTAGAAGATTGGCAAGATTAAACAAGAAAGCACAAAATCAAAACCGCTTGAAGCCTAGGATCTAGCCTTCCTAGACTCAGAGAGGGATCTATCTATTAGATTTAGATTTATTTAATTTTATGAATATTAGGCTAGTTAAATTGATCGTAAGAGTTCTTTGTTTGATTGTTCTTGGTTGGATAGGAGGGGTATTTCCTAAACAGTCTCTATTGGGCTATGGAGTCAAAATAGGTTTGGTGTACACATCAAATTTTGGATCGAATGCAAGGCAAGCTGACTGCAAGTATTAGTGTTTATAGCTGAGTGGAATTATGGGATGAAGAAAAGATTTCAGTAATGACTTCAGAGAAACTAATAATTCTTAAATCATACATCAGAAGAAAACATTGAAATTTTAAAGACAATCTAAATTAAGGTACTCTGAAACAACAAATCTTAATCTAACCTTCTTGTTTTACAAATATAATTATAAATGAAACACGTGAAGAGATTACAATGGGAAAAACATTAAACATGAATGAGGAAAAACATCACCAAGACACACAACACATGAATCTTCCAGAATGCTCTCTTTATTGATGCTCTAGCATGAATAGTACAAATACTTGCAATGAAAAGTGTTTAAAAAACTAGGGTCCAACCCTTGTTACATAATGAAAACTTATATTTAAACTATTTACACCGGCTTGCCATTATTGAAAGGGAAATCGGTTCGTTTACTCTAAGAGTAACTGAAAATGGGTCAGTGCTTTTCATGCATGGACACATGTGACTGTTTCTAGAAATATGTCCGAATCATAAGTGGAAGTGTCCCTTCGTTGGAATGGCCCTCTGGCCATTGCTCGATGTTTTTGTGGAGCCATTATATGACGTTGTGGTGGTTTTTTGTGTGGCGGATCTGATACACTGGATGCGCTGACAGTGACAATTAACTAAGCTACAAGCTTCGTCACTAAAGTGATTTTTCATCCTTCCTGGAGCTTGCATAGATTTCCTAACTCTATGGAGCCTGGATCTTGGTATTGTTCAAATTTTTGTAGACTTTTTCCGTCTCAGTGTACTTTATGAATGTGGGTTTCAGCTAAAAAATGTGTTTCACCTCATGATGTATGAAGAAATTGTTGCTGATGACTTCATAGAATGCTTTCCTGGTCATGGTTTTCTTCAGATTTGTGAGCTTGGATATGTCCTCGGAGATCTCTGTGAGCCTCTTTACATTATCATTTATGGGCATCAGTTTATCGTTGATGAAAAACAAGGAAGGAAAATCTCTTTGGTTCAGTGGCTCAATCCTGTTAAAAAACCTACTCACCCCAACCTCCAGCTGATGGAATATTTCTTATAGCTGTGTGACCAGACTCTTCTTATTCAACACCCTTTTAACTTCAAGAACAAAGGCTGTTATTTTAGCCACTTCTAGTTGCTCCAACTCATGGCTGCTCTTGGAATTCAGAATCTGATGATCTTGTTGGCAGTTTGGGGCTTATCTCCAAGTGCCTCATTTGTTTTCTCAATGGAAAACTTCACTACCTCAATTAGATCATGGCTCTCTTCCTATATGTGATTTTGAACTCCTTAGCGAAGGAATTGATGTCCATGTCTTTTGGATCCTCCCTGGTCCTCTTACGTCCTGTTTCCCTTTCGGGCTCCTTTCCTTTGTCATATTGAACTCCTCTTGCTTTCTTCTCTTGTGGATTTGGTGTTTGGATTCCTGAAGTAGAGATGACTTTCTCTTCAGCCTCTTGGAGTGTGTCTTCCACCCATTCTTCTTGGTTCATGTATTTCTCTATCTCTAGTTTGTGGGTATGGGTGTAGGGTGTGGATTTGTTTTCCACTCTCTTCTTGGAGATGATCCCCATTGGATCATAGGACTAGGTGAAACTGTGTGTGAATTTCATCTCTTTCAATATTTTATCTACCTCTCCCCCTGCTTCCCTATTGTTGCAGATGAATGGGTCGATTTGGGATTTGATCCTAAATTGTGACTTCTTCTTGGCCGAAACAAAATGCACCTCATCAACATCTATCATTTTCTTGATATAATCAAGGGAAAAGATCATCATGGAGAAGTATTTAGGTACTTTACAGGGGGCCAATTCACGACCGTAAACCATGATATATGTGTAGTTCTGGTAGAGATACCAGTATGCTGTCCTGAACTGCTCTGTCAACTGCATGACTTTCTTGATTTCCTCATTGACCCTTGGCTCTGTGGTGCTGCTGAGTGCACGGATTGTTGGATGAAAAAATAGTTCTACAAATCTCTTGTATGAATATTCTACTTGCTCCTTTCTTAATAGAGTTGTCCAAAAAATGACCAATTGGGATTGAGAGTCTTCACCTTGCTTTATCATGTCAAATCGGAACTTGCTGGATTGAAAACAGGTAAACATGCACACCAACACAGAGGTGTATTTGAATACCTCTTCTATTTTAAAATTCAAGAACTGGTTGTGGATTGCATCAGCAACGAACTGAGCATAGTTGAACATAACAATGTGCTTGGCATCTTCAAAGAGGATAGACAAGAAACCAATTATGGCTTCATCTATCCATTGATAACTATGATAACCTAACAAATAAGATAGGGTAGTGACAATGTGCTGCGTCCTTTCTGGGAAGGTGGATGATGGATATGGGGGATTTTTTATAGGCATTGGTGCATTGGGGGCCATGAAAATCTCCAAGATTTTGGCCCTCTTAGCAAAATATAATCCCTGGTATAGTCCTATGAGGGCTTCATAAGAAAAAGGGACAATCTTCTCAACAATGGGGTGTTGTAACATCTCTTGAATGGATGGGGCATTTACATGAAATGAAATGAAAATTTTTGAATGAGACTGTAACCAGGCTTACTGAGCGCTGGTTGTTCCTTCTTTGACGTGCAATTCACTCTTCGGCCAAAGTAATTGGTCATGATATCTTTTGCAGATGCCTGTGAATGTCACAACATGTAGTAATTAAACCAAAATAGAAAATGGAAATAGTGGTGCCGCGACGAACTCGGGTTTTAACATGTGGCTGGAGGGTACCGATTGAGTTGGCGTGGATCCGTTGGATAACAGCCCAAACATTCATGGTGCAACGATGCTATTGGGGGAAGAGGATGTGATGGGGTGAAGTGGATAGGTGATGGAGGACATGACGCAGCGGCATTGGAAACTTTCACAAGGCGAGAGCGGTTTGGGGGACGATGTAAACACCTTTTCAGAGGGGGGATCCAGTGGTAAGCTGTAATGGAGAAGGGGGGTGAAAATTTGCAGGAACGCGACACATGGAGGAGGAGGTGGTAACGGATACCGCCCATTTCGGACCCCCCCCCCCCTTTTTAATGTCCGGAGGCTAAAGGGGGGCCAAAATGAATCGAGGTCCGTCGATGGCAAGGTGAGGGGCAGAGATGAAGGGTAATGTGAGAGGATTTTAGCGTTGACGCAACAAGGTGACGAGACTGTGGGCCTCGGTACAGGGATGAGCGATGGGGGAATGCATGACGTGGCGGGGAGGTGGGACCCGACAGCCATCGCAAATCACACGTCGGAGGATTTAGCTATGAGTGATAGATGGTAAACTGTAACTTTTTCAAAGTGAAAAATGCAGGGAGATGGAGGTGACGTGGAGAGGAGGGGACCGTGGACATCACAGATCACACATCAAAGGTTTTAGGTATGAGCGGTGGGGGTAAACTATAAATCTTGTGAAGTGCGAAGCACGAGGAGGTAGAGTGACGTGGAGGGAAGCTAGGACCGGACCGCAACCCACAGATTGCAACTTTTAAGTTTTAGTTATAAGTGCGGAGGAAAACCCTCACAAACGCAAAGTGCGAAGTGCGGAGAGGAGGTGAGTGACATGGCAGGGGAAAGTGGGACCGACTGCATCGCAAATCGCATATCTTAGGTTTTTGTTATAAGCAACAGGGGTTAAACTCTAAAATTTATGAAGTGCGGGGTGGAGGTGAGTGATGTGGCAGGGGAAAGTTGGACCGCCTGCAGCCTGCATATTAGAGGATTTACCATTCTCTTTTGGCGTTATCCTTTCTGCCATTCAGCCTGGTGGAAGGAGAGTAATGTGAGGCATACAGGACGGCAACCCTTGATTCGCAAAACTTTACCAATTTATTTATCGTTGTCCTTTTGAACTTGAAAAGTGTGATTTGGTGCTTGGCAGAAATTGCACAACGCTTCAGATGAAATAGACTTCCCCTCAAAGGATTTTGAAGTCACCATTTCATTTTTTCCTTTCGTTTCTTCCTCCTTTGCATATCTACCTACCCAAACTACTCATATAACATTTTTTATTCCTTTGTAGGGTGCCTTTAGACTTGCAGACCCTGAACATTTTATTTTAACATTTTAACCTAACCCATATCCCTTATTTTTCCTATTGGTTTAGATTAAGCTATTGAACCAATCTCATTTTATACCTATCTACTGATAAGCCAAGATTAAGCAGTTTGGAAAATCTTTATTTTCTAACCTATCAACAAAAATTGAAAACTTTCCAATCATGATTAAACTGTATGACTGGGCAGACCTATCTAAAAGTGTAGTGGCATTTGAACTTGCGGCACTTTCAGTTTTATTTCTTTTTTGGGGTTCTTCTTTTGTTTTTACTTTTTTTCTCTTTTCATTCTTTTCTTTTTCTCTATTTTTATACCGTATTTTCTTTCTTTCTCTTTTTTATTTTATTTGAAATCATTTGAATTTTGAAAATAATTTCAATAGTGAAAACCTTGCACGAAATATGAAGTATCCAGTAACATTGAGATCCTATAATTTATAGGGTACTAACAGACACAACCATCAACATTCTGATCGATAAACGGGGTCGGATAATTGTCTTTGGACAAGCACAATTTACATCCCGATAATCGACGCATACATGGATTTTCCCCTGTTTATTCATGAAAGGGATGAGATTTGACACCCAATCAGTCAAAGGAATAGGATATATGAAACCAACACGAATAATATTTTCAACCTCTTCTTTAATTGTGACAAACTTCTTGGGATGGACCAGGCGAAGGCACTGTTAGAATAGTTTAGCGCCAAGATACATTTTAATCTCACACAACACTATATTTGCGTCAATACCTCGTATTTCTTCATAATTCCAAGCAAAGACATCTTGAAACTCATGAATTGGGATTTATAAGTCTTAACCTCATCTAGAGAACAAGATGCACCAATGTATATATTTTCAAAAATACTTAGTTTAATAGAGATATCAAGAGGTATCATCTCTTCGATATTTGAGAGGTTATTTTCGGAATCGACTTTGTGAATAGAGACAAAACTCATAGAAGACTTGAATAAATTGTGTAGGTACAAATCACTGAGATTATCCTTAATAGAATTTGGTAAGGAGGAACGATGGTGATGATCGTCCTATGGCGCATCATCTGACATCATGATCTCCATGATGCTCTCATCGGTAAGGAATACAGGAGAGAATAGATCATCAAGTGTGCCATAATCTAGTGAAAAATCAACTCAATTAATCAAAGAGAAGGAATCAGAACAAGCTGCACAAGCCGAACAAATGGCCTCATAATCAAGCTCAATGGGGCTAAGCGGCATTTGGTCACCAAAAATGTTGATGTTAGTTTCATCCAATATTATCCATTGATAAATCAAATGGTAGAAGATGCTTTCAGGTTGATATAATCAATTTAAGGTGAGCTATTGGGCAATGAAGGAGGAGGGAGTGAAAAGGTTCCCACAAGCGAGGAATCCTTAAGCAGTCCAAACCTGATGTCCTGATAAGAGTGTATATTTTCCCCTACAAGAGGGACACTTTCTGTAACATGAGAATCAAAGGCGAAGAAGGTTAGTTAGTTGATGGCCACAAATCCTCCCTTATGAGGAAAGGAAATCATATGAAAATAAGTCGAAACGATGGCAAACATTGCGTAAACCCATGTGCGACCCAATAGAATATTATATCAAGAGCTATGTCAATAACTTCAAATTCTATGGATACATTTCCCCCCTAATTCCACTTGTAAGGAGTTCAAAATACCACATGGGTTATATGTTTTTCCATCAAAATATTTCATTGTGGTAGGTGAATGACTTAGTTGAGGAGAACCAATCACCTTCCAACAAGACAAAGACACGATACAGGTGGAGGCTCCCTCGTCCACAATAGAACAATGAATGTTCTTATCGTGGATGACAACTTGGATCATAAAAGTCAATTGAGCAAGGATTTGAAGGGAATAATTCTCATGATTAAAAACAACTAGGTTGGAATTCGAAGGATCAACACATTTGATAGAAGAAAGGAAAGCCTTCTTCTAGGTAGGACAATTTTGCAACACCTCGAGAGTCGACATAGCTAATAGAGACTGAGCCAAGGCTTCAACTATGTTATAATTTTGAGTAGCTCTCGCACGAGGGTTGAAAGAAAATTTATGAATAACGTGTTGTAGAGGCTTAATGGTCAATTCTGTAGGGATCTAAGGCAGAGTGGGATTTGATGAGGATGGTGTCAAACTAGCAGTTTGATCAATAGCTTGACCGTTCAAAGGATTCACATTACCATAGTCCTTATTTTGGGTAGCCACCATGATATTGGATTTATGATATATGGATCAAATATTTAAAACTGCGTTATAGGAAATAGTGTCCTGAGCAACCATGTGAGTCTACTAATTAGGAAACGGGATAGTAAACAAAAAGGGTGAAGTGGATGATTTCAAGAACTAGTTCACTTTTGCGTAGTGAGGAAAATTAAGAGTAAAGTGTTCCTCGTTACAAATAAAACATGGATAACGATGATTTATTTTCTCATTAGAGGTATGACTTGTTTTTTTTATCCAGCGGTGAATATTCTTTCTTATTTTTTCCTTTACCTTTCTTCTTACTTCCTAGTTGTTGTTGAGATATACCTTTATCAGAATGAACGACATTTATCTCAGAAGTAGAAGCCCAGGAGGATTGGATGGAGGGTTTTGGGAAGATGCGGTGAGAGCAACACCAAATGGTTTACTCACCAACTGCGAACTGGCACAACCAATCATGCCATCAGCAACATGATATTCTTTACCAGCGATTTTAGGAACAATGTTCGCAGGTCTCAAATAATTTGGTATTTTGTTGTAAAGCATACCCGATTGGGTATAAACGAGGTCCAAATATTGTGCATGAGAAATCACTTGCACTTCAGTCATGACTACACCTTTAGCCACATCCTTTGTTATAGGTGCTGAAAAATATTTAGTAAACCATTCCACCAAAAATTGATCGGGAATATTTGTTTTAACCAACCAGTGACGACGCTACCACTCATGAATGTGATATGAGATGTGAGTGGAATATGATTGTATGAAGTTGGTCAAAATTTTCATTCCAATCTCATATCTAATGGCTAACTGGAAATGTGTAAGGAAGGTAGTGGCTAAGGAAATGAAATCATGAAACAAATATCTAGGTAATTTAGTATACCATTTAGCTGCGGTACCTATAAGTGTATGTTGGAAAAGATGTAATCAAATCGAATCATCATTAAGGGAGTTCGAAGAACACCATAGATGATAAGTCATTACATGCGTGGAAGAGTCTTCTCTAGAATTCCCATTGAATTTGGGAAAGTTAGAGGGAAATTTAGTACGAATTATTGACCACCACGGAGAATGAGCAATGGGGTCATTCGTGAGTTGAGTCAAATCTAGTAGTTCAATAGTAGCCACAAATTTCAACTACATGTTAAAATTTGGAGGAGGATATTATGGATAAGATGGGATAGCCTGAGAAACAACTACTTGCGTTCCATAGTAAGGAGGGTTTCGATAAAGAGGAACCTGATTACTAGAACAAGGAGGATTTTGATAACTAGTATAGAAATATCCATGTTGTCCAACTCCAAGATAACCTTGCAAATGCTATAATGGATGAGTTTGGATTTTTTGACCTAAATAAGGTGTTTTAGGGATACCTTGAAAATTTCGATATTGTAGCCCTGTGGGATTGTGCATCATACCCACATAAGGTAAGGTTGGTGGGGGCTACACCATACCATATGCATTTTTTCCTACGTGAATATGAGAGATAGCTTTTCCAAGTTGTTGATACTGTAAGTTACCTTGTAAAGGCTGAGTGAGTGGGATCTAGGAGGTACCAAATACCATTGGAAAAAACTGTCATAATAGTAGACTGTGAAGGTTGGCTTACATTGATTTGAGCTTGTAAAGGTACAAATTGATAAGTAGGATTTTGGGATGCAAATGGTATAGGTTAGGAATGTACATATGTACCCATAATCGAACCAGGTTGGATGGGAAAAGTATATTGCCAAACATTAGCAGTCAAACCAAGAACTAACTTGAGGTGTACCAATGATAGGTTTCCCCCCTGCCAAAGGAGGAGGAGATGATGGAGGAAGCTACACACTAGATGGAGAGTACTTAATGTAAGGATAATTGGGATGTTGAAGGTATCCAATAATATAAGGAACAACATGTTGCTAAACTATAGGTGTAGGTGGAGGAGAAGGAGAATATGTATAGTGCTCATTAGAGAAGTGTTAGATGGAATCTAGAAACAAATTTCATGGGAGAAGTCCAAGGTCTGGATGTCGCACCAGAGAAGGTACCAGACAACGATTGATAACTAGGCGGGACATACAGGCCACCATAGAGATGGGTCTCTGGTGATGTCACAAACATATATGAGGAAGCAACATTTGATGTCTCAGCCATAATGGAGACAGGCTGGGAAACCATAGCAGGTGCAGTCATGGCTAATGATCCCAAAGATGATTTATGCAAGAAACTCAAAGGTGAACTGAAAGGAAGAGAATCAGATAAAGGAGCTTCAGATGGAGTTTGAAGAGAAGGGAAAGGATAATCCTGATAAAGATGTAACCCTATCAAATTAATAAGAGAGGAGGGATGAGGTTCTTCCTGTGGGATCTCTTCAATGCTCACAAGACCGTATGTAAGAGGCTCACCGTCGGGTCTAAGATATATGGCCTCTGGTTGTGTCTAAGACAAAGGAAGAGAAGAGTAAGTAACAGGTGAATATGATTTAGGTACCCCATGTTGAATAAACTCAGGTAATAAGTTATCATACTCAATGAATTCAGGTTCAATGACCTCAGGCAATGAATATTTAGGTACTTATGTTTCGATTATGTCAGATTCACCGACAAGAGTAGATGTAATCTCGAGCTCAGAACTCAAAGGGGAGGATGATTATGGTTGATCAATTTCGGGAGGAGGACTAGAAATAGTTCCCAAAGTTTGTGATTCGGTAGTTTGCGTCTTCTTATGCTTCTAACGATGGCTAGGAGTTTCCTCTGGTGGAAGAGGAGGCTTATTTTTCATTCTATGCAAACAACATAGATAGGGTTTTTACGCTTCCACGTTGGATTAATAAATTTTAATAATTAACACAAAGAAATAAAAAAGGGGTAAAACTAGGC
This sequence comes from Pinus albicaulis, assembly GCA_034641835.2. Classification (NCBI taxonomy): domain Eukaryota; kingdom Viridiplantae; phylum Streptophyta; class Pinopsida; order Pinales; family Pinaceae; genus Pinus; species Pinus albicaulis. The sequence continues at coordinate 55,617 of JAXQQM020084600.1, read as the reverse complement.
ATAAAGGTTTACTAAGAAACCATGAACTGCAATATACAACATGGCGAACCAAGGAATTAATGTACGTGCAAGAAATATCCTCGAATGTTGTGTTTGGTGTATCATGGTATATAAGGTGGCCAAATCGGTTACCTATGGCGAGGATAACAACCTATATGGGACTTCCAAAATATACTCGATGATACGTGGAAGTGTAGTCTGTAGTAGTGTTATCTAATGCATAACCATTAGATGATAGCGTTCCCATATACTGTTCATGCTTGGAGTGCCATCCAATATACCCAAAGGTACACAGAGTACGATCCTCTACACTTACGTATGTGGAATGAGATATCACCCCTAGGATACAATGTTGGAAAACAACAACAAATCCCTACGTTTAACGATGCTCAAACATGTCTCTAGCCTAGACCTCTAGATGTTTGTGTTAATGTTACAAATTCTCCTTAGTTTGATTTAATAAATTTTAATGTTTATCTTTGATTGAGTTTTAGTTTTATGGCTCACCACGATTTTCAACTGAATTCCCTAAAATGCAAACTAGCATGAAGAAATGAAATCTCTCTCTTTCAATGAAATTCTATCTAAGGGAGGGAAGAGACAAAGAGTATGCAACATACAAAATGCAACAAACAATATGCAAATTGAAATTCCCTTTTAATGTAATTGTTCCAATGTTGAGGCACACACAAAACCCTATATGCCAATACTAATTTTATTCTTTTCAATTCCTCTTAATTTTCAAATATGACCAAAACTAGGATGCAATGTATAATCACTGATTCAAACAAAATTTTAGAATGATGAATAAAACACCAATTCGTTCAAGCACTAAATATCAATTTTCTAATGACTTAATGATAAGAAAAAATGAAAATATAATGAAATCCTTATCAATGGCACTCAAAAAACAAAAGAAAACCAAATGGAGGCTTCAGAGAGACCACAACATGCTCAAAGACTTAAGGAAGAGCATATGGAACATGGTTGATCAAAGAGAAAATAAAAACAAAAGAAAATTCATGCATGAATAGGGGCCAACAAAAGTGCAAAAGAGGCACAAATTCTATGCAACATAGGCACAAATATGGCTCTGCAGGCATGCAACGCTCTGTCCTTAAAACAAAGGGAGCGTTGGTTAAGAAATAGAAATTTCCAGCACAAATATTTCAATTGAAACTCATTTCTATTCTTTATTGAGTATGCAATTAAAGGTCTAAAGAAGAGGTAAAATAAACACTAAGGAAAAAGAAACGACCAATTTCATACATTGCTCCCTCATATGGTCGCCAATTTTTTATACAGAATCTATGACTGTGGACAAAATTATCTTCCCTAGACTGGGTGGCCTAGCCTAGAAAAAAAGAAAGACAAAGAAGCTAATTTATCCCTTGAAGTAAATAGATAATGGGATGAATCCTACTTTTAATTCGTCATATGCTCCACTCCTCTCTTGGATTGAATTCTCCAATCCTAGCTCCGATCGTAATAATTATAACCTGCACAATCAAACAACACAAGCCAACGATCTACAACATATATGTAGAATCATCCAATTACTTCATTAAATGTATCAACATGGCATCGAAATACATGAAATCACAACATAAGATATAGGAAAACAAAGAAATATTTTCATTTATATAAATAGAATGAGTTACAACCAAATATAAGAGTTGATCTTGTAGAAGAGCTCCTCCAAGTTGACTTGTCCTTCTTTGCCACAAAGTGTACCTCTATGTTACCCTAATGCATGGAATAATGAATCTTCACGGAAATATCATGAGGGTATAATCTATCTCCAAAATCCAACCCGTAGCTTGTGGATGGTCACAAATATATAGAAGGGGATGGTAAGTTGGGAGTTCTTATCCATTTACCAATCTAGGATTGAGATCCACTCTTGACGGGAGGATGTTATCAAAGGATAAGGGTGGAAACTCCAAGGTAGGATAGGATAGGATTCGAGATTTTAATCTGAGGTAAGTAGTTGTAACAAATCTTGGAAACTTATGGAAGAGGAAGCTTTGGAAATATTTTTATTTTTCCCGAATTTCTAGAATCAACACAACCCCAACATAGGGCAACCTGCTGATGATCAACCCTGCCTAGCAAGGGAAAACCTGCTAGTGAATGCAGGTCCATAGGCTTAAATATTGCATTGGTACTTAAAATGAATGAATTGAGGCAACTTCAGGAAGAAACTCAGGGATTAAGGAGATTCATGCTCAGGGCTTTATGCAATGATGATGTCAAGGGGTAAAAGGATGTTGATTGATCTAGTTTTTAGGATGAATGAAAATATGTGAAAAAATGGCATATAACAACATGGCCTTTTTGTATCCCCATTATGAGGACATGTGATCCTTAAATATCAAGTTTTATGACTCACCTAATCCCAATCTAGTTGTTTGTACATGATTATGCATGATGCTCCTCTAACCTAGGTAGATGGCGATCGAACTAATATACCATGGTAGCTAATGCAACAAATCAATTTGACCAAAATGTCCTTATTGAGTGGTATTAGACATTATGGTGGCATGCACATTCCTTATGGAGTTTCCCCACCATTTCTCTAAATATCTAATATGCCCTTAATGCTACTCAAGAATATACCTCTTACTAAGGGAATTAGTTAAATCCTAACATTTTGCCCCCATCAAGCATTCACTTTGTTTAACCTCTTCATTCTCAACTTGGATACACAATAATCAATGAAAAAACCAAGGGAATAATAATATGGAACCGAATAATCAAAACCGAGGGAAAGATGAAATGTCCTAACAATGAAAATAATGTTCATGGAAATAAAATTTCAATTCTCGTGATCAATTTTAATATAGGAAATGATATTCCAACAAGAATACTTGGTTATTTGTGGAGAGGATCATTACACCCACCTATGTATTGACCTTAAATAAGTCATATATTTATGATCTAACCAATTTCCCAATAGGGCCAATCCCTAATAACCTTGTTTGGAAAATCCTCTCCCCCCAACAAAACCTGATTTATGAGAAGGGTGAGACTACTTTAGCTTTATCCTCTTTCATTTCACCATAAGTGAGGGATGCACCCTATCAAAAAAAATCATGAATATACAATTGCGTAATCACAACTATGATACACCTAACTAACAATCCCCATCCAAGTAAAACACAAATTTTGTTTAAGTGTCCCCTTAAAAATCTCTCTACCAGTGGTCTAACACTACTTTCCATGTGATAAATTCTCTTTGATATTGACCAATTTAATCCTCATGATAGGACCTCCTATAACTACAATTTTATTGAAGACATGCCCAATCTCCTTCAACTATATCATCATTATAGGTCATTAAAATTTTCCTGCCTATGTAACACATCGTTATCTATTGTGGGTGTTGATCATATGAATAGCTAGTTAATGAAATTCGATTTGGATAATGAGTAACATCACCTCCCCCATTCCATTAAATTTTAAATTTTGGTCCTTGTAAAGAATTTAATCATTCACTAGTGCATCATGGATGAGGGATGATCTTCCTACGTTACATCCTCTTAATTTTGAAGGAAATTATGCTCTCTCATCCTTGTCCCCTTTACAATGGAATTATGAGCATTTACTCATAAGACTTTCAAACCCAAATCCTTTTTCCACATCTCCTATAATTTTTTTGGATGATATAGTTATTTATGCCCCACTAAACAATAAGATACTACTTGAGAGAAATTAGAAGTATCTTGTGATAATGGTCATGTAATTATTCTTTCATCTTATGAAATTTCCAATGAATGTTGAGTTGTGGTTGTTGACGAAAATACATTTCACCGATCCTACCAATATCTATTTCTCAAGAATGTTTTCCCCTTTGTGGGTAGTGTTTATTCCACCCATATTATTTTCAATGTTACTCCTATTCTCTTTAAAGATTAATATTTTCTTGGGGCATATGAATTACCCACCCTATCAGTTCAACATAGAGTCCACATCCCCCATTCTCATAATCTCCACATCCATCAAGGAAAAAAATTTCCCACATGAAAATCCTTGCTTCTATTTATACCTAGACATTTATCAAGTATCTTAATATTGGGAGGGCACTTGATAATTCCTAACAGTCGTAACGACCCCCCCAAATCCTTGGGATCAACACTGCCTCCTTGATTCACATGCCAATGATAATTTTAAGTATGAAAATTTATATTAAAATGTAGCAACCTTAGTGAATATTACTATTCCTTAATATGCAAAATATACAAAAATTTTGGTGATATGTTTGTAAAAATATTCAAATTCCAAATTATTTTATAAAATTTCTATACAATTTTGGAAATTTTTAAGGTAAAATAATTTTATTCTATGGATTTTGAGTGAATAATTTTAGATTAATGAATCTTTTTGGGTAAAAAACATGAAAAATGATCCCATGAGTGAAATTTAGTCCTTAAAAGTTTCCCTACATGCCTCTTTGGTACACATATGCCCTAATAATGAATAATGCAAAAGGTTATTACTACCTCATATGCTCCTTTATAGGACTCCATCATAAATTTTCCTTTCCTCCATACAAATATCCTCCCTATTTCATATCTTTGTGCATTATATTCCAAAGATCTTATTTACTTGGACAATTTCAATGGAGTTATACAACCTCTCCTAGCACCTATGTTAATTGATAATGGTACCTTGTCCCACCTTTATAAGATAATAATTGTTAAAATTTCCACCAAGCAAGATATTTTCAAAAAACAACTTGTTTGTTATGCAAATCCCCCAAGAGGTAATCATTACAAAGGCTAGAACCTTAGTCAAAGGTATTGTAAAGTTTCCCACTACTTTTGAGGGACCCCATGACAATGAATATCCTATTGATGACTATTTTCTCCTCACATTCTCTAGTAATATATGTTATGAATAAATCATCCTTATTTGCCACCTAACCCTTACATCATTCAAAATATTTCACTTAGTTTGTGCTCTTTTACATGATCATTGTTATTTCTTAGGTGAAGGGCTTTAAATAGGTTATCATTTTCCACAAGGACCATCCATGTTGGTTCATTTGACTCCTACATGTATCTTTCTAAATTGGAAAATAGGTTTAGCTTTTCTCTCCACAACATTTCCTTTGAGCATTTTTCCTCCCCATTCTTTTTAGGGTCCACTCCCATTGGATGTTTCCACTTAATCCCATTATTCTTCTTATATTTTCATAGTTTTAAATTGTTAGTCTCCTTATTATGGGCCTCCCCATTGTAGTATGACATGGATTTTGGAAACAATCCCCTTTTTCACCATAGAAATAGGAACTCTTCTAGTCCAAGATTAAATTTTGAGCCTCATTTTTCACTCTTACCAATTTCTAGCCAGTCCCTTTTGGGCTCCTATCCATTTACTTTTTTTTATTATGTTGCCATTTTCCATTTGCTTCTTTTTTCCATCTACTTATTGATACTATGCTTTAAAGATCCAAATGCATGCAAACCATCACCTACTTATTGATACTATGATCTAAATATCCAAATACATCCAAAACCATCAATATCCAATAGGGATCGCATTCTAGGATGTTTATGATATCTTCCCATATTTTGATTTACTTCCATACCACTTTATGTTCCCTCACAAGCTTGGGAACTAATTTTCATGCAACTTGACACCTACCCCCTATCTACATTGTACAAATTCCTTTCTTCTTTCAAAGATGATGAAATACATAAAATAAGAGGGAAGAAATAAATTCCTCTGTTAATTTTTCTTTAGGAATATATTGTTATTTTCTTTGATAATTGCATTTCATTATTTACATATAGAGTCGATTTACTTCATTATTCAAAAACATATGCAACTATATAGAAATAACAATATCATCATCACCACAATGGACCATAAAGGAACAATAGAAGAAACAAATTCACACATTGAGACACTAGGATTGGCCAGAGACCAGGGAAAAACCCACTATAGGGAAAAACCTTTCAAATTATTCTTCTTATTATATTTTCATTGAATGATTCAGTAAATGAGAGTACAATGTGTTAGTGTCAATATTTGCATACTTTCACCAGGGATCAAAACACATTTTTCATGTGCATCTTAGGTGTCTCATTCTAAAGAAATTTTCCATCATTCCATTAGGTCATGACATAAAATTGTTCCACTAGTGGTTGTCCTTGTCAATAAGCTTCATTATCCCTTAGAAGATCATATTGGCTGACTCATTCTCATGTTTCCTTGAGCATAAAAACACATATGGAAATGTTCTTTTCACTTGCAAGTCTTTTAAGTCAAAATCTCATTCATGAAAGTCAGGTCAAAAGTAGTCCCATTAGGTCATTAGGTTTTATATTTCTCAAGGTCACTCTTTCATTTCAGATGAGGTTAGCACATATATGAGAGGGACTAAATAATATTATCATGATGTAATTATCACATTTTCAGAGTTGTAATTTTTGAATTTGATGACTTTTATATCAAAATGTCATTTTGATATAAAATTCAAATATGTAATTTATCTATGTTTTTTCAAATGTAATTTTATGTTCTCATATGTAATAAATTAAATCCCAAGCTATCAAATGTAATCATGTCTAGCCTAAGTGGAGCAAAGAAAGCCAAACTCCATGTTTGATCAACCTGCAATGCCAAAAAGTCAGAAAGTAAAAGAGTATCAGTGCCAAAGTCCAAAGGGAAAAGTGAACATTAGAGAAGTGGGTGATTCAAATTAAAATTTCAAATCCACTATGCTATAAAGCCTTTCAAAGCACCTCAAAACAAGTCATTGTATCCATTCAGCCTTCAAAATTTTTCAACAAAGGAGAAATTTTGAGTTTTCTGAGCATTTTGGGTCAAAATTCAGAGGCGCTGCGCATTTGTCTTGACGTTGTGCGTTTACATAGCAAAGCTGCACGTTTTCCCGAAAACTCCTGACCAAAATACATTGGCACTGCACGTTTTCCCAGCGGCGCTGCGCGTTTATCTAGAGAGTTGCTCGTTTGTTCATGGAGGGTTTTAAAGAGTTTCACCACCTCCAACAAGCTCAAATCTCCTCACAATTTTCTTCAAAGGAGCTTTTAATCAGTAATTGGACCCTAAATCACCTCTCTTCTCATATATTTGGTGTTCCATAAAGATTTGAAATTATTGTTGCTATGAAACCCTAGTTTCCATTTCCTTCCCATTTTCATGCACTAAATCCATGTTCATATTCCTAAAACACATATCAATCATACATATTGTTAAATCCTAGGGTTTTCATAGACCTAGGTTTCCATTTACATTCATTCCCTCCATTTGCCTAAGATAGTCATCTCATCTCTCACTCCCTTCATCTCATTCCATTTACCCTAGGGTTTCCAAAGCCTTCAAATTCAAAATGTCTGAAGAGGAGGATAGAGGTATCATGAGGAACAAAATTGCAAGGGCCAAGCTCAAACGAACCCATGCAAAAATTCAAGCTTTTACCAAGAAAAGGGAGAAGGAGAGGTTAGACATACTTGCTGAGGTGTCTCTTCACGCCTCAAGAACTTGATCATCAAGTAACCTTACAATTTTGGAAAATTTTGGTACATTTGGCACTTTAGTGCATTTTTGGTTTCTTGAGCAATTTTGGCACACAAAAATTCTGCCAAATGCGTAGCGCCACTGCCGTTGCGCTCTTTTTTGGAGTATCCAAATGATAATGATCACCACCATTGTGTTCATAATAATGAGTACATAAACCCTAGAAAGTTTCAGAAAATTTGGAGGAGAAATGGTCCCTCAAAAGCACAAAAAACCACCAAATTTTCATGTTTATGCCTCCTTTTTGACCTTGGCGCTGCGCATTTACCAGTCTTGGGAGGTTCACTTTTTGACAGGGCAGATGGGCACCATTTTGGAAACTAGAGGCATATTTGGAAACTAGACTCAGAAATATTTCCAATGAGCTATGTTGTAGCTAATTTGGACACCGGGAAGGCCTCCAAAGATTGCTTGCAAAAGAGGCTATGTTTTTTGTCATGGCACTACACATTTGCCAGGAAAATGCAATTTTCATCATCTTCAGCAAATTTTGACTTTTTGACTTTTTACTTGGGAAAATGAGAAATTACTGATGTAAAATGTGAATATAAATGTAATTGTCATGTTTTTATTGATATCTAGGGTAGATACATTAGATAAGTCCTCTAGAGGTCAAATGAATCAGTTTCCTCTCTTTTAGAGGCAAATTGTTGGGTCTTCCTAGTCTTCAGTTTCTTATTTGGGAGTAGGTGAAACTGATCCCTATCTCATGGATTCGACTCCATGAGGCTAGGAAGAGTGGTTTTGAGGTCTATATGATGTATTTCCTCATTCATTGTAATGTTTGGATTCACTTGGAGCTTTGGCATCTCAAGAGACATATTTTTGTATTAGTTTTGGCCTGGACATTAATAAAATTTGCAACTATTTTTATGGGATCCATGTGGTATTGTGTTTAGTTTCAGCTTATTCTTTGTGCTCATATGTTAGAATGTTTTTTTACTTCATACATCATTTCATTACTATTAAATGAATGTTTTCAATTTATATGAACATAATCCATAATTTCTATGCTCTGTTTTAGGTAAACATTCATAATTTGTAATTTATTCAGTTTAGAAAGAAACCATGAATTAACCATGCTCTTTCTAGCTCCTCACCTATCTTAATCATCCCACTCATAGAAACCCTAAAGTTCTAAACATTGTACCTACCTTGCCCCATAGAACACCCTGTAAATTTTGACCTAATTTCCTTGCCCTAGCCTTTTGACTCCTCCTAATCCAACAAAACCCTACACAATCAAAATCAAAACCCTGAGCTACTATACTTAGCCTAATATCTTCCTTCCTCAGTAATTTTTACTATGATCCATACGGAGAGAGCCTTCTCTTGGCCTAGTAGGGCTAGCTACTTGGCTAAGCGTGGTTTGAGGTTACCTCGGAATTGCCTTCTTCAGCCTGAGGTTCAATCCGAGTGATAACACAATGATCCATATCTTCATCCATAAAAATATCCAAAAATATCAAATAAACAATATTCTTGAAATGAAACAAGCGATACTAATACTCAAAACCCTGATTCGGGATCTTCTAATCAACTGTCACTGTATACTGTCAACTGTCGAACCCTGCGGTCAACGAGAAAAATCTATAGTGAAACAAAAAATAAAACTTTAGGTTCCAACCGTAGGGAATATGTTTCATTCATGTCACTGAAATGCTTCAATCAATATTCTCCATGAATTCCTACAAATGAGACCCAAAACCCTAAAAAAAGATGTGAGATTTAAACCCTGCAATTTTAGACCTATTCCATCCAATCTCCGTGAATTTGCCTCAGACCTGTGTGAGCCAAACCAAAGAAGAGAATATAATAATGCTCCATGTTGTTCTTCAATTGAGGTTTACTTAACTTATATTTATAGCCTTCAAGGGTTTCCAATTTTCTTTAGGGCTGACCTAATCAAATATTCACATGTGGGCTTTAATTTAAAAACACGCTTTCCCTTGTCTAAATTGAGCGCTTCAATATTCAAAATTGGTCATCTCGAAAAGAGGAATCTAGTACCATGGTTGGAATTTATCACTGAGCTGCCAAATTAACACTACCTCTCAGCTAGGGATAAATTCCAACTGTATCATGTAATCATCACAAGAATCCTGTCACCAAATAATATCCAATCTAAAGTGTCTCATCATCAAATGTCATCATTGCTCATATCTGTTTATTCCTACTTATTTATGGATTTTCCCTGCTCATATGTTGAACACTCTCAAATATAAAAGAATAATAATTTGATATCGAAGGGGAGCCTTAGCTACAACCCTCTATAACATCAGAGAGCACATCTCAATCCAAAACAATATCAAGAAACACATCTCAACCTGAATCTATGTCAGAGAGCTCAATATCAACCCGAAATGAATGTCAGTGGGGAGCCCAATGCTACCACCTGGGAAAAATCAGGGAGCTTATCATCAGGAAGAACATATCAACCTAGAACCACATCTAGGAGAACATCTCAACCCAAAATCTGATGGGGGGTAAAAATATATTCATCCCCATATCAAGCAATAGGTGATATAGGGGAGCACATCTCAACACATCCTATTTCTCACTGATATTCCCAAAAATAATGTTCAAGAGTCATGTGGTAGAACACTTACATCATAATTTGAGCTTGTGTTTTATACTCGATTTACCAAAGGTAACGATCACATAGCCCCAAGCCTCCTAAACTCGTTGGCTAGACGGGGAGGGGAAATCCCAACAAGCCCAACTTGTGGGTATGTACCAACTGGGGTATACTCTGCATAGACCAAGATAGGGGGAGATACCTAACATGTAAAAACATAAAAGGATCACACACACCCTATGGGTAACATATAGGGGAGAAACATTTATGACCCTATTTTCCAAATATCCCTCAATCCCAGGAGCCCTCCATCTCAATTCCTCACCTTGGGAGCTCAAACTGGGGCGAAGAGTTGGCTCTGTGTTCTCAATCAGTCCTGATCTCTGTAGATCATAAACATATCATCGTGCTCATATCTCATATAAAATTAATCATCATATCACAACAACAATAGTATATTGTTCATGTAGGACATAAAATCAAATATTAGAACAAAAGTATATATAGCACAAAGAGGATACCTTATTCATCCTCCCTCTCACGGAGGAAACCACAAGCCTAAGATTGTCTTGTACAACAACACCGACTGAAGATATCTCATTCTGAGCTATATATGGGAATCTATCCCAATAGATTCCCACTCTTTATCATTGCCATGTATTACTATCACATTCAGAACTTGTTCAAAATAGTTTTTCAAAGAGTTTTTTCAACCCACCTTACATCTAGCCATTCTAGCAACATCATACTCAACTTCGATGGAGATTGAAGTTACATATTTTCCATCTGAAAATATCATGGATTATATCATACTAAATCACTACTCATATGTTCTCATATCATCAATAATGATCCCAATCATCATCAATACATCCATGCAACCACATATCATAGGAAGAATATCTAAAACCCAAAATTGATCTTCCCATGCAAATATATCGAAGGGTGCTTGACGACAACTCAATGTGTATGAAGAGACTCAATCATACATTGACTCAAAAAATGCATATGGGTATTGTCATGGTACATCGATGCTTCAATCAACTATTGGTTTCCAATTCAGGTTCAACAATATCTCTTCATAACTTCTTGAAATTCAATCTAAGTTTCCAAGGATTTTCATTTCCACTTTCTAAAAACTCTTTAATAGATTTATGATATAGAATTTATTTTCCAAACGTCAGAAAGTGATTCATCATGCCATGATTCATTATTTCAAGCTTAAGAATCCAACTCCCTCTTACTTTTATCATCGTAGGCTCGTTACTTGTCAATAATATACCATCAACATATAAAACCAAAATCAAAGTCACATCTTGTTGACTTCACCATATAAATGTCAATGCGGACATGCCAGGCTCAGGGATCTTTCTTCATACAACTCTTTCTGCAAACATAGCACTTGACCAAACCAATATGCTCAACCTTACAAAACTAAATATTGTGCAATCAAATAAACTAATTCAACTTATCAAGCCTTATATGCCAAATCAAATCTAATATCAAAGTCATAAAAGTTTCAGCCAATATCACTTAGGAAAACTCATTGGACCAAGTATCATGTAGAGCTCACATCAAGTTACAACAAAATTTTATTTACCAAGCACTATCCAATCAACCTTTATCAATCCATCCTTGTAACATGAATAATTTTTTCCACTAAATATGAATGGATACATCATGGAAAAGTCATGTAAGTTTCATGCATATACCAAGAATGAGTCATGCGGGTTCCATCCATTCATTGTGAGATTACTTCATACTAAATCACAATTGTTTATACTTCAACGATTGTGTCAAAGACAATGAGGTCAATACAAAACCATTAATGAATACCAATATTAGTTACTAAAATTTAATATGCTCGCATAACACTGTCATCAAGGCAAATAATCAAATATCAAGTCAAAACCATAATTTTTTATCATAGTGAGTTCAATAAGTCCATAACCCAAAAAATTATTTATGAACCATCACTCATCATGAAAAAGTTCTAAATAATCATCAATCATACAAGCCACTATGCTCATTAAGTTGATTCAATAAGCCAAATATTTTCAAACCCTTTCAATTGTTATCAAATACTATCATTTACTAGCTTCAATGATCAAATAAAAATTTCATACTAATATGCATATTCTGGTCCCATGCAAACGCAATTTTAGTCAACATGTTTATATTCTCTATATTAAGTCAAACATTCAAACTTCCTTGATCATATAACTTTTTGATGTCTACTTCATATCTGCAGGACTATCATACTGTTGGTGCATTATTGATTTTATGCATAAAGATTTAGTTTTGTGACCTATAGGAATAACTGCATCCATAAGCTTTCTTCCGTGCGGTTGAGAGGCTACAACTACACCCTCAAGCTTGATTCTGTGCAGTTGAGGCTTAGAGTAAGGAAAATCCTCTATTCTTAGATTTTAACTTGTTGCAGACCAACAATATCATATATTTGTTTACACAATTCAAAAATAAATAATCTCCTATATTTCTAATGAAAATGACAATAGGAGAAGGGATATTGTAAATAGATTCTCCCTCTGAAACGGAAGCCAATTCAGTCATCATCATTCAAAACATCAACCTATCTATCACAATACTTTTCATGCATAAACATAACTGCTAGATCATAAAATCAAGTTATATAGGGTTCTAAAACATATATTCATCATGGTCATAACATGTTAGTATCAAATACTTGATCATCTCATATGAACATGGCATCAAATTGTCATCAAGGGTTAGGGTCATATAATTAGGGAAGACAGGTGATACATCATACTTCAAAGATTATGAACACAATATCAATTACATAGTTTATTCCATCAAGTCAAGTCATCGATATTTTACCATATTCCATAATCACTAAGTTTATTAAAACCTAATCAAGGTTTACAAGAAGATCATGTATATCAATCTTATTGTCATAATTTCATCATTAAGATTACCATGCTTATCACAAACATTATCAATAGTATCAAGTTACCATCTATTAGAATCAAGGTCCTAACCTTCTTTATGGAATCATGATATAAAAAATGATAGATATTATCCAAACATAAATTATACCAATATATCAATAGAATCAAGAAGTTCAACATGTCTAAAGGTAAGATACTTGTTCACTACCATGTGCACCATCCCATCATGAATACCATGAATCAAAATTCCATATGCATAAGCCATTTGTGAAGGTGGCATTCCCATCATACTTTAGGGATTACCTTGCCATCCTATATTGCATCTATAACATTGAAATAAAGTACCATACATAACTTGAGTGTTCAAATACTTGTGCACCTTATTATTTTACATGGGAAACTATAGCACTTTGTCAAATTTTCATCAAGTGCCTCTTTTCCGTTTCTAATGCTAGTTATTTTCTTCTTGCGCTAGCCATGATCCTCAAGAAGGATCCACTTATCACAACTCATAAGGAGGTTATAAGAAATCAAATACTCAAATATACATGCATGAAGTATAAGTAATAATCAAAAAAATAATCAGATCAATAAGTCTAAACAAAAGTAAAGACATAAAGGAGCACCATAAATCGAAAAGTACTTATCTTCAATGAGAGGTGATCATCTCCGTCTTGAACCAACCTTCAAGAATCACCTTCCATTGTCCATATAACAATTTTGCCTTCATATTTCAACCAAATTCATCAACAAGCAAGGCTAATAGAGACTATCCCATGTAGGGATTCATCAAATCTATCATGAGTGCTTTGAATATCTTTACATTGATCATGCTAGAGTTTCTAGATTTCATATATCAAATATTTTCCATAAAACAAGGTTTCTCCCCAACCATAATCTCATAATATCCATCAAAATTTAACAACCAAATTTCCTAGAGTTTCCTTCAAACTCTAGTATTATTTTAGGTCTCCTACATATTCTCTTGCATCCATCAAAGGTGTCTTCATAGGGGTGATCTCCATGACTTTTCTTTAGCCCAACTTTCATACCATGTTAATTTGTCTTTAGGGCTATATTGCTATTTTCTTTGATAATTTCATTTCATTATTTACATATAGAATTCAACCCACGACATCATAACATTATTCAGATTTAATTCATTATTCCACAAAATATGCAACTATATAGAAATAACAATATCATCATCGCTGCAACAAAACATAAATGAACAATAGAAGAAAAACATTCACACATAGAGACACCAGGATTGGCCAGAGACTAGGGAAAGACCCACTATAGGGAAAACCCTTTCAAATTCTTCTTCTTATTATATTGTTATTGAATGATTCGAAAAATGAGAGCACAATGATCCATATCTTCATCCATACAACTATCCAACAACATCAACTAAACAATATTCATGAAATGAACCCAACAATGATATTACTCAAAACCCTGATTCAAGATCCTATAATAAATTTTCACTATCTGCAGTCAACTATCGAACCTTGTGGTCAATGAGAGAAATCTACGGTCAAATGGAAAATTAAATTTTAGGTTCTATTCGTAGGGAATATGTGTCATGCATTCGGCTAAAAGGCTTTGCTCGAAATTTTTCCATGACATGCCTGTGATTGTAGTCAAAATTTCTCCATGACATGCCTATGAGTGAGACCCAAAACTCTAAAAACAAAGATAAGAGCTTTAGACCCTGCAATTTCAAACTCGTGCCAACCAAACTCTGTGAATTTTCCTCAAACATGTGCAAGCCAAGCCAAAGAAGAGAATATAATATTGCTCCATGTTTTTCTTCAAATGAGGTTCACTTGACTTGTATTTATAGCCTTCAAGGGTGTCCAATTTTCTTTAGGTTCGACTTAATCAAATATGAACATGTGGGATTTAATTAAAGAATAAACTTTCCTTTGTCCAAATTGAGCACTTCAATAATCGAAATTGGTCCTCTCTAAAAGAAGAATATAGTCGCATGGTTGGAATTTGTCACCGAGATACCCAATTCACACCCTCTAGGGTTTTCCACACGACTTGTAAAAACCATCGATGAAAACATTAAATAGAGAATTTTAATTGAGTCACCCACTTGCATAAATTCATCTTGTCACCATGTTCATTAAGTTTTATATGCTCCCTTTGCTCATAAAAAATCCTTCAAATTTTTTCCCCTATTCTAGCATCACTTGAGCCATCCCCCCCATGGTAATTGAATTATGGTTGTTTCCTAGGTCCCTATTTTATTTTCCATGCATCGAGTTTTATGTCATCCTTATGTTGGCCTTCCTTTGTGTCAAGTTAAATTTTTACTCCTTCATAAATACTCTCATCAACTAATTCTGGTTAGAGGAAATCCATCACTTTCGTCCTTCCATGGGGTCTACCCTATTGATGATAAATTTTCTCTTAGGGAGTGAAATAAATTCATTTTATTATGTTGATGTAGAAACATATTAGTACTTAAGTGGTAATTATCTTCATTGGTGAGATATGTATTATCTATAAGTGATATACATCATTAATCCTTAACTAGATAATCCATCCATTCTTGACTTTATTTCATCCATTCACACCATGAAGGATCATTCCATTACATTGATCATCACTTTCATCATAAATTGAATACCTATCATCTAAAATAATTTTCATTTTTCAAACCTAAAAAAATGGTTTCTTTTATCCTTGAATTAAATTGATATATAGACATCGTGGAGAAAAATATTCAATGGTATTAGTACACCATAGTTATAGGTGAATACCATTAACATTTGTAGCTTGGTTATAACATGTAATCATGGCCATTAAATGTTAAACATACATAGTTTAGGTTCTTGCATCCTAAAATATCATTTATTGATTATGTGACATTAATATTTTGTTCTATATAATGTATCGATGATTTAGGCCTTCATTGTCTCAAGTTGTTCAACCAAGATCCCCATTATATGTCATGTTATTTGACTTGAGTCATATATGAGCATAAGTTAACCCACCTAATGAAAATAAATTATATGATATACCATAACACCTTTTTCATTTGCAGATTACTTATTTCCTCTTTCCAATAAATGATTCCTTCATAATGCTCTCACAAGTACATTATGAAGAAAACACTTCATGTATTTAGGCCATGTGTTTCCCTCCTACTCTCATACATTAGATGATTTTTAAACACCCAATTTTTATTCCGATGTGAAAAACAATGTTGAATTATGAGTGCATATACATATATCTACATCACATTGAAAACTATAAATATTCCTTATTTTCCATTTTGGAAAATCAAAGCAGTTATATTAGGGTTTGATTCTATGATATTGATAATTAATTGTGAGCGTGTTGGCTTATTTTACTTCTTTATTATCTTATATTTCATCAAGAAATTAACATATTATGTGTGTATGAATATCACAAAACAAGAGACACAATATGTAGGCACTATGCTAGGGAAAAACCCCCTCGAGGGGAAAACCCAACCAAAATAATTCTTCCTTTCAATAGTATTCTTTGAGAATATTCACCCTCTACATATACTAGATCTTCCCTCCACACCAAGTCAGACTCCTAGATATTCGACCCCTTTCCAACAACTTCGATTAGGCATAAAATTCCAACAAAAATCAACTTTCGGAAATAGCAAAACTTGGAAGACTTCGATCTCCCAATCTAGGACACGAAACAGAGAGAGAGAGGCACTAAAAGTTTGATTTTCCTCCTCTCCTTAGAATTCACCAAACTCGCACTTCCTTTGACTTCCCAGAAACAGACTTCAAACTTCTCTAGCTACTCTTGAGATATCAAACTATCTTGAGATATGATGCTCCAAATGAATTTGAACAACTTGTATTTATAGGCTTATTGTGGGTCGAATAAGTGTCCTTAGGCTGACTTGATGTGGAGGATTCATAAATCATATTTGACTCAATACTTAACCTTTTTACATGATTCAAAAGCCCAAGAAGGGTCTCTTTGAATTAAAATGACTCTATAAACCCAATATTAATCCTAAGGGTCCAAAATGGGAAAAATGGGGACTATGACTAATATAATGATGACCCAAGCATGAAACCCATGCTTTAATAATTCATTGTTACAATAATAAAAATTATTTTCTTTATTCTTTTGTCAAGTGCATTTCATGATGAATCAAATACATTGAATGAAGATCTAACCTAGTTACAATTTCCAACACTCCCTCTTAACTAGGGAGGTATTCATAAATAAAATATAATATATCAAAATATATGAAACAATGAAGAACTTTAGGCATCGCAATTCCATGGACTAGATTCCTGACAAGGGAAAACTATCCACTAGTCTCTCAACAATTTAGTAACCGTAATGCCACAGACTAGATTCCTAACTAGGGAAATATATCCAAGTGGGAATAAGGTGGACTCAAGCTTTCAGCCCCTTTAGATACCATCAGTATTACTTGCTAATCACCAACCCAGGGACCTAGGTGTGTATGCATGGTTAGATCTCTATGACCCATGCCACCCTTCCCTATTTTGGGACCTAGACATCAACACAAAGTTCTGGATAGATGTCCTCCTGGGAAATTATTCACTCACATGAAAGCCTCAACAAATATCTTCCATTTACTTATCATTAATACAATCAGCAATTTCTACCAAACCCAATAGGTTTCTCAGATACTCCAAATTTTTATTCGGAAGAGCATTTGTTAGTATGTCTACTACTTGTTCATCTGTCGAGACATACTCCAAATTCATGATCCCATCATGCACCAAGATCCTAATAAAGTGGAACTTATTATTGATATGCTTTGTTCTCTAATGAAACACAGTATCTCCAGACATCTTGATACAAATTTTCTTGTCACAATTAATCACAATAGGACCTAAAGACTTCTCGAAAAATTCCATCAGAAGCTTCTTTAACCAAACAACCTCCTTTCCTACTTCACATGCAACCTCATATTCAACCTTGGAACTACTCAATGCAATGATTTCTTTCTTCATACTCATCCATGATATCATAAAAACTCCTAGAATAAAACATCCTCCAATAGTTCTCCTTCCATCGGTCTCACTGCCATCCCAATCAGAGTCTGTGAAGCTAATTAGCTTGACTTCATTACTATCTTACTTTAGTTAGTGATATGTATTTCCATGAGTATAGCTCAGTATATGTTTGGCAGCTATATAGTGATCATGATGGGGCTCCAAATGAAACTGACTAAGAATGTTTACTGCAAAACATATATCTAGCCTAGTATTTACTAGATACATTAGGGAACCCACCAACTATCGATAGGAGGTAGTATCCATGATACTAGAGTCAGAGTCTCTCAACTTATTGAGATTTGTGATCGTAGGAGTATGCATCGGCTTGGAATCCATAATCCCAAATTTCTGCAACATCTTGATGATGTACTTTCCTTGCCTAAAATATATCTCCCCAGGTATCTACCATACTTATAGACCTCGGTAATAGTGCATTAGTCCTAGATCCTTCATTTCAAATTAAGCTACCAACGTCTTCTTGCATTCTTGAATTCTTCTCTCTACACCTGTGATGAATAAATCATCCACATATAGTAGAATAATTACAGGCTCATCATTCACAACCTTGATGTAGAGATTCAGAACAACATAACTCTTTACGAACCCAATTCTAAGTAAGTATGCATCCATCCTAGCATACCGTGCCCTAGGTGCTTTCTTCAAACCATATAGGGCCTTCTTAAGTATGGAAACATGAGATTCCCTACTATTAACTTCAAAGCCTTCAGGTTGTTTGATGTACACTTCCTCATCAATGGTTCCATTCATAAATGCGGTCTTCACATCCATTTGGTGGATATTCCACCCCATTGTAGCAGTCAATGAAACCAACGATCTAATAGTAGTGTACCTTGTTGTAGGTACACTTTTTTCTTCATAATTAATGCCTTCCTATTGAGAGAAACCCCTTGCAACAAATATTGCTTTATACTTGTCTATACTTCCATCAACTGCATGTTTGATCTTATAGATCCATTTAATATGTGACAACCGATTTGTCATTAGGTCTAGGAACGATTTCCCAAAACCCATTATTCATGATGGATTGATATTCTTCCTGCATTTCTTTCTTCAAAACCTCTTGATGCGCAACTTCCTTGAATTTATATGGTTCGACTACTATCAATTTTGGATATATGCAACATAACTAGAATATATTTTCGATTTCTTTCTTTCCTTGAAGGTTCCTTGAGCTTCGTGTCCTTCAACATTTTCCAATGTAGCTTTCAACCAATTTTTCCTCTTACTTATGGTTGGGATGACCACCGATTGAATGAACTTCTTCTTATTCAAATATGAGAACTTCTTCGTCATCAGAATCAATAGGAATATATTTTTATTTTTTGTATGCTTGATTCTCATCAAATATGAAATCCCTGCTTACTTCAATATATCATCCTTCCTTGATGTAGATTATATATTATTTTGAATAAAGACTATATCCAACGAATATTCCCTTGATACTTGTAGAGTCCAACTTCTTTTGCTTGTCTTTCGGAACATGGATATATGTTGGACTTCAAAAGATTCAAAGGTGATCTACTCTTGTCTTATTTCTTGTGAATACTTCTTCGGGTGTTGTATTATCAAGACTCTTATGAGGACTTCTATTTTGAATGTATACGACTGTCACTGCTACTTCTCCCCATAAGAACTTTGGTATATCTTGATCAAGGAGCATAGTTTGAATTCATTCTTCAATTGTCTTATTCTTCCTTTCGGCTAATCCATTTTGCTCAATATAATAGGGAACAATGAGCTCCCTCTTAATACCTTCTTCCTTACAATATGCAATCCATTCCTTAGAAGTGTATTCCCCATGATTATCAGACCTTAGATTTTTTATATTTCTTTCGGTTAGGGTTTCCACTTCAGCCCTAAACTCCTTGAACTTATCAAATAATTCATATTTTGTTTTGAGAAGGTAGAGCCATGTCTTCCTAGAATGGTCATCAATAAATGTCACATAATACAGATGAACTCTAAGATATTTTTCAAACATGGGCCCATTGTTGGTATGCCAAAATTCTCTATTTTAACCCCCTTCCTATTACAAAACCACAATTATTAACCTTTTCTTTATCTCCATAAACGTCCTCATTCGTTCACTAGTCCAAGAATATTGTCTATTCCTACACAAACCTCATATTTCATGTTTAAGGTTTATTAGGTGCTTAATTAATCATTTTAAATAGATTTAGTGCCTTTAATATTTCTTGTAACTTATATTTACTTTCCAAAAGTATTTGATAAGCTAAAGTATTAATCATTATATTAGATTGACCTAGTGCAGGTAGATTCCTACACCGCTGGCAACTATCCATTCCGTGATCTCCGTAATAGCTCAATCACTCCACATGGGCATCTTGGTCCACGTCGTCCAGTTCAGTTGTAGTCATATGAAGTTGAACTCAAGCAAAGGATAGTCAGGATGTGGTCGAAGATAAGGTCGCCGACCAATGATTAGTTCACATCTTATTATATCCATTGGCTTAATTTTGTAATTTTTTTTGTTATTTCATTCAGCTGAAAGGCTTGATTTGGAATGACTGTGTAATTTTCGTTATGGCCATAAGCCAAAACAGATGTATAAAGTATAGCTCTTAGATATAACAAGGTTAGCGATGGCAAGTGAAACTGTAATTTTTTTTTTAATTTGTAATCTCGTTGTCGTCCTTTTTTTGGGCTAGAATTGAACTAATAATGTATATTTGCTGATCAGAATTAATACAAGGAGTTGTGCCATGATTTTGTCACTCTGCGTTTAATCTTTCATTGATGCATTGTTAAAGTGCTGAAGAGTTTCGTTTCATACAACGGGAAACGAGTTGGTTGGCTAGGGCCCAGCCAACCTATCTCATTTACCCTCGTGCTTTCATTATCTTAAAGGTGTGTGTTAACTTTGTTTATTTGAAAAAGCGTGGGTTAAATCTTAATTTTGTTTTTGCTTAAAAATTCTGATTTATTTCATTAAACAGTCAAAGTGTGAATAAATCCGTTGTGTGGAAGTCAAATTGAATTAATTTATTTCTTGCAACTTCTTTCTTGGTTTGCTTTCACTTGGATCGTGTAGATAGATTATTCCTGCACCAGTTCATGTACGATTCTACACTCTGGTTTGCTAGTTTATTTACAAAAAGTGTTTTATTCTTTTTCCTTTATACCATTTAATCTATTTCTGCAAGTAAGCTTTATTATCAGAAGGAAGGATTTATAAATTAAAAGCTAAACTCTTAAAGATTAAGAATGACTTCGTGAAATGGAAAAGAATGTTGTTGCAATATCTTAATTTATGTCTGCACCTCACAATTTAAGGAGAAGGAATAAAAGTAATTTGAAATACTACAATGAACCCTTTTTGAGTTAGATTTGGTCGCATGTAAAATCCCTTTGACTGAAGAAGGTCTGATTTAACTTTTGATGATTGTTTTCATCTTAAAAGTGAATTTCTATTGCAAGGTTCAGTTGATTGAAGCATTCTTTTTCATGTGCAAGTTATTTCAGAGTTCTTCTCACATTTGGAATTTTTTTATAGTTAATGCGCCCTTTTATTTTTCGAAAGTAAATTGGAAAAATTGTTGTATGAAGTTATGTTCTGATAGAAGAACCAATGTCTTGTTACAGGAATAGAGTGCTCCAAGCCTTGAGGCTTAGAGCCCCTACATGAAGACATAAGTCTTCATGATAAGTGTAAAATATACTTCTCACATAAGTTCTATACCTATACTAGTTAAAGCAAATTGCAGGAGTACAAGAACGACCGCTTAGTGTGAGAAGGAAAATCATTTAGAAGGAAACTCTTTTTCAAGGGCCCACTTGTTAAACTGCCACCACCTATACTGAGGATAAACATATAATTTTACTTCAATAGTTAATATTATTCACAGTAGTGTGAAAGTTCCTTTATTTGATCTCTTCGAAAATACATTCTTTTACATTCTAGCACTAGAATTACTTTGGTGTCAATTTCCTTTGAGATTGTTTTCTGTTTGATTCTGCAATATTTTCAATTGAGAAGTAGAAATAGAAATAGGAAAAGTTCATACCACTTCTGGCATTACCTGTGCTTCGTCTCTAAGTTTACGAAACCCCCGAGTTGACAATTAAGTGTTGAAGGAGCTTGCTTAAGTGTAATTCTTGCACCCAACACCCACACACGTCAGAATGGATGAGGTCTAATATCCCTTTATACCTAGTTTCACTACTGTGAAATGGATTTATTGTATGTTGACCCAAAGAGCATCCCTTACACACACCTTCATGATCCAAATTCATATTAGGAATACCATGAACCAGTTGTCTAAGAGTAGGAATTGCCTTATAATGTAGATGAACCAAATCTTGAGGAGGTGGTGTAATGACTTTAAAAATAATTCCTTCATGAACTCCAATAACCAAAGTTTTATCAATGCTAGAGTCTTTTCCCTAATACTTTTCCATCTATAAAAGCAATTCTTTCCCCTTTATCTTCTAAACAATAAATAGAAAGAAAATTATTTTTCAAACCTAGAACATATAAAATGTTGTTGAGGTGCACCTTCGATCCATTATCTAGCTTTAATGATGTTGATCCTAGAACTTTAAAAACATATATTTTGTTGTCACCCAATTCCACTGCATGAGAAGATGGCTCCTTTGAAACTATATGAAGTAAGTTTACTTTCTCTTGTCATGTGTCTCAATGCTCCACTATTAATGATCCATGCACTGTCATCATTAAGAGAACCTGTAAGAGTAGCCAAGAATTCTTGACATTTGACCTTCTTGAATAAGTAATAGATGAACTTCTTAATCCAGCTTCCAGCAGTTTTGATACCCATTCTTATGTATTTCATCAAAGAGGGAGAATCCATGCCAACAGAGTGATCTTCAATTCTTCCTGACCTTAGCTCTGATACCATGTTGGAAAATCAAAGTAATTATATTAGGGTTTGATTCTCCGATCTTGATAATTACTTGTGAGTGTGTTAGCTTATTTTACTTCTTTATTATCTTATCTTTCATCAAACAATTAACATATTATGTGTGTATGAAGATCACAAAACAAGAGACACAAGATGTAGGCACTATGCTAGGGAAAAACCCCCCTCGAGGGGAAAACCCAATCAAAATAATTATTCCTTTCAATAGTATTCTTTGATACTCTTCACCCTAGACATATACCAGGCCTTCTCTCCACACCAAGTGAGCCTCCCAAATCTTCGACCCCTTTCCAACAACTTTGACTATGAAACAACTTCCAATAACAAGAATATTTTGGAAACAATGAAACTTGGAAGACTTCGATCCCCCAATATAGGGCACGAAACAAAGAGAGAGAGGCACCAAAAGTTCGATTTTATTCTTCTCCTTAGACTTCCCTAAACTCACACTTCCTTCGGCTTCCCGGAAGCAAACTTCGAACTTCTCCAGCTTCTCTCGAGATATAGAACTAGCTTGAGAGATGATGCTTCAAATGACTGCAACCAACTTGTATTTATAGGCTTCTTATGGGTCGAATAAGTGTCCTTAGGCCGACTTGATCTCTTCTATGCCGACTTGATGTGGAGGATACATAAATCATATTTGACTCAATACTTAACCTTTTTACATGATTCAAAAGCCCAAGAAGGGTATCTTCGACTGTAAAATGACTATATAAACTCAATATTAATCCTAGGAGTCCACAATGGGGACTTTGACTAATATAATGATGACCCAAGCATGAAACAAATGCTTTAATAAGTCATTGTTACAATAATAAAAATTATTTTCTTTATTCTTTTGTAAAGTACATTTCATGATGACTCAAATACATTAAATGACAACCGAACCTAGTTACAATTTCCAACAATTATGTTGTTAAAATTCTACTCATTTTTAGTCTTCTCATATTGCACCTACTCTTTTGAATTCCCCACCTTCTTTTGTAAATATTGAGGATAGATATGGAGATTATTTTGGATTAGAGATCCCTTTTAAGGAAATAACCCCAAGGAGAAAGGGTTTAGGGCCATGTAATCATATGCAAGTTGACAATACTATGTTAAGTAGACACGAAAATTTACAATTTTGAGCAAGTTAAACATAAGAATTTCCATTGTAAGAAATAGTAAAATTTTCTTCAACATCTTGTGTGAAAGTATATTCAAATTCTATTTTCCTCATCCATATCAACTTCAAACTTAAAAAACGCTACAAAGGAGAGTTTCAAAGGTATGTTCACCTTTTTTTCGTTCTTTCTTTTTGCCGAAATAGCCAGGCAAATCCACTTGAATGGATCACACATTGTCAGTTTATTAACATAACCTAACTCCGAGGGCGTCGAGCATAATTGACTCTATGACTTCACATCAGTGAGGTGCTTTAGCAACAGGAACTCGACCAATTAAACTAACCCTCGGGGCTTACCTCTTTTTCCTCTTAAAGCTACCCTAGGTTTCGTTTATTTACTTGAATTAGTATAATATGCCACCAATTTAATGGTTATACTTAGTGTACTAATTCCTTCACATGAATTTATTTCCTAATTAAAGAGAAATATTCCAAAAACTATACTTTGCAGGTATATATTAAAATGATCATAATATAATATTAAAAACTAATATAAATAGTGTTTTAAAAATGAGAACCTAGTGTATGTCTATTATCCAAAATACCAAGAATAAACCAAGGGTAAAAACATTGGAAAATAAAAATGTTTTATTAATTCTAAAATATAGATTAATTCCTAACATTGTGTTAAAATAAGTGAAATAAATAAAATAATAGTAAAACAAGGCTCGAGGGTTAATTTAGTTGTTCGAGACTCTGTCGTTAAAGCACCTTTGCTATTGAGAGGTCAAGGGTTCAATTATCATAACACTCTTGCATTTAGGCTCCTTCTTTCAAGAAGATTTGCCTCTTACAAATATTTCATGAACATAGTGGTCTTCGATCTCCGGGAACTGTGAACCACATAAAAATAATAATAGTAAAACACAAATGCAATACTTTTTTTAATGGGTTACAAATGTATTTTAAAAAGAGAAAACATAGAAAAGTAGTACAAATATTCCATGGAAATAATAGTCACCAATCTCCAAAAAAACACTATATATATATACAATAGTTTTTTTTATGAATTACAAATGTATTTTAAAAATAAAAATAAAAACATAAAAGTAATGTGCCATAAAGAAATAAAAACAAGAATAAACCAAGGTAAAAACATAAAAAGTAAACACTTAATTAAATTTAAAATAAAGACTAAATTCTTACGACTATGTTAAACTATAAAGTAAAATAAATGAAATACTAATAAAACATAAATTCGATATTTCTTTTTATTATAAATAATGAATTCCAGATATCATTTTAAAAGGAGAAAACATAAAACAAAATTGGTAACGTGTGATGAGGAAAGGAGAAAACATAAAAAAAGGAAAAGAAAAGGTGGTGATGAAGAAAGGAATTAAAGGAAATAATGATATTAAAAAGAAAAGAAAAGGTGATGATTAAGAAAGGAATTAAAAGAAATAATGATAAAAATGTCGGAAGTAATAACGGGAAAGGAAATAAAAATAAGGTTTTGGAGGACTCAGAAAGATATTTGCCGAGGAAGAAAAAGAAAATTAAAATACAAACAAGTTTTTCAAAAGTCATTAATATATTGAGATACTAATTATAAATTTACATATTCTACGTGTATAGTGATTAGAATGAGTAGAAATATTTACTATTTCTAATATATTGGGTTTTTACATTTATGGTGGATATTTATGCGTATAAGTCATATCTCTTTTTAATACGTGTCATGGTTAATCACTATTATATTGTTGTATTGTTTATCTTAATAATTTCGTATATTTTTTTTTGGGTAATACTCTTTTTAAACTCTCAATTTTTGTAATTGCAATTAAGGTTGAGAATGTTGGAGTGGCTAGTAAGAACATCTTTACACACTTCAATTAATGTAACATGAATTTTATTTTATATATGGTTAAAGTAGAGAAGAGAGTAGTAAGTACAAATCTCGATGAATTTAATATCTTATTTTTTCTCTTTCTTTGAGAATTACATATTTGGTAGTTGAACCACCCATGGCTAGTAGTTATGAGAAAACAATGAGGAGGGATATAGGATTGCCCAAAGATATGGGAAATGTTTCATCTAGAGCTTTCCAAAATTAAATTTGAAATCCTAGAAGCACAAAAAATTCTCAGGTTGGGCAATGTGAGAATGTGTGTGTGCATAACAATAGAGTGGGAGAGAGACATGATGTGTGTGGAACAAGCAATAGGAATGGAAGAGGTTTGGGATGGACCAGAAATACTGCACGTGGATTATGAGACTACTCATTTGAATAAAAGGTGAGCGAAAAAACCTTCTAAGATGTAATAGCTCATGTGGAGTTGTGGTTGCTCAATTATTTGAGATTTTAGTGTTGTAAATTTTAGCCAGATCTTGAGGGCCTACAGGAAATTACTGGGAAAATGTTGTTGTGGTTTATGCATGATAAGCACTAAGAAAAGGAAGTACATAGGGAATGTTGGACCACATAAAGACTCCCTTTATATCATGCAATCCCAATATGACCACATTGTGAAAAATAATAGGCCTTGGCTCAATGGATAAAAGGAAACATAGTGATTTATTGTATATCAAGGAGAGTAGCCTTCATGATATCTACCCTATTGAACCCTTGACATTATCTGAGTGATTTTTCCCCTCAAGGCATCAAATTTGGCTTGAGCGTGGCCAACTGCAAGAAATTATGCAGTGTGTTGAACCTATGGTTAGGTGGAGATTGGCTCTTCCTTCTTCATTTCCTAGCAAACTTGAATAATAAGATAAGTGTACTTCATTGATAATGAAATGAATTGTTTCTCAATGTCTCATAAATATTGCTAAGTTGGGTATTGGATATGTTTTAATGATCAGATGGATCAAGGTGTGGTTGTGAATGTTTATTAACCATGACCTACATACTAAGGCGTTTTCTTGAATTATGTTTCCTATGATAAATAAAAAATGTTATGAAATGGAATTTATATGGTGACTTGAGCTTCAGGGCTCTTTAAGAGTTATTTTAAGTGATTGGCCCTGTTGTATTGTACAACAACCCTCCCCATTTTTAAATTTTAGAATAAATCCCATTTAAAAATAGGTCCCCTTTTTTTTATATATCTTTATTCCTAAATAGAAATAAAAGGTTCATTGATAAAAGGATGCATATCACATTTTTATTTCATAAAGTGTACAACATTTAATAACTTTCCGATCCGATGAGTTATAAAGCCTTTTAAACATATCAAACATATTATAAAGACTTTATACTTAATAATAATTTAAAATGAACAGTAATCACAATCGGAAACTTGGAGAGTTCTTTAAAAGATTTGTTTTTGCTTTGTAAAGTTCCGATGCGATCGCGCTCAATCGCAATCGCATTTCGAATGAGTTTAAAGTGTTGTGTTTTTGTATATATGTCCGATGTGATGCGATTCATCGCAATCGCATATGGAAAGAAATTAAAACATTGCATTCTTTTGTTTTAAAACTCCGATGTGACGGATCATCTCTCATCGCAATCACATTTTCGAAGAAAATATTAAACGGTTCACTTCATTTTAAAAGCCCCGATGCGATTATCGCAATCGGAAATCTGCATGAATTATGTTATGTTATTTTGCGCACCTTTGAACATCTACGATGTGATTGTTACTTCACGTTCATATTCTTCATTCATCGCATTGCAAGGAATTAAAAGGGAATTTTAACATTTATTTCAAGGATGTGCCGATCTCCGATTATACGTTGCCATTAATTGAAAATTAGACAAATGATCACGGTTTATTTTGTTTTGAATGCGTTAATGTGACCCCTTAGAGGGAATTTATGTTATAAACACGGGGATATTAGATAGTAATTAATAAATAGATCCTTGCATAGTTGTTCTTGTTATTATGTTTTATTTCGGCTGAAGGTTTTCATTCAATTGCAGAACAAAAGAACGTTGAATCCTTTCATTCGTAGGACCAGAGAGAACTTTCCCGACACTGAAATGTCGAAGTGATTCAAAAAATCTAAAGCTACGTCCTCCCAATTTAATACATGATTCTGATGCCACCTACAAGAGAAACCAACAAAACTTAAGCTGGTTACAAACACCTCCTGCCAGGGACTTGGGAAAATGTCATGGGAAAATGTCTACAATCTATTGGAAAAGGAAAACCCTAGAGTTTTGGAAGCTAAGGCCACAGTTCCTGACAAAGCCAACTCAGACTCAGATTCTGAAAGTACTCTTGGTTCATTGGCAAACTCATTTCTGCGCAGAGTTGCTGCTCGGGAAAATATTTTTCCCTATTATGACGTTATTAGATAGGTGGTTGACAATGTGGCTATTCAAAACAAAACCTTTGTTTTTGCTTCTGGATCAGTGTTCAGGTCATTCAAAGCAGAGGATATTAAAGCAATGTACCACCTCCCAAACCCACAAAATAACTACAACAAGGACTTCCTCAAGGAATTTGTTGTGGAACATCCAAACCATTCAGAGCTGATTAAAGAATGGAGAAATAACCCTGAAAAACATAAGCATGAGGCATCAGGTATGTACTTTGTGAAGTCTCTCTCGCCTCCATATTGTTATGCCGTAGCAATGATGTGTAGGTTGTTTGGTAATGATAATTCAGCCAGGTTTTCCATTCAAATGGTTCCGTTGATTCATGCTGCTCTTAATTATGAGATAATGGATTGGGCTGTTATCTTGTCTGATAAGATAGCCAATAGAATCCTTGAGTACAGGAAAGACAAAAACTCTTGAAATTCCACTCCTTTTTACTTTTGTGCTTACATCCTAGATGCCTTGTGTTTCAATTCAGAATTTCCCCTATTAGGATGGAAATGGACTCCTAAAGAACCTGTCCCGATTCATATATATCATAAGTTCTTATGGAAGGGGTATTTCAAAATTCATGTTTATAGAGTTTGCCATGGTTTCCTTATTCCGATGTACCAAATCATTTTTGGTCGATTCCCTCCTAGACTTTCCGATAAAGCTAGAGTTGATTTGTCCTTTATTGGAGACTGGCTCGGGGAGGAAAAGTTCACTTATGTAAGAATTTTTGGAAGTATTGTAGAGCCACATATCCTTCCTTTATATGTTCCAGACAAGCTATTAGCACAGGAAATTTCTTATCAGCTGACAGTAGAAGGTATGTCTAGGACTTTAAAGAGCAACAAAAAGCTCATGTGGCCTACTTTTCCTTTCAAATGTGGTGACTATACTCTCAGCAATTTTGTCCATGCTGAGAAAGAAGTTGTTAATTTAACTGATCTTAAGCTTTCAACAATTCCTGGAAGGCAATATGATCCCAGGAAGGTGGCGTATGATTTTACTACCTCTGTTTCAATTGCTCGGTTCGAACATGAACCAGATGTTTTTGATGATTTATTTGTTTTTGTTGATAAAATGCCTCAAATTTTTTATTTGGCCAAGTCCAAACTTTAGCTTGAGGAGATGAATAAATTTTTATTATTTAGAAGTCAGAGGCTACTCAGAGTTCTTCTGGATTAGTTGAGGATTTCTACACAGGGATGTGAACCAGAACAGAAAGATACAGGAAGTACTTCTGGTAAAGAAGTAATAGGAGCTAATCCTGTTTTGGAGAGGAAAGATGATAGCAGTAAAGCTGACATTGAAAAATTAGAAACTACTGCTAAAATTGATGTACAATAGTCTTCGGCTCAAACAGGAAAAGAGAGCATAGGTACAGATGTCCATGTGCATATTGAGAAAGGAAGCACAGAGAGTAAAAACACTGAACAAGCACCTAAAGATAATATAAACAATAATGAAGGTTCTCAACTTGGAGGACAAGAAACTACTGAACTTATTGTTTCTCTTCATTTGCTGAGCCAATATGAGCAATTTGCCTAGAAAATAGGACAACAAAAAATTTCCCAAGTTGATGATTCAAAAGATCAGGATGTAGAAATCATCCCTGAAAACCCCACTGGTGAAATTATGTTAAATATAGAAGAAATTCCTCCTTTAGATATATTTTACAGTCCTAAACATAGGGTTGTGATGAGAAAATAGAGGGAAATAAGGAGAACTAATCAAGATGCATCACAGGGGGGATTTATGAATATTGTTTATAAAAAATGCTGAGGTGGATCCATCTGAGGATCTCACCAAATTTTCTCAGTATGCAAGTGCCTATAGTGCTGCCACTATAGATAAAGCCTCCGAAGTTACACAATTGATGAAACAAAAGGATGTAAAAATTGCCATTTTTGAAGAACAAGTTGTAGAAAACCAATAAAAGATCATTCAGTTGGAACAACGATTACAGGATGAAGAGCTCAAGACTAAACAATTAGAAGAGCAACTAGCTGTTGAAAAAGAGAAGATTGATCAGCAGACCCTAGAAAAGCAACAACAGCTTAATCAGGAGATTGCAAAATTACAAACTCTTCTACAAAATGAGCAGACTCTGAAGATTGAACAGGAAAAGATGTTTCAATCTAAATTGAACAAGTTCAAGAACTATCCCACTCTGGATCAATTTAAAAATGAAGCTTTGGAGACAAAAAAATTATTGTCTCAACAATTAAATGAGTTTTGTCTAAATATTGCAAAAGTAGAGTCTCTATGTGAGCTAACATATTCCCTGATAGATGAAGGAATTACTCTTAAGATTGAATTTGATGAAGCTGAAGAAAAGATCTTCGATTTTCTTTTATGGCAAGAATCAGAAATAGGGAGAAAAGCAGATTTTCCCAAAATTATGGAGAGACATAAAGAAATTTTTTTTGTAGAATGGGAACATCGCTTGATCAAAGCAGAAAGGGCCATGTCTAGAGCTAAGGGAATAATGAACAATGTAACATAGATGGTAAATTATAATTTATATGCAATCAATTTAATTGCAGATTGTAGTCCTAGCCAATTACCCAGAGTAAAGGAAACTGATCTTAGATGGAAACAAGATATCATTAATAAAAATCAGCAAATTGGCCAATTACAGGGAATATCATGGGATTCAATGTGGACTTATCTCATCAAGCCACATAGTCAACAAACAACAATTAAATTTCTCTCAAATGCTATTGATTGCATCGTTCCTGAGTTCTCCGATGCCACATATACAGGGCGGTTACATTCAAAGCTTATTCATCCTGAAGAAGTAAAAGAGATGCTCAAAATTTGCCACCTTCACCCATCCACCTCAACTGATGATCAATGAGTCGGTTTTCATCAAGCTCACATTTCTGTTTCAGATATTTTCTTAATTTAGATAGATTGTAGGAATAGTTTTAGTTATTTTTGTTGTTAAGTACCTATTTAAACCCCTTTCATGAATTTAGAAAGGGGTCCTGAATTTGTAATATTTTGACTTGGAGATTACATTTATGTACTCCATTGACTCTTATAATTTTATAAAGGATCACATCTGGTGATTCTCTGCGAAATTATCTATAAGAATTGCATTTCTGTATCTTGGAGTTGATTTTACATTGAAGTTGCTGGATTTGAATATCAGATTGCATTGGGAAATATCGAGATGGATATGGTATTTCTATCTATTCACTGTTAGTTTCTTTTGTTATGTGATATTCTCTTTTTAAATTGCTATCGTTTGTGTACTTGTTTCACAATATTTCTTTATACATATCATTTCTGAGTGTGTTAGAAATATTTATTTTTTATAGTATATGCAAGCGATATATCATGATGAATGCATTATGTTATTATAACTCTGTTTAATTTCTTAAACAGAGTTATCTCTATTTGTTACTGCACATTTCAATTAAACTGTAATACATTTTCATGGTTATTGGTTAATTGAAACAATTTAAAGTTGTATTCCCATTTGATGCCCGAGTTAGTTTTAGAGGTATTTCATCTATATTTAAGTTAGATTAGATAGTTTTATTTCAGTCATTTAGTCCTATTTTCCCCCATCCAATCATTCCATTACCAACCCATTTAAATTACTAGGAAACTAGTCCTATAAATCCAGTCGGAGCCACCACACCAAACGAAAAAGGAGTTGTCCTAAGGTCCCGACCGGGTGTTTATCCCCCGATGTTTGAAGAAGCGATTTTTGAGGCTTCAACATTTTTGGTGCTAGAAAGAGGGCATAATCTATGAATGACAGATAAATCTAAATCCAAAAGCTATTCTAAGAGCACATCACCCTCATCACCTTCAATTTCTTCCACATCTCAAATCACAAGAGAAGAAATTGAGAAAAGTATTCAAACGCCCACTACCAAAATTTCAGATCAATCAGATAATCCAACTCCTGAATCCCCTGAAGTTGAAGCCTTAGTTCATAAACTTCAAGGATTCTCGTTATCATTAGAAGAATCAGAATTATCTGAAGGTAGTGTCACCTCTCAGTTTGTTTCTTCCAGACCTCTTACTAGGTCACAGAGTGAAAAACTTGGAATTTCCCCAAAAGAATTTCCTATACCTAGTAGAGTCAAAACAAGAAAAACTCCATCGGAAACAGAAAGTGGTACAAGTTCTTCGTCGCATATTCAACCATCTGTTTCCCAAGCTCCAAATCAGGAAAGTACAATAGTCTCATCTACATCTGCTCAATCTTCCTCTACTCAAACTTCATCTGCTCAATCTTCATCTCCTCGAACTACATCTACTCAAACATTAATTGTCTCTTCCGGTACTTCAAAATTTACTACTCATATACTAGTTATCCCTTCTAGTTCATCTACTATCGTCACAATAATGGCACAACTAGAACAAAAACCATGGACCAGACCAGGAGCTGTGAATATGGTTGCACCTTTGCATGATCTACCTGATCATCCTGAAAAATGGCTCCCAAAGTTTAGTCCAGATATTGGTATACAAGCGGAAGAAAATATCAATAACTTTATGCTTGCTTTAAATTTAAATCAAGTAGTGCATGAAGATGTTGTAGTTTAATTACTTCCCTACACTTTGCAAGGAACAACAGGATCCTGGTACTTTTCCTTACCTTTTTATTCTATCATAGATTGGGATATGTTTGAAGAGCAATTTTTAACTAAATATGGAGATGATAGATCAGTTTCTACCCTAATTAACGATCTCTCCAATTTAAAGACTCAGCCCAAGGAACCCATTAGAGATTTTAATTCTCGATTCAATAAACTCTTGAATAAGATCCCTGCAACATCTAAGCTTAGTGAACAAGTTAGAAGTTAATGGTACATTAATGATTTGCCCTCAAACATAGCAATTTTTGTAGATAGAGCTGCAAAACCTACTTTAGCTGAGAATATGAAAGAAGCTATTTTAGTTGAAAAACGAATGATTGCTCTAGATAAGAAAAATGATATTGAGGAAAGGAAATCAAAGAAAGTCACTTTTAAAGATGATTCCAAGAAAAAGACACCAAGAGATCCATATGACATGGAAGGTTTACAAAAATTCCTTAAAATCATGTCTAATGAGATGGTTGAAATCAAAAAGAAAGTATCAAAGACTTCTACAAAAATACCATTTAGAAATTTCAAGAGAAATCAAACTGAATCAAAACCTCCCAATGCAATTTCTAATGCAGAATTAGAAGATGAAGAAGAAGAAGAAACTCCTCTAATGTCAGATGAAGAAGATGAAAGGGAAGAGGTAGTTGAACTAAATGGAATGTGGGATTTCTTTCTCCATAATTAGGATAGTGAGATGGAACAAGAAGCTATGCCTCTGAGTACAAGGAGAAAATCTACATCAGAACTTGTTCAAACTATTCCGAAGAAGAAAAATACAACTCCGAGTACTAAAGACAAAATCCCTACAAAAAAAGCTTCTCCCTTACCCACTCAGAATTAGCCATCATCTCCAAATCCTCCCACATAATCATCCAAAACTCTGGTGGTATCAGATACGATGGATTACAATATCATGAGGATATGAAAAAGACTAGAGCGAACATCTCATTACATTAACTCAGCAAACTTAAACATCGACAAAAGCTACTATTAAAAGAGTTAAATGCTACACCTATTGCTCCTCTACCAAGTGGTGTAGTAGCTAAAGCAGTTAAGGGGACTGGTAAGCGACCAGACAAAGTAGATGCAGCTGATACTGTTCTTATTGGAGAAAGATCAAATTCTCAGATACCTCCATTTCTGTTGACTTATGAAATCTACAATAAGAATTTGCAAAATTGTTTAATTGATTCTAGAGCATCCTCTAATATAATGCCTTCTTCAGTCTGTGCTAAATTGAATATTGAACCACAAAAGTCTGTTTTTCATATTGTACAATTGGATTGCTCTAAAATTCAAGTTGTTGGAGAAATAAATTCAGTTACTATCAGACTAGCTTCCGATCCCAGGATTTTCCAAAGAATTTATATTCTAATTGCTGATATTCCAGAATTCTATGGGTTAGTCTTAATCAGAGACTAGTCTACGAAACTTAATGGTTATATCTCAACCAATTACTCACATATGTGGCTTCCCTACAAAGGGAAACCCAATCAAATCAAATTCGAGTGAGAAAAACATATGACACACACTGTAACTGAATTTGAACAACCTAATGAACCTGTAGCTTTCAACAATAATATTCTTGGAGGTTATTCTGCTGAGTCTTTTCTTGGAAATTTTACTGCACCACAATCACCATTCTCTGTAAATACTTTTGTCTCTCAAATTGAAAATTTTTCGCAATCTGATTCTTGTAGAATTGTAAATATTTCTGATTCTTTTATAGATAAACTTGTAGATAGAACTTTATTTTGGTCATTATATTTTGATGGATCAAAATCTAGTGATGGAGCAGGAGTAGGATGCATCCTAATTGATCCATAAGGAGAGAAAACCATGTTATCATGTAGATTATAATTTGAGTGCACTAATAATACTGCTGAATATGAAGCCTTGATTCAAGGGCTTTATAAAGCCATAGGGTTAAATGTAAAATACTTAAAAGTATATGGAGATTCTGAAATTGTCATAAGACAAGTAAGGAATACCATCCATTGTCTTTCAGGACATCCCAAACATTATCAAACCCTAGTATAGGACCTTACCACTCAATTTATAGCATTTAATATCTCTTCTATTCCCAGAAATCAAAACACATCACCTAACTTGTTAGCTAATGTTGCGTCCAAACTCCTTCCTGCTGAAGATTGCAGTCCTGATAGATTTTCAGTAGAGTTTATTTTTCGCCCATCTGTCCCAGACAATATTACTAACTGGAGAGTATTCTACCATGATCAAGATATTTTGAATTTCTTAACTTCTGAGAAATCATATGATGAACAAATTATTGATGAAGATGATCATGATCTACAAATTACTTCAAGAAATAATGAAAATCCGATTCCTAAATCTGTTGTTAAACTTGAGGATCTTTATGATATTAAAGACAGATTCAAGAAAGTTACTAATGCTAAACTTCAAATTTCAACTTTGAAGTTTGAATTAGTCAATCTTGGCTCTGATTCTAAACCTCAGAATGTTAATCTAGGTCTCAATTTAACTCTAGAAGAAATATTTGATTTCATTAAACTTCTGAGTAAATATAAAAATGTCTTCGCTTCGAGTTATGAGGATTTAAAGACTTATGATACTTCTATAATTCAACACACAATTCCAATGCTATCTGATGTTAAGCCTATTCAACAGAAGTTAAGAAATATTCATCCAAATCTTGAGGATCAAATCAAAACAGAACTCAACAAACTTTTGAAAGCCAAAATCATTTTTCCTGTAAGGAATTCCAATTGGGTTTCCAATATGGTACTTGTTAGGAAGAAAGATGGCGATATTATAATCTGTATTGATTTTAGGAATTTAAACAAGGCATGTCAAAAAGAAAATTTCCCATTGCTAACTATGGAGAAAATTCTCTAAAAGGTAGCTAGTTCTGAACTCATGTCCTTCTTTGATGGATTTTCAGGGTATAATCAAATTCTAGTACATCAAGTTGATAGGTTGAAAACCACTTTCAGAACCAAATGGGGAACCTATGCTTATCAAAAAATGCCTTTTGGTTTAGTAAATGCAGGAGCTACTTTCCAGAGAGCCATGGACATAGCATTTAAGGGTCTGATTAATAGATCAGTTGTTATTTATCTTGATGACATAATAGTTTATTCAAAGAAGAGATCCAATCATCTACAAGATCTGAAACAAATATTTGAAAGATGTAGAAGATTTGGTATTTCCTTAAACCCAAAGAAATCCTTCTTTTCTCTTGATCAAGGAAAACTCTTAGGGTTTGTTGTGTCAAAATATGGTATATATATCGATCCTGACAGATTTAAATAAATTTCTGATATTTCTTTACCTCACAATAAAAAGTCCATGCAATCATTTCTAGGTCAGATTAATTTTGTAAAAAGATTCATTCTAGATTTTTCTCAATTTTTTTTGCCTATGCAGAATATGATTAGGAAAAATTCGGTATTCAAATGGGGTTATAAAGAAAAAGAAGCCTTTGATGCAATCAAGAAGGCAATTATTGATGTACCTGCATTAAATACTCCCAAATTTTCCAAAGATTTTATTCTGTATACTTTGGCAACGGAAACATCTTATGCTGTTGTTTTAACACAGCTCAATGATCAACAAATTGAAGCACCCATTTCTTTCTTTAGCTCAAATATGCAAGGAGATGAGCTGAATTATTCTGATGTTGAAAAAAAAGATTTCTTTGTATTTAAGTCAATAAAAAAATTTAGGCATTTTCTCTTAAAAACACACACGAAGGTTATTTTTCCTTTCTCTGCAATGAGACAATTACTAATTCAAAGAGAAGTAGGAGAAAAAAGGGCTAATTGGGTGACAACTTTGCAAGAATATGATATTGACATTAAACCAGCAAAGATTGTTAGAGGACAATGTTTTTGCAGATTATTAGAAGGAGCTCATAATATACCAGAAAATCAGGACCCAGAGAATGTTGTTCAAGTAAGTCAGATAAGTGTCACAGATTCTGAATCTTAGTATGCTAATTTGATATTTTACTTGAAAAATGGGTATGCTCCTTCTAATCTCAGCTATAAGAATAAACATGCTTTAATATTGAAATCTACTAAATATGAAATCATTGATGATGTGTTATTCAGAAAGAATTATGATTCAGTTTTATTAAGATGTCTTGAAAAGACTGAATCAAAAAAGGTATTGCAGGAATTACATGATGGACCAGCAGGAGGTCATTTTGGAGGTGATACCATAGCCCACAAAATTATCCATGTTGGGTATTATTGGCCTGCCCTTTTTAAAGATACACATGATTATGTGAGAAAATGCAAAATTTTCCAAACTGCTAGTGGAAGACAGAGAAAGTCAGCTTTTCCTTTGCAACCAGTAAACATTGAACAACCATTTGAGAAATGGGGGCTTGATATTATTGGTGAAATTTTTCTTCATTATTCCAAACAGCACAACTATATTCTCACTGCAACAGATTACTTCAAAAAATGGGTAGAAGCAATTCCTCTAAAGGTAGCCAACTCTGATGCAATTATTGATTTCATCGATCAATTCATCATTACCAAGTTTGGTGTACACCGATACTCTGTGTTACACCATTTTTTGGTCATCTAACCTATTATCATTAGATGGACCCAAGCACACCATGTAAGACCAATTTTACCCTAAGTAAAATTGCTTTCACTATGTAAAATAACTTAATAAACCACATTTATTAGGTTGTTTATGGTCAAAATAGGAAACCCCAAAAGGAAATATTAAACAAACCCATTTTGTTTAATTTTCCTCATGGAATAATTAATTAAACCATAATTTAATTATTATTCCCAGTCATGTTTAACCCAAAAACAAAGAAATTAATTAGATAAACCTTTATTTATCTTATTATTTTCTAGGAATAATTATTTAAATCTTATTTAGATAATATTCCTTTTTAAATATGACCAAATCACCCACAAATAATTAAATAAATCATTATTTATTTAATTATCTTTCAACCACTTCCTTAAATAATTAAATAAATCATTATTTATTTGATTATCTTCTAACAACTTCCTTAAAAAGATAAATAAATCATTTATTTATTTATTTTTGACAAATTAAGGGATTTGACCCAAGTCAAATACCTTTTCCCTCCAACAAATATAATAAAATATTCCATAAAAAATGGATCTAGATCTGGTTAACCCATGCACCAAGATCTAGAATGACCCAATATTTTGTTATAAATAGGAGGATTTTTCCTACCATTCTTCACCTTTTGTTGCCTATTAGATCACTCTGGATCTATACACTTGGTCCCATTTTTCCATCATTTGCTGTGTGAGCTCCCATTGAGCTATATTCTTTGCATTGGGTTTTCTACACCAACAAGAGAGAGAAATATTAGATCTGAAGTGCTGAGGACTTCCAAGAACCCATCCCACTGAGGAGAATTGGATACGCCTTCTTGTTTTCCTCCCAGGTGCCCGATTAATATAAAAATTCTTTCAAAAATTGTTCTTGTCTTGTCTATTGGTATATGGAGCAAACCCTTGTTTTTACTGCTTAATGTCTTTTCATGCATAGATCTGGTTGTTTGCAACTCTTTTCTTGTTCTACTAACCGCAGATCTGAAGATATTGGCAGCCACTTTTGTTGTTAGGGCTATTAGTTATGCGTAGCTAAAGTGGTCCTTTTTCGTACACTTCGACAAAGGATTCATACTAACAAATGGCGACTCCACACGGGTTTTTAAATTACGACCGCTGTCGTTTTTCATATTCCTGCATATCCAGCTACTTCAGACCCTAGGGTTTCTTTTCAGCTTTTTGTTTTTCCTATTTTTATGTTATTTTTCTCACATAAAACCCTAAAACATTAAAATTTCTAACCCGTGTGTTCTGGCCCTGTTACGCCGGGTAGCGACATCGGCCATGGCGGGAGCGACAACTTTCCGAAAATCGCCGCCGAGACAGCCGGAGCGGGGGGGTCGCCTTTTAGCCCAAGCTGAGCACCGGACCTCCCGGTGCGCACTTTTCTGCCATTTCGCCAACGCGAAAACAAGTCGGAGGCTTTGCGACTGCCCGGTTTTTAATTGTTTTGGTGCACGGGTTTTTGAGCTTATCGGGGTTTTCCGGCCCTCTTGTCTCGGCTGTTTCCTTTGTTCTTTGATGCGGTTTTGCTCACCAAGTGGGAACTAGCCCCCTAGGGCTTCGGTACCCTCGACTTTTTGTGGAAGAGTTTTAGATGTTTCAGCCGTCTGTTTTTCAGAGTTTCAGCCTTCCCTTTTTCAGATCTGAAACCTCCTCCTTAGATCCCTTTAAATCAGCCTTTCTTCCTTTCAAATCACCTCTTGTCGTTTTGTTTGGACCTCTCTTTAGGACCTCCTCCCTGTCCTTTCCACTTTTTGCTGATTTCCTCCCTTTTTCCAGCCACCTTGCCTCTGTCTCTTGGCTGTGATCTGCACCTCTTTTCAGCAGCTTTATCCTTTAGATCCCTGTCCCTTTTGACCTTAGATCTATTGGCCTCTTTTCCGTGTGTTTTGCCTATATTTTTCCCTTTCTTTTCAGATTAGTTTTGAGAGACCCACCTTCTTGGGTTAGATAGATGCACAAGTAGCTATTATTTTTCTGTTATTTCAGCATTATATACTGTTCTCTGTAGGTTTATTTTCAGCTACGCAACATACTTTTTCTTGCTCTCAAAACGGAAAGGGTTTAAAAATTAAAATTAACGCACGCCACACACTGACCCTAAGTGAAGAAGCGCCTGGTTAACACCGCCTGGCAAAGACTCTAAAATCAATTGTCACTGCACCTTTTCTGCCCTTGACCTCATTTGATTCTGTCCCTTTCTGCCCTTTTTCAGTTTCCTTCTTCATCATTGCGCCCCCAAGGCGCCTTTCCCGGAGACTTCTTGGCCTTCACCCTCAGTTTCCGGTCGATCGACCTGCTCCGCCCCGCCGTCGTCGAGCCAGTCCCCCTCCGAGTCCGCACTCTGACTCCTCTCCTGATTCATCGGGTTCTTCTTCTCCTCCTGGTTCTCCCCCTGTCACCTTCACCATGTCTGGTCCAGGGCCTAACGCTGGTGGTGCTCCAGGCCCTAATGCGGGACCTACTACTAGCGGAACCGCCACGGGAACTACCTCGGCCATACCCTTGCTGCCGTACATTGCAGGCCTCAGCCTCCCCGATTTCAATCAGTTGATCAACGACCCTATCCACCACGATGTTGGTTGGCCTGCTATGCCAACCAAGCTCCCCTCCGACATCCCTATGTTCGAAGGCCTTGCTGGAGAAGATCCAACCAATCATGTCCGATCTTTCCACATGTGGTGTTCCTCCAATTCCATTACCGATGACTCCATCCGTCTTCGTTTGTTCCAACGCACGCTTACCGGCGAAGCTTCTAAATGGTATTTTGAACAAGCCACCTCTTCCCATACCACCTTTGCAACCCTTGCCCAAGCCTTTTTATCTTATTTCCAGCTCCCTCTCCGATACGATACTGGCACGGAGCTCTTGACTTCATTCAAGCAAACCTCTTCGACCCGCCTTTCCGCCCATGTTCAGGAATGGCGACGAAGACGAAGCTTATGTCGAGCCCCCCCTTCGAAGATCGGGTTTACATGGACTGGTTCCTTCGCACCCTCTTAGCTCCTATCGGCAAAGATGTCGCCTCTCACTTTCCTCAAACCGAAGAAGCCGCCCTCCAAATAGCCTTGAAATATGACCTGATCTACGCTCAATCTGGTTATGTTTATACCATTCTTCCTGACCTCCCCAGGCCCGGTGGCGCTAATGCCCCGGGGGCATCTCATTCCGCTGACGGTATCGTTGGAGCCCTTTCCCATCCGTACGCTCAACCTCCTATGGGCTATGGTCTCCCTCAGGGAGGGGCCAGCACCTCTAGCACTCTTCCCCCTCCTGGTAGCATGTATCCAGGATACGACATGCCTCCTCCTTTTGCCCAACCCCCTGCTTACCTCAATGTTGCCAAACCTAACCATTACCTTTATCCGTAGCCTGGTGCGCTAGCTCCTCCAGCATATGCGCTTCCATCTCCCTTGCCTCCTCCAAACCCGCAACAGCACTTACAACCCCCTCCAGGGCAAGTATTTGCACATCAGGGCGCGACTAATCCCCCTTCTTCTCAAAGAAGGCGGAGAGGCAATCAAAACCAATCTGCCCCTGGTACCCGTGGACCCAATCCTGGTGTGGACCCTAACACTGCCAACCAGCAACAGGGCACTCAGCCCAAGCCGGACAGGCCGCTTCGCACAAGTAAGCCTTGTTCGTGTTGTGGTGTTTATGGTCATTACACCCACGATTGTCCCCTCTTACCCCAGATGCGGCAGATGTGGGAGTCTCAAGCCACATTGCGTGGACAACACGCCTCCCCTCATGCTCCTCCTAATGTGGCCACTACCCAACCAACTGTGTTTACTGATCCTTTCCCTCAGCAAGGATTCGTGGCTACCCAACCGCCTAACAGCCAGGTCGCCACTCCCCCTTCCCTTTCTGGTTCCTCTGATTACCAGATCCTTATGATGCACTCCGATCCTTCCCCGACCATCGACCTTCACCTTCAAACTCGGTCTCGCCAGTACCCCAAGCCTCCTGCTCAGTCTGCCCCCGAGCCTCCTTCTTCAGGTTCTACAGAGCCTCTTTCGACACCCAGTGGCCCCTTACATATCCCTCAACCGAAAGTTGAGGTTCATACCAAGATTCCTAAGGGACCATTACGTCGAAACGCTGCTCCCGGTCGAGCTGCTCACTCGTATAGCATAGTAGATGATTTGGCGCAATCTCCTGCTGCCATTTCCACACTGGAACTCCTCTAGTCGTGCCCTTCCCAAAAGAAGGCTCTACTATCTGCCGTGGGCGCTGTAGATCCTGCTGATGACCAAATGATTGTTTTCGACACCACTCAATCAGACCATCCTCCTCTCCCTCCTTCCGTCGCCTTCCAAATCCCAGTCAAAATCTGGAAGGCCAACGTGTCCCGATGTATCATTGATGAGGGGGCATCCACATGCGTGATGTCCGCTTCAGTTTGGAAGCAACTCGGATCTCCTGAACTGGCCCCTTCCACGATCACCCTTCGAGCGTGGGACGGCCATGCCTCCCAGCCCATTGGCCTGTTTCGTAATTGTCCTATCACCCTCGCCGGTAAGACTGTTTGCGTTGACGTCGAAGTCATAGACGCCCCGCTAGACTACAACATTCTATTGGGGCGAAGCTACACCTATGCTATGTCTTCTGTCCCATCCGCGGTTTTCCGCAAGATGTCTTTCCCCCATAATGGAAAGATAGTCACCATT
The DNA here is from genome assembly GCA_034641835.2 of Pinus albicaulis. Taxonomy (NCBI): domain Eukaryota; kingdom Viridiplantae; phylum Streptophyta; class Pinopsida; order Pinales; family Pinaceae; genus Pinus; species Pinus albicaulis. Next base: position 13,281 of record JAXQQM020084600.1, on the reverse strand, counting down.
GACCAATTGACATATCATGAGCCAAAATCTCAGACCTCACCTGAGACGACCATCTCTTCTGTAGCCAACAAGCAAACCGTCGATTCCTTGACCAGTGTCTCCCCCGGCGTTTACAAAGATTCCTCCCTGCTTGGAACTTTTCCTAATCTTCCCCCTTCTCCTATCACTGATCCCAGCTTATCGAATGTTTGCATGATGCAATCGTCTCAGGCTGCCCTTAAGCGGCCTGCCTCGGCTAGTCAGCAACCTCCCCCTCGCCCTCTGCACCCCGCTCCTAGCCATTCATCTCAGCCAGCCAAACCTCCTCCTTCTGGCCCTCCCCCTACAGCTGGTATCCCTGAAACCCTCTATCCTCCTGGATTGGTTCCCCCAGGCCTTAACCATCTCGGAGCCGTCCCTCCTGGTCATTACCCTGTTGGGCAGATACCTTTCCTGGCTCCCCCTCTCGGAGTATTTTCTGTCCCCGTCATGGCCACCCTCTCTCTCCCTAACCTGACCCTCGGCATACCCGTCTGGTACATTGACCCTCTAGCCGCTACCCCTCCCGGTCACCCCAAACCTTACCTTGCTTTGACACCGGTCCCCCTCACTTCCTCTGGGCCCCCAGCACCCCCAGCACCTCCACAGGACCCTACCCCTGTGGTGCCAGCCCCCGGAAAGAAAGGCAAAGCTCGTAAGGGGGCAACCCATCAGGACCAGACCGCCCCGACAACCCCTACCCCTCCACGACCGCCGAAACCCGCTATCCAATGCGCTTTGTGCGATATCGTCAGTCACGCCACCCATATGTGTCCTGAATTGCCACACCTCAAGATTCTGGTTAATGAGACGTTTCCCAACTCTGACATCCCTGAAGTCTACATCACTATCCCGGACTCTATCCCGAAACTCAAACCCTTGCGCACAAACCACCCTTGTGCTTTGTGCGATTTCCACGGCCATTACACCCACCTCTGTCCCCGCCTTGACGAGTATCGTTCCTCCTTGGACATGTACCGCCAATTCAAGGCCACTTCGATAGGACCAGAGGATCTTCCTACTCCCATTCACATTCCTCCTCCCGCTATCGAGCCAACAGAGTCGTTAACCACCATTTTTTACCTGTCATCATCCTTGTGAGATAGTTCACCTACCCTTCAACCTGCAGATACTCTCGGCTCCTCAGCCGACCTTGGATTTGTTGATATTGCACATCTGAGCCCTTCTCCTCCTGATGACCCGTCACACATCACTACCTCCTCGGGTGACCTTTCTTCCTCCAGTATTCCCATCTTCCAGTCCGATGAAGACATTATGGAAGCCATGACCAACCCGGACTTTCCATGGGACGATATGCACCATCGCGCATACTTCCTCCCACAGCAGTCCCATGACCAATTTGCTGTGGAAACCAAAGACTTCATCCCCAATGTAGTCGATTGGTTCAAAAACCCCATCCCTGCACCTGATGCTTTCGAAGAAGGAAACATGGCCAATATCTCTCCTACCATCAAAATTGACATTTCAGTCACACCAGGTATCGAAGAATATATCACCTTGGGCGCCCAATGCACCCCGGAAGAAATCGAAGCTTACACCAAGATTTTCAAAGAATTCCGCGATATTTTCGCCTGGTCCTATTCTAAAATGCCCGGACTCGATCCCGCCATTGTCGAACACCATATCGACACATGGCCTGATGCCAAACCGGTCCGTCAAAAGTTGAGACCCATTCATCCTTCCAGACGTGACGCTATCAAAGCCAAAATCGATAAGCTCAAGCAGGCTGGTTTCATTTACCCCATTGAATACACCACTTGGGTATCCAACCCAGTTCCCGTTCTCAAGAAACAAGGCACCATCCGTGTCTGCACAGACTTTCGTGACTTGAACAAAGCTTGTCCCAAAGACAACTTCCCCACACCGTTCATTGACCAAATCATTGACGAGTGTGCGAGGCATGAGGTTCTATCCTTTATGGATGGTTTCTCTGGATACAACCAAATTGCTATCCGTCCTGCTGATCAACTCAAAACCGCGTTCATTAGTCCGTGGGGAACTTTTGCTTATCGGGTCATGCCTTTCGGCCTCAAAAACGCCGGCGCCACTTTTCAACGGGCCATGTCTTATTGTTTCCATGACTTAGCTCATATTATCCTTGCTTATTTAGACGACCTCACTGCACGTTCTAAGCATCGGGCGCAGCACCTCCACGATCTACGTACCATTTTTCTCCGATGTTGCAAGTATAATATCCACCTTAACCCGTTGAAATGTGTCTTTTGCATTCCTGCCGGCCGTCTCTTAGGCTTCATCGTGTCTAAGGATGGTATCACTCTTGACCCTTTGAAAGTTCAAGCCATTCTTGAACTTCCCATTCCGCGTACCCTACGCCAGCTCCAAAGTCTCCAAGGCAAAGCTAATTTTCTTCGTCGGTTAGTCCCTAACTATGCCACCACCGCACATGGGTTCCTTAGACTCCTTCGATCTACTATCCCATTCGTTTGGGATTCCTATGCTCATGAGTCTTTCGATGCCCTCAAGCAGGCTCTCACATCCGCTCCCTTGATCTGCCCTCCCGACTTTGATCGGGACTTCATCCTGTATATCTCCGCTTCCACCTATTCGGTCGCTGGAGTCCTTATCTAGGAAGATGACAATGGTATCGAGCATGTGATCTACTACGTCAGTAAGAACCTTGTAGGGCCCCCTGTTTCCTACTCATCTGAAGAAAAATTAGCGCTGGCTGTAGTGTTCTCAGTCCAAAAACTTCGTCATTATATCCTCATGCGCTCCACCAAGGTTGTGACTAATTCCAACCCCTTGGCTTTCCTATTGAGTCGTTGTATCCTCACTGGGAAGTACGCCCGTTGGGTCGTCATTCTTCAGGAATTCGACCTCAAATTTGTCACACCAAAGAGTAAGAAAGGCTTAGCCCTCGCTGAGCTCATTTCTGAATTACCTACCGGATCGCACGACCCTCCAGTTAATGATGAATTTCCTGATGAACACTTATTTGCCATTACTTCCGACGACCCGTGGTATGGCGATATTCTTACTTACTTGCGAACCCAAAAGTTCGCCCTCCACCTTGATCGTGAGGCTCGTCGACGTATCCGACACCAAGCTCCCCGATACCTCCTTATCGGCGACGACCTCTATCGTCGCGGGGTTGATACTGTCCTTCGTCGTTGTCTCACACACGCTGAAGCTGAACAGGTCCTTAATGCCTGCCATAGCGGCGCTTGCAGTGGCCACCTCTCCGGTCTTGCTACCGCCCAAAAAGTCATGCACGCTGGGTATTTTTGGCCTTCCCTCTTCAGTGATTGCATTGAAGCAGTCAAACACTGTCCCAATTGCCAACATTTCGCCCCTAAGGCGCGAGCTCCCCCAGCTCCCCTCCATCCGGTCGTCTCCACTGGTCCCTTCTGTAAATGGGCCATCGACTTTATGGAGTGTCGCCCGCCATCCGCTGGTAACCACAAATACATCATCGTGGCGGTCGACTATTTCACAAAATGGGCCGAGGCCATGCCTACATTTAACAACACGGCAGCTACCGCGGCCCTCTTTTTCTTTAACCACGTTATCGCTCGATTCGGAGTTCCGAAACAACTGGTCTCTGACCATGGCAGACATTTCGAAGATGAGATATGGCGCGAGCTATCCTCACTGTTGGGTTTTGAGCACCAATATTCCTCCTCCTATTACCCCCAAGGTAATGGCCAAGTTGAAGCAGTCAAAAAAATTCTCAAGACTATGCTTCAACGGACGGTGAATAAGCACAAAACCAACTGGAACCTCATGCTCTTCCCTGCTTTATGGGCCTATCGGACTTCTATTAAAACCGCCACCGGGTTCACTCCTTTCCACCTCGTTTTTGGAGAGGAGGAAGTCTTACCAATCGAGTGTGAAATCCCTTCCCTGCATCTGGCTGTCGAACTTCTCCCTGACACCTAACCTCTAGAACAACGACTTATCATGCTCGAGCGCGCTTCCGAAGACCGCCGTGTTGCCTTGCAAACCATGGAAGCGGCCAAGAAACGCACCAAAGCCCAGTATGACCGAAAAGTCTAGCCTCGCACTTTTCATGAAGGCGACCTTGTTCTATTCTATGACCAGGCCCATGATGTCCTTGGTCATGGGAAGTTCAAATCATTATGGCTAGGCCCTTACATCATCAGTAAGGATCTCGGTAAGGGGGAATACCTCTTAGAGGATTTCGAAGGCAACCCCCTTCCTAATCCTCGCAATGCACTCTATCTTAAGAAATATTACCCTTAGCATTTCCCTTCTGAAATGCATGTTTTATTTTCTTTTAGATAACCAGCATCTTTTTTTGCTTTTTGTGTTTAACACTTCACCAGGACACATTTTTTCCAAGAAGGGTCACTTCATCTCCCCTTAAAATCGAATTTCCTCACTTACGACACTTGTACTTGGGGCACCATTTTGCCTCCTTACTTGTCTTTGTTCGTGTCGATCTTCGTCATGAGTTACCTTCTTGTACTCATGTTTTCATGGTCCCCCATTGGGCCTTTCCTATGTGGCAGCACCATCAAGTCGCCCTTGTTTAGAGCATCCAAGTTGAGTCATCATCGCATTCATGAAGTCTATCTCGAGTCCCTTTGTACCCCGATATAGCCCTCCATCCTTCATTGCTTGATCTCTCTCTTGTGTCGCACATTATGACCTTCAGTCCCACTGTCCCCTATCCCTTATGCAATTGTGTCAATCGCTGCCATGTCATTCATTCCCTTTATGCTCTAACAAGGGAAGTCGTCCATTCGCCACTCAATCCTTTCCATTTCACTATCATCATCAGTGTCAGTCTGTCCGTCGCTCCACTATTTTCTCTCGTGCCTTAGTTGAGGGTATCTCATTTCCTCACCTATGGCGGACCTCCTTCTGTCAACATCAGCTCATTCATTCCAGAAGCCAGGTCTAGAGGGCGGTGTACCTTGGTTCCAGCTTCCACTCTTGTTCGGTGCCTTGGATCAGGCAAAGGGATCTCTCATTTCCCTTTGACTTGATTGTTTCTCCACTCCAGCTCCTTTCAGCATGATCGAGATCCATATACTTGATGGTTCAGTGATACAGCAGTGGCTCTTGATGATTCCCGGGTGTGTGTGAGATGTCTCAACCCTCATGAGGGGGTGGCCCTGCAGGTAGCCCCCCACATGCCCGGATGACCTCCTCCTTGCAGCCTTCGATGCAGCTCCAGATATTTGATGATGTTGGCCTTAGCCACTTACAGCGCCTCTTTGATTTGCATGTATCAGTCAGATTTTGTGAGCCCTTCCCCATTTACAGGGGGCATTTGGGTTGTATTTGTATCTCATGTACTCAGATATTATTGTATAAGTCCTGGCTGTTATCCCAGGCACAACATGTATGTGGGATTCTTCATTGTATTTTTATCTGGCTCATGATTATGCCGGTTGTACTTTATGGTTCGGTCCCTTGTTTACTGGACACACTATTCTTTTGTACTTTGTCTCGGCGGGCATAGGTATGCCTCCCCCGCCGCCTTTAGCACAGGTACCCTCTCATAAAAAGAGACTTGTTGCACCTGTGAGTCTCGTCTCCTCAGGGTCTAGTTCTTCAGCACACTAGTCTACCTTACATTTCTCTCTCTGACTTCCCTCTTGATGTCTGGTGATTGAGTTCTTACAACGTACTTCGGTCATATGATTTGCTCCTAACACTCGCACGCTGGGGGGCAATCTGTTACACCAATTTTTGGTCATCTAACCTATTATCATTAGATGGACCCAAGTACACCATGTAAGACCAATTTTACCCTAAGTAAAATTGCTTTCACTATGTAAAATAACTTGATAAACCACATTTATTAGGTTGTTTATGGTCAAAACAGGAAACCCCAAAAGGAAATATTAAACAAACCCATTTTGTTTAATTTTCCTCATGGAATAATTAATTAAACCATAATTTAATTATTATTCCCAGTCATGTTTAACCCAAAACAAAGAAATTAATTAGATAAACCTTTATTTATCTTATTATTTTCTAGGGATAATTATTTAAATCTTATTTAGATAATATTCCTTGTTAAATATGACCAAATCACCCACAAATAATTAAATAAATCATTATTTATTTAATTATCTTTCAACCACTTCCTTAAATAATTAAATAAAACATTATTTATTTGATTATCTTCTAACCGCTTCCTTAAAAAAGATAAATAAATCATTTATTTATTTATTTTTGACAAATTAAGGGATTTGACCCAAGTCAAATACCTTTTCCCTCCAACAAATATAATAAAATATTCCATAAAAAGTGGAACTAGATCTGGTTAACCCATGCACCAAGATCTAGAATGACCCAATATTTTGTTATAAATAGGAGGGTTTTTCCTACCATTCTTCACCTTTTGTTGCCTATTAGATCACTCTGGATCTATACACTTAGTCACATATCTCCATCATTTTGCTCCCATTGAGCTCTACTCTTTTCATTGGGTTTTCTACATCAACTAGAGAGAGAAATCTTAGATCTGAAGTGCTGAGGACTTCCAAGAACCCATCCCACTGAGGGGAATTGGATACTCCTTCTGGTTTTCCTCCCAGGTGCCCCATTAATACAAAAAATTCTTTCAAAAAGTGTTCTTGTCTTGTCTATTGGTATATGGAGCAAACCTTTACTTTTACTGCTTAATGTCTTTCCATGCATAGATCTGGTGTTTTGCAGCTCTTTTCTTGTTTAACTAACCGCAGATCTGAAGATATTGGCAGCCACTTTTGTTGTTAGGGCTATTAGTTATGCGTAGCTAAAGTGGTCCTTTTTCATACACTTCGACAAAGGATTCATACTAACACTCTTGGTATTTGACAATGCATCTTATTTTCCTGGTAATAGCATAATGGAATTTGCAATTAAAAGAGGTTTTAAATTGAAATATTCAACAAACTATTGTCCACAAGGTAATGGTTTAGCTGAATCCACTAAAACAAATCTCATCAAAATCATTAAAAGGACTATTGATCAAAATCAAAAGAATTGGCACAAGTATTTAATATTTGCATTATGGGCTGATCGTATTACTCTTAAAGCTTCTATTGGAACTTCACCTTTCAATTTAGTTTACGGTAAAGAAGCTGTGATACCATCAAATCTAGATTTTCCATCATTAGCCCTAGTGCAATTCATTGAAGAAAATCCTTCCTCATCCATTCAATTGAGATTTGATCAAATCCTGAAATTAGAAGAGGATAGAGAGAAAGCAAGAAGTATTCATGAAAAACATCAACAGCTTGTTAAATCTTCTTTTGATTCAAATTCCACCGGCTCAAAAAATTTGTCAATTGGTGATCTTATTCTGAAATGGGATAAAACACATGAAGAAAAAGGTAAGCATACCAAATTTCAGAAGATGTGGCTTGGACCATTTCTAATTGCTGAAAAGATAGGCTCATATACATTCATACTTCAAGATTTAACAGGAAAGAGAGAATCTCTTCTTGTAAATAGGCTTGTCTTAAAGAAATTCTTTTCATAAGGAGGTAACCCCTTATTACTTGTACATATTCCTTTCTGCAGTTTTTTTTATTTTTATAAATAAAGGTTGTTAAAAGTATTTGATTGACTTTTTACTATTAGAAAGTTGTCTTGGAAAGAATGTTATAAATACTTATTTTAAGTAAATAAGAATTTTTAGGGAATTGATTACAATTTTAGATAGTTTAAAATAAAATGTTAAACTTTGAAAATTTGTTCAAAACATTTGCATGATCTTTTGAAACTTTGAGGAAAATGTAAATCATTATAAGTTTATTAAGCAGAGAAAGGTTATCTTTAAAAATTAAAGACTTTTTCAAGCTTTAGCAAACAAAAAACTCTGAGAATTGTCATCCATCTATTCTTAATGATACAACTATTTCACCCCATCCATTTCGATTTTGATTTTTTAGAATGTAATTCTAAGAAATTATATGACCAAATTTAGGAGATAAGAGGTCTCATCACGAGCCTGCTTACCGTGATCATAGGAAGTAATAAAATTGACATTACCAATACTGCATACCAAAACAGGGTAATGGCTTATAAAATAAGACAAGGGGTCTCATCACGAGCCAGCTTGTTCAGTTTTATTACAAGTAGTGAATGGCATTGTTACTAACTAGCTAACAAACCAGAACAATGGCTCTTAAATTAAGAAAAATAAATAAAAGGACAAAAAATATGAGAAAATATGTCTTATGAATTTATTTTTAAAGAGTCATAATCTTTGTTGGATGGGATAATGAATGGTTGATGATTAAAAGGTAACCCTGCCGAGACTATGAACGTTTGCTGGCAGCAGAGGCAATACCTATGATAATGGAGTATACTACATAAGCTAAACTTGAGAAAATCCACTTACTTTATTATTATCAACCAATCAAAGCTTGAGATAACCCAAAAAAAATTTTATCCTTGAGGAATTAGAAAGAAATTGTAAGTGATTTTTATTCTTTTTCACAGTTAGATTTTATTTGAATTATCTTAAGTAAAGTTTTCATTATCTTTAGAAATTTTTACTTACTAAAAATATAGTGTTCATTTCATTTTTTCGGAGATATCTATTTTTTCCAGTGAATCGCCAATTGTTGTATTGTACGACAACCCTTCCCATTTTTAAATTTTAGAATAAATCTCATTTAAAAATAGGTCCCTTTTTTTATATCTTTATTCCTAAATAGAAATAAAATATTCATTGATAAAAGGATGCATATCACATTTTTATTTCATAAAGTGTACAACCTTTAATAATTTTCTGATCCGATGAGTTATAAAGCATTTTAAACATATCAAACATATTATAAAGACTTTATACTTAATAATAATTTAAAATGAACAGTAATTGCAATCAGAAACTTGGAGAGTTCTTTAAAAGATTTGCTTTTGCTTTGTAAAGTTCCGATGTGATCGCACTCAATCGCAATCGCATTTCGGATGAGTTTAAAGTGTTGTGTTTTTGTATATATGTCCGATGCAATGGGATTCATCACAATCGCATTTCAGAAGAAATTAAAACATTGCATTCTTTCATTTTAAAACTTCGATGCGACGGATCATCTCTCATCGCAATCGCATTTTCGGAGAAAATATTAAACAGTTCACTTCATTTTAAAAGCCCCAATGCGATTATCGCAATCAGAAATCGGCATGAATTATGTTATGTTATTTTGCACACCTTTGAAGATCTGCGACGCAATTGTTACTTCACATTCATATTCTTTGTTCATCGCAACGCAAAGAATTAAAGGGGAATTTTAACATTTATTTCAAGGATGTGCCGATCTCCGATTGTATGTTGCCATTAATTGAAAATTAGACAAATGATCAAATTTTATTTTGTTTTGAATGCGTGAATGTGACCCCTTAGAGGGCATTTATGTTATAAACATGGGGAGATTAGATAGTAATTAATAAATAGATCCTTGCATAGTTGTTCTCATTATTATGTTTTATTTCGGCTGAAGGTTTTCATTCAAATGCAAAACAAAAGAACGGCAAATCCTTTCATTCGCAGGACCAGAGAGAACTTTCCCGACACTGAAATGTCAAAGCGATTCAGAAAATCTAAAGCTATCGTTGCTGCAACAACCCCTGTGATTACAATGCCGCCTAAAGAGAAACCAGCAAAACTTAAGCTAGTTACAGACACCTCCTGCCAGGGACTTGGGAAAATGTCATGGGAAAATGTCTACAATATATTGGAAAAGGAAAACCATAGAGTTGTGGAAGCTAAGTCCACAGTTCTTGACGAAGTCGACTCAGACTCGGATTCTGAAAGTCCTCTTGGTTCATTGGAAAACTCATTTATACACAGAGTTGCTTCTCGGGCAAATATTTTTCCCTATTATGATGTTATTATATGGGTGGTTGACAATGTGGCTATTCAAAATAGAACCTTTGTTTATGCTTTTGGATTAGTGTTCGGGTCATTCAAAGCAGAGGATATTAAAGCAATGTACCACATCCCAAACCCAAAAAAGATCTACAACAAGGAATTCCTTAAGGAATTTGCTGTGGAACATCCAAACCAGTCAGAGCCGATTAAAGAATGGAAAAATAACCCTGAAAAAAATAAGCATGAGGCATCAGGTATGTACTCTGTGGAGTCTCTCTCACCTCCATATTGTTATGCTGCAGCAATGATGTGTAGGTTGTTTGGTAATGATAATTCAGCTAGGTTTTCCATTCAAATGGTTCCGTTGATTCATGCTGCTCTTAATTATGAGATAATCGATTGGGATATTATCTTGTCTGATAAGATAGCCAATAGAATCCTTGAGTACAGGAAAGACAAAAACTCTGGAAATTCCACTCCTTTTTACTTTTGTGCTTACATCCTAGATGCCTTGTGTTTCAATTCAGAATTTCCCATATTAGGATGGAAATGGACTCCTAAAGAACCTGTCCCGATTCATATATATCATAATTTCTTATGGAAGGGGTATTTCAGAAGTCATGTTTACAGAGTTTTCCATGGTTTCCTTATTCCGATTTACCAAATCATTTTTGGCCGATTCCTTCCTAGACTTTCCGATAAAGCTAGAGTTGATTTTTCCTCTATTGGAGACTGGTTCAGGGAGGAAAAGTTCACTTATGTCAGAATTTTTGGAAGTATTGTAGAGCCACATATCCTTCCTTTATATGTTCCAGAAAAGCTGTTAGCACAGGAAATTTCTTATCAGCTGACAGTAGAAGGTATGTCTAGGACTTTAAAGAGCAGCAAAAAGCTCATGTGGCCTACTTTTCCTTTCAAATGTGGTGACTATACTCTCAACAATTTTTTCCATGCTGAGAAAGAAGTTGTTAAGTTAATTGATCTTAAGCTTTCAACAATTCCTGGAAGGAAATATGATCCCAGGAAGGTGGCGTATGATTTTACTACCTCTTTTTCAATTGCTCGGTTCGAACATGAACCAGATGTTTTTGATGATTTATTTGTTTTTGTTGATAAAATGCCTCAAATTTTTTATTTGGCCAAGTGAAAACTTCAGCCTGAGGAGATGAATAAATTTTTATTATTTAGAAGTCAGAGGCTACTCAGAGTTCCTCTGGATCAGTTGAGGATTTCTACACAGGGATGTGAACTAGAATAGAAATATACAGGAAGTACTTCTGGTAAAGAAGTAACATGAGCTAATCCTGTTTTGGAGAGGAAAGATGATAGTAGCAAAGCTGACACTGAAAAATCAGAAACTGCTGCTAAAATTGATGTACCGCAGTCTTCGGCTCAAATAGGAAAAGAGAGCACAGGTACTGATGCCCATGTGCATATTGAGAAAGGAAGCACAGAGAGTAAAAAAATTGAACAAGCACCTAAATATAATATAAACAATAATGCAGGTTCTAAACTTGGAGGACAAGAAACTACTGAACTTATTGTTTCTCCTCATTTGCTGAGCCAATATGAACAATTTGCCTAGCAAATAGGACAACAAAACATTTCCCAAGTTGATGATTCAAAATATCAGGACGTAGAAATTTTTAGTGTCAGTCTAGTCATACTGCCATCAGTGATCAAAACTTCTCTTTTGCATTTGCATATTAGGTGTCTCATACCGAATAAATTTCACCATTCCGTTAGGTCATGGATTCATTGATGGTAATAATTCTTCATCAGTTTTCCCTCATTTGAAACTTGTTGATTTTCCTCTCTATGGTATTCAATCATTATTCACTTTCATTCTTAAAATCATATCAATAGGTCATAGGATGGGTCTCATTAGTTTCTAGGGTCTCACCATGGTCAAATTAATGAGTCAGATGTCAATAATATGAGCAAGGTCGTGAGGAAGTCAATAAAGTCAGAAGTCACAACACCTGGAAGATCAAAGAGACGTTTTATTTGGCTTGATGTAATTTCCACCTCAAAACTATGTTTTGAGGTGAAAACATAATACTTCGCCTTTTAGTCACAATTCAGACGCTGTTATCTCCACAAAGTAATGTCCTCGCCTTCAGAGAATTTTTCTGTAGCATGTTCAGTGCCAAATCATCCTCCAAGCAAATCCATCAGAAAGAGTCTGGAAAGAGTTTTCCAACGGTATACTGCACTCTCAAAACTGACTTCTAGATTGAAATTTATGCTTAAGTGAAGTAAAAATCCCTATATCCTCATGTACCCCCTATTTCCCATTTTTCCCTTTAAAACTTTGTTTTATTAAAGTTTTAATATTTCCCTTATAAAATAATCCATTTTTCCCCTTTCTGATTATAAAATCGCATTATAAATCATTTAAATACAAATGCGATTTATGCATAAAACCACTTCCCCACCATTACCCCTAAAACTTTAATATAAAGTTTATAAATATAAACTACCCGCTGTCCAAACCACTTCCCCTCCATGCTTTTAAACCTTATGATTAAAATTTTGAGGTTTCATAATATAAAATCCTGCATAACCTAAGTCCCTTAACTTTCTGATTGCATCGCATCTTTAAATGACACACCCCGATCACTCCAATAGCACGAAACTCCGATGCGATTAATCGCATCCCCTCCTCCGATCTCCCGATTGCATCCCCTCTTCCGATTACCCAATCGCATTCCCCGATTCCATCGCCCCGATCAATCGCATCGCAAACTTTGACATTCTATTCCGATTGATCCACGTCCAGAAAACTCCGATGCGATTGCAACTTCCGATCCACATCCCACCATTGATCTTCCCCGCCAATCCAATGGCTCAAACTTAATCGGGCCATCAACATCGACATTTCCATTTGTGTTGCACTCTGCTCCCCTCCAATGTTGCGATTGTGATTGACCCTCGGGTGATTGACCCTCAGGCCCACCATATGGTACTTCAACCCATATATATTATAAAGGGCCTTCCCCTTTGTAAATGTGAAATTTGTTATATTTCATTTTGTACAAAGGTTTTTCCCATTCCCCCTTCTCCAATCGCATCGGAAGTTTTCGTTTCAACCGCCCATTGCAATATGCCTGCCCCAAAGTCCCGATTGCGATTGCGATTGCCCTCATTCCACCATCACATCGCATATTTTAATCTTTTAATTTTATTTCACTCCTCCCCTTGATCCCGATTGCGATTTCAACACTCCATTATATATCCCGCTGCCCGTCCATTCCGATTGCGATTGTAATGTGGGTCTCGCCTCCTTCCATTCCCTCTTCCCATTTAAAAATAAAATTTCCCTTCACTAAAGGAAAAGTTTCATTTCAAAGGAATTTTTATTAAAAAATTTGGTTTTATTCAAACATCAAATGGAAAGCGAACAATCAAAGGGCCGAGAGGTTATTTAAAACAAAGAT